>JAPDFJ010000015.1:0-649260 GCA_027569595.1 Penicillium sp. G339
CCCCCCCCCCCCCCCCCCCCCCCCCCCCCCCCCCCCCCCCCCCCCCCCCCCCCCCCCCCCCCCCCCCCCCCCCCCCCCCCCCCCCCCCCCCCCCCCCCCCCCCCCCCCCCCCCCCCCCCCCCCCGGCTGAGCATCGATTGCATCATAATCATCCGTGGTGTCATCCAACATCCGGGCGACGGGTGCCGGACTTGGCCTCCCTGCTGTGGTTCTAGATCTATGCTCTGCTGGGGAGGCAGCCAAGACACTGATAGACGACCCCACGCAGACATGGGAGAAGATCCGTATAGCACTTCAAGGTGGGACGAGGACTGTGAGTGTCGAGACCGTGGGAGTAAAGCCTTACCTGGCAGACTACTGTTAAAATCTTCGTCGATTCAGAGGAAAGCGTCGCCAACCTCCATCAGGCGACGCACTGGTTGGACGCCTTGCCTGGAGCTAAACTGCAGGGTGAGCAATGGTTCCCCGTCAAATTAAACGACGTCAAGAAGGAAAGTGTCTTTGAAACGTCGGGGGCGGAGCGGAAGGATTTCATGAGCATCCTCCAAGAGGAGAATAAGGTTGTGGAGGCCAAGAATATCATTTGGCTCAGCGGAAAGAAACGTTCCGGATCCATGGCTGTTTATGTTGCCCGACGAGCGGATACAGAAGCCCTGCTCAGCCGTCGTATCGTCCACGTGCCGGGAGAAACGGCTTTCTCGGATAGGTTCTATGAGCGACAGCGACCACTACGCTGCCGCAAATATCAATAATGCAATCACAAAGAAGACCGGTGCCCAAACTCCGAGAACCGCGGTAAATGTGCGAGTAGCTATCGCGTTGACCAATACACATCCGATGCTTAAGTACGCGGCCTGCTAAGGAAACTATGCCGTCAACGACCGTAACTATGCGAAGTGGGACGAAGTATGGAAAGTGATCCGTCAGCGAGAGCAGGAGAGGATAACCGGACGAACAGACCCTCTACCCTATAGTAGTCGTTAGGGCCCTGCGTGTGCTATAAGCCAACCTGAGGAAGGTCCCAGAAATCTAGCTTGGCCTCTTGAATGACTGATCCTCGTAATCCTGTGATTTATTAATAATTTCGGAATTATATATTTTCTGGTCGAATAACACAGTATATTCCTATTGTAGTGGGGGGTATGTGAACGGTCAAATAGCGGTGTGATGTAAGATAGGGCGTACGCGATGCATTTAGTGCTGGCCTTCCAGAGAAAGCAACTCAGACACCTCTTTCTCTTCATAATAACCTCTAGGTGTCCTCTCTCTTTTACGTACTACCCCCAGTAGCTGTTCCTGGTTCGCAGACAGGACTGGTCGGGGCTGTCAGCCCAGCCCCTCTTATACTATATATATACTAATTGGACACCACTTTGGCCCTCGCTACGGCACCTATTATCTGGGAGGATGAGGCTATACCGCAGCATGAGCTAGGCCAACAAAAAGAAATCCACGCACTGACAGGTCGATGTTGTATTCCCTAACATCGCTACCGCTCTGCTATTCACACTATCGCTGACGCTCGCGATATCTGTTTATATTCCACCGGAGAGAGGTCTCGATGGGACTAGGACGCTAACTCAAGGGCTGGATGCAGTCCGGGATGCTCATCAACGTGCCCGGTACGAGTACAGGTACAACATCGGTCAATTGGGGAAGGCAAAGCGGAATGGACCATCGTGGCTGTAGAAATGAAACGGAGAAATCCTGCTGAAAAGCCTTTTATAGACCGGCTAAATCATGCCGAAGCTGCTGTAACTTCACCCATGGCCTCCCAATTCTGATTTACCACAGAGTTTAATAGTTCAGTAAATAGTTGCCTCGACCGTTGATGCTCGATCTCACCTCGTGTTCACCCCAAATGCTCAGATATATGCGGAACTGGGCGACAGGTGAAGCCTTCTAACAAATGGTAATTTTCAAGTGTACGTCTGATGCATGGATTCTATACATCAAGTAGAATTCGTTGCAGTTAAATGTGACACCATTGTGACTGCGAACCATCGGAAGGGTGGTGATGCAGATATTTCAATTCCAAATGGTTCTTCATATCACGAGAGTTAGTGTAAATATCACCCACTCTTACAGACCCCTACCAATGCATCGCCCCGGCGACGGCTCCAAAATCGGACCGGAGGTGTGGTCTTTTATCCCGTGCAGAATGATTGTTCGGATGTAATGATCACTTACCAATTCTAGCAATCTCTTCTCAAACTGCCTCCTTCCGGTCATCTATACACTACAAGCGCGAACGCATTGGGAAAATATTAAAAATGCTGCAAAGCTTCAACATCCATTCAAAGTCCATTTTCCCAGTAGATCAACATATACCTGGTACCGCCTCTGAACCGGAACGCACACGGCGATCAGCTGCCCCATCCCCAGAAGTGTCCCCAGCGAAGTTGTGTTTATTTTACCACTAGTTCTCTCCAAGTCTATCCCAGGCATCTGCCCGGAGAAGCACCGCCGGCTGTTCTTCAGGGCATCTGTCAATCGATCCCGCGAAAAATCTTATCCCAAAACAACGATCCCCAGTATGATAGATTCGAGTAGAAATGACGGTTCGTTCGTTTACGAAGACTTCTAGTACGTTCTTGTCGAAAAATGCATGTACTTGTAGAGTCTCTTCGATCTCCTCACCTTGCTCGTTTACGAAGGTAAAAAGTGTATGAGGTGCACACTCGGATCCATGGTTTATTTCGGGATCTTGTACAATAGGCCGGCGGATGGTGAATTCTTCGTGACGCGGGTCCCAAGCCAGAGTCGTGCAGTGGGTGAAACCTAGAGTTCTCAGTATTTATATACACTTTAAAAGGTTAGAGCTGCTGAGTAGCACTCACTGGGACTGTGGGCAATTTCAATTCCCACTCGTGCACACAATTGACCAACCACGAACTCAACCTGTAATTCCCAGCAAGCCGATGTCAGGGGAAAGCGGTGATCAGAGCAGTCCGTGATGGGGAGAGGCAACGGTAGGCTCTGGTGTTGATCCTTTCTATCTCGAGGTCGAAGACGTGAAAGGCGATTGTCTGGACTAATTCCCAAAGTGTGAATAGAGAATGTATTTCCTTCCGATGCGTCGGCAACCATCTCAATTGAGGTGATTGATCGCAATGATGAAGTGCGTGCCTTTTTGACATTACGCAATGTGATTAACCGCACAGCTCGAGGCAGCGAGACCATGCCGCTCCATCCCTGGCGATGGCGAGAATCGTCACTTAGATCTTCCTCCGTGATCCATCCATATAAAATATGCTGGGAGGTTTGCGGGTCCCAGAAAGAGTTGGCAGCGTAGAAACATCCGTGGTCAAATATTCCAGCAAAGGCATAAGTTGCCAATGCGCCTCCGCTGGTGCGTCTTTGTGTAGAAGGTTTGATGGACATCCAAAGCTGGCCTCGGGGATGGCGTCTTTGACGAGCTTCTGGGGTATTTCTGCGGGAGCCTTCTGGGCGTAGGCCTCCTTCAACCTTCATGACAACGAAGTCCCGGGAGTCGCCAAATTTGTTGGTTAAGGTCATCAAATTAGCCACCTCCCAGTTGATGCCAAAATCGCCTGACCAGTGTGAGGGGCAGAAGTTGAGGCCGACATCGACCAAAGGGCCATCATACTGCCAATCTCGAAGGTCCTTCGGGTTGACAGTATAGACAAAAACGGTTGGTGTTTGGGCAACAATGCCACCAGAAATAAGGCCACATAGGTAGGACTGATTTTTTTGAGAAACATTTTGCCGTCTTCGAATCCAGGTTGCAAAGCTGGGATCTCTCCATCCTGTTACAGAGAGATCCTGGGGAGGACCTCGGAGGATCGGGTTGCATGCCTGGCGGTCCCAGGACTTGCCACCATCACTCGAGACTGCCAGACTCAGAGACTCACTTCCAAAAATGTACGGAAGCGTGTAATGAATGGGAAGGCAATTTACTGAGGTGTATATGACGGTGAGTGCTCCAGAGTTTCCGTGTATGCCGGTTGGTTGTAAACAACCAGTGAAAACACCGCAGCGGTCGTAATCTGTTGATGGCACCAAGACTGGCTGCGGATCTGTCTTCCATGAGACAAAGTCGGAGGAGGTTGCATGACCCCAGGACACGTTGCCCCAATTATTGCCATGCGGATTCCACTGGAAGAAAATATGGTATAGCCCAGTCGCTGGGTCGAATCCCGGGCCGCAGGGATCGTTTAGCCACCCACTGGGGGCGGTGACATGGAAAGAGGGTTTCGGAGAGTATTTCGGTAGTAAATCTCCGCTAACGTTCCCAAAGGGTGTGCTACCTCCGTCATCATCCTTCAAAGCAGATTGCAGGTGCTTATTGTGGAGAGGAGAGGCCGACATATCGAGCCCATTGATATTAACAGGCATGACTTGTCGGAGGATCTTTAAGAAATATATGGTGTCGTGATCAGGAATGACTTTAGCTTTCAATGGCCAATATCATACTTGCGAAAGTGGAAACGAGAAGCTAGTTGGAGACTCAATATGAGGCGCGATTCTTGTGGAGCTTCAGACGGCCACTGTTATCTTGAGCGGAGAAGATCTTATCTCTAAGCGCGACTGTTGCCAAGATACAGCCCACATTTTTTTAGCTATAGACAATAGTGGCTAAGGTGGTAGAAATACGTTTTGGCTAGTACTCAGAGACATGGTCGATTGGATGAGTGTCCGTCCACCTCTGATCTGTTGGGGCAATTCCATGGGTACTGTACGTTCAGAGTTGCCTGTCCGTTGACCATCGGATGGTGCACGTGTTGCTGAACCTCGCCACCGTATGGAAATTATTCGGAAATGTGCTCGGCTAGAGATAGACATCACGGGGAGATAAGGTTACTTTGCCTAGAGTACCCGGTAAAAACCCACACCGATTCGGGCAGAATTGTATTCGAATGGGTTAGGTTCCTTGATGCTCATGCCAATGATATGAACTCTCGAATCACCACACTTAACTGCCACTTCCGACCGCGTGGAAATACTTCAGCCAACCTAGAACCATCATACTCGGTATTCCGCCGTAAAATACTGGTTCCGAACGCCACATCACAGTAGCCTCGTGGGTATGACCACAATTACAGGAATATGCAGTCCGTGGGTCCACAGAAGTCTAATATCTGCCTAGAAAAGAGTCTCAACCATAGGGGCATTGATGACAGCAGCACTTATTATCCTGCGACAAGATATCGGAATTGTTATCAAAGTCCAATGTCCTCCTGCATTCAGAGCCCGGCTTGCGCCAAAGTTAGTAGAGCTGGAATAACCGATTTGCTCCTGCGAAATAGAATTACTCTACCGAGGCCACTATGATACTGTGCTGTAGTCTCTGGGCAAGGACTAGTCAACCCCGGCTTCAACGAAACGTTCATAGGTGCGGAGTTTCTTAAAGTTTTCGGTTAAAGATAAGAGAACCCCAGACAATCGCTTAGAGATAACGGAACGTTTGCAACTCCGACATCGTCTAGTACAGACTCTGTCAAGTCGGCAGTTGTCCAGCCCTCCTTTTGAGACGCCAGTCAAGGCTTCTCGACCTCAAGATCACACACGTGGGCGGTTGTTCTCACCATAACTGAGACCGCCCCCCACGAAATAGCCACCAATGTAGAGGTTGCTTGAGTGTCAAACTTTTATATCATCCCGTTGGCCCTAGTTTTACCCGTCGCCGTTTCATTCGGGCGTGACAAGAAGCAACAGACAACTATTGCTCCCCTTTGAAACCTTCAAATTCATCCATCATCAAAGGCAATTACCAGTTTCGGTATATCATGGATAACAAATCCCTTGCGAAATCGCTGTCCCCCGGGAACCCTGTTGGCGCGGAGATCGAGGATCTCGCCAACGCTCAGGATGCCAACACTTTTGAGCACGACTTAACATTCTTTCAGGCACTCAGATTATATCCAACTGGAGTCATATGGAGTATCGTCATGTCAACCGCAGTCATTATGGAAGGCTACGACACGAAGCTGATCGGAACTCTTTACGCTCAGCCAGCCTTCCAGAAGACTTTCGGGAATCTTGATAAGGGAGACAAGTATCAGATATCCGCACCGTGGCAGGCCGGACTGAGCAATGGCTCTATTATTGGTCAGCTCGCAGGCTTGCTCCTTGCAGGCTATTTCTGCGAGCGATACGGATTTCGCGCAAGCATGATGTGGGGTCTCCTAATCACCATCGCTTTTGTATTTATTACTTTCTTTGCTAAGTCACTTGTGGTTCTTTTGATTGGCCAAATCCTATTTGGTTTGGGTTCCCATTTCCTCGCGGCTGCAAATCGACACTAACTCATGATTCAGGAATTCCCCTCGGCTTCTTCCAGACCATTACCGTCATCTACGCTCTCGAGATCACACCGATGTGTCTGCGGGCCTATCTAACCAATTATGTCAACCTCTGCTGGGTAAAGCTCCCATTTTGCTACCACCAGGTTTGCTTCTGTTGACAAATTTAGTCCTTTGGTCAAATCATATGTATTGGCGTCCTACGTGGTCTCCTGAGTCGAGAAGATGAATGGGCTTATCGCATTGCTTTTGCGGTACAGTACGTCTGACATGCCAATACTCTAGTACCTGCTTTTTCTGACCGGAACATAGGTGGGTTTGGCCAGTCATCTTGTTGCCCATTGTGTACTTCGCCCCAGAATCGCCCTGGTGGCTTGTGCGTAAGGGCCGTGTGGAAGAAGCTCGAATGATTGTCAAACGCCTAACGTCCCCCAAGAACGTTCAATTCGACATTGACAAGAATGTTGCTTTAATGGTAGTCACCACGGAGCACGAGCAGGCTTTGGATGGAAGAACATCATACCGCGCCTGCTTTTCGAAGGTAAACCGTACGAGGACCCTCATCGTCATTGGCATCTACTGCATCCAAATCCTCAGCGGAAATCCCCTCCGCGGGTCCTCAACGTACTTTCTCGAGCAAGCTGGCCTATCCACTACTCAATCCTTCAATATGGCTATTGTCGGCTACGCAGTCGCCATAGTCGGTAGCTTCTTTTCAGTAAGTAAACCAACACAGCCCTCGAATTCACTCTCTTATAACGGCGCAATCTTTTTCTCGTCTATAGTGGGTCCTTCTCCCTCTCTTTGGTCGCCGAACTATCTACGTCGACGGTCTGTTGCTGATGTTTGCCCTCATGATCATCATCGGGGCTCTGGGCATCCTCCAAGTCGTGCGACCGGATTCTGGCTATTCGTGGGTGATCGGCTCCATCCTGATCGTCTCGTCTTTCCTGTACAGCTGCACGATTGGTCCACTGACCAATACGCTGTGCTCGGAGATCCCGTCGGCTCTCCTACGCAGCAAGTCGATCGTGCTCGCGCGCTGGGTGTACACACTCACCAATATCGTCGTCTCAGTCCTGAACTCTTATATGCTCAATCCCACTGCTTGGAACTGGTCCGCCAGGTGCGGCTTCTTCTGGGGCGGCTGGTGTTTCATTGCTCTCATCTTCGCCTTTTTCCGCGTCCCGGAAACCAAGGATCGCACTACTGCTGAATTGGATATCCTGTTTGAACGGAAGATCACCCCGCGTGCCTTTTCCAAGAATCCTGTGGACCTTACTGCGGCGATCGAGGTTACGGAACACAAAGCTGTTTAAACTATCGACCAAGGAGCTTCGCAGTGTGTTCCAAGCGCACTCTGGAAGGATAGTGTAGTGGTCAATGTGGCATACTGCATGGTCCTTGGAACCCGGCTAATTCCAAAAACTTGGTCCCTTGTATTGGGAAAAATTATGGAAGAAGGCGGCTGATTCTAGCGATCTTTTTACCTGATTTCATTCACAATAAGCTGTCGAAAGGACTGATCTGAGTCATTTTATCGACATTTATCGATATATCTGCTATTCTTGTCTCATAGTCAACGGACTTCGAAATTCTCGACCCTAGCCCGTTGAAAAAATGTGATGATCATTTTCGCTAGGGTGTGGTTTTGACTAAAACTCAGAGTGTATTACTCCATTGCGATTAAACGATGTGTTATTTGCTATACTCATATTCATCCCCATACCGCCGGCGCTTCCAATCTCTATATGGACGCGCCCAATTCCCAATATCAATTACAGGAAACGGGTGCTCATCCGAGTCAGTTTCTCCCGCGCTCTCCTGAATAGCGTCATCAATCCCGCTAGAAGCTGCAGGGCTCGACTTTTCTATTTTTATAGCAACAATATCAAATCTTACAAATGGCGTTGCACTGCGGAATCCTGGGCGGTTTTTGACGGGTTTCAAGTCTGATTAGCCCTATTCATTCTACTGCTTGAGCCTGCCAGCTAAGTGCAGAGCAATATCACCACCAGCAAGCGAATGGCGACATTTCGGATGTTGAATATCCCACAAGAAACCCGCTACAGTTTAATTTTTAATTTATGTGACTTCCACAATTTGCTGGGGACTCGCTGGCGGTGTTAATACTAGCAGGGGATTGTGTTCTGACTCGTCAAATATATCCTATTTCATAAGAATCTTCAAGGGTTTTAAAATACATCTGTGCGCTTTGCTTCCCCCATTATCTCTGCTACCGAAACCCATTGATTCTGTCTATCAGCTAGCTATCATTCAGCCTCGGTTGACATCTTAGCTGCGATCACCTTGTGCATGAGCTTGACTACATCCTCCTTCAAAGACCAAAGACTAAGTGCGTGGTTATCCGGGTTACAGCTAGGGCAAGTCATTTCTTAAGGGCTTTCTCCTATGATCGTAAGTGGATATTAACATAAAACCTAGTAACGAGTATGCAGAAATTTAAAGGAATTATAGAACGTTAAGCTAATTACAGAAGTTGGCCTTATTGTACAAAGCTTCAACTTTAGTAATTTGCAATTGGAGTTCTATTACTGCCTAAGTTGCCGTAATATCTCATTTCTATGCTTGAGTGCCTGAAGGGAATTCGTAATTGATTATGAACTGACGTGAAGAGATTTTATTTACCCATGAGCGACCCTCATGATTCTGGCCATCTGTGCGATGTCATCACTAATAATTTGATCTATCTGACCTTCACGGATCCAAGTGACTACCTGGGCTTCCACATCCACACCATAAGACTTGAGTTTCTCCAAACGCTCCGGGCGCGGAACATGCAGGAAAACAGCAAACCCCTCTTTGTGGAGTTGTTGAGCTTCGCCACTCGGGAAATGTTGTATCTCAAGATTGATGGCATCCACGTTAGCTTCCCGCGCCAGAGCAGCCGGGTCAATCAATCGAGAATGCGAAATGCCCACCGTGGGGACTTCTGGGATAGCCTTCTTGACCGCCCGCAGCTGAACGAAGTCGAAGGAAGAGAATTGTAGAAGGTCGGCACATTGGAGCTCGTCAATCAAAGCCCTTAGCTTCGGAAATATCACGTCGTCTTTGTCGTAGATTTTCAGCTCAAGCTGATATATGATGCCAAGTTCGCGCGCAAGATGCAAGGCATCCACGAGCCGGGGAACTCGTTCTCCTGTAAATGACTTGTCAAACCATACACCCGCATCGAGCTGAGCTATCTCTGCATAGGTCATGTTTTGAACAAGACCCTGGCCATTGGTGGTGCGATCCACGGTATCATCGTGAATAAGGACCAACTCGCCGTCGCTAGTCAATGCGAGGTCAGTCTCACAGATGATTCCTTGGCCACCAAATTCACGTGCCTTCCGAAATGCGGCCAGGGTGTTCTCCGGCGCGCCAGCACTGTGGCCTCGATGTCCGGCGATCTGGGTCGACTGGAGCGTCGTTCTGAGTGTATTCATTTTGCTACTTCCCAGTCGTGAAGGGACTGGTCTTGTTGTGAGAATATATGTAGTTGCTGAATATGTCAACATGAAAGCTGGTAAGGGATTTGGCACAATGTTCTTGCTCGGGAAACAATTACCTAGAATACTGTTGTTCGTTGGACCCCTGTTTCAAAAATGGGTACAATATGGAGCTGTGGGGATGTCGCTCGGATAAAGAACTCGTATCGAGATAAATCGGCTCTTATCGCGATAACCTACCTCTCTTTATCTTTAAGCGATGTTTATCTCTTGCCGACAGTGGCACGCTCTTGTTACCGAGAGTTCGAGCTCATTTTTTTGCCTCTAAAAAACAATTAGGTGGTTTTTTGTACCGCTTAACCTTCATTCCTCCTCCAACCGGAGAGGAAGCAAATAGTCAAAAAAGAGAAGATAAAATGTGGCACTGGAAAGCATTGAGATATACTTGCGCGCAAATAGCCGTCAGTGAAACTAGGCTGCGGCATACCCGCAAATTTTGCGACCGCGGGTATCCTGGTCTCTGTAATTTAAAGTTTGGCAGTAATTCTTTGATAATATCTGTAAATTATAACCTTACTACGTGTATTATCAGTCGCTATTAATTATGTATAATAATAATCTAATACGTAAGTAATATTTTCGAAAATTGAACATTGTTTACTGCAATTTATTTTAGATGTTCTTAAGTTTAACATAGTGAAGCAACGGACGATTCAGATATATATCCACAAGAAATGACTTTTCATATGTATTATTCACAATATGTAGGAAATCTATTTCTTTAATGCTTTAAATACAAATTAACTACAATTAAATTATAAATTCAAATTTTAAACAAATAATTATGTGAGGGGATTGACAGAATCACATAGTGTAGTGGGGAATTTGTTGACTATCAGGTGATTTGAGCCTGAGGCCACAATTGCATGAAATGTTACGTGCAGTGCAGAAGACTAGATAGAACAACAATCTTATGCATCTTTTACCTTTCGAATCGAATTCAGTTACTCAGGCTTCATGGACTCATGGACTCAGTTTGCTTTCATTTGTTTCTTCATGCCCTCCGCCTCTCATGCCTGTATGACTGGGTGGTGGTTTTGTATCTCTCTCTCTCTTCGACCCGTCTGCTTAGGCGGACTAGCCGTTGTGTGCTTCCCTTTTACAATAGTTACACAAAATTTAAATACAAAAAATACCTTATCAAGGGCGTGTACTTTTATTAAAATTCGGGCACCTGCGGTCCCAAAATTTGCGGGTATGCCACAGTCTAGGAGCCCGTCACTATTGAAGCAATACAACATTAGTGCACGAGACTCGACTGTCAATCCTGTCAAATCTTGTGTCGCTGACTGCGACCACTGAAGATCTAATTCTTCTAACAACTATGGTGATTTCTATTTCTACCCCAGAGAGCACGGATTAAAGAATACCTACCTAAGAAGTATAATCAACGGAGCCAAACTCTATCCGCTTCAAGGTCTTGTGGAATAAATTCCGTAGCGAAAATCGGTGATGTGCATGTAGTCCTTCTGGTTATCACTTCGCCCTGCCAAAGTTAAAACTCTTTGTACGTGCCAAAAACGATAATATAGCGACCCAAATTCTTACCCGTGTGTGATTATATAATGCTATGGGCATCTAGCATAGCATATATTCACATTAAGATACATCAAATCCTCCTGGAGGGACGTGGCAATATACAACGATTCATATTTCCCATTTCTACCCTACATCCCACGAGCGACAGAAAATAATTCTCCCCCAGACATTTATAATGATGGTAAGCTAAAGTTGAATCCATAACGCTGTCGCAGAAATCTAAGTGCTTCAGTCTGCAACCGTCGAGCAGCTCCATCTAAGATCGGCGCAGGCCGCTTTGAAATGTCTACAGGCCTGGTGGCTAGGGTCATCTGAATTTAAGAGCGAAGTCGCTAGCAAGAGTCTCCATCCCGATTTCGAAGCGCTTGTATGCACCTGCCAATTGCTCCAAACGAAGAGGTTCGGTAATAGGGCTGTGGAGGATTTAGCAAGAAATCGATCCTTAGAAAAGCATGTCGAGAGAGTCTCGGATCAGCTATCACAAGATGCTCTTCTGAAGCTGTCTCTTATTGCTTATCATTTCAAGGACAATAGGTTTTCTGGGCCAATTTCCCCAGGACTTCTTCTTTTTTTTGCCGAGCCTGAAGATAAGTTTGAAGATGTTTGCGAGAACGTTTATAAGAAATATTGTCCAGGAGGTAGTCAGTCATCGTTGGTAGGCTTTGAACATGAGCTTGAAGAACTACTGGGCTTTATTGAATTTCAGCTTATCAGAGGCGGATGGAGATTGATGGATCAAGTCTAGTCAATAGGCAAAATACCGGGCGTGTTTGATAAAGAACAACTAGAGAATACAGTGGATTTCTGCACTAACAGGGCTACACCAATTGAGCTTGTCCTTCTCTCCTTTCTTCCAGTATTTTTTTTATGGTGTCAAGCACAGTCTTATGGATATCTCCCCTCGCTGCAACCAGTCCCCTATTTCGACTAAGATCTCTCCCGGCCCCAAAGTCTATAGTTTTCCCATCCAGATCTGTCACCTTTCCTCCGAGTTGCGTGAAAATCAACTGCGCGCCTGCATGATCCCATATATGTATCTTATGCGCTGGACTTGTCGGCACGAGGAGCTGCACATCACCGCCACCTATAATGAGAGCAGCGTATCGAATATGAGACGACCAAATCTCTGTATTGGGGTAAACCGTACCGAAAACATTAGCGAGGCGAGCGACAACATCGTGGCGGCAGTCTGTGGCAGCGGCGCAGTCGATGATATGCAGCCTTTCAGAGCTGGAAGGCGCAAGGTCATACAAAGGAATAGCTTCTTCAAGCCCATACAAAGTCATTTTCCGAATAGACGATCCTTGACCTCGGATTGCTGAGAGAATGATGCCAAGACCATTTTTCTCGACATTTTCCTCCGAAAGTCTGGTCATTTTGGCGCCAATGTTTGGGCAACCTAGAACACCAACAACTTCCCGTCCGTCCTCAATAAGAGCCAGAGAAACGGCGTATTGTTGACCTTTCAAGAATGATGCAGTGCCGTCCACGGGATCCATAACCCAGAAACGCCCCTTATCGCCCCCAGTTCCACGCCCACCGAGGTCAACTAAATCCAACATCTCCTCTACAGACCTTGGCTTTGGCAACAAAGCACCGTAGGCCCGCGGGTCACTCACTCCCACAGTCGATGACACAAGATCGTAAACCTTGTTCCTGAGAGCTACCTCGGCTCTCAAAATAGCCGAATCTTCCTCGCCCAAGAATTTGTCATCTGGGAAGGCATCGTGAAGAGCCTTGATGAGAAGGGCCTGTGCCCCAAAGTCGGCAATAGTAACTGGCGAGTCATCATATTTGGAGATTTCGCTGACAGTAGATTGAACCTGATTTGTGAGGATCGAGGCTTGTAAGACAGCTAGCTCAGCAATATGTTGCTCACGACTGTAGGGATATTTCATTAGAGCGACTCAGATAACGAAAAAGTACCGATGGAGTGCGTATCGGAAATATTGTGTCTGCTTTTTCTTGTTCAGGTGCTCCTCGTAGTCGGTTCTGTCAAGGTGCAGTACAGTTAGTTTCACACCCTTGTTGGGGAAAATACATGTTGAGCCAAAATGATGTCAGCAAATACTCACTGAATTCTTGCGAAATAATCGTCCAGTATCTCCAGGTTAAAGCAAGCTTGGAGGATTTAGCCAAGAACAAGAATATTTAAAATGGAAAAATGAACACTTAGGTCTTGTGTTCTATTTCCTGATATGGAATCCCGGCTAAAAATAGAGATAAGAGTTGATCGGTTATAGATAAAGAATAACTCATCATCGCTTGTAGATAAACTCAGCCGAGCGCATAACGATAGCCTATTTCAACACCACTGTTTCATGTTTCGCTCAAATTCAATAGCTAAATGCGTACCTCATACCTCATACCTCACAGTTAACGTAGTACTGAAAAGAGGTAGGCCCAGGTAGAGTGAAACTAACAGCGGCATATTTACCGATTCGCTTTAATCTCTTTTGACCCCGTACTCCGCCTTGTTAAGAGATACGTCGCTTAAATATAGTACCTGGGTATCTGTAAGAGACAGTGTGTAATTTGATCAGCTCTTGTATACAGGGCTTTGATGCAAGATAACGATCTATCAGCACGCAAAACGGCGTGACTTTTGGCCACGTTCGCCTTCCAAAGATGATCTATTCATGAAATACAACAGCAAAATCTCTTTAACCACCAATCTCCTTCAACTCTTTTTGACATCTGCTCCTGCTGTGTGCTTGACGATGATCAAATCGAATTTGGCCATTGTTCGTGCTCTTCGAGAAAACCGTAGACAATAGTTGGATGTCCTAGATGCAGTAATCAGCAACGATCTTAGCTCCCAGGGGCCTACACACCGTTTTTACCCTACAATATCTTAGTTACGTTTTTGCTTATCAGTTCCATTCGAGTCTATAGATAAGGCCACGGGTGTCGGCTAATAGTGCCGTGGTCAGATAACAGCGGTCGGTATTGCTCTTCGACTATCGCGGGGGAACGCAATCGGAAATCGCAAGATCAGTCATTTTCTTATGGTAAAAATGCTTGTTCAGATTTCTGTGGTACATCCGCCAGTTTGGCAGAAAGGGTCGAAAGAGTTGATTTGCCCCGTGCTTGGGCCAGGTAACATTTGTGTAAACAAGTCGCCGTTTGCTCGTCATTTCTTTCACTCTCAACGCCATAGGCTCAGAGATCTGGTATTCGGGCAAGCTCAAAGTCCATGCTCGCATGCCTAATCATGCGCGCTATAACTTGGTTCGATTGCAAATTGTGTATGTGGGAAGTCAGTGTTACTCGCCTTCAGATACGAAAAATATAAATGCAAATGCTTAAAAGTAAGCCTTGACCAGGCGACCGGCATAGTGAGAAAGCCTCCGACGCAAATATTACGCATAGTGCACAGGAAGAAAATAGTTCTATAAAGTAACATTCTTCTAATGAAATAGCAGTCATGGACCTGGAATTAGTCGAAGTAACTCCAGGTAAACGACATCGTAGAGATTTCTAGGCGTCCTTTTCTATCTCAACGCATTATATGGGGTCGTACGACCCAAAGTGGTGATTCTATGAGTCAAATCAGTCGGGTTATGACATCCCCCCATGATATCATCCGTTCCGGTAAACACCGAGCATCCAAACGGTGATTAGAAGGGAGATGTCGGCTAGGAACAACATTTAGGTTTGCTATTGACCGAATCACAGAAATGTAAAATCATAACTGATTACAGCACATCTCTCCGTATTATTTCCACTCAATAAAGCATTATTTTTCTCTGCCGAAATATGGATTTAGGTCCTTCAAAAACCTTCCCGTGGGAGCAGGTTAAACCGGGAAGATGGGAATGCGGTTTCGACGAAATCGAGTAATTCTACACTATGTTGGCAAGACAGTTCCAAGGTATAGGTAGAGTCTTTTTCGCTATCAGCACCTATATCTCTTTTTTCTATTCATGAAAGCTCTTGCCTGACTGAAAGCACGGAGCTGTATACTACGAAAGCCCTACAGAAAGCGTGGCTACGACTGCGATATGACCCCCCTACTACTGCATCATGGGTTGAGTATAGTCGAGAAGAATGAATATGTAAGAAAATATATAAGTCGTTGAACAACTTGTATTCAGAATATACTATTGAGTCTTCTTGGTTAGAAGAAATATATCGGATTATTTCTACAAGTCAGTCTTGCCAAGGCTGTTGTATTCGGACCTACCAATACCCACTCTACCAGCATTATTTCTTATCAAGCGACCAATGTCTTCGTTTACCTATGATGTCTACTCCGCTGATATTGTGCTCCGAGCGTAGCATAATATTTTGACGGTATTGAGTCGCTTTATTCGCTCAATCTGTTCAGATATGCAAAAGGCCTTCGTGGCCGGTTCTAAATTTGATAAACCTAGTTTTGGGGACGAATGGATGTATTTAAGCCCTCCATTCCGAGCTGTGGCACTATTTCTTGTATATGTGCTAGAGGAACAAGAGTCGAGCCTGAAGCAAAGTTTAGAGCAATATGCATAGTTAAGGCTAGGCGTTCAAGTCTTGACAGTACCAATCCAATCCGAAAGCACCATCCCAGAGCAGCATCAACAAGTATCAGTAACTTTAGACGCTCGTCAGAGTCAAAAACTGCTCACCGCTTGCAAAATACATGGTTTCAGTGCGATATATACTATAAGAGGGAAACACCCAACAGTTAGTCCATCTAAGCAGACGGGTCGAAGAGAAAAAGAGATACAAAGCCACCACCCAGTCATATAGGCATGAGAGGTAGAGGGCGTAAAGAAATAAAGGAAAGCAAACTGAGGCTGTGAGGCCTTGAGGCCTAAGTAACTGAGTCCGATTCAAAAGGTAAGAGATGTGTAAGATTGTTATTCTACCTAGCTTTCTGCACTGCATATAACGTTTCATACAATTGAGGCCTCAGGCTTACATCACCTGACTGTTGTCAAATCCCCCACTACAATACTTATTATACTGCTATTGCTCTCGCCTTTCACGACGAGCAGAAAGGAAAATTGGAAGGACGTATAGTTCGATATATTAGCTACTCGCTGATTAACAAACGTCTGTATTGCAAAGCGCCATATAGTACTCCATTTTATGCGGTCTCTGTATATCACTCTGCATCTGGTCCAATTCTTTCTATTGACTTGACTGTCCCTTCTACTGGTGTTGCTAGTGTAGCTACAGATAATTGCGTCTCCGAATTCGCTCGGATAGTCAAGCAGGTCCAAGATTTTCATAAGAAAATATGAAACGACCTAGAGTCTATTCCATTTGTTCTATTCTATTGGAGGTGTTCCACGCCACCCTACCCCGATTCTTCGACTAAGCCGCCTGTCCCGTGCCTAAATTGGGCACCTTCTATTTCAATCTCTAGTCTTAGACTAGTGGATAAAATTATATTACCGGCTCGTGGCGCCTTTGAATTGAATGGTCCCTGGGTTACCAGGAGGGGCTAGGGCCCGAACTACATGTTTATCAGCACATTTCGTGGACGCATATGTATAATCGTAGCATATAATAATATGTGGCACAATAGCCTCGAATCCATGCAAATTCTGAGAAAATGTAATGGACTTTTGCTAGATGTTTTAGGTTACGAGTCTTATCAAAGGGAAGTTGAATAACTTCATAGAATATTGGTTGGCAAATTCAGGTCAAGTTGTTATTAGACAAACATTACGATGTATCGCAATATTTTGTGTATATAGTATAAGCTAGAAACAAATCTTATTGCTCTTTAAAAAATCAGGGAAACCTGAAGTAACTAATATATCGTTTATGGTCCACTTGTACTTTTCTCGTGATCTCGGCTCATTTTGTATAATGGTCAGACAGCTTGTCCAAAAAGAATATACGCTCTAATTATTCAATGGAATTACTCTCCAACCCATAACCAACCTAAAGAAGCATCGTTTTCATATATTTTCCTGGTTTACATTCTGAATTTCTAATTCAGAAGATGTGAAGCCTAAAGGATATAATGAAATGTCCTATAGTAACCATAAGCGTTTAGCTAGATAGAAAGTTTAGTTATCGCATCCGCACTCTTACATATCCGGCTCTTTGATATGGTCTTGCGAGAGTATAATTGGCTTGTTTTGTTGTATTCCAAGGCATAATAACTCTATATAGCGTCGTCTTTCTATTGTGTACTCTATTCTATCCTTCCGCATAACGATCTCGTATAACACCTCTTTCGTATTTCGGGTATTTACAATATAATACACCTACAATTAGAATTAGTATTCGAATTAGTGACAATATAAACGAGCGAGCGAGCGAAATCGGTTTTTAAGGCCGAATAGACGTGATGCTCTATTGTTTTCTTACTGCTTCGCAAAAGACCTCTGTATAACTGGTAAGTGAGGAAACAATATTCTTAGTGATAGCAGAACTATATAAGATACCTATTTCTAAATGGTGGGCGGCACTTCAGTATGGTATAATTTAAAGTGATGCTATCTACTAACGTAACCCACAAGTGAGCCGCCACCGCCCGCCAAGAGTATCAACGCGACCGTATCTACAGCCTTCAACCACCCACCATGCCACCAAAATGCTCTCGATTACTGTAGAACTCGATTGGTAAGGAGGGTAGTGTCGAAATTGCTTTTAAGCCTTTCAAAATAGCGAAATAGCCACTATTACCGAAGCTATATAGTGATTCAATATACCTTGTTTGACCCTACGCGACTACGCCCTAGGCCTAGTGTCATGTCCAATAGCACGCGCTAATAATCATAAATTGACTAAATTAGAAGAGAGCCCGCTTTATAAATAGATAGTGAGCCTAGATATACATAGAATCCCTCCCCCTAGTGTAGTATAGTGTGAGAAATAGCTAATCTACTACTAGCTAAGCGTAGTGACTCTACCCTATAGATAGTTAGTATAAACTAGATAGAAAACTATATTAAATATTATAATAAGCTAGTAATATATTTCTCTAGACGTTATATATATAGATAGGTATTATATAAGGATCTAGAGGCTATACAATAGTAGTTTGATTAGTTATAGGAGATACTATAAGAGCATAGTATTAATGATAATAATATATAGAATTTTGACAAGACTGATTTCGCTATAGTGGTCACAAGTACTTCAAGATTCATCATAAAAAGGGAGTAGTATAGGAGAAAGAAGGTCCTATAGCTAGGTAACTAGGAGTAGGTTATAATGATCAAATATATCAACGTAAGGTTTCTTTTATATTAGATTAAAACAAGCGCCTACGTGCAGAAAGCGACCACAAGAAGAAAAAACTGGCATTAGCTAAATAATATATGCCTAATAACAGTGGAATAACTACTAGTGATAGAGCTGCGTGAGATAGAAGCAGATAGGTTGAATAGAATAGCACCTCCGCGGGCAGGCGAATCGACCAATAAGAGGCCACGGCAACGTTATGGGTTTTGTAGGGAAGTAGGGTATAAGCGAAATATATGCCCTAATATTGTTGTTAATAGTGATAATTAAAATATTTGGTTGTTGTTGAGTTATATATATATTTATAGGGTAGGTGTTGCGGGCGGTGGCGGCTCGCTCGTGGGTTAGGTTAACCATATTTTATTACAAGTAAAATACATAAACTATAATAGCTTAAGCTATAGTTTAGGAGAGTACTAGGTTAGATGGCGCCGGAGATTAGTTGAAGGTTACAAGATGGACTTGGAAAAAAAAGGAGGTGTATTGATAGGTTCTCATAAGCAGAGACACGCCTGAGGAACGGATGCTCCACCTACGTGATCAGATCTAAACAGACCCGTTCTGCCCCGCTTAATCTTTCAGGCCAGCCAGAGCGGTCATGTGAACCTCTTCGCCAAATCCCTTGACACCTGCCCAATACTAAGCAGTAGTGAAGACGGTAGATTAGCGGCCTTGAGGATATCACGCTAGTAAAAATCAAGGTGCTTCTGGCGGTGCTGAATACCATGATAGGCCTTATTCGTCTAATCGGCCATAAACCTAGTTAGTGGATCATTATCATTATCATCATTATCATCATCATCATCATCATCATCATCATCATCATCACTATCAGCAATGTCCCCGAGATGGTATTCATCATCAGAATCCAGGCAAATTTAGTGCAGCCCCTGCCATTACTGTCCAGGTATCTTTTAGTCGTATGCATGTGCTAGTCTCTGTTTCATTCTAAAAAAAGAAAGGGCGCACGCCCTAGACATGGCGAAATTGTAGCGATACCTTTTACTAGCCACGATGACATCAATTGCAAACTGAATCATTTTCAGCTGCTGCGAGAGGAAATGATCTCCAGAGAAAGAATGATGATCAATATGATTAATAAGCAGAATCTTTAGCTATGGTCGAAATTGTAATAGAAGTTGCTGGGCCTTGAGGCTCAAGGGAAGCAATGATCAGACGAACACTTAGTATTCGAGAGAGAAATAGCTATCTGAAGAGAAAAGAAATCATACACAAGGGAATCAACATATCAATCGGCAGTAGGCCTGGGCGGTCAGGACTTTGTCCACTAGAAAGTCCATGTAAATACATATCAACTCCGCAGCTAATTGTCCTCCATATCCAATTTTCTTGTTCCCTTCCGCTTAGTCTCTCTGTTCTGTTGTCGTTGTCCATTGATCAGAGGCCGTGTTAAATCATTCTTGTGGATATCAACCGTCCCTGTGATTGATCTGTCGGTAGAGTGGTGAATACCCAGCGCCTTATCAATCTACTCCACGGCCACACTCGGCCTATTGCCTTTTGTCACCTCATAGACAGCCTTTTTAGGCTTCTTGGCCAATTGTCTGTAATTCAAAATGCTACAGAAATCTTGTCTATGGGAATCAAACCAATAGTCCCACCAGATTTCACGATATCGAGCGGCATACTCGAAGCCTGAAAGCTCTATAAAGGTGAAAACATCCTGGGCCCAAAGAAATCGTTCCCAGTCCTTGGCATGAGTATATACTCGTGAGACCTGTACTGCACAAAGTAGCGCATAATAAGCGAATGTGGTCATGCTTTCTTGCCCACTGTATGGAAGACATCTGGCAGCCTTGCTGACATAGAGTGTTAACAGGCGATGCGTCTCGTCATCGTCATGTTGAAAAGAAATAGGCATGTCAGCCATAGTATGAATCCGACATTGACGAATAAGGGGATAGACAGAAGACAGTGACAACCAGAAGAAAAGATGCAGCATGGCATCTTCAAGGGAGGAAAAACAATAGGCAGGACCGAAGAGATCATCCGTAGAAGGCATGCCCGTTTTCAATTCACCACGGGCGTATGTAGGAGGCTCTCCGTCGATGTTCCGTTCAATTTGACTATAAAAATCCATGTGGTCCTTTTCAAGTGCCAAGCAATCGTTTAACAAAGATTGGTAAGCATCGTGATCAGAGACATCGGTGGTGCGAACGGTGGCAGTAATACGAGATATCTCTGTAAGAAGCCTGATCACTCCAAACCACGGCCCGCCGTCATTGGGCTCATTAAGCCACGCAATTGTCTCCTTGGATAGATGCCCAATCCCCGATAGTAGCTGCAAACAGAATTAGAAGATAATCACACTATAAATAACGAAATCGAAAGAAGTGTTCTCTGACCACTTTCATTTTTTGGTATCGGCCAAATATGGCAGCTAGTATCGGGGTTGTACGCATTCTTTGGCGATAGTGCATCATAATTGCGCGTAATCCGTCTACATGAGCGATCCATTCCCCGAGGGTGTGTGGACAATAGTGAGTCTAGTTCAATGTCAGCTACAACCCAGCAATTGGGGGGGGGGAAACAAAGACTTCTCACCTGAAGTTGCTGGAAAATTACACTGGTATAAACCATGTCATCAGTGTACGCATTGCGACTGATTGCATTTGACATGTACCAAATTGCACGGTTGTATAGTTGAAGCCCATGCTGCAAGAACTGTTCATCGTGATGAATCTTGCCTAGGAAAATGCATGATAATGCGGACAAGGCCATCTCGAGCATCGGGCTCTTCTGAGGGAGCGCGGATATGCCCGTAAGAATAAATTGTGACATATTGATATCAGAGGCGCATTCCATATTGCGAGGAAAGCATTCACTTAAAAAGGACGAGAATACCTGGCTGCGCATCATCGGGGCGGAGAGGACAGTCTGGGATAAGCCAGAGGTCTTTGATAGGGCTAATAGCTGTTGCCGACTGAAGTATTGGAGCTTGAGGAAATAGCTGTCTTGCATCTCATTAATGCCAAGGCTTGGGTTGTGAGCAGATGGAGGCAAGTGGTTAGTCTCGGCTGACGCCGCCTTCTTCGCCCTTTTTTCCTTGGACCGCTTTATGGTACGATTGGTCTGGTCGCGGAAGACGAGTTCCCATTCATCTCGGTACCCTGGGCATTCTTCGCGCTTGCGAGTGCACTGTCCACAGTGAGGAAGCTTCTGGTCGCACTATACCGAGACAGGGCAAAATTAGCAGCCCTAATTGAAACGAGAAGAAAGAAAAAAAAAGAAAATATAAAGAAAGAAAAGACAGAATTCCACCCACCCGTCGTTTGATAGCCCGACAGTTGCCACAACTCCTAGAGGCTCTTGTGGGAAACATATTGCGCGTTGACATGATAACCTACGTATCTGCTAAGGAGGCGGGTAAGGGGAAGTGAAAATAGCGGAAAGAGGGGATGTTGAACTTCAGGTCTTGTCCTGACTTACCGAATCAAAGGAAACTAAATATAAACGACCCAACTGGGGTCCAAAAATGGGAGCAGCATCTCCTCGCTTTTTGTTACCGCTGACGTCATCTAACCCAGGGAAATGATGGAGAAATTTAGTGAATAAATATTAATTAAATATATAAGAAGCAGTTAAGAGGCGCTCTGATAAAGGCGGTCAGTTTCACTCTTCGCTTCGTATTCTTGATACAAAAATGCCACGCTAGACCGATTCTGGATACAGGTGGATCAAGTGTCTTGGTGGGACCACCTCCAAGTGTTCTGGAGAGGTGCTCCCTCGGAATTTACGCAGTAGAAAATTTTGAGTATCGCGGTGGTCAAAGCTTATGGCGGGACTAGCGATGGACGTTTAGATCCATGGGGTTCCCACTTCTCATATATCTCAACGGAGCCTGCGACACGAATATTCGTGCAGGTCGATGGACTATGAATGCGAATGGGAATAGTCGAAATATTGCGAAAACGTATTCGTGTCGACCCCTAGGCTCATGGATGATCGCTATTTTCATCGCTATTAACTACACCTGTAGGCAAAGGCCTGCTCAAGGGTACTGCTTTTGCTATGATTGGTAATATTTTTTTTAGTTGCAATCGGAAAGTCTTCATGAAGAAGTCTTAGGATTAAAAGCCTTGATGTCATATAACTTTGTTGCCTTAAAGAAGGTTATGAAGTAGGCAATCCAACTTCTTTTCAAGACTCAGTCTTCTCATAAATTAGTCTTACGTGGTCATTGATTTCTTTCACCCCTAACCGGCAGGCTGAGCTGCTCTGATGAGTAATTCTCTCACACTGACCAATTTACAACTACCACGGCAACTTTGAATTTAAATATTTTGCTTACATAGTAGTAGGCTTATAGACGATTTGTGTTACCGGCCTTATTATAGTCAAGATTTATTGGTGACTTCGCGCAGTCAAGAGAGTTCAGGAATGTGTTTAGTTTGGCCGTAACGGGTCACCTGTCGCTGCTATCTTAGACCGTAGCGTTAGATAATGCCCGTGCGCACTCCCTTGTAGGGGAGACAATGTGTCTGTACGGAATAGTGTAGTGGTTTCTAGGGAAGGCGGGAGAGACAAATTGAGACCTGGCTGGGTGAGAGGTCGAGAGAGAGAGCGCTAGGACAGATCTAGAGCTATAGAGCTATAGAGCTATAGAGCTAGAGCTAGTCCTATTTAGGCAGGCGAGATGCAGCACCAATCAACGCTCGAACATGATCATGCATGAAACCGATCGACGGCAGACCTTGAGTTCAACAATTAGTCAACGAGTGTAACGGTCCAGGGTACGATGTTTGTCCCGTGCAGGCACGCGACGTCCGCCAAAATCAAACGGACAAGTATACAAACGCTCGGCCGGCTGGATCAATATATCTACGCCGTATCGCCCGGACCCCTTTCTTCCTGTGAGCTTTTGATAAATCGTGCGTGGCCTAGTTAGATTGAATCAAATCTTGCTTGAGCACTTCAAAATGAATAATTAATGTCAATTTTCGCCCCCACCTTTCGCTTCGAGCTCCTACGTCAATCGCGTCGTTCGTATACGTCTCATTCTGTTAGCCCCCACTATCGTCCAAACCTCGCCAAAGCCCGCCCTGTCCAAGGACCCACCTTGGACGGGGTGGCAGTGCCTTGTAGCGCCCCACCTAGCGGTGAGGGTGGGCCGCAACGTAAGACCAATTCTCACCGTAAAACCAATTTTGACACTATTCACAATATCTATCGCATTGGCTTCGGATCAAAAGGAAAAAAACCCTCTCCTATTTCACGATTAATGCCTCAATTTCCTATGTAGGCCTTAGACCTGGGCAACGCCCATGGGCTTGCCCATTCCGCCCATAAAGGCCCATTTTAAAATACATACGTATGAACTCCGTTTTGATCCCTTATGACTAGGTAATTTTAGCTTTTGAAAAGGCATTTATAGATAGAATAGTCTAATCTATTCAAGTTGCTAATAATGAATAGATAAAGGTTAGTTTTAGAAACAGAATTCTTTTTTTCATGGAGCAAAATGGGAGTATAAACATATATAGCGATGTCTATAAACCTTAAAACATATAGGCTTTCCTAAAATCCTAAATATAAGCTTTTAATAATCTAATTAACCTATATATAAGAGATTGTTAAATTATATTTACTATTTAATTAGCTAGAAGGTCTGTAATACCTTACAAATTGTATTTTAGCCCAAAATTTGGGGGCCAAAAGGTAGACTTGGGCATGCCCAGGTCTATACATGAGATCAATTTCTATAGCGCCTGGGGAGGCTCTAGTTCTAGTCATCAATTGCCTGTTAGATATGGAATAACAGCTGGTAGCGGCCGGTGGCACCCCATCAAAATATTTACCTGGATTTTTGGCCACGCCATGATCAACCTACTACGGTTTGAAATACTCTGAAACTTGGGATACTGCTAAACTAACTAGTAACTAACAACTAATGAATTTCTGGGGTAAATCTACTAACCCAGTCCAATATGGATGCGCTACAAAACAAACCGAATGCTCCATCATGGGGGGGGGGGATATGGGGCCATACTTAAGCGGACCCTAAAAAAGCGGATACGGCATATATATCATTGTTATCCCTATGGGATAGTTAGGTGGCTAAGTATTGTCTTAAGACAGGAGCTTCAAGTTAACATGCATTGGTCATATAAGCCTATCATGACACATAAAGCACAAGAATTCAGGTACAGACGAAAATTGTTATTTTGATTCACGACATATGCCCCCTAACACATCATATATAGCGGTTACAATCTGCACTTGTTTTCTCCTCCTTCCTGACCATCTCTCTAGCTCCTATTGTCAGAATAATCCACGGACACTGACCCTTCCCATATTAGGTGCAGACAGACTGCCCATCAATGTTGGTGGTACAACCCCGTGTGCAACAATCCTTTACTGTGTCGAGCGTACATGGCGTATCAGCTAGACACAATGAACGTTAGTGTGCATTTCCATGCTAAGTTATGCAATAGACTAAATGAAAAGATCATATGATAGACTTACCAGGGTTACAGGACCGTTTGATTTGGAAAGGGTTATTATTGTCTGCAGCTTCAGTGCTGCCGAGAGCAGTCAGCGCGACTAGTAGGGTGAGACTGACGAACTTCATAGTGAGGAAGTTGTAAAAGTCAAGGCATATGAAGGTAGGATGGATAGTAAGTATGATAGATTCGCCAAAGAGAAAAGATTTATCCAAGTTGATTTAAAGCAGAGAGGAGACATCTTTGTTGATCTTCATTTCAGTCATGGGGCCCCCATCTAAGCGGGTCCGACTTGGGGGCCAGTATCTATTTTGGACTAACTGCTTCTTGATTTCCGTTTTTGGCTTGAACTGCGATCGAATCAACGATTGCATCCATTCATCCATCGACAATGCATTTGGGAAGGGGTTAAACGGGAAGCGCAGAAATAATCGGATATGTAATTCACAAGTTGTGACGACGTTGACGAGATTGATACCGATACCTGACATTGGTGGAGAGGGGCCATTAGATAATCCGGCTGGCTAGTCCTGATTGGTCGGTTGTCAGCGCGTTGAGTACATGTAAACGCGCTCGTCACCCTCTCTCTGTCTTTTTCTCCCCACTCGATATTTTCGTTGAATCGCACTCTTTTCATTTGAATCGAACTGGCAAGTGTAACACAAGTTATCATTTTACATACTACGTATCAACTATTTTTACACCTCTGAAGGGACAGTTAGTCAAAATGCCGTCTGTAAGAGCAAATTTATGTGAAAGGTTAAAGCAAGACCGCTTCAACCGACCAAGGTCGGTTGAAGCGGTGTCGTCCTAGTCTTCCTGCATATTATGTAAGCTTATGGAGGAAACTGAGAGACACCCAGAGTGAGAGGCGGGGTGAACCTCAAAAGTTCGGAAGTCTCAATTATCGGGCAGAAACTGGGGTAGTGGTCTATGCAAGTAGGCCTGTCGAAGTTACTTAATGTCTTTTAGTTTCATATGCGTATATGAATTGACGTCTTACATTTAGGACAGCGTCAATTATTACTTTGTCAGCTGGATGTGAATTTGTCTATGAATATAGACGTAGTTTCTGTCTTGCTAGGATGCAAATGCTGTGATGATCGGCATCTGGACGCGATGAGCTACTCCGAGATTATTAGAGTTACAATGAACAAGAAATAAATTTCGTAGTTTTTCCTTTTCCCAACGAATGGTGCTCGAAAGACAAAAACGGCTCCGAACGTGGTTGTTGACTCAGTTGGGCTGAAAAATCCGGGCCCATTGAGAGATCCCGAGTCCAAAGACGTAGCTATCAAAGAAAGCAAGCGTGCGACGTAACGCTGCTGGGTGGCTTTTGTGGGAATGTGCGAGGTAAGTCCCTTTAAGTATTACACAGAAAGATGGCATCACACTCTAAGCAAGCTATCGTGTAGCAAAGTTGCCCGGTATAGTCAGCACCCATGGATATGCGCACAAACTGCAAAAAGCATCTTCTCAAACTCATCTGTCGACCCCATCCACCGCCCAACCCGCTTCCTCCTTGCCTCCGACCCCGTCTCCGATGACCTCCACAGCTCCGAAATTTGCAGCATCCCATCCTCCCATTTCGACAGGTGTCGATTATACTCCCCTTTCCATGAATCTCGATAAACGCCTCCTACAGCATCTTACTCTCAGGAACAATAATATCCCTCAACTTATCAGACAGGAAATTCGGGAGGCCCTTGTCGGAGTTGTACATATTCGTGAATAGGTACATTGTGACCAGCGTGCGTCGTTTGGGAGATGCGACGATCCAGGATTCCCAAGTCGGCCGCGTTCGCTGAAGCTCGGCTTTGCAGGTAAAACCTGATTTTGCGACGCGGAAAGCGAGGTCTTGGAGGGTTATCATACTCTTGTCGTCTACTAGGGGGCGTTGAAGATTGGAGAGAAGTAAGCTGTTAATAGGTAAATGAGGTAGACTTGAAAGGAACACAACTTGTCGAAGTCACTTGTCGTAGTCTATTCCATGGTTAGGGGAGTGTTTTCGATGGAGGCAAACAAGCCATACCTCTCGGGATAGTCTCTCCATCTCCTGTCTGACGGTTGATAAGACAATTGCCTCGCTGCCCGCAACCCTGTTCATCCACATGCGCACCAGAGAAAAGCAGTTCGCTATTGTTCGCGGCATCGCTTTATTGTTGAGCTGCTGTGGTGAATGAATGAATGGAGGGGGCCATCGAGAAGATGGTTGAGGTATGAACCAAGCACACAGGCGAGGAACTACACGGTAAACGGGCTGAACGTCGCAGTAAGGAGGTAAGGCTGCAGCCAGCCACCACGGACCTTCTCGGTGTCTACCATTGGCATGAGGTCATAGTGATCAAAAGTCAGACCAACGTCCACAGTCTTCGTAAATTCGTGCTGAGAATAGAAGTGTGGTATATACCGGCACTGGTTGTTGCGAGTCTAGCATCGCGAGCAGGTCGTTCTCTCCGGCCTACATCGGACCTTGGAGTCCGTTAAGGCCTGACAGGTCTATTTACGCATTAATACTTGTTTTCTGATTTTCATGGCCGATTTTGAATTCATGATATGAAAACGTCGCGTGGGAGAATCTAGGGGTCATGAAGATGGACGGTGGGGAGCAACAGAACTCCGGAACTCCGAGTCTTGACATTTGACCCGCATTGCACATTGCCACATAAAAATGCTCCCTTTTCCGTACCTGGAACTATATTTCTTCAACTTACAACATCAATTCCCAGCTCTATACGATCAACATACCAGAAAAAACTCAGCCAAAATGTCCAAAGTCTACACGACAGATCATTCCACCTCAGTTCTACAAACCCATCGCTGGCGGACCCTGTCCAACTCAGCACTCTACCTTCTTCCCTACATCCAACCAGACCTACAAATCCTTGACGTAGGCTGTGGCCCAGGGAGCTTGACAATCGAATTCGCCAGACACGTGCCTCGCGGACATGTAACAGGCGTGGAATATGTCCCTGATCCCCTCGAGGGGGCCCGCGATCTTGCTGCCTTGGAAGGTTTATCCAACATCAGCTTCCAAATCGGCGACATACACGATCTGCCATTCTCGGATAACACTTTCGACATTGTTCATGCACATCAGGTCATACAGCATATCGCCGACCCGGCACAGGCATTCCGGGAGATGCGGCGCGTGGTCAAGCAAGGCGGAATCGTGGCAGTGCGCGAGTCTGCTTCGCTAACTTGGTATCCCGAATCGGAGGGCATTACCGCATGGCGAGAGCTTGGGGAACGGATGGGGCGAGCGAAAGGTGGGAATCCACACCCCGGAAGGTTCATTCACGTCTGGGCAGAGGAAGCAGGGTTTCCTCACTCGAATATCAAGAAGAGTGCCGGTTCGTGGTGTTTTAGTAATCAGGATGAACGTAAGTACTGGGGTGGTTCGATGGAAGAGAGAGCACGATCCTCTGGATTTGCGACGACGGCAATTCAGGAAGGGTTCGCGAGTCAAGACGACTTAGAGAAGATCGCGATGGGATGGAGGGCCTTTATGGAGGACGACAATGCCTGGTTTGGACTGTTACATGGCGAAATTCTTTGTTGGAAATAAATGCTCTTTATTGGATAGTTCCTCGCCTCTTTGTTCCACAAGATGCATGAGCATGAGAAGCGCTTCGCGTGTCACGAGTAGCCTGAAGTATGTAGTACTGTATCGTGTACTCTACCGTACCTTTGATCATATTTTAATGTGAACCAAGTTGCAAAATACCCCATATCTCACATGCAGCATAGGTTACCATCAAGTCTTCGTATTTCGCACACTTAAGAGTGTTAACTTATCTTGCATAGTGACAATGCTTCCATCCCTTAAGAAATTCAAATTTGTAATGTTAACTGCGCAGCTCGAGTTGCCCTGCTATAGACTTCTATGACTTCACGTACAAGAGGGGAAATCCCGCGACTCTCACTACACAAAACAACAAACAAGTTAGGCAGGATTTTCGACGGAGCTAGAGCTCTGTAATTTTGATTTCAGGGCCTTGATCAAGCTTGACACCCGCTTCTTCTACCAAATGAGGAAACCACCTCAGCATCCGATCTCGAAAAATCTCGTATCCAGCACCCATACGCAGGACTTGCATGTTTTCAACGTCAAAGTTGACACCGCCTCGACCGTATACATGCCACTTCTGCAAGCCATAGTCAACGACCAGATCGACACTTTCGCGAACGGAAATCTCAATATCTTCGATGCGGAACCGCTGTCCCTGTCCGGTAATATTGGCTGAGGTTCCGAACATCAACATACCCTGAGGGTCGTCGTCACAAAGTCGGCCCAACTCACGCAAGAACTGGCCTTCTGGGACCGCGATGCTGATTGTATCTCCCTGAGTAATCTGAGAGAGCGTGGCATGGTCCAGCGCTGCCAGACGTGGATGAAGATCCCGAGAATTAAATTTTGCAATAAGTCCAACGATCATTCCCATATCCTCCGTCAAGACACGGGTCATTTCAAATTTGGATACCGGTAACACATGCAGTTGTCGATGTTGTAGATACGTTCCAATGATGCCAATGTTATGGTTTGGACGACGGCCTTTCGCGGCAAAGATTCTCTGGATTCCAGCCTGGGTGCTCGTCAGAAGTGCATAACCGACGTCCGTCGGAACGATGATGACACCCCCAGCTTTAAGGATTTTGAAGGCTTGACGAGCATCGCGGCTGATGTTTGGTGCACTACCCGGTATAGGAATGGTATGAGCGGCCATAATTTGTTTCTAAGTATCTGCCTGAGTGAAGTTGGTTCTCTTGAGTTCCGAGAACACTTCTGAGTAGGGCATTACGAACAAGGCACTGGTGACGTCATTCGCAAACACGGATTCTGGTGTCGGAATTCCGAGAACCAGGCGACCCCCCGGGGCCAGTTGAGTGACTGTGGAGTTTTGTAGAAAGTTATAAACTAGCTCGCCTGGCAGCCTATTCACAGTGTCAGGTATAATGAATCGCAGTAAATTGGAGCCTGAAACCGGTCATGTTGATGATGGTCTGTTTAACTCAAAGCAAGTATACAAGTATATTGCATTTACCACATCGGTGTGCGAAGGAGGAATTATCGGCCTTTCATGGATGTGGAATTTATGCTTGAATGCCGAAAATCCCCATCACGGAGTTCCGTAGAGCTACCTGCCGGGGCCAGGAACTTGCAGGAAGTGGTCTGGGTGCCCGCAGGTGCCGGCTGCCGAATCATGGCATAGTCAACGTCTCATCTTCTCGACTCTGGTTGATTGAAAATGACAGCCTATAGATACTCCTATGATGACCCTGAGATATTCCATTTTGCGGCAAAAGGCCTGCCAGCAGTGCGCCAGGTCTAAAGCAAAGTGTGATCGCAATGGTAGTCCATGTGGCAGATGCGTTAGACGAAATCTTGCTTGCCATTACCCTTCGCCGGTAGCGTGCAGGGGGTCGGGGTCAAGTGTGGTGCTTACCCACAATGCGCCAGTTCAATTACTCCAGGAAACCGTGGCGCTCGGGCTTCGAAGGCTACGACTGGGGGGGAGGACGATCGTCATGACTTCACAGACCTGAACCTCGCATGTCTTCAAGCTGTGGACCACATCATCAACAAACCGGAATACCACAGGTCCGCTTTGTCAGCAAGGTGTGAGCAATAGCAATATTAACCTTTAAGTGAAAATTGGTGGCCAAGAGAATGTCTGCGGGCAGAATCTGACTATTTAGATTTCAGGAATGACGGCCCATGTTGACCCCAATTGAGCTTGAAGCCGAAGCTTTTGAAGATGGCCAATCAACACCCATGCACATGTCCTGCTGTCATGAAAAGCATCATTCCAAATTCATCTGTGGTTTGCAGCCATTTAGAAATCCGACTGCGCCTTCTCTCGGAACCAGTCTCCGGAGATCTCCAAAGTTCCGATATCTCTAACATTCCATCCTCCCATTGTGAAAGGTGTCGGGAGTATTCCTTCTCCCATACACGCCGGTCGCGTGCATCCCACAGGCTTTTCCCTTCGGGTACGTAAATTCCCTTCAATTCCTTTGCCACGAAATTTGGAACTCCCTGGCGAGCGTAATATAGATTTGAAAAAATATACATCACGAATAAGCATCGACGTTTTGCAGATGCTACAATCCAATATTCCCAGCTAGGACGTGACTGAGAAACTTCTTCTCTGCACATCACCCCAGATTTGGCGGTTCGGAAAGCAAACTCTTGCAAAGTAATCATAGAAGAATCGTCACAGCATAGTATGTTGCTGATCGGGAAAAAGTAGGCCAATATCATGTACATGAGATATGCCTGGAATGAGCAGAGAAGATCAAAATCGCTCTCGGTAGGTTGCTAGAACAAGGTTCAGCAGGATTTCAAGGTTATAGGACATTTTCACCATACTACGTACTTCAATAAGTCTCTGTATCTCCTTTTTCAGAACGGAAGCCACCATTTCCTCACTCCCCGGGGCCCGTTCTTGCCATAACCGTACTAAGCTGAAACAGTTGGCAAGGGATTCAGGGACACTTTGGTCGGCCATCTGCATTGGATGAATTATTGGAGGGATTCCATGATGGCTTAGCACATGCCCCGGATATGATCTTAGTATGCATGAGATGCACTCTAGGGTAAATGGATGGAACATCTTCGGCACTTGGTCAGGAGTTGGGGATAAGAGAGAACGCATCCAGTAGTTTCGGATCTCTTCTGCATCTGCCATTGGTAAGAGACGAACATTATCGAAATCCAAGCATTCTTCGGAATCGGGCGGAATTTGGAGCGATTTGATCTGAACCGCGGTTACTCCAATTGCGTCCGTAGTGACGCTGTGCGGAGTTGCGTATGTTGTCCCAGTCAACGACGGATCGCCTGAGTAGGCATAATCGACAAAATCATGGCTTTGAGCCGACACCGAAGGTGAATCTGGGAAAACCGAGCCGCTTGTTGTTCCCAACGCCTCCTCTCCCGAGGCATATCGACATTGCTTGACGTGGGTGCGACATCGTGAACAAGTAGGTTTTTCTAGGTTGCAACGAACTTTCGCGGTTGCGCAGTTATGGCATGCCTTCTTTCGGGAAGGTGCTGGCTTCTTCGCCCGTGTACTTGAAGGATTCATGGCGGTGCAGCAGAGTTCCGTGATCCAACGTCGCGAAAGCTCAGCCGCGACAGAAATGTCAGTCGGGGTTCTGGCACCTCTCGGCTCGGCCGCTCGGGAAAGAGGATCGGAGCTCCGCGTGATGACTAATAACTCCTAAGTTGGATACGTCGCTAAGTGAAACGTTCGTTGACTCCAATAACTCGGGCTTGGTCTCCGATGTAAAACAGAAAAATAGCAGGTTATTAAAGCTGAAAGCCAATTATACAATGATATACCCCAGCATTAGCGTAAAAATTTAATCTCGGGCGGTGGGACGGACTTGGCCTACATTCGGAGTTCCGGGATAAACTCCGACGCGAAATTCCGAAAAAGGATTTATAGTGTGCAATGATATATAAGTCTTGTTTCCGGACACCAATCGATTGTGCATTCAAAAATTCCTCCCTTATCAACATTGTCAAAGCAACCATTACCGGAGTAACTGCGTCCTGAAATCATCAACTAGTGGACCAGTCTCGAGATGGAACCATTACTTCGTGAAAGCTTGTTCGGGAGATGTTTAAACCGTTTATCTTATGGCAGATGTTTCCCATATCCCGATCTCGACATGCAACAATGGGAGAAACCTGTGAATTCAAATACATCCGATAGCTGCTCAGGAGCGTCTGAGTCTGCTCAAAAGAATATCGTCGACTTTTTTGGTCCCGAGGACCATGATATCCCGAAGAATTGGCCGAGACTGGTGAAAGCCATTGTCATGCTGGATGTTATGTTCCTCAATTTCAGTTTCTATGCAGCCTCGGCAATTTTTACTCCAAGCATTTCAGGCATCGAGAAAGATTTCAATGCTACCACTGCTGAAGGAACGCTTGGGTTATCGCTATTCGTGATTGCTTACGGCATCGGGCCCCTCATTGTTAGTTCTTGTCCCGATAGAGCTGTTTGAGCATTCCCGGAGGATTTTTGTCAATTGCTGATTCTGCAGCTCTCGCCGCTTTCTAACCTCCCTTCGGTTGGGCGTACATCCGTCTACTTGTTCGGCTCTCTCGCATTTTGTCTGTTTAACATTGGCACGGCGCTCGCAAAGAACGTGCAGACAATATTGGTACTTCGTTTTTTTGGTGGCTTGTTCGGAAGTGCCCCTATCAGTGTTGGAGGTGCCACACTGATGGAAGTGTATGGACCTAATGAAATCCCGTATGCTATCGCTCTATATGCGGTTAGTGGTGTATGTGGACCTATTCTTGGACCGGTACGTTTCTCTTACCCGAGACTCCACACGATTCTGTGTCTGTTATTCTATCTACGTGAACTGACCCCAAAACAGATCATGGGTACACTTGCAATGTGAGTTCAAAGCCATCAGTGACTTGCAGTAGGTAACATTATTGACAAGAATCACAGCGAACGTTGGCAAACATGGTCAGCAAGTCTCTGGCTCATCGCGGGGATATCTGCTTTCACTACCGTTTTTATCTTCTTTTTTCTGCCTGAAACTTTGTCCACGAACATTCTGCTTCGTCGTGCACGTAGGATTCGTGCAATGACAGGCAATTCTTCTGCCCAAACGCAATCGGAGAGGACAGCACCCCAAACGAGTTTTATCACCGCTGTCGTTAAACAGACGATCGACGACTTCAAGCTGTCTTGCATGGACCCCGTCATTATTTGCGTAAATCTACACACAATGCTCATCTATGGCATACTTTACTTGTGGTTTGAATTCTTTCCATTCGGTATGAACCTTCCTATGTGCACCACTACTTCTCGGCAGGGCTAACAAAATCCCAGTTTTCGATGGCATTTATCATTTCACTCCGATCCAACAGGCCCGTATGTTCCCCATTTCGTGCAGGGTAGTTACCATACTAATTCATGGAAGTCGCATTCTTTGGAATCCTAGTCGGTGCCGTGATCTCGGTGACAATCTATGTGCTCTGGCTGTATTTCTCCTATCAACCGAAATTGCATTGTTCCAATGTTCGTTTGGAACCTGAGGCACGGTTGGTTCCCGGTCAGATTGGTGCTATCTGCATCCCTGTGTGTCTTTTTGTTTTTGCATGGAGCTCAAGAGCAAGGCATGTCCCTCTCAGATGTCCCAGAAGAGATCTCTTGCTAATAGTGATCTCCCAGTGTTCCGTGGATTGTTCCGATCATCGGCACTGCGTTCTTTGCGCCTGGTTTTTATCTAACATTCCAATCCATACTTAATTACCTCGGCGAGTCGTACCCAAGGTACGTGGCGAGTGTGTTTGCAGGCAATACTTTTTTTAGAAGTTCATTCGGGGGTGCATTACCTTTAGCTGCCCCTCGGATGCTAGACTCCCTTGGAATCGGATGGGCTTCCAGCGTCCTGGGATTCATTTCCGTTGCCATGGTTCCACTTCCTTTCATATTAGGAAGGGTAGGTGATTACTCTACACCACAACGTTGAAAGCTGCTGACGACATTTTGAAGTACGGAAAGAGACTTCGTTCATGGAGCCCCTACGCAAATTAGACGTGAGATCCACTCAGCTCAGCTCAGTCGAAACAGATCCATATTTTCAAAGTATCAAAATCGATCTGAAAACATTATTTCTTACTGTGGTCATCGTCCTAACCAAACTTTGATATGCACATACAGAAGATTGCACAACGGCAATGACCCAGATGCTCAAACGGGATGTCTGAAATGTTTGATGGCCACTTATTTGCGCCCCATAATATCATTAATTCTCATCATACCCAGCGACTCCAACTGGCCAAATAGTTCTGTTTTAGATAAAATGGAGAATCATTTGTCAACTATTGTAGTTGAAGAGGATTTTTGCCAAGCTTGCGCCCTAGTAAAACCCGAACTGTATTTTGTGAAGAAGTGTACTTGGCTATCTTAAATTTGATAATAAATAGAGAATGATATTGGTTTCAAATGTGCAGGTATCCGGCTATGCTTGTTGTGCTTCAAAGGAAGATTGAGTTATTGTTTTAGAGGGAATAAAAGACGCTATATATACAACGAGAGTCACAACGGTTTGCGCGCCGCGAGGGCAGCCTGACAATAGGGAGGGCGACTAGGCCACGATAGACCTTGATGAGGCTCTAAGTTCGTTTCCAGGAAGTGGAACTCTCTATATGTACACACAGGGATATATATTTGTTGTAACCTACATGTCGTTCGCGAAGTTGAACCCTGGATTGAGGTATGAGTGTTATATTTAGACCTATATGAAAAGATCCAGCTATTGGAGTCGTAGCAGCTCATCTACCTGCTGCCTAGCGGAGTGCCCGCCTAACAGGCAGCAACTCCTACAGATCCATACAGATCACGCCACTTGAAATCCAACTAGCGAGGGGTCATAATAAATGATTTCACATACACACACCCTCTGTAACTATTCGTATGAGATCAGGAGTATGGTGCCAAAGTATGCCATAGTTCGATTATGAAAGCCGCTGAAATATCAACCGATCTTAACACCTGCAATCAATCATCTGATTCTATTGGTCATGTGCAGTACTAGCTAACACGTCAATCCCTCATCCCGACAAATTTTAATAGAGATCTGTGTAGAGGGTTTAATTGTACGGAAAGGGACCCATTTTTTGGGCTTGAAAATCTGCTGTTTTAGTGACTAAACCAGAATTCTAAAATAGGTGGACTTGTTCAGCAGAAACTGTAGTGGCCGCAAAATTCAAGATTTGGGGAAGGCGAGGTCATTCTAAGACAGAACGCAGGTCAGTTGGGTCCCACCGAGCGCTCAGTAAGGTGCGTAAGCCTGATCTCCGTATTAAAGTTCTAAGAAGGGTGTCATTTAACAAAGCTCTTCCATTTATCCAAGCGAGGAATAAGCGGAAGCGGACCGTCCAGGCAGTTGTAGATGTGCACACTCCGTGTTGATGGAAATTACATCGCTCGCCTACGAAGGCAAATTAAGAGGAAGCATGTTGATGAACCGTGAACCTGGGTGTACATTGTTTCATATCATAAACGACAGCTTGCAACGGATAGGAAAGGAGGTTCGGGGCTTGGATGAGAGGTCTACTAAGCACAGTCAATTTATGATAATTTACAGAAGATGTGGTTCCCTGAGCTTTCCCTTAGCCAACGTGCCTACTTTGGATTCCAATGTATTCCAACATAGATTACACAAGCTTGCCGTTTGAATACAACAACAATTCTCGCTTTTAATCTCCAAGAGGGTAGCAATGTAGAGTTTGGCCAGCTGCTTCGGTATTAGCGACCAGTCCTCAGCTAGGAGAAAAAGAAACTCAAGTCCATACAATAAAATGAAGCGTCTTTGCTAGCCAGGAACACGAAGCTGGGGGCCACTTCGCTGGGCTGCCCAGGCCGGCCAAGTTGTTTGTCTGAACCCCATCCCTTCATGGAGCTTGGATCTCTTGTATCGACTTGAATTGGTGTATAAATCGCACCGGGGCTGTCGGATACATTAGAATGCAAGATATGCCAGGAAAACTGCCTGCTGACTTACGCCACAGCATTCACGCGAATACCCTTTGGAGCTAACTGGAGTGCTAGGGACCTGGTGAAACCAACGATGGCGCCTTTCGTGGAAGCATAGTCGACCATACTGCTCGAGCCTCGGAAAGTGACAACCGATGTATTGTTAATAATTCTGTGTGCCTGAAGTTAGTATATATCGGTGATTAGATGAAAGCAAAGTATGCCTTACGAGTCTCCCTTTGACATATAAGGAAGTGCATATTTTGTGATAGCAAACATTTGCAGGATGTTGGTTCGGAAGAGATCCTCAACTTGCCCAAGGTCAATTTGCGTAAAGTCTTTACACATATATTGCTGAGAGGCATTGTTGACAAGAATATTGATTTTTTTGAACCTGAAACAAGACGAAGAGCGACAAGTCAGTAACCTCACACCGGAAAAAAAGACTTCGTTTGCATACCGGTCGACATGTTCCTTTACTGCTTCTTCGCACGTTTGGTTGTTCCTTAAATCACCAGGGATTAACAGGCAACTGTGGTCTTCGCTTTCAATGAGCTCTTTTGTTTTCTCCGCGTCTTCTTGCTCCTGCGGAAGGTAGACAATAGTGATATCGGCACCCTCCCTGGCCATCAATACGGCCACGGAACGACCTATACCTGAGCTTCTAGATGTCAGTAGATAGACCAATGGAAGGAGTAGCGCACATGTTACTTACTCGCCCCCGGTAATTAGGGCCTTCTTACCTTCCAGCTTGTTTGAGCCTACGTATTCAACGAATCCTGTGCTCGACTCAAGCTTGGAGGTCTCACTCGGGGGCGCCATTTCCTTCTCTAGTCTATTGTAAACTAAGCATTCCATCGTGATCGCACTTTCAGCGAACCGAAAGCTCACCCCGGTTTGCTCTGAGCCTGTTTTGACTTGGGGGCCTGGAATGCCCCATCATTACCCATTTGCGACATTATTTTAGGCTTGCCTGCTGAAGAGAAGTGTCCGGTAGTTTTTTTTCCCCAGAACAAAGTAATGATTCGAATGCGATCTGCATAAAAGACAGTGGCGGGCTATGATTGCGAAGGCCGATTCTTTCATCAGCAATGCGTCATCGCATAGGCATGCCTAGATGCAACCCATTCCGGCAGTGCGATACTAACCTGTGAACTCACACTGACGTGGAATGAATTTTGTGGGTTTGTACCACCAAATAAGCTACATTCATTGGACCTTGCAATTTGCCTGCCGTTCTGAGGTCTTGCCTCATAAAAGTCTGGGCCTGATATGAATTGCTCCACGAATGTACAAAAGCATGCTTTCCATTAGTGCGGCACATCATTATTATTTAACTTCCCACCTCCCGATTTATGCGGCCACGAAGAGTTATGCAGTGCATGCATATCTCTACATTCACGAGCTCTTCATTACCAATGGCACATTTGCAGGAGCTATTCAACTTGGCCGTGCGGCCACTGCCTGCTATCGAAGACGAAAGCTTCGGGTCTCACTTTGACAGCTTTGGCGACAAACAGGTGGTTCTGCTAGGTGATGGAAGCCACGGGACATCTGAGTTTTATAGCGCCCGAGCGGAAATCACGAAACACCTGATCGAACGGCACGGCTACACTATGGTCGCGGTCGAAGCAGATTGGCCGGACGCCGAGGTGATCGACCGGTATGTGCGGCTACGGCCGGGACCGAAGGCCCACGTCGGGGGCGCGACGAAGAAGGGGCACGAGCCATTCAAGCGATTTCCGACCTGGATGTGGCGGAACCGTGAGATGCAGGACCTGGTGGAGTGGATTCGCAATCGAAACCAGAAGTTGGCTTCGGAGGATCGGACTGGATTTTACGGACTGGACCTGTACAGCATGGGTGCGTCGATCCGGGCAGTAGTCGACTACCTTGACCGGACAGACCCAGAGGCGGCGAAGGAAGCGCGACGTCGATACGGATGTTTGGAACCTTGGGTGGACGATCCAGCCGCGTATGGATTGGCATCTTTACAGGGAATGGAGAGTTGCGAGAGTCAGGTCATAGAGATGCTGCGCGACTTATTGAAGCGACGGTTAGAATACGCGCTGCGCGACACGCGCGATGGGGAAGAGTTCCACAGCAGCGAGCAGAATGCATTCCTGGTGCACGACGCAGAGAAATACTACAAGGCAATGTATTACAGCTCCGCAAGCTCCTGGACTCTGCGCGATACACACATGTTTGAGACTCTAGGCCGTTTGTTAAAGCACCGTCCAGCTCCGAGGCGCAAGGCCATTGTGTGGGCACACAACTCACACGTAGGAGATGCTCGCTATACGGCGATGGGAATCCGGCGTAATGAGGTCAATCTTGGTCAACTATGCCGCGAGCGACTAGGCCGAGAAAATATCGCGATCCTCGGCTGTGGGACTCACACAGGCACTGTCGCTGCGGCTCATGAGTGGGACGAAGATATGGAGGTTATGACTGTTCGTCCGTCGAGGAATGACAGCTGGGAGATGCTGGCTCACTCCACTGGAGTGCCACGTTTCCTCCTTGATCTTCGCCCCGACCGCATCGAGTCTAATCTGCGGGCCGCAATGGCTGCGGAAAGACGCCTCGAACGCTTCATTGGTGTCATCTATCGCCCAGACACAGAAAAAATCTCCCATTACACACAAGCCGCACTGCACAACCAGTTCGACGCCTACGTCTGGTTCGATCGTACCCAGGCTGTTAAGCCTTTGGAGGCGATCCAGCCTGTCACGCCGCTTGGCAAGACAGAAACATATCCGTTTGGGCTTTAAGATTAATGCCATGATCGTAATATTGTTATAATCGTTATCATTTTATTCAATTCATGAAAGGGAGTTGAGGCCAAATTTGTATACCTCGGTTGTTCGGACCGTAGTTATTCCGAATGTAGGGGTTCCACTATTCCCACTAGTTATTGCTGTTGTCCGATATAGTTAAACTTGTGGTACGAGTCCACACGTCATCAGCCGGGAAACCGGCGCCCCTAGCTTTCCTGTGCCAACTTAATGCTTTGGCGAAGTACTTTAAAAGATACTTGAGGAGTATCTGCATCCTACACCATACCGGACATTTCCGTTGCTACCGTACCCTACACGAAAAAAATGTCTTATACTCTTCGGCTCACCCTTCCAACGACCTGTCCACCCCCTCTATTGAGATCTCGCAATCTCGCAAGTCGACAGATCCTGCGCAGCATTGCATCGGATATTGAACATAATGGCCGAAGTATGCAACTTCAACCAAATGCGATGAGGACATATCTTCGCCCAACGCTATGGCCGCTCAACCACTACCTCAAATCCACGACTAACGCCTCAACCTCGCCCACGGCACCAACATCCGACAACGTAATCGATATTGACATTTATACGCTCTTTCTGCTTATGTTCCTGACTGATCCACTCTCTAAGACGACAGAGAAGCGCATGAAGACCTGGATAGATTTTACCCGCTTGATAAAGCTGGGAGCACCCCTGGGGGCATTCGATTTCTTTACATACACAGAGCTCCTATACTGGTTTGTTTTTCTTGTCTTGGTCAATCCTTTTCGCTGGAGGTGGGCGATCTTCATTCTTTTTGGCGTAGGGCAAACACTACCACTAAAATTGTCAGAGAGGCAGGTACCTTTCGCCAGAAGCTGCAGAATCAGCATGACCATTAGGAAGCACTTTGGGATATTGAATTGAAAACAAACCTGCCAAGAACTTACATGGTTCACACAGGCCTTGCATTAACCTCTTCACCAAACCAATACAAGCATTAGGAAGTCCATTCGGAGAAGACAGTCCCTTCCCGTAATGTCGAGTTCGATTGGTGGACCCCCGTGGTGTCACTCATCGACCTCTGGACAACGCTCCTCCAATTCGCCGGGTTGATGATTTCTTCCAGTTCAAACTCTAATTTTTTGCATTTGAAAAGGTTTGGTCCGGATTTGGCAGGATGCCAGCTGCCCAACGTCATTAATGTGTCATAAGCGGGGCAACGTTTAACCTGTATATTATATTAGCTTGAAATCTCATAGTAGTTCAAATTAGCATTGCAGTTGGTCCCACTCACGCTTTCCAACACTTCATCATGTCTCAATACTCGCCTAGTGGTGATCATCACAACTTCAAGGTCACCGATAGACTCAATGCTCAAAACAGAAACGTTGAAAGTGCGATTTACCGTTCCCTTTCTCAATATCCTTTACTGAACGTAATAACTAAAATTAGCTATGTAATCTAGGGTATGGAAACGGATCAGAAGCACACTTAGAATCTCAAGAGCATCATGGCGAGGGCAGTGCTTCCGGGAACACCGATTGCCCTCGCAATAGAGAGCAGAGGGCAGATTCGACGAATGACGGGGACCGCCGCGAAGACATTGCCGCAAGTAATCGATTCATGCCTCAATCTGGGAAACCCGCCGGCATTTATAACACTCAAACGGAGAAGCTCGGTCGGGAAGAGACGCCTCAAGACGACCATCGCCGCGAAGATATTGCTGCCAGTAATCGCTTCATGCCCCAGGCTGGAAAGCCTACAGAGACACACCCCCGTTGAGACAGGAAAATGTTAAGGGGTCATCTCGTCCTCTAAAAGCCTGGCTTCCTCCGTCAGATGTTAATTTTTTGTATGAGTGGTGTTTCACAATTGGAGAGTAGCTTTGCCTAGAATTTCTCACTTGGCAAAATATTCCCTCAATATATGTAAAATGTAACATTCTAATGCCCCGATCCTGACGCCATCTTTATTGAAGCTTAACAAGAAAATGTGAGACAAGATGGAAAGCACTACTGAGGCCAAGCAAAAGGACATACACGAATGGCTATCGAGCGCAGCGTATCTAGATCGACGGTGGTATATAAATATCAATAGATATTCTTGGTCAGGGTGTCCGCAATAGTAGGGTTATGGGTCGGATGATCGGATTGTTTATACTAGTCTATGAGCCCGCTAGACTTGGGTGGCAGGGAGTTTCTAGGACGCCGCTTGCTGAAAGACCGAAATTTTCCCCTCCGGGAACTTATAAATATCAAATGGCGATGCACCCGGAAAATAGACAATTCTATCGCTTAAATACTCTAAAATTGACTTTGATTATTAATTTAATTACAATAAATACCCTATAAAAAATAGGACAATTCAAATTACAGAATACGCATAGAGCCATAGTTAAAAAAAACCCTACATTATCCAGGCTGGCTGCCTGGATACACCCTTATGGGATAGGATACACAACAACCTGATTTACTGCATTCTATAATTGACTACATTCTACGCGACCGCCATATCTAGTCGCTGTCGTCATCGGGGCGCCAGCCTTCATCGATGTCACCATTGTGGAAAAGGACGCCTCGCCCGAAATCTCCTTCAAATAGCTCAGTCGCATTATGATCCGCACCTTCAACAACAACGAGTCGTAGTTGGCTCGTTCCATTCGCCACGTCGCTCCAGTCAGGAAGATCTTCGAATGAGCCAGGGAACCCATCCAGGTCTTCGTCCGTACGCGCGAGTTCGTTGATATATCGGTACCAGATCAAGTTGCGAGCACGTCGATTGATGCCTCCTTGCACATGCGCCATGCAACTCGTATCACCAGAGTTCCCCGTATCGTCGAGTCCCACTATCGAGACCACGTCTCGATTGATGTACTGCTTGAAATATTCCTTTGCCGTCATACGCTTGCCTCCCGTGCCGGGGAACTTTTCGAAGCCGTATCTCCAAGTATTGTAAGAATCGCAGGAGTTTTTCGAAGATTCCGTGTTTGAGAGAACAGGTCGGTCTTCGGTGAAATACATACACGATGATGCGTCGCCGTGGATGTACCGAACGTGGATATTATCAGGGGCATCGATGCCCAGAGCCGAATACCGCTGCCCAAGCTGACCACCGCCACCATGGCCGACGACAGTGACATTCGTTAGGCTCGGATACTTCTCCTTGTTTGAGTGAAGCTTGATAAGGCCGTCTATAACGTCGAAAGAGGTAATAGTTGTATTTGCAGGATGATTAGCCTGGCCACCTGGTTCCCAAGCGTTCAGGTCGTCCCACGCCAGCTGACTTTTGGTGTATTGCCCGGAGTTGTATTTTGTCGAGAAAAACTGCGGAGCAAGTACTGCCATTTTGCGATCCGTTCCGGTGAAGTTATCGTCTTTGGCCTTATTGATGGCATCGTTAAGCATCTCCCAGTATTCGTTTCCATTTCGTAGCTTCCCATGGAGAACAATAAAAAGATGCTCGATTGTCTTCTTGTCCAAATCCTTTGGAATGAAACCAGGGATTTCCTCGTTGCCGTGCTCGTTAACTTTAAATGATGTGAACTCAGCGCCATCTGGTACGTCGATGTCTCCGTGGTCCTGTTATTCGACTAATTAGCTGATACTGTGAAGTAGTAACCAATGGGTTTTGGCCTACCTCTCCCTCCTCGCTTTCATCAGGGTTGAGCTCAGCCGCGGCTTCCGCAGAATAAATGTCCTGTTCATCTGATACATGGACATCTCCATAGCGGGTCTGGTTGTATTGGAATGCAAAGCAGTAGGGCACGAGGGCTGCCAAAATGGTTGCCCAAATCAGCACCACCCGGAATGTAAGGTTGGCCATAGTGCAATTCAGCAAGATCTTCGGATGAGACTTCCAGAGACGTTAGCTCCTGTTATTTATTGATAGCAAGGATTCGGAAGTTGCCAATATTCACCTTCCTGGTTTTTGCTAAATGCGGTCGATAATCATCAGATTAGATCAAGGTCGGACCGTAGGGACAAGTAGATATTTAAGTATGACATAGGCTTGGCAATCGGGATGAAAATCAAGGTGAATCCATGACGGTTGCTGCTCTCGGTTCTTGGCTCGACCTCGGTCATGAGTTTGACTAGAAAGGGGTGGAGCATGATCTTCAAAAATTATGTCAATCCATGGCACTAGGCAAACGGCAAAACAGGGGCGCATACGTACATTTCAAGCGACGATGGCAGTGGATGGAACTTATGATACCCACTGTGGCGACTAAATGAAGCTCCTATAACTACATAGTTGTAGGTTCGATTAATGTAGCTCAAAATACTAAACGTCATTATGCACGAATCCCTGTCAGGCCACTTCGGACCAAAATGAATTCAGCTCGCATCGAATATCGTATACTGGAAGGTTCAGAGAATGACTCAAACAGGTCAAGTTGGCCCAAATGGTTAACAATACCCTGTTTCTGGCTCCTGCTCTTGATTGGAGGTCTGCTGCTTTACGCTGGTGTGCATCGAGGTGATGCTGTAAAGGATGACAAGGTCCCTGATGAATTGGCGATCGTTGTAGGATGGGGATGCAGATCTACGTGGGACGACCCACACATTAAAGAGACGAAACTGCATATACTGTTGCAGTATGTATTTGCACCGGACGACTCAATATTGCGTTTTAGTCTTGGCAGAGGGTTATTATATATTCCACAGCTCGTTCAGACGTGGGCCATGACGTTTTGGGAACAAGTTTTATAAATCATGTGATGTTGTCGATATCGCTGATGTGGCTGTGTTTGTGATTCTGGATACCAAGTAGGGAATGCGTGATTCTCAGGGGTCAGCTGGATCCTCCGGAGTCGGGATGGCACGAAACAAACCGGCGGAACGACCATCGGAGCTGCGTACGCGGCGGGTCGGGCGGGAACCCTGGCCAATGCCAAGCATTTCGGCCCGGTGCACTCTCGACGCAGCGAGCCCCCAACCTGCCTACCGGTTGGCCGTCGCTTCACATGAAGGCTTGCATCCAGCTGTGATCGGGACTGTGATACCCTAGCCATGAATGGAATAGATATCTTGTCATGAATGGCCTCTGTTCAGCGCTTAGAATTGTATTCGTGTGGGTCCACCCCTATGCACATCACCAAATCGCAATAGCCACCCAAGATGTCATGAAGAATTCGGTCGCAACAAGCGCGGCTGACACCATTGTTGTTAGATTTTACACCTCTGAAAACTACGAAATCATCAGATATTCTAGGGTCGCCGTCTAGTGTAACCTGAACTGAAAGAAGCCACATGGGCGACCATTGAACCAAGTGCAGAGCAACCCCTTTAAAGATGTTAGAACTGGAAGGGTCTAGAGACGAGGGGGAAAGATGCAGCCGGATCAGATCATAGTTGCTTCAATGAACGGCTATAATTCTGGCAGATGATTGTTAGGGTAAGGCGGAATCATTATGTTATGGAGGAGGCACTTCCATCGATTTGTCAAGGACGTTCAGTTGAAGACTTGCCCGAATGATTAAGTGGGCTGTCCGTATTATCTTAGGGGTTTAGGGTTTACGAGCGTGGGTGTTCGGTGATCAGTTTAGATATGCTGTGATATCACACCCATTCTCTTTTTGAGGTTCAACGAGCATACCTCATGCGGAGGTGCAAGGCGGCTATCAACGACGAACCGGAAACAGATCTGACCGAAAGGTTCCCTTCATGCTATTCATCTCGCCTCGCCAAAATCAAAGATCCAAATGATACTCCACCTCGTAAGAAATGAAAACATTGCATCGCTTGAACCCATACTTCGGCCTTTCCCCATGTGGTCCGCCAAGCCTCTCCGCCTGCCGTTTCAGCCTCAGCCTCAGCCTCAATGCGATCAACTCAACGGAACCTCCTCAACGTCCACTCCTCCACTTCTTTCCACTCTCTCCCACTCCACTCCATCGTCATCCATCATGTCGGCTTCCAAACCTCGAACGACCTACTTCTCGAATGGACAGACACTAGAAAGGTGACTCCTGTTCTCCATGACCCTTCTGCATCTTCTGGCTAATGCGCGCCCACCGTCCAGCCCGCCGCTGTCCGTCCGCGTCACCCGCTTCCTCGACGATGCCTATAACTTTTTGGGGTTATATGCCGTGAGCTTCTTGTCGGTGCGTCGATCTACATTCTCCGATGCCTCTACGATCCCCCGTCCCCTCATGTCACGATTCCCATCAGTCTTGTGCCCATCGAACCGCTAACACCCGTTTCGCAGTTTGAACCGTACGCTGCCGCCCAGAACTCTCAGTTCAATATTCACCGAAGAAACGCTCCTTCTGGGTCTCGCGCTCAAAGCAGAGGCTTCGGCTTTTTCGGTGCTGGAGGTGGAGGTGGAGGTGGAGGAGGAGACGGTTCAGGGCCTGGCTCTGGCTCTGGCCCTGGTCGGCGCATCGGACGGGTGGACGATGTTCGAGGACCGGAGTGTGGCAGCTGTCGCTAGAGGAGCTTCCTATAATGACAAAAGCCGACATGGAGTCATTGGTCGCCCACAAGGCAGCCATACTTTCCTTCTCCATGTTGATGTCAATGTCAATGTCAATGTCCCTCCCTGGTGGGCCATGCCAAAACGATACCCCCAATTTAGTGTTTGACTTGTGCTGTGGTCTCCAAATCAGGTGCCGTTGCTCTTTGCTCTGTTCGGGTCCAGATACAAATCTGCCAGATCCGATCTATCCAGGTTGCCTGCTCCTCGGCCTATCCTCGTAAGCTGGTGTCGCACTCAGTCGCACTCAGCCACAATCAGCACACTCCAAACACTCTAAACACCGAAAAAGTCCAATTTGCCTCCTACGCCACCTTATCCACTCATCCACTTATCCATCTGCTGCCAATCGTCATGGTGATCCCCTGCTATACTTCTCACGTGACGGTCCCCCTCTTCTTCCCCGCGTTGCAAACTGCGTATTGACAGTTGGCGCTGTTCGACTCCTCCAACCTCCCCCGCAGAAATCCAGCATGTCATCCATTCCATCCACCGACGCCGAGTGGGCGTCAGTGATCTCCAAGGTGCGCGAGCGGGTGCCCGAGAGATGTTTATCGCAACCGACCATCCCGTTACAGGTCTCTCGCATGATCGACCACACTCTCCTCAAAAAGCCTATCGAGCCTGAGCAAGTGGACCGTCTCTGCCAGGAGGCCCTCGAGAATGAGTTCGCCACGGTTTGTGTCTCGCTGGAACATGTTGGTCGCGCCGCTGCGATCCTGAACAAGGCTCCCAATACCGGCGTGGCCTGCGTCGTGGGCTTCCCCGAGGGCACTCACGACACCACCGACAAGGCCCTAGAGGCCCAAGAGGCTGTTGCACAGGGGGCAACCGAGTTGGACATGGTGATTAATTGGCCCCGGCTGAAAAAAGGCGGGTATACCTCCGTCTTCGAAGACATTCGGGCTGTGCGCAAGGCGGCACCCTCTCCTATTATCATCAAATGTATTCTGGAGGCCTCTCAGCTTGATAAAGACGAGCTCATTGCAGGGACCACCATCTGTTGCATGGCTGACATCGACTTCGTCAAGACCAGCACGGGGTTCAACGGCTCGGGCGCCAATGTGAATCAAGTTACGGTCATGCGCCTTACTGCGGAGGCCTGTGGGAATAACGACGTGAAGGTCAAGGCTAGTGGGGGAATTCGGACGGCAGATGACTGCATGCGCATGATTAAGGCTGGTGCCACCCGCATTGGTACCAGTGCCGGCGTTCAAATCGTGAAGGAATTGGACAAAGGGGAAATTCTCGAACAAGGGGCAAGTCATGCTGTCTATTAGGTCGTTCCACGAAATCATCCCGACTTTACTTGCCGGGGTGTAGATTTCCAGTGGTACATGGCGAATCAATATTAATACGCTCATCACTACACCCAATACATCCAGTAGCCATGAGCATCATCGCCGGCACCTCCTCTGTTGTTTAGAATGCCCCCCGAATCGTGTTGTGTAAATGGATGATATTTTTCCCCTCCACCTTTCAGTCACTTCTCATCCTTCCAGATACTCCGTCATCTACTGACCGCGCGACGTTGGTTCTTTGCGGATCCAAATAGTATCTAGTTTACATACAATCTTGCCATTCAAGGATCCCTCTAAACAGATTCCATCCCACTCGATGTAGTTATTCATTTTATCCAGCACCACTGTGATATATCTACCTACATATTACTCAACAGGGGTCACTAGGGCGTTTGCATCGATGAGAAAGTCGCCCAATGAACGTCTCCCCCCATTTTGCACTAAACGGTTGAGTCAGTAGCAATTCCGCAGTGTAGAGAAAGGAATCCGATATCTTGCCTGGTATTTTTGTTCACAAAGTCCCGCAGATACTCATATTTGCGCCTCCGCTCAGTGGGGTCTAAATCAAGAGCCTTCGCAATAGACTCGGACATTTCAGTCGTGTTGGCTGGGTGGAATGGAATGCTCCCCTCGCGCATGAAGGAGGCAGCTCCAGCAAACTCGGACAGGACAAGCACTCCGTGTCTTTTTGCCTGGCATGCAACATATTCAAAGGACACGAGATTCATACCGTCCCGGGTTGATGTGAGCAGACAGACATCAGCAATGGAGTATAGGGCTGCCAATTCTGGGAATGGGATCGAGCGATGCATATATAGCAGCGGAGTACCTTCGGGGGTTGCTGTTCTAGTCAGTACTATGGCTTTAACACATCTAAATCGAACTTGAAGCACAAACCATGTTTGCCGTTAATCTTGCCTGCTATAGTGCTAAGCTCGGTTTCCAGCTCTTGGTATTCCTTCACGTCCTCGCGACTGGGAACCGCAACCTGTATCAGAATAACTTTGTTCCGCAACTTGGGATTGTCGTCTAAGAAGGCATCAAAGCCTTTTAGCTTTTGTGTAAGGCCCTTGATATGGTCCAATCGATCCACACCAACAATCACTTTTACCCCTTTGTATCTCTCTTCGAGCGCTCTGATTCTATCCTGTACTTCTGGCTTCTGCAAAGTATCGGTAAACTTCTGCGGATCGATCCCTACAATAAATTTGTCGGTGCACACCAGTCGGCTTTTGTATTGAATCTGATTTGGAATCTCGATGCGTGCGCCACTGTGGGAATTCATCAATTTGGTGCCCTTGGCCGAGTCACACTTTTAAACCGCCTGGTACTTACAGGAGACTGGCACACGTATCGATGAAATTCTGTTTGTACTCGTCCGTGTGGAAGCCGATCAGGTCACTCGACAACAGGCCATCGATTAGATGCTTCCGAACGGGCAGATTCCGCCAAAAGTCCCCGGCTGGGAAAGGAGTGTGTAGGGAGAATCCAATTGCGCAATGCTTCCCCTGTGCATGCAGCCGGGTGCGGAGGAGCTCTGGTAAGAGCATGAGGTGGTAGTCATGTACCCAGATCAACGTACCAGTTTCGGCGAAATCTGCGACTGAATCGGCAAAGAGTTCGTTAACGCGTTTATAGGCTTGCCAGGGTCCATCATCAAATATCACCCCGGACTGGTAATGAAGAATGGGCCACAAGATGCGATCTTTAGTTCGTCAGCGTAACGATCCTAATAGAGCGGTCACCACTCACTGGAGAAGCCATTGTAGTGCTCTTGTGTAAGATCACTGTCGAGAAAGATTGGAACCGCGTGGTGTTCGCTCAGGCTCTTCTCGACAGCGGCTTTATCCTGGGTGTCCTTCACCTCCATTCCGGGCCACCCAAACCACTGAAACTGAGTGGATTTACATAATCCTGACAGGGAAGTGACCAGGCCACCGCTGGAAATGGAAGATTGAAAAGTGCCATCTACTCGTTTGATAGATAGGGGCAGTCGGTTAGACACAATAATGAGATTGCGCTTTGAATCGTCGGTAGAGCCCATTTTTGAATGGCAAGGAATCAGAATAGCGCGAAGAAATGATAGTAAATCTTAATGGTGCCAGCGAATGCAATTCCAATATACTTGTAGCGGTTTTTGAAGTCAGTCATCGGATATCTATATCTACTGCAGTCGCCTCTTGCCGCGCGGATATGGCGAACCATACGTCAGCATGAGCTTATATTCCGGATTTGCTGCGAGTGTTTCCTGATCCAACATATCTGATCGATTGATCATCGTTCCAAGGGTGTCGAGTTCCACTAGGACAATCATGATGATTCGATGTGTTCTTCTCCTGATTGGATCGGAAGTGATGGTCGATTCGGTAGAAATATATATTTCTGTGCGGCTTACGCAGGGAGTAGGAAATAATGTCAACTCGCCAACGAGAACTTGAATTTACCTCTCAATCCCGCGGTCTGCAAGAACATTTAATACAGTATGCCATGGCTGGACTGACCTATGGATCTTTGACCAGCGTGGGCAGTCCCATCTGGGCTCTCTGCCCCGAGTCTCCTTCGCCACTACTACCCATGAGCAGGTGTAAACCACTCAATGCCTCTCCGCGTACTAGTCCTGGTGGCAGAATCCCCAAATATCATCGATAAAGCAATAAATTCCTTATCTTACTGGCACTCATTGCAGAGCAACCCGACAAGAGTCTCGTCGTATCCTTGTATATCCGCTTGCATTGTATACTTCGTCACGTGACTGAGGCCGCATTCGGCAGGCGTCGACGAACTTGGGAAGTCGTCGTCTTCGCCTGCAACTTTCCCCCTTTTCTTCAACTTCTCATTCATACGAGTCTCCCTCCATTCACACCGAGAGTATTTCAATCATCTTTCTGGCTCACGTTCAAGTGGCCACACTGTCCCCTCCAACTTGCATAACGATCGGCCTTAGCGGCTACTACGCAACGCCGCTCCCGCGCTGACGTATCTCCCCCTGCCGCGCAATCTCCACGTCTGGACACGGGATCTTCAAACTTGACCTTCGCAACTTCTTTCTCTGCGCTCAATCGTCGGGCGAAGATTGTTCGATTATACCCTTCGCTAGTTTTGACTCAATTGACAGCCGCACTGAACCCGCGTCAATGTGCCTCGGTGTTCGACCTTTCTTGTCTGGCTCCTGATCGGACATGTCCCGCTGAAGTATCCGCGCCCGCGAAACACCAAAGACCCCCACGACCATGGCATCTCACGTTACTCATCGTGCCTCGACCTCGACTCCGGCCTCGACCTCCGAAGTGCCCCTCGATGACCTTGAAAAGGGATCTCGCACCACTCCCAGCCCCGACAGCTCCCGCTGGAATGGTTTCTCTCAATTCCATCCGTCGAACATCCTGGCGAACCCCAATGGGCTGGCCCCAAAAATATCACAGGAAGATTGGATAGCCTCAGTCGAAGATGTTTTTCACCGCTTGACTGTCGCCTTGACCCCGAGCTTCCTACAGCGCTACGTCGGCGCCGACCCTCCGCAACCGGCAAAACTACACGCCATCGCCGCGCTGGACGGGCTTCGTGGTTGGGCTTGTCTGCTCGTCTTCAATTTTCATTTCCTCTTTACATATACCTGGAAAGTCGCGGTCGGGTGGGGCTTTGCAAATGAGAACTTTGGGATCCACCAACTGCCCATCGTCCACATGCTGATATCTGGCCATATCATGGTGGCCATCTTCTTCGTCATCTCCGGCTATGTCCTCTCCTATAAACCACTCAAGACCATCCGCTCCCACTCCTTTGAACAAACCTTTACGGTTCTGGCTTCGTCGACCTTTCGCCGAGGCCTACGGCTCTACATTCCCGCCATTGTCGGACTAGCCTGTGTCTTCGTGGCTGTCCGTCTAGGGCTGTATAACTACTCCTGGGGCGTCATCAAGGAAGGCCATACCATTCTTGGCACAAACGAGCAACATCCACCTGTGTACAAATCTCTCTACAAGCAATCATGGGACTGGTACTATACCGTCGCGCACCTCATGAACCCATTTGATTGGTCTCTCTATTACAACAACTACAACCCGCACCTGTGGACCATTCCCGTTGAATTTCGAAGTTCACTGGTGCTCTTCCTGATCACCCTCGCCACCTCTCGTCTGACCGCACGGGTACGCATGCCTCTGGTCGCGACTCTCACTTGGTCCTGTATGCGCTTTGGCCGCTGGGATGTCGTTCTCTTTCTGGTCGGTATGCTGATGGCCGAGATCGACCTGATCAACGGAACCTGGGAGAGATCACCCCACGCAGCCGAGGAGAAACCGAACATTCGCCTCATTCGTGGGGGGAAAGTGCTGGCTAGTATCTCTCGCCGGCGCTTCTGGATCTTCATGTTCGTACTGGGCCTTTATCTGGGATCAACACCCAACATTGGGTACAAGTGGACGCCGTTCTACCGGTGGTTGTGGGATGTCACACCCTGGACCTATCCCGAGCCGCATCGCTTCCCGCAAACGATCGGCGCTGCCCTGATTGTGTTCAGCATTAATCACTCGCCTGATATCCAAAGGCTTTTTACCAACAGTCTCTCGCAGTACCTGGGCAAGATCTCGTTTGCCTTTTATATCGTGCATGGGCCGGTCTTGCATTGCCTGGGCTACTCCATTATGCCCAGCATTTGGGGGATGACGGGCAAAGAAACCAACTTCCAGTATTGTTTCGGATTCCTCATCGGCTGGATGATTTGTTTGTTCATCTCCATCTGGGGCGGTGATATTTATTGGCGTGCAGTCGACATCCCGAGTGTGAAATTTGCTCGCTGGCTCGAGGATCGAGTAATTACGAAAGAGTAGCGATTTGGTGGGTATCCAGTCTAGGCTACTTTTGTACATAAATAAATAAAATGCTCACTGTTTTTCTCTGCCACTTGATAAGGTCTTCTTGTTTGAAAGGTAGATAGTATTGATATTATATTTTGTTTGTAGTCTCATTCAATTTCAAGTTCAAGTTGCTGCCAGTGGATGTCCAACACCAGTACTGCTGTTGGCCTCTACTACGGGACATCACTTGGGCACGGGTTTTTGTAGACCACCTTGATGTGATCCTAGCGTTGCTTTTGATATCATAACTCTGGAAGTAATCGAGATATATGTTTTACTAGTAGGATGTCCCGAGGGGCAACATGGGGTATCAGAGTCTCATTATGTCATTATTAGCGCTATGTAAAAAGGGTTTTTTTTGTCTCTGTCATTGTCCGGCCAGAATGGCAAGACATTGGAGCCAGCCATTCCGAGAGTGGCGTGAATGTTTGCTCTTCATGTCGCATGATCACCGCCTTCGCTGCCCTCCGCGAGTGTGGACGTATGATCTCGAGATGTTGGAGCAGGCTGTGATTCACCCAGGGGAAAGCTCAGGTGTTTCCAGTCCTCAATTTCCTCGATTATGCACTTCAGTCGGTCGCGAATACTCTCAACCGCGTACGTGCCAAGGATCAGACGCAATGGTGGGTACGAGCAGTGGCCTAGCTCCCACACGAGATGGGCCGCCTTGACCGCGGATGCCGGCTGCTTATCGCCTAGCCACATGAGCATGCGGCGAGCGTGAGCTGCCGGGGAGGTAGTCGTATTATATGGCTCGCTAGGTGGCTTGACGAGGAAATGCCCATATAGCGGGAGTGGTGATGAGAGATTGTGCTCGGAGGGATTGGCAGCCATGACGGAAGGGGAAACCAAGTCGCCGATATCGTCGCGACGCATATGGCCCGGCTCGACGAGGGTGCCCTTGATGTTGAAGCTGTCTACCTCATAGAGCATGCTTTCCATCAAGCCCTCCACCGCATACTTGGACGCACAGTATGGTCCCAGGCCGGGCACTCCAAGGGCACCCGAAGTCGAACTAAAAATCAAATATCGACCGGCGCGCCGCTCGCGGAAATGAGGCAGTGACAGTTGGATCATGTTAAGGGTTCCGGTGAAGTTGGTCTCGAATTGATTCCGGATGTCGAACTCATCCTGGTCCTCACAGGCCCCGATGACACCATACCCAGAGCAGTTGGCAATCACGTCGATTCGGCCGAAGCGGGAAATGGTTTGTTCGATCACTCGTTGGACAGTTTCGCGCGCCCGGACATCGCAAAGTAGTCCCAGACAGTTTTCATGCTCCTCTTCCAGCTCCTTCATACAATCGGGGCTATTTTCGTAGGTCCGACCGACAGCACTGACCAGGTCATTGCGCGACAGGGCGGTCTTTACGAGCGACCGGCCCATATGACCAGTCGCCCCGAAAATTAGCCAGACGAGGGGTTGCGGAGGATTCTGAGGGCCCGGAGGGTCCGTAGTCGAGGGCAAATGGAGTCGAGGTTCGCGAGAGGCAGTCGGCGAAGAAGGACCTCCCCGTGACGGCGAGGTTTGCTCCATGGCGGAGACGGGTGGGAAGTGGAGATGTGATGCGATCAATTGACGATGATCCGATGGCTAATTGGCGCTTTCCATACTGAAGTTATAGTTTTCAAATCCGACAAAGGTGTTGTCGAGGCAGATTTCGCCTACGGAGCGACGAGATGGAGGTTCTCGAGATTCTGGAGGTTCTTGGAAGTTGGCGGAGGGCGTGGCTGCTCCCCGCAAAGATCGGCCCACCGCCCGGCAGCAAGAAGACAAACAGAGCAAACAACAACACTGCAAACAGTGCAAACAGGCCGCCGTTCAAAGCTGGCGAGCATCGCATCACTTCATCACTTCATCATTTCCTCACTTCATGTACGCTCGATTTCGTTTCTGCACGATCGCCGGGAAAACTAAGATGATCACCAAATGAATCACTTACCTCCATGATATCGAGATGGCTTCACATCCGTCGGATGCCCTGGCAAAGCGGCCTGATGGCCAGCTGATGCCTCCGCCTCCACCCCCGAAGCGCATGAAACGTCCCGCCACAGCCCTAGATGAAGATGTCTACACCGACGCCCTATCACATATCATTGCTCGAGATTTCTTCCCTGGGCTCCTCGAAACCCATGCTAAGCAGGAGTACCTTGATGCTCTCGAATCCAAGGACAAAGACTGGATCACAAGCGCAAAGCAGAAGTTGGCCGATGCCATGCGAAGTCCCACCCCAGGCTCGAATATCCGACGGAAGCCTGGTTCGACCTCGATTGCCGGCACTCCACAGCACCTGCCACCGGCCGGTACAGATCAAACACCCCGTGGATGGGGAGGTGATACTCCTATGTCGGTTACGTCGACTGCCAGTGCCGCCACCGAAGTCACCGACCGGAATGTTCCTGATATCTCAAATATGGGCCTGATGGCATTCCAGTCCAAGTACACCAGCGAAGACAATGAGTCTTTCAACAAGGTACTGGATAAGCAGAACGCCGCTCGGCGAGACAAACATGCCTGGATTTGGAACAACAATAAAATACCCTCTGCGCGGCAAATCGCGCATCATCAACAGGAGGTGAAGCGTATTACGGCGCAGGGAGGGAATCCTAGTACTAGCCTTGTCAAAACGCACAGTCAAGACCTGCCCGCCATCAAAACTGATCTTGACGCACGCCCGGCGAGACCTGATGCCTGGAATGCCCGCCCAGAGAATTCGCTGATGTTTCTACCTTCCTCTGTCGAAGATACGCACGAAACAATTCAACAAAAGGCAGAGGCTGCCTCCCGAGCTGGCCCCAAACGAGTCCTATATCATAACACACGACTCATGGATGCTGACGCGGCTGCAGCAGCTGACGCAGCTAGCAGCATTCCACCATCGCCTTCCATATCCGCGATCAAAGACGCCATTGCCGGCAAACCACACCTGGGCTCGTCCGAAGCTGGCTCTGCCATTGCGGGAAGTGCAACACCTCGTGTCAACGGATATGCCTTTGTGGACGAAGATGAGCCTGAATCTATAAGTGACCCAACTAGCGACTCAACGGAAACCGATTGGAGTCTCCTTGGCTCCGCAGACTCCACGCCAAACCCATTTAAAATCAGCGAAACCCAAAAACGTGAGGCCTTGCATCACCGGCTGGTCGACCGCGTTGCCCGGAACAAGCGTGTGGAAAAAGCCCAACGCACCACCAAAACTCCCGTTTCGAACACCCCTCGGTTTTCCAGCAGCCCGCGGCTGGATTTCAACTTGCGTGGATCCACGCCAACTGCAACTTCAAGCTCTGCGCATCGCAAAATGCTCACCCCTGCGGCACAGAAGTTACTCCACCAGGTTGGTGGCAATAATACACCGCGCTCTTCCTCAAATCCCAAGTCGAGTTCCGGGCTAGGAAACATGTGGACTCCAACGCCTCGAAAGAAGTAACTCTATACATTATCACCTTTTGCCCTTTCTATGAATTATGATATACCACGGGACCCAATAAAGGCGTTCTCTTTTATGATATTTGTCTATTTCCTTCTAGCTTACCATCCGCCCGCCGTTACGTACACAACATTTTAACACTTCCCGTCCTCTACGCACGCATATTTTTACCAGCAGTAGATACAGTAGCACAATTCATTGCTACCAGCTCTCTTTGGAACCACCCAATTTAAGTAAAACGAGGAAATTGCCCCTGAACTGGGAGTCTGGACCGACTGGACCGAGTGACCGAGATCTGTAGAGCTTCTAACATCTGTAGGCTAGCGAGAACTAAGAGATGATTCGCAACTAAAACCCGGTTCGAAAGAACTCAATTAAAACTATCAACTATCAATATTATCAGATTTTACACCCAAATATGTTCAAGGTTGGATTTTAATAAATCCTTGCCAACGCAGAAGAAGGGGAAGGTATAGAAATGAAAGCCCAGCTGATTTACTGCTGTTTCTTGTCATCATCATCATGGGATTGAGCTTGGATGATTCCGGCGCCAATCTGTGCAGACTCTTGCCAGCCCCGTTGCCGCATCCAGAATCGCTCGGCAGGATCAGCGGCATGCGAAGCCGACTGACGAGCATCATCCTCGAGAGTACGGCGTGAGATTTCAGGTGGACCCGAGATAGAAAACACATCGTCCTCATCTTGGTCATCCTCAGCCTCGGCGCGAAGCGTGGAGTCTAAGTACCTTTTGCGCATCAGATAACGCTCGGCCCTCTCCTTACGTGAGAATGGAGGCTCTAGCTTGGTCATGGCGGTCTCAACTGCATATCGTACGATGAGGTATAGATGTTCCGAGAAGAAGATGGTTAATAAAAGCGCCCAGCCAGCGATGTCGGTGGGTTCGCCGTTCGGTCCATGCTGTGAATTCCCGCTGAACATGTATATCAAGGCAGCACTCGTGATACTGCCAACCCAGGAGAGGAAGCCAAGGGTGTCGAGCCAGGGTCCGATTGTATCTGCCCTCAGGGGCGTTGGCCGGCGGAATTCCATACAGATCTTGAAGAAGTCGGAGCGCAGCTCTACCCAGTTGTTGACAAAGAACGAGACTGGGACCAGAGGCCATGTCGGCGAGAATAGCGCCAAGTATCCAAATTGAATGCACATCTCACGCAAGTCATCGGTGACTTCGTACTCGGCCAACTCAACCTCGTTTCGAACGCGCGCCAGGAACTCCTTTTCCTCGACAGGATCGTCATAGGAAACAACAGGTTTCCTTTCGGGAGATTCATTATCTCCATTTCCCTCGTGCCTGCCGTTGCGCTTCTTGTTGAAGGCCTTATATTTTCGGAATGCATGTTGCTTCAGGTACGGCACAATCGTTTCCATGGCAAACCCAACAATCTGCGCGGTCACAGTAAAGTAAATGACCTGGTTGCGTAGACGCGCAGGGTCGATCTGAAAGTGCGACCGCTTGGCAGATGCATGCTCCTTGGAGACAAATGGCCGCACAGTCAGGTGGAAAACATCGAGATAAGGCACAATGAGACTCGCGAAGGGCACGTAGACAAAGGCCGTTAAGAAAACTGGGAGATAGGAGGTGATGAAATTAATAACGAATACTTTCTGTGTCAGCGCCCTGTCATATCCATCGCTGGTTTCGTGGTTCTCGTAGTCATTCAGTTTGGTGGCAATGGACATCAAAACGGCGCTCATGGTTGGCACAAGGGCAGACACGAGGATGGTGGGAATGAAGATCTTGGACGGTTAGTATGACGGGAAGAATAAGTGAGAAAGCAGCCGAGAGGACCAGGCATACCAAGTACGTCTTCAAAGGGCCGTTGTACAGCTCCGAAATAAAGATCTCAATCGCAAAACAAGTCGCGATAATAACACCGAGGGCAATCGCGGCAAGCAGAGCGAATGGAATCTGAAGAAGCTGCCGCTGCATGCGTTTAGTTGCAGAAAACACTCCTCGCATCTCACCGGTGCTATCGTCGCGGACCTCCTTCTCGGGCTTGAACTCGCGGCGGTTGGTCCGTACAGCCGAAACACCCTTGGTCTGCCATCGGCAGCTCAGATCTTGTTCTTGACGCTTCCAGTACTCAACGAATATGATACACCATAGGCTGTTGACCACGGTATAGACAATGGAGTAGCCACCGAGGAAGAACCAACAGGAGAACCCGAAGATCGCGGGGAAGACCAAAAAACGGAAGTATGATTGTAGGAAGGAGAAGTAAAACCCGACCTAGTAGAAGATCTAGTCAGTGGCATATACTAAGCCTAGCAGGGATCGCTGGACACGCACGCTTTCTCCAAATTTATTGCGAATTTGATCGAGGTCATCGTCGGAAAGGAAAGTTTTCTTGCTCCATTCTCGCATCCACTTCTTGTTCGTTTCCACATCGTGCAAAGGGAAGACAGCGGTGACATGCTTCCACTCTCCATGGCCGGGGGTGATACCAGCGCCGCCCTCTTCAGTGGGGAGGGTGATCATATGGTTGATCACGCGAAGTCGCTCGGCTTCTGTCTGGGGCTCTATAGCGCTAGCCGGTTCGGGCTCGGCATTGCGGATTCCATACAGCCAGTCGCGGACACTATGAGCCATCGATCGATCGCATGTTAGCCTGAGGATGGAAAAGAGGAATGGCACCAGCGCAGAAACCCGCTAGGAGAACAGCCTACCGCGACCGATACACCGCTCGCCTCAGTCGCTTCTTGGAAGCTCGCACGAAGACCAGCAAGCTCGATTCGTCGCCCTGGCGGATTTCAGTTTGTAGGCCAGCATCGGAGAGTGCCTGGAGGAGCTTTTCGAGCTGTTGCACCGCCTGCGATCGGCCTGTCGAGACATTAGCGGTCAAAGATCAGCTGTAGCCCCAAAGCGCGGCACTCACCGACACCGGCGAAGCTGTAGCAAACAACATAGTCCACGTGGAGGTTGTTGCCCACCGCATTTGCCTCGGAGTTGGTGGCCATTGCGGGAATGTGCAGGAGAGGTGGGGGAGAAGGAGAAAGAGAGGAACGGTTGAAGGTGAAGGTCGAGGAGGAAGAAAGGCAGAAAAGTGGGCGACGTCATCGCCGAAGCTTGGCGGACGACGTCAGCGAAGTATAAAATGCTGCACTTCCAACAGGTCAAGTAAATAGTAGATTGCAGCTTGCAGTTTGCACTTAGAGTGCACTTTCATATACTTTGCACTTTCCAGCATTTTAAAATGTAGAATATCTCAACACACCCGGAATATACAGATAAATGTATCTACCTTAGGCGGGAATTTCTAACCTCTGACCGCTAGGGATAGGACAGTTTAGAGCAAAAGCTGCTTCTTCACAAAGTTACAGTCCAGATCGGAGTATTCATTGATGATCTCGGTGGAGAATCTGGGAATCTCGCCATTTGGTTAACCCCCAGTCAACATTCCGGCTCCATCAATGCAATTTTCACAACTTGGACCGCACTTGATCTAGATTCATCACGTCCACGACCTTCGCTCGACAAAGCTTTCCAAATTTTCATTTCGTCGACCAGAAATAATTACCTTCTGCTAGGGAATGACATGGTCGACGTTCTTGAGAAATGCGTTAATTAAAAAAAAATGATCGATACCCAAGAGTGCATCTCTTTTCCAGGTGATGGGAACAGGGCGGGTGAAGTCAATCAATAGTATCTGTCTCGAGACAATAGAGGGTCAATGCATTCTACAGTTCTACAAGGGAGTTTATTGAACCGAATCCCTATTCGTAGATTGGGTAGTTCGTTGCGTTCACAAGAAGATCGAACTTAGAATCCATGGAGAGACCAATGTATAGATTGGACTTGACAGAAAGAAGTAGTGCCAATGCTGCAAGATGGCTGCGAGATGAAAATCAGGGGACTGAATAATTATTGCCGTTGTTTTTTTTTTCCTCTTTGTTAATAATAGTAGGTAACAACATATTCCTGTACCGATTACGGGGTCTCTGACACATTATAGACGAGCTTTTCACCGCTGACCTTATCAGCCTTCAACAGCTCCAACCCTTCCAACACTCCTTTCAGGCCATTCGGGCCCACCTTGGGAGGGTGCACCTTGATCTTTCCCTGGGCAAGCAATGGTTCGACTACGGTGATGAATTTCTCGGCATGGGTTTGGTCTTCCGGCTTCGCCGGGAAAGAAATATCACCCAGTTTAAATGCCTCGCCCAGAGTCGAGTATGCCAGCGTGGCGCGGTCGTTGACATTCGCACGTTCGATCTTGATATTCAATAACGCGCTATACTCGCCGCCAGTCGTAGAAATCGCGGCATCGCAGAATGCGGCACTGGATTCCAGAGAGATACAGTCAAACACCAGCTTCAGGTTGTCATTGGTGTATTTGCGAATCTCGGCCGCCGCCTGAGAGTCGTTGTAGTCAAAGACCGCATCCGCCCCGAGTGACCGGACCAGGTCGAAGTTGCGCGGCGAACAGGTGGTGATCACGTGGTATCCAGATAATTTCGCAAACTGAATCGCGAGAGTACCAGTGGCCGTAGAGCCTCCATAAATCAGGATAGGCGTAGCATCCTTGATCGGGTCCGTCGGCAACTGAAGCTTGAGACTCTGGTAAAGACCCTGGCCCACGGTGTTGATCCCGACACCGAGAGTAGCGGCTTCTTGGAAGCTGAGGTTGTCGGGAATCTTGGATTGGAGACCTCCCTTGACCACAATATACTCTGCAAACGTTCCATCTTCCGGCTGCACGGAGTTCGATCCATGTGCCAATCCCCAGATCCGATCCCCCTTCTTGAATGGTTTCTTGACATCCTTGCCGACCGCTTCCACGACCCCAGCGTAATCACATCCCACGAGGACCCCTGGGGGCGCCAGGAACGCGACATGCTTCCAATCGGTCGGGTTGAGACCCACGGCCACAGTCTTCACGAGGATATACTCATCGCGAAGAGCCGGAATGGGTCGGTCGCTGACCACACCCGCGGTTTGGGGTGCCGTGATGATGACGGCCTTTTGGGTAGCCATGATGATCTTGTTCGAGCCAACGACGGGGCAGGGTGAAAGAAGAAATGTGCTGAACGATCCTTCCGGCAACAGACTTTCTATTTATGCTGTCGGAGTGATTACAAATCTGCTGGCGTCGTGGAGATATCGTTCGAATCATGACGAAGTCTCCGATGAAGGCCGCCGTGGACTTGGACCCCACGGGCTGCCGTCCCACCAACTCTGCCGGACTCCCGAACTCGACTCCGAGACGCCAGGGATTGCTGATGATCGTGGGGAGTGTTGACTGCTCTCTGTGGTCCATGGGGGGATCGACCGTGCTGGACTATGAACTGAACACACTGGACGGGGCAGGTGGTTTCATGACATCATCACATTCAGAATGCCGTCCTTCTGTGCCACTTTCGAGCCTCTGGAACAAATGCAGTGGGATTTGAAATCAATTGTCCATGCGGAGAATGAACCTCGGCAGACGAGACTTGCGGTGTTGGAAATCAAAGATCAATCAATCAATTTAGTGTCGGATGAATAAACTGGCCGGCGGGGGAATCTCGGGCCAGGATGGCGCGCGAATAGAAACCAAACAGTGTCATTTCCCCGCTGGTCGAACATTGGCTTCGATCGGTGGTTTATCGCATTCCGTTAGTTTCCTCTCTCTCTCTCTCTCTCTCTCTCGCCGTCTGTTGTTCGACGTTGGACTTGTCCACGCGACCGGCCAGGAGGAGTGCCATCAAACTTCAGTAGCTAATTTCAGCCAATCATGCGACTCTTCTTCTTTTTTATTTAAAAACAAAAACAAAAGATCGGACCAATCGAACCAGAAAATAATGTGATCGAGGGTCTTGATCTCCATATCAACGGCACTTTCTGTTCCTACCAGGTGCTCTCTGGCATGCAGCACAGGGTGAGCCCCGCGAGGTTCATAGAACACCCCCACTTGGCTTCTCTGCAAGTGGCGGTCTACATGCAATTGTCACGCCGTGGAAGTGGTGGAGGATGGTATGGCGTGGGTAGATAATGTTGCAGTCATAGGGCTTCCCTTCAGGCACTCGACGAAATGAATTCTCCAGTACCTCGCCTTGCAGGGTGAGACCGCAGGGATGCAGGGGTTCGTTCGTTCGATCGGGGCTGACCACCGTACTTATGATATTCTCACCCATCACCCCCGCCATCACTCCCTCCTGGATCCTTTGCCTCGTCACCAACCATCCATCCCGAAAGCGACACCGCGTGAGCAGCAATGAAGGTCCTCTGTCTTCATGGAAAAGGCACCAGTGGGGAAATCTTTCGCTCCCAAACCGGTAGATGAGCCCTGTAACCCGACAAACCACCGCAGAGAACACTAACGTGATCACCCTCAGCCTCATTCCGGTCCCGGCTGTCCGAACCGGATATCGAATTTGATTTTCTCGATGGCCGGTTCAAAAGTGACCCGGCGGCGGGCGTGGACCTGTTCTATAACCCCCCGTACTATTCTCACTGGGACTCGGACTCTGTCGACTCCATACGCGCAACATGCCGGTGGCTGAACGAGTATATCGCGAAGAATGGGCCTTATGATGCCGCACTGATGTTCTCGCAAGGATGTGTGCTCGGGTCGAGTGCGCTCCTGTTGCATCAGGAAGAAACGCCGCATCTGCCGCCTCCGTTCAAAACGGCCATCTTTGTCTGTGGAGGCGTTTCAATGAACATTCTGGAAGAGCTCGGGTTTCACGTCTCGGCAGAAGCGCGTGAGCGTGACGCGATATCACGATCGGCATTACAACTGCAGGCGGGCTCGTCGGCGGTGCTGTCACAGGGCGTGAATCGTTGGACAGGCCTCAACTCCATTGCGGGGGGCCTCTCGGAAGATGAACTGCGCCGTGAAATCACCAGTCCATGCCGCATTGAGGTGCCTACGGTGCATGTCTATGGATCGAAAGATCCTAGATATGCGGCTGGGGTACATCTGTCGGGCATATGCGATCCCGAAACACGCCGTACCTACGACCACGGCGGCGGACATGAAATCCCTCGCACGGGTGAAGTCAGTTCCTCGTTAGCCGAATTGGTACAATGGGCTCTCACTTCAGCAAATCCTTGATGTTGTGGATTTTGTTTTTACCGCTAGATTTCCACCCTTTTCTTGCGAATTCAACATTGATAGAGCGGAACAAAACAAGCTTCGGGGAGACATAGATCCGTATATGAAGGTCTACGTTGGGAATCACATAGATGGAACCAATCAAAATATCTCTATAAATTCTACGTTCTTTCCAATGGCAGCCAAGCCATGGTCCTCGCGTTTCTTCACTGCATTTTACATCGCGCTTCTGTGAAGCTGCCCTGGTTTGTTCGGCGATGGTTACATAAGCGCACTGGTGTGCGCGGCGCAAATCATTGGATTTCGCTGGATTCAAACAGTCCTGACTGCCACGTGAAGAACAGCTGTAAGGGCCGTTATCAATTCTCCACCAGATACCATTTTATCGTATCGAATCCGTCCGCAACTTTGTACTCCTCCTGCCTAACGGCGAACCAGCTGGAAGCCGGAACCTGCAAAATTCATGGTTTTGAAATCGTCCGAGGCCCGAAACTCGTGTCGTCGTCCTTCGATCTATGCAAGTGCCCAAACGTGAGACATCTACGGCTCAAAATGGCCCCCGAGGAACTGGCTATCTTGCCACCAGATATCATGGAGTCTCAATTATCAACAATTGATCTTCTGGCCGCGATGTTCCCGTCTCCGGGAGAGCTGGAGATCCCTGACTCCACCACCGAATACGTGGAGAAACTTCGAGACTGGTGCCAGAATCCGACATCTACACCAAAGGTTCCGTTGAGTCTTTTTCTTACAGTCTGTCTACCTACCTCGTATGAAGAGAAAACCATCCAAGTCAACATATCTGTCCCTCTGAAGTGCGAGGATCCCAATGTCATTGATCAGCCGCCGTCGTCCAGCTATTCTCTTCGGCAGCCGGACTGGATGTCCAAGGCAGAGGTTTCCTCCATTGCCGCCTCGATCCCACAAGGGGATGCTTTAGAGGCATTCGATCACATCCAAGCAAAAGTCAACCGCTTCCTTGAAAACAAACAAAACAAAGCTATCGCTCTAGAAAAGGCGAGCTCGAATATAAATACCATGGCCCCTATTGTCCGAGTTTGGTTTTATTTCCCATCGTTGTCAACACGAAAAAAGAGAGATGATATGGTGAATCTCGCCCCGGGCTATTCTCTCACCGGCTTTGTCCTGGCAGGCAAGCCAGGTGTGCTATGTCTCGAAGGTGCGCCGCCAGATATTGATTCCTATATGAGCTTCATCAAAAGGCATTCATGGGGTGATATCCCTAGTCATCAAAAGAAGGTCAGTGAGAGGTTTCGCGAGACAGAGAGTGTTCAAAGAGTATTCTCTGGAATGGAAGAAATTACGGATTCGCTTGGGGAACGCGGTGGCCAGCGAGCAAATCGAGGGGATATGCAAGCCCTGGAGGCCTGGCTAGGAGCGAGGGGATTACAGGAGGCTTTTGAGAATGTAATTTTCTAGCGTTTCCCTGCATTCCTCAAGACAAATATTAGCACAAATAGTTACTCCACCTGTATGGGAGTGGTATGCGGGTCGGAGAGCGGTTGCGAGTATACCCCTCTCATCGATTTTGCTATTTTGATTTATAAATGGTCGATTAGTTGCATAGACCTTGTATAATGGAATTTGTTAGAAGAGGAAGACTTATCTCTCCATCCTGAAAAGGGGAGAGGGGGCTTCTACGGAGATTTGGGTTGCACATTTTACAACAGAACGATCTCTTTTTCTTTTTCAACACTGTATATTTATCAAATCGAAATCGACTTTGTGAGACAAAATCCATATGTTGAAATTCGCATTCATCACAATCACATGCTTTATTGCTCAACTAGAGAGTGGAAGCAACCAGTGTTCTTGGTGTGGGCATGGGTCCGGGGTGCTCTCTTGATCTTTCGCCGGGTAACAGTTTCCTTTCGCTGGGGGATCGAGGAAAGGTCATTTGCATAAGTCGCGACTGCAAAGGCTGTGGCCTTTGAATTGATTAAAAAGGCCTTGTGGTTCAGGTTTGTGAAGTCATCCCCAGCGGCATGATAATTTTCGTCGTATGATACATTCGCTTGACCTCCGAACAACTTCGCCTCCGCTTCGGTTTTGACACCTTCGGCGCCAGTGAAAATCCCACCCGCAGGGATTCCGCGGGAGATAAAACCGTCATAGTCGGATCGGCCATCAAAGGCCGTGGGAATATACGGTAGGTGCTTGGAAGCGAAGTAGTCTTGGAACAAAGCCTCGATCTGGGCCGAGCCCGCAGGGCCAGTTTGGTTGAACGCGTCTCCGTCGCCGTCATAGATCATGAGCGCGTAGTTGGGTGAAGCGATCATGTCGAAGTTAAGGTAAAGCTTTATTTTCGCTAATTCCTTGGCGTCCAGATGTGAAGTATAGTACTCACTGCCCAACAGGCCAAACTCTTCCGCAGTCCAGAAACAGAATCTGACGGCGTTTTTGACCGAGAACCGTGTCAGAGCCTTGGCCACCACCAGGTTACTGATCACACCAGAGCCGTCATCATTTATTCCGGGACCAGCTTCAACTGAGTCGGTATGGCCGCCGAGTGAAACAACGTTGTTATGATCACCACCTTTCGTCTCGGCAATGACGTTGAACGTGGTGCGGTTTTCGATTTGGCTGTCTATTTCGAGAGATAAAGTCACAGCACCCTCCGCTGCTGCGCTAAGAAGGGTTTCTCCGTCGGCCTGGGACACTCCCGCAGTGGCGGAATAAGGGGCATCATCACTAGCCACTCCTCCCAAAGTGCCACTAAGAGAGCCCGCGGCGTTGTTGTAGATAATGACCGCCGCGGCATCAGCGGCGGCTGCCAGAACCGACTTCTCTGCAAAGGTACATTCTCCCCGCTTTACCAGGGCAATTTTACCTGCCACATCACTCGGATAATCAGATGCACTGCATCCGAGGCTTGACACGACAGTTAGTTCTGCAGTAACATCAACACTAGGGCTGTATGTCATTGTAGTCACATCAATGGAATCGCCATCGAACGTCAGTGACGACTCTGCAGTAGTCCATGTGTGCACCTGTGGCTGCTTCCATACGTTGTAGTAGCCTGTCCTCTTCAACTCGCGATAAATGAAGTCGACTGTGTCGTTATGGGCTGCACTACCGAAGACACGGTTGCGCTCTGGGTATGCGTAAGCAAAATCCTCAAGTTGTTGTGAGCCCTTGAGTAGGTCATCCAAATGGATCAACGACGGAAATTTGTCCTAACAAGTCAGTATATTTGAAACCGAGAGTGAAGGACAAGCGTATGGGAATGCAAACATACTGGAGAAACAAGGGGCTTTGGCCGACCGGCCAATGCCAGAGATAAATGGGAGATCCAGAAAAGCGACTTCATCTTTCGATAATCCCCTAATTGACGATGGCAATTGGAATTGGACAGGACGTCTGCTTTTATATTCCATTATTGAAGTATGAAGCACGCGATGATAAAAGGCTATGGTGCTTGGTTGGCAAAGACCCCGCGAGTGAGCCAAGAGAGTGGCTGCACTTGGCAGATAAGGGAGCAGCTTCATTGGGCCGGCAGGTCTTTCAAAGACAAACTGCAGGCGGAAACCCGACGGTACTTGGAAATGCGAAGGCTGAGGTTACAGTGCCAAGTGTGGTTTCTTCAAAGCTCGCAAAGGGCTGGAAAGGGGGTTGGGGAGGGAAAGATTGCAGGGCCGTGATATCCAATGGCGATGGGGAAACGGACTCGACGTCCACAATTGGGATTGTCACCGACAAGCATAAATTGGCGCTGTGTGAAACAGAGTGCATACCTACGAGCGATGCCCGAAACTTAAAAGATTTCGTCGTATATGTGCCAAAGGACTTCGAAGTGAGCGACATTCCTAGAATCCCACCCATACAACCTTCACTCCCGCGGAGCCCTAGACCGATTCAAATTCGCCCACCGATGTAGATGGTCATCTTCAAAGTAAGCGGAGGCTTTTTCTCTCTCCCCTCTTTGGTGGCTCTCCTAGGCATTCATTAAAATCACCTGAGCTCGGTTTGATAAGATAGTCTCCTGGGTTTATGATAGAATGCTAAGGATAGGAGGGGCATTTATCCAACGGGGACACAAGAGACAACTTTCGAAAAGCATAGCCTCGAGCCTTTTGGAACGAGCATACTATATATTCATGGGACGTGCAGTCATCACAACTAGCATTAACTGTTCATGGATCACTGTGACAAAGACCAGTCTGATAAGCTGCGGGGGACTAACATTCTTATCCTCTAGTTACATCTCCTAGTACGGGCCAGGTTGCCCGCGGGGAGTCAAGTCCCCCGCCTGCGGGGAGGCTAGGGGCTTGGGGATTAGGGCTAGCCCGCTGAGGGGCAGCCGGGCCTGCCACCAAATCAGCCAGTTTCCTGGAGCTTCCATTAGCTCCTCTCCAATCCTAATCCCAGTCACAGCATACGAAACTCCAATTCCCAAACTCCCAACTTGCCCGATCTATACTCCCACGTGATCGGCTCGGATCGGAACCCCGCCCGATGCGGCGGATTCGGAGTCCCTTTTGAAGCTTTCTTTCCAATCAGATTTGTTCAATCAGTGGGGAGGGCTTGTCAAATAGATAAGCGGCCCATTCCATGCTGGGCGATTGCAATTATAAGTCCTCGGAGCTAGGCCGGTTGACGATTTCACCTTGTTCATCAAATTGATATTGCTGGGAAGATGGCCAGCAATCCCTCGTATCTAATTGTCGGCGCTGGTGTGTTTGGTGTATCAACCGCCTACCATCTCATCCAGAAATACCCCAATGCCACCGTGACTTTGGTGGACCGAGATGCGTACGACGCCGAGTCTCGTGTGGCCGCATCGTGGGATTGGAACAAGGTGGTTCGCGCCGATTACGATGATAAAATATACTGCAGACTAGCTCTTGAGGCCCAGGAAATCTTCAAGTCAGATCCCCTTTGGCAGCCACACTTTCACCAGACCGGCGTCTACTGGACATGTCGCAGCGACTACGCGCAGAACGTCATCACCAACCACAAAGAGCTTGGTCGCAACGACGATATCATTGCCCTGCCAGTTGCCGAGGCCCGAAAGCTATACGGTGGTGTTTTCGATAATGCTGACTACACCGGGGTCAAAGAGGTTCTGGTGAATAGGGCCAGTGGTTGGGCGGCCGCCGGAGATGCCCTGCGAGCAGTCACCAAGAAGTGCCTAGAATTGGGCGTCAAGTACGTCACAGCTGACATTGCGACTTTGGAGTTCGATGGTCGCGGTTCGTGCAATGGCGTCAAGACAAAATCCGGACAGGTACTGTCGGCCACACATACCATCGTGGCCGCTGGAGCCTTCACGCCGACGTTGTTGGAGTGGAGCGCTGCGAAGAGCGGCAATGCAGGCCTACGAGCCGGAGAGCGCATCTTGGCCGCTGGTATCACAACCGGAATGGCGCAACTCAATGAAGAGCAATACAGCAAGTACAAGGATATGCCCGTTGGCTTCCAAGGCTATACACCAGAAGAGGGTAAGGGACTCGTTACTTCAAAATGAACTCCACACTAACCTACGCTCAGGCAAACCTTTTATTGGGAGCATTCCACCAACAAAGGATGGGGAGATGAAATGGTGGGGATCGAAGATTTTCACAAACACTCGCGAGGTTTTACCAGGCCGCTACCTCTCTTCTCCTCCACCCACGCACGATTACAATCAGTGGAAGGTTCCCGGTCCTCTGAAACAAGACATTGTCGAGTCCAGGAACCTGTGGTACGGACCGAAGAGTGCGGATTGGAAAATGACCAAGCACCGAATCTGCTGGTTTGTAACCCCCTCCGTGGCTATCATGAGTCAAGTTTAACGAGCAACAGGGACGCTTTTACTACCTCTTCCGACTTTATCATTTCCCCTCACTCTGCCTCTAAGGGACTCTATGTTGCGACATGTGGTTCATTCCACGGTTACAAATTCTTCCCTGTACTTGGAAAATATATCACACAGATGATTGAAGGGGAGCTGGAACCGGAGTTGGTGGAGAAATGGGCTTGGGATCGACAGCGCCCCGATTCATCTGAAAATGTCGAATATCCAAACTCCGAGATGAAGCATCTTCTGGAGCCTGCAGCGAAGCTCTAGTGACAACAAGCACTGTTTTTCAGTGTCATCACATATAGATATTTCACGGGTACAATGTAATTAGCGTATGTTTCATTTAAATGAACGATTTTGAAACCATTTTTTTGGTTGTATGTGTTACTAGAAACGGTATGTACGCCTCTTGGTACGGTAATTAATTAACTTCAGTCTACTAGCTATAGATGCAGTGGTGGGGTGTTGAAGCTCAGCTAAATAGTCTCTAGCGAGGAATTCAAAGAAGTTCAGTCTATATAAAGTCAGTAGGAACAAATAAAAGAAATACTCGTGGACATGGCTCTCGGCCTTGCTCAATCTTCATTCTCGTCAGTAGTCCCTAAGGCTTCTTGTTCCATAACGAATTTAGCTCGTCCACCCAGAAATTTCCTCTCGCGCTCGAGATATGCCATTGTTATTCTTTTGCCTTCCATGGTTGCTTCCAGTCTCCTCCCTTCTTCAATCGACAGGGCCGGCTCTCCAGTCTGTTTGGAAAAGATGGTCATAGGACGGGTCCTAGCACCAAATAATCCGAAATAGTGATAGCGAAAGCTGAACTTTCTTCGCTCCGCTGAAAGGGGAGCAATTTTAAGTTGGTCGGTTCTTGTGAGCCTCTCACTGCCTTCAACTTTTGGCGTATTATTTACAAGCATTGGTGCCATTGTAGTGAAAACATTAGGTATATTCTGCTTTTGGTACCGATTTCCATCAAGATCTTCAGTATTTCTGACCATCCAAACGACCTTGCGGCTGCAATGACATCTAGTGCGATTCGTGTTGGGCTGTACTGGCGACCGAAGCACAACTGTGATGTCTTGCAGGTCCCGTTTTCGCTTTCGTGACTCCTTTTTATGAAGGCCACCTGATATACCTGAGCCTGTCGAGTATTTCAGGTGATAATACCTCTCAAATACGGATTGGCTGTGCTCGTACAGTAGACGATTTCTGTACTCCGGGCTGGTACCTGGAGCGCAGACCAACCGGTAGATGTCCACTGTATCTGCTTCAGATGAAACTCGACCATTGAGATGTGGTGCTGCACTCTCAAAGTAAACGTAGGCCTTGTGGAACCTTTCTCGGCGAAGGGCAATTCGCCCGAGCCAGTAGAGGCATCTTCCAATGCTGTGCTCATCGTTCAGATCTTCAGCAAGAATCATAGCACGCCGGATTTCTGTTTTTGCTTTGTGATGTTTGCGCAATGTAAATTGTTCGATGATTGTGACAAATGACCACGACAGGTCTACATAATTTGCCAATTTGTTCACCTCGTGGATTGGAAACGGGTTTGATACAAGTTGCATGTGTTCTTGGAATCGCTCTTCCGTTTCTCTCCGAATATTTTCGAGTTCGTCCTTCAGGCTTGATAGAGACATTTTCGCGGGTGATTCTGATTCGGTGACTGTTTGCTGGTGGGCTTCGGAGTCTTTGACGATCAGATGCCTGTGGTCACTGGGCGTGTCAGGATATCCTGTATCGGAGTGGTCATGTTGGGGGTCCATGGCTGACATTCTGGTTCAACCTTGGAAGAGTATGGATGTAATAGTCAGGGCATGGAATTTCAAATATTTGGAGTAGCAAGAAATAGTCTGCGTACTAGTAGTACAGACGTAGCGTAGTTAGTGATGGTTACATATCCTTGTAGTTGTCATTCAGCTCAGAGGCCCGGGCTGCACTGAAGTTCTTTTCATTTTGAAAAGAACAAAGGAAAGAAAGACGTCCATTTTCGCCTCTTTGTGTTTGATAGTGACAATGCAATGTTGTAAGACAAGCGCTCCAAATTGACGTAGCAGAGCGAAAACCACGGTTTGTTCTTGTCGCGACTTCGCTGTGTTGCCGGGTCTTGAACCGTGCATGCAGCTTTAAAGTAGACTCGGTAGATCTAGCACTGGCGCTTAAGTGATTCTCTAAATTCAGCATCTATTGCCAGTCAAGATACGGAGTATATGATGACCATGTATACGTAGTAAGGGTAGAAGTATAAGTAGGCGGGCAGATAATTTGGTGACCGGTCTATGCTCACCGAGCGGTCACTTTCTAAAACAAGATTAGATTGGCATATCACGTCTCCGCCCCTCAGAGATGTCTGGTTTTTGAGCTGCTTGAACCCTGTACATTTTATCCCTCTCGATTGGGGCCGCGTATTTGGCCTGCGGGCGAGTGCGGATGTTGACTTGTTGCACTGCGGGGTTCGACGACGAACACCCTCCGCTCTTCAGCTTCTTCTTCTTCTTCGACCGCGTACAACACCAACATTGCGACCATGACTGCACAGTCGCTACGGGAAATTTCCCGCCATAATCTGCATACCTTCAAGCATCATTATGTCTCGGAAATCTCAGGGTCGCTGGGCGATCTAGGAACATTCCTCCCCATCGCCATTGCGCTGGCCGCCAACGGCACGGTGTCACTGGCGAGCACGCTGATTTTCTCGGGAGTTTATAACATCCTCACTGGTCTATATTTCGGAATCCCCCTGCCAGTACAGCCGATGAAGGCTATTGCTGCCGTCGCCATCGCCCGAAGTTTCTCAAATGGCTCCATCGCAGCGGCGGGCATCTTTGTGGGAGCGTGTATCCTTGTCTTTAGTGTGACAGGATTTCTCCGCTGGTTCTCCAACGTCATTCCAATCCCCGTCATCAAGGGGATCCAGGTGGGTGCAGGTCTGTCTCTGGTCATTTCAGCCTGTGGCACCATGCTTCACCCGCTTGGTTGGATCAGTCCTTCTTGGGCAGACAATCGGATCTGGGCGATTGTGGCGTTTGTGGCGCTGGTCATCACGAACGTCTATCGCAGGGTTCCATACGCATTGATTGTCCTGGCGATCGGTTTGATCTTCGCCATCATTCGCACCGCCCTGTCGGTGCATTTGCCCCGATTCCAGATCTGGCACCCGTGGTTGACTGTCCCCAGTCTCCATCAATGGCGTGTCGGGGCCATCGATGCGGGCATCGGACAGATCCCCCTCACGACACTCAATTCAATCGTTGCGGTCGTTCATTTGGCTCATGACCTACTCCCACATGTCCGCACTCCCTCGATCACTCACGTCGGGCTCAGCGTTGCTGGAATGAACCTCCTGGGTTGTTGGTTTGGTGCCATGCCTGTCTGCCACGGATCGGGTGGTCTTGCAGCACAGTATCACTTTGGTGCGCGGTCAGGTGCGAGCGTGATCTTCCTCGGTGTACTGAAGCTGATAATCGGCCTGCTCTTCGGAGAGACTCTGGTGGACCTGCTCAAACGCTTCCCCGCTGCATTCCTCGGCGTCATGGTCATTGCAGCCGGCCTGGAGTTGGTCATGGTGGGCGAAAGCCTAAACACCTCTGGTGCTCGGGATCTGGGCCAAGCCAGAGGTGGTGTCTTGGGCCATGCCGAGCAGCATATCGGCCCAGTGCTGACTGATGAAGAACGTAAGCGTCGTTGGGCGGTCATGATGGTCACTGTCGGTGTATTGGTCGGGTTCAAGAATGATGCTGTTGGCTTTATTGCCGGCCTACTTGCCCACTGGGCATACGATATCCCGAAATGGTGGGAGAAGGCCCGTAGCTCTTGGTCCGAGGGACGCCTGCGCCTGCGCTAGGCCAGTGAAGCTTCAAAGTCTTCGGAACGACAATTACGACCCAAAGTTTTTGGTTTTATCACAGAGTACATGTCAGAGCATCTAAAAGATGCCTCTACTCTATTTCGGGAAGCAAATTTAGCAAGATCCTTCATGTTCATTTTTAGGTCTACCCCCTTAGGCATCACCTGGGACATCGCAAGGTAAGCCAGATGAGAATCTCCGACTCCTACAGAACAGATGTCCATCAAGGGGTAGCATGAGTATGTTTGTATTAGCGGGCTCAGTCAGATTTAGCCGGGTATCTCTATGGAAATAATTTACACAGCACATCGAAGTTATACAAGTAAACCGTAGACCCTATCATAAGTCTTCGTGCTTGTAGGGACTGAGTTTGTCGCAAACTTTCGCATAATCTCGCATGTTCTGTGGGATAGTTTCCTCCCAGAGTTCATCACGTTGGAGGAACTCGTGTTGCTCGCGACATGCCTGTTCCGACGCCATCGGCAGCAGAATAGGGAGATGTTTAACCGACGCCTTGAAAAAGTTGGTCTTAAAGCAGTTGCCAAAGTCGGCTAGCGTGGTTGGATCCGAGCAAATGTGCCGGCCGTGGAGCAGCGGTGCACAGCGGAGCTTGATGATCAGGGCCACGTCGTCGCCCATCTTGAGCAGGGCCTCCTCCTGATGAGGGACATTCATGCGCTTCATGAGACTCTGCACTGCGGGCACAAAGGAGTTATTGCGGGTCCAGAGGTCCCAATGAGGAATCGTTGGCTGACATCCTCGGTCACAGATCTCGGTCTGGAATTTGTTGAAGATGTGGCTGGGTCGACCGACGAGCGCGGTGACGACTTTGAAGCAGCTTAGGCCGACCGCCAGCACGGGGGAGAGGAGGCAGAGGAGGCAGAGGAGGAGGAGGATGCGATCTATGGCGAGGCGCATCGCGACGGCGGAAGACTAAGGAAAAGAGAGAGGATCGACGAGGTGAAAGACAAGGAGGCTTCCCCGCTAAGAGCAAATGCGGAGGTCTATGCCTGGGTGCCTTTGTGCCTGAATAATCAGGTGGCAAGGCATCCACCGAAGTATACCTCGGCAGTCCGAAGTCACTCTGGATTATTTGCATATTCTTACACTCTTACATGGGTTTGAATCTGTAACAGTCACGTCAATTCGTCAAATACTACTTGGTCTACGTCAAGCAGACTTTAAAAAAGGCATTGCTTTGATGATTCCATCTCTATCTATGATACGATTTACAGCGACGCAAGAACAGTGTCGGCGCTCGATTTCTGTAGACAGCATTACAGTCAGCCAGTCCCATTTGACGGTCTCATTGTATGGTAGTTGTCTCACCTTGACCGCACCCTTCTCCGTCTCAATATCCGCATACTTGACCTTGCCGTGGTCGATGACAATCGCATAGCGACCGGTGCGGCCTGACACGTTATCAGCCCAGCCGATGCTCTTGGAAAACTTGGCATCGGGGTCCGAAAGGAAAAGCTGTTGAAGGAAAGTCAGCGTGGATTGGAAAAGGGACGAACCAAATCGGTAGTTTCACTCACGATCTCGTTGTTCTGGACTTGGTTGGCTTTCCCCCAGGCGCTCATCACGAAGGGATCATTGAAGGCAACCACGGCGACGATATCGACGCCCTTCTCGCGTAGCTGAGGCAGATTCTTGATGTAGCCTGGCATGTGGTTGACGGAGCAGGTCGGGGTGAAGGCGCCTTGAGCAGTCCCCATTGCGTCAGCTTGGAACTGGTGATTGTTGGGATTGAGATGGGAGTCAATGGCTTACCGGGCACAGAGAATAGAACAACCTTCTTGTTCTCCCACTCCTTAGACGCATTGTAGTTGATGGGGATGCCACAGGCAGTGATATCTCCACTCTCCTCGGTCCATGGGATATACCTGGTTCACTATCATTAGCCTGGGGATGTGTGATATTCGCTGGTTCCGGGGGCTTACTTGAACACCACATCGCCGGGGAAAGTGTCACCAGGTTTGAGAGTCGTCATTTTGTGCGATTTTGTTCAAAATGCAGGAAAATATGAAGATGTGAAACTGTCGGTGGAAAAGAAGGAGGGACATGCGGGGGTCCCTCCAGCGGTCCTCGGCTGAATAATCCGAGGCGGAGGCCGCCGATGGGGCAGCATTTGCATTTATTTACATTTACAGTGCGTGATAGACATGGAATTTACAATCAAATTGATGCAGCATTAGGCCATGATTCTCTTAGAAACATAGCAATGAAATTAGAAATAGTGGTTCATACATTAACGACGTACACCTCTCTCTACATATTGTATACTCATCCTCATCAGGTGATGTCGGCCCCGAAAGGCCCTCTCCAACTTTCTCAACTTCAACCGCATCGCTTCCTCGTCGGCCCTGCCAGCTTCAATCCTCTCCCCACTGCGGCCTTTCCGACATGAGCAATGTGGTCTGCCTCGCTTGGCGGTTCCCCTGCTCAGGTCTCCGAACCTCCGCCTCTGCCTTGTCCGCCAAAAGTTCTCGCGCGGTCTGTCGCGATCTCCGCATCTCACCCTTCACCCAATCCAGCTCTACCCAACGTCCATTAAGCTCTTTGATTCCCTCGTCGCGAACCGAATATAGACCGATATCGCCTTCTGCCTCATCCTATAATACGCTCACTCCCATCTTCTCTCGGTCAAAGAGGACCGCCGCAAAGCACGCGCAAAAAAAGTCCGGAGGTCGAGGTTTTCCCGAGTACAATCTTCCCGAGGCCGACATCAACTTCATTTTCGGCCCGGGGATCTCCGCAAAGGTTGGAAACAGAGCCCTAGGAGCCCTGCAGACTCAACGAGTGGAGGGTACTCTGGACCTCGACCTCCCCGCCGATATCGTCCGCGCCGTCACCCAGCCTCAACTCGACAGTGCCCTACAATGGCTCCGAGAGAACCGTCCGATGGACGAGGATGCCGCTATTCTTGCTCGAATTGAGAAGGAAGAACGCCAAGCAGAGGAGAAGCTTGTGCGCCGGGCCGAGGAGCTTGGTCTCTACAAGCCGCAGAGCGGTTCCTACGAGAATGAGCTGGGCGAGAAGAATTCGGTCTATGGCAAAAGCGTGCTCAAGGAAGCGCGCGAGATGAATGAAAAGCGATTGCTGGCTGAAAAAGAACGCAAGCGCCAAGAATGGCTGCAGGGCGAGAAAGAGGAGCAGGAACGGTTGCGGCGCCAGTTCAAGGGGGACACGGCATTGCAGCAGTACCAAGAGGCCGCTTTGACAGAAGGTGTGAACTATATTCTACTACACGACCTGGAATCTGCCACGGCTGACCACATTGATAGCTCGTCCCCGAGCGGACCCTAACGAGCGACCCTACCTGGCCTGGATCCAGAAGCATCATATTGCCGGAACCCACGAATCGCCGGAAGCAATGGACTTGACTACTGTATGGACCATGTGATGATTTACTCGTGATTGACTACTAACAGGGTGGATTCCTTTATAGGCCCAGCGTCTCCTGGCACCTGCGCTCTTCACGCTGCTCGTCGTCGGGCTGTGCTACTACTTCGCCCAGAACTATACCTCTCCCGCGCGCAAAGATCGTCTTTGGCCAAGCGTCCCGCCTGCTGCAGCTACCGTCGGGGCTATTATTGGTGCCAATGTAGCCATCACCTTCATGTGGAAGTTCATCCCACCCTCGTGGAGACTTCTCAACCGCTATTTTGTCATTGTTCCTCTCTACCCGAGTGCCCCTAGCATGCTGGGCAGCGCCTTCAGCCATCAGACCTGGCGGCATCTCGCGACCAACATGATGGTCCTGGGTCTTATGGGGACTAGAGGTATGCAACCTACTTCTTCTTCCGACTTTCCCTGCTGACTTCTCTAGTCCATGATGAGCTCGGTCGAGGCAACTTTTTGGCCATCTACTTTGGATCAGGTGTCATTGGCTCTTTGCTCTCGCTATCCCGCAGTGTTTTGTTAGGCACCTTGGGCCTGACATCCCTTGGTGCAAGTGCTGCTACCAGCGGCATTGTTGCTGCATGGTGCCTATACCACTTTGAGTATGTTCTTGCAATGATCAACTTATCTTTAACTATCCATACTAACCGTTCAACCAGTGACAAAATCACCATGTGGATCCTCCCCCACGACCTGCGAGAAAATATTTGGACCCAGGGCTGGATCTTGTTGGCATGTTTGGTAGGAACTGAGGTCATCGCCATGGTATCACCTGCTCGTTTCCTGCAAGCATGGCCTCTCTCCCGTCTCACCAAGATGGATCATGCTGCCCATTTGGGCGGGTATCTCGCCGGTGCCGGTTGTGGATATAGCCTCGGACAAAAACGTAGGGCAGAGCGGGAGCAGAGAGCTCGTGATTCAAGGTGGCTGAAGAATCTGAGCGGTTGAAAGACTGTCTTCAACAATTTATAAATTTGTATCTCATTAGCGCCTTCGATCCGTGATCTCGCTAGTCAGCTTGTGTCTGACCGGCTCAGTTCCCCAAGATCTCCCAGAAATGTAACAATACACCCAACTCAGCCTTTTCTACATACTTAACGAGACATTTACTGTGAGGCTTGTACAGTAACTAGCCTGGCTTGGTTGCCAAGGTTGAGTCATTGTCTCGCCATTGTCTTCATTGCGATCGCCTGGGGTCACCTTACTGTTAGTGCCCAGGCCATTGCGTTTCTTGTTTCTATGTTAAAATACCAGATTTCATTGCGAGGTAATTTTCCCAAGGCTAAAAAGAGTGAAGAACAGGTAGTGGATATCAATCATAAAGAAACATCACAGGGCCAAATATCGAGACTGAAAATGAAACATGTAGAGAAAGAAAATTGGGTTTCAGATGGGAACCTGTTACGTCTTCTCCGTTCCGCTGATCGGTACATCCTCCTGAGGAACAGCCTCTGGAACGATGGGCTGTTTAATATCCAGCCCGTACGAGTGCGAGTCGGGAGTGGGAGCCTGGCTCTGGTTTTCCACATCCGGTGCGGGTTTGTGATCGGGTCGTTTACGTCCGAGACGATCACACCAGTGCTCAGCACTGACCAGAGTATCGTTCACCACACCACTGACCTGGCCCAGAATATCCAAGCCTTCGTTGGCCAACACTAGAATCCGGTGGGCGCCAACGGTGGCCTCTGATGAGGCGGCAGGGGAATCGACAGGCGGCTGCGATGTGCTGGCCATCTGGAAGCGGTGGGGCAGAGACGTCAGATGCCGTCGGACCAGGTGGCGCGCATTCTCAGGTAGAGCACCTCCAGCGTACTTGGAGACAACATCCACGACTTGCTTGAGAGTGGAGAGAACGTCTTCCCTCACGGCCTGAATGCGGCGCGTGAGGAGAGAAGTGTTCTCAGGGCTAGTGGCGCCGCCAGCATCCGCCTCCTCCTTCAATCGAGCCTTGTGGCTTTCCCATTCACTCATCGCATTCTGGAGGGCGACGATAGCACGGCCGAGCCGGCCATTCGCCCAGCGGAGCCATGTCAGGCAATACTGCAGGCTGCGGAGGGATTCCTCACTCATTGCCACACCCAGACCAGAAGTCGAAATAACCAGCCGACTCTGCCAGGTGGGGTTCTGCCGCCCGGGCTTCTCTTCATAGTGAGGGGATTTCATTTCATCATAGGGCGGAAGGGTGTCGGCCATGGAGATGTCCGAAGAGCTTCGAGTACGCGACTGTCCCATCACCTCCTCCGGGCCATTTTCAACATCCATCGCGGTTGGTAGGGCTTCTCCGTTCACTTTCCGACGTTTACTACTATGTTGAGATTCGTTGCCGGAATCGCGTCGCTGTAGCGCCCAGCGCAGACCACTCTCGACACCGGTCTTGCGACCAACCGTTCCGACGGTGTTTGCGACGGGAGAACCGATATTGCGCTCGATGAACTCGGCGCTCGACTTGAATCGCGCGGAATACGACTTGGAGGTGGCGTATGCCGATACTGAACCGTTGATAGCGGAGGAGATGAGGGGGTGAGACGAGGTGAGGAGCGAAAGGAGTGGTTCGACGGACGGAGGATCGGGTGAGGTGGGAAGAGCTGGTCGTGAAGCTCGAGGAGAATGCCCAAAGTCAGCTCGAAGGCCTTCCAGGGCTTGAGCAGCTTCGAGGTCGTCCATGGACAGCACGCTGGCGGCTCGGGGAGAACGATCCTCGGTGGACTTATTGTCGACGTCCATCACGGCGGGGGCATTCTGGGGTGGAGCAGGCAGGATATAAGTGGGCGCCCTGGGGAGAGGAAGATCACAGCTTGCTAGGGACGATCGGTGAGGGTCCAAAGCGAAAGCGAAGCGAAGCCGGCGAAAGGCGAAGGCGAAGAAGCGACGAGGCCGAAGTGGTTTGCACGTGAAGCCGTGACTAAGCAGCATCACATGCCGCCCCAACAAACCAACCCAAACCTTGCCGAGTTGGACTTTTCCTTTTCTTCCTACTTTTCCTCTCTTTTTTATTTGTTGAATGCATAAAATGGATAATTCCATTCTGTACCCTCCATGCCCATCCCTGCTACTCTCGGTATGCTCGATGTCTGCTGTCTCTTTCTATTATTCATACATACTCCCCGGCGGACGACTCTGCCCCGTATAGTATCACATGTTGAGTTTGCATCTGCCGATGATATTCTACTTTTCGCCTTCGCATCGATGGTTTTACTCGTCGAACGAGTCGTGCATTTAATAGTTCTGCCAATCAGACTACGATACCGTAGGCCGATATTCACATTTATCCCTTCGGCCTGCGCCACCAGTTGGGATAGTGTAATCACCTTCCCCTTCGAGGCACCACTGGGCACAACTGCCGGCATGTGAAGTGGGGGCGTTCGCTCCTCCAAGCACTAACAAACACTAATCACGGACTCCTTCCGGGTCGAATTTAGCCTGTAGTCAACTCCTGTCGTAGCTTGCACGCACCATAAGATCCCGCCTACGGAAGACGGCAGTGTTGATATAGAATACATGCGTATCATATCGAATGTTGATTAGGACTCGGAGTCAGTTAGCAAAAACTACGATTTAGTCAACTCTGCACTCTATATTTTATTTAGGGCTCCGCAGATGCTCCTCGAACCATTCGATCAGGATGAAAATGGTTAATATTCGAAAATTGATGATCTATAACAAACAATGAAAACGGTTCCCCTATTTACACCTTCTTTCTATAAAAACACCCTCTCCTGGATAACTGTCAGCAGATATTGTCCTAAGGATATCCCAGTTCCGTCATCAGAGCATTTCTGAGATATTCTTCCATCGATGCAGGACCCTCGGTTGGATTGATCTGTCCGGACCCTGTAGACCCCTCGGCAGGATTCATTTGTTCAGACCATAAAGGTTCCTCACCTTCACGTGGATCGATCTGTGGAGGTTGGTCATCTCGAATAATAACGGTAAACCTGGGAGTAGTATTAGCATCGAAAGGTCCATGACGGCCAAGGCTCGGCCTGTGCCCACGGAAACTCGCCCAGCGGCCGCTATAACCCCCCACCAATGCTTGAATGAAGATATTTTGATGATCTAGTCGAGTCTGACCTTGTATAGAAGCCACATCCGCGATTTCAAATGCCTTTGGACTCCACCATAAGGTTTGACCAGGCTGAATGGCGCTGATTCCTCGGAGGCCTTCGTAAAGTCTATCTACGGCGAGATGTTCCCAAGAAACCCACATTTCATTGGGGCTTAATTGGTTAGCCTGTGATGCATCGCGAAGCAGCCGAGAAAGCTGATCAGTCAAAAGTACGGTTAAATCAGAGGCACGGACAACTTCAATCGGAGCATTAAAGAGAGTATGCTCACTACCGAAATCGAACCCGTTCTCGAGCCATTGGCATAGATACCGCCAGCCCTCAGGTGAAGGAGGATGAACGTGTAAATGCTCTAGCCAATTAGACCTAGCTATTAGTATCGCCTCTTCTTTCTGTAGTTCAACCCGGTGTTGCAGCTGCGTTTCCACGCCGAGTCGCTTGAAGTATCCATCCTCAGTGTCTGCCTGCAGTTGCGCCTGGGTCCATTGAATTTGCTCGCCTGTGGTTTGGTACCACAGTTCCCCCAGGCTGATCCAGATCTGCCAGGCTCCTACTAGATTATACTTCTCTTGTTGTAAGCTGAGAAGCATCTCCGGGTCGCATCGTTCTGGCGGCTCCTGAAGGAGACGAGCCCGTGCTTCAAGCGTCCGCATTACGAAGGCTTTCAACCGATCTTGCTGCCCTTGGGCCCAGTTATTAATTAGACTTTGCAACTCTGCATCTGGTAGGAATCTTAGCGCTTCGATCCAGAATGGTGACTGTGCTCCCCATTTCTGTGCTGGTTGTATCGTAATTCTCGGTACCTGCGGTGCGTCAGCATTTTCTGGTAGGAACATGGTTTCCATATGGGACATGCGTGAAAGAGACAAGGTTTCTATAGTAGATGATCCTTGTAATGGCGCTGGAGCTCGTGGCTGGAACCCAAGTGGTGGTGATATAGTACCAGCCCACTCTGATCCGGGTCCCTGGAATAGGGGCTCTGATTGTCCACCGGTGTTTGATAGTTGGGTTCCAGGTGACGATGATAGAATTCCAAATAAACTTTGTCTAGGGGATAGACCCTGGGCTGGTGACTGTGGTGGGCTTTCGATGGGATGAGCTTCTTCCGGAGATCCTTGAGCCTCTTTTTGTAACTCTGAGTCTGTTGGAGACTCTGGTAGGGACAAGGTTCCAACAATGGGTGACCCTTGTAATGGCCCGGGGGTCGATGGCTGGAATCCAGATGGTAGCGGAATCATCCCAAGCATCTCTGGCACTGGAAATGGTTCCACAGCTGCTGGTTTCTTCACCACAGGCGGTGGTGGTGTTGGTGGGTCGACCAGGAGTGAACCTTGCATAGGTCCGTAAGTCTTATGCTGTCCACCCGGAACCTTTGGCATGAAAAGTCCAGTTAGCTGTGGTTGTTCTTGAAGTACTTTAGCAGAAGGGATCAATGGCGATGGCCCTTGTGGGGCTGGCTCTGCTGCAATCAGATGTACATTACCTTGTGAGCGTACAAACACTCGATATACCCTGATGAGTTCGAGAAAACCCGTGATGACAGCGTCAGGGTCCATGCTCTGGACTGCAGCTGGCATCTGAGGAAGCACATCTCGGATCATTTGCTGAACGATCATGCGCACTCCGCGTGTCCTCAGATTCATCTTGTTCTGGCTTATAGCAGTTTCAATGTTTTGAACTGCCGTAATAACTATATTTTTGTCAGTCCGAGGGGAATTCTCAAGGCCCAGAGCGTCCAATTGTCGTTTGAATCTGTCTTGAGCCTCCATATTGAGAAATAGCAATCAAAATCTAGTATTGTATACCAGTAGTAGTACTAGTAGTAATGTGTGCGGAGAAGCTAGATCAATGCGTGTTGTGTGCTGGGCCAGGCTGTTTGGATTTCACAGTGGCTACACGGGTTTTATATACAGCAAAGTGCGACGCAGTTCAGAAGGGTTCTTTCAAGTCCTTGATCCTCGAGCAATAGACTTTCAAGTTCTATCAAAGGTGAAACATCGAGTCAAAGAAGTCATACTATATACAGACTCGAGCTTTTTGTGGCCCTGGGGAACAAAGATCTTGATATCTCAGTACAAAGAATCCCTCGACCATTTAAGATGTAATGTCATTCAAGAATCAATCAGCATTGTTTAACCTGTGACAAATATCATTGTGTTTCATTTCTTTCATGCTGTGCGAGTTATTGATCTCTTCAAGCAATACCCCTCGATCTTGTGTGGGTCAGTTACTGGAGCCCTTTCCAGTTGGACAGAAAAGGCCTGGAAATCCATACTGAAAGATCTAGCGTCCAAAGAAGATACTCAGCTAATGTGTTTGATTCACTTGGTGCTTTACAATCGTCTCTCCTGAGATAAGAGGCAGAATAATAGTGCCACGGTAGAAACCCGTATGATGACACAAGCAACAGACACTGGGGAATCATCCAGTGGACAATGCCAGTGAACTCGGAAAGGGGCAACTAGTCATTCCAAATGGACAAAGCCTTTATTTGATACTTGAAGGAGAGAGTTGTTAGCTAAATTCCTTCGGTCTCTTTATGTCCCGAGATGAGAATACTCGGCTACCCATGCAACTTGAATTATTGGCCTAACCGCCGACTGCAACGAAGGATAGATAGGCTTGATGAATTTTTGTTATAGAGCTAATCGCTTCATTTGCTCCTATCGCATGGTGCCAAACTAGTTGACCTAGGAAGTAGTACAGGGAACCGAACCTAACGAGGTTTCCCCCAGGCAATATTGTCGGAAGAGTAGGGATTCCCAAGCCTGCTACAGTGCCAATTCAAATGCGCATATGATTCATCATTCGTAATTCATGATAATATCGTAGAGTTGGGCATGCCACTAAGATGATCTCAGATGGCCGGGGCATCCCAATACTCGCGCTTGATCTTCATCACAGCAGATTGCTTGTGGGGGAAGCTAACCTCGCCCTCTTTATAAAAGCCGACTTCTTGGAGGTAGTTGATGAGTTTGATATTGTCCACGCGCGGTTCCAAAATGACCGTCTCAGTTCGCAGATCAGCCAAGAAGCAATGGTGGACCAGCGAAGTGAGCCAAAGGGCAACGCGATGTGGGCCTCGGAACTCCTGTTCACCAACAAGTACGTGAATTCCCCGGTCGTAGTTATCTACGCGATCAAGAAGTCGGCCTAAGGGATCCTCTTTCACCCAATAGACCTCAAAGTACCCAAATGGTTTCCCGTCCCAGCATCCAATGACAGGGAAGCTATGACGGCTAGACAAATTGTCCAAAAGAAACTTCTCTTGGACGGGCTTTGGACCGCCTACCTGCCACATCGCTTCCACACGGGGATCATTCATCCATCGGTGCAGGGTATCGAGATCTGAGGACGTAGTTTGGCAGAGATGCTGTTTGACACTCGTGACATGAGGGCTGGCGGGTCTCGTTGGAGTTGCTGGCCGACTGTCGGTCGAGGAGGCACCGGCAGCTGGTGCTGACTTGGTTGCTGGAAGGAAAGGAATACGGAGCGAGATATACTGGCTCACGCTGGGGATGTAGCGAACATAGAACACCTCTCCTTGGTGGGGTGGCTTGGGACGAATCGGATGCCGTACCCCGTTGGTGGAGGTATATTGGGTTGGTGCCGGTGGATAGTAGGTCGGCAAATGACTGGCCGATGTGAAGGGACCAGCAGATGTGAAGATCTCGGTGTTGGCGGCGCTGAATGCCGCTTCGGTAGGAGACAGAGCATTGGTCGGCAGGCCATCTCGCACCGGAGAGGCATGCCGTGACTGGAAGGGTGTCAAGGATGGGGACGGCGGGGATACACGGGGAGTCATAGTGAACAAGAACAGTCGCGGGTCGAGCTGCCAGAAAGTGCGCTGGCTCACAAACATCTTCGTCCAGCTGCCCGCCTCCCGTGTCTCGATGGGCTGCAAGCCGACGGAAGAGTCATGGTTCGAGACCAGACCCATGCGCTCCAGCTTCTGCAGCAGGTTGCGGCCCTTGAAAATGCCTTCCCGCCGGATATTGACTCGCCAATCCCCCTTGGGTTGCCCGACATGAGGAGTCGAGCTTGAAGCGGCAGTTTGGAGGTGAGGGTCGGGCTTGGGCTCGTGGAAATACCACCAGAGGGTGGCCCAGAGCATCATTGCAATCTGGCGGGTGGGGGATGTCACGGGCTTGAACTCGCTGGAGGGTGGGTTGACGATGTACGAGATATAGATGCAGTCGCGATTCAGCGTGGGGGTCGTGAAACGGGTGGTCTTGTCATTGTCGTCATCGTCGGCCGGGTGCCCATTCTCGGAGCCAGTTCGTCCCCTCTGATCCGGAGAGACCTCCGATTCCTTTTCGCTGTGAATTATGATAGTCCAACCTGGGGGAAAGGTTGCATTACTGGCAGCCATATCGTTCGATTTGAAGGTGACCCCGCCAAAAACGGGCGACACAGTGAAGTTGAGGCCATTTGGGAGATGGCAGGTATTGTTCCGCATGGCGGGGAAGAGTGGGGGAGATGAAGCTGTGGGAAAGCTTCAGCTTGCCAGAAGTAGAGAGGAGAAAAGGGAAAAAAGAAAAGAGAAGAAAAAAAAGTAGTGACGATCTGCTGTCACCTTAGTCAACTTAGGAAGGAAGCTCAACCGGGAGAAAGTGGGGGAAGGCGCGACTTTATCGGCGGGCGGTTTGTGCTGTTTGCATTCAACAGCACCCCGATATGAGCAACACAGGAACAGTCATTGGTGGAGTGGAGTAGTAGAAGAGGAGTAGAAGAGGAGTAGAAGAGAAGAGCAGCTAAACTAAGAGGAGTTACCGTCAATGCGTGTTAAAGTTTGTCTGATTCTATTCCGTAATATCTATGGGGCCAAGTGCGATCGTCATGGACTTGGCCTCTTGGTCCAATGCCTGCGAGGGTTAGGACCGGCCGGGATGGGGTATAAGCTTAAAAGTAGCCCGGGAACAGCCAGTTTAGCTTCTTCTGCGCCTCGGCGCTCCAGTGCGGTTGAGGCGTGCTGATGCCAAACTTGACGGACCCAGCAAGGTGCTTAGCCTGGACCAACTCGCTGTGCTCGTCTCCAGCCAGCGCGTCCAGGACGGCCGTGACGAAGCGGCGCGCATTCTCGGCGTTCGCCTTCATATGACCCATCACCATCTCGACGGTGACATCGGCAGAGTCGTGCCAGCAGTCGTAGTCCGTGGACATACAGATCATCTGGTAGGCAATCTCGGCCTCCCGGGCCAGCTTGGCCTCAGGAAGGACGGACATGTTAATCACACTCCCGCCCCAGGCGCGGTACATGTTGCTCTCCGCACGAGTGGAGAATTGCGGGCCCTCTGCTCAGGCAATCGCGGCACGGTCAGTCAACAGAAACGGAACGTAGTGGCATGATGGTGGCGGAGCAAGGCTTACCCATGCAGACAATGGTGCCACGGTCGTGGAGAACAACACCATCTCCCTCCAGACTATGGCCGCACTCACGCACCACTTTGGCAACACCCTCGTCAAAGGGATCACCGAAGGGGACGTGAGCCACGACACCACCCTCGAAATAGGTCCACGGCCGGACACCCTTGGTACGGTCGATGATCTGGTCGGGAATGACAAAGTCCCGGGGCTTGATGGCCTCTTGGAGACTGCCGACGGCGGAGAAGGCGATGATGCTGCGAACACCAATGGAACGCAAAGCAGCAATGTTGGCGCGGGCGGGCACCTCGTGGGGGGCAATCTGGTGGTGAGCACCATGGCGGCTCAGGAAAGCAACGGCAACGGTCTTGTCATTGTGCTTGCACTGGTGGTGCAGGATAGTGATCGGCGACGAGGGTTCGCCCCAGGGAGTGCTGATGGACAACGAGGCCACCTGAGTGAAGCCAGGCAGCTCGCGCAGACCGGTGCCGCCGATGACGGCAATGCGGACGGGCTCTGTTGATATCTCACGGTCAGCTTTGAATGGACGAGACCATGCGCCACGGGGGGAACACAAACCGTCGTAGGTGGTGGGAAGAGCAGCCATTCTGCACGCCAATTGCTTTAGCGACTCGATGCGATGAAAGGGCTTGGAGATGGAGGAGAGAAAGCATGCGGCATCTTTGCGACTCAAAAATCTGCCCCGCGATGGCGTCGGCCCCACGTGGGCTTCCTCAGGCCGCCAATCCCCGTTGATGCCTCAACTTGAACATGAACTATCTATAACGTTGAAAACATCTCATCTCCTCCTACAGGTGTGGTGCAATGCTGCAACGGTGCAAGATACAGATGGGGTGTGTCTTTCATTTCCTCGCCTCGCCTTATCCTCGCCACACCATGATGCCATACGGGTCACGATCGGCCTCGCTAACAGATACCTCCACAGCGCCATCCTGATAGATTTCGTCAGAGAATGAGGCTGCTCCACCCTGCTTCGTGCTCTCTTGAATAGCTTGCAGAGCCGTCTCCCGGTCGGCTTTCCAGCGTCGCGACAGTTCCTGCAGCAATTGAGTTTGCATGACGGCGCGCAGGTACCCGCGTTCGGAATTCGAGTGGGCAAGCGAGATAACCACCGAACCACGCTCCGTAGCGGCCAGAGTCTCATGATGGCTCATCTCTCCAGTAAAGAGTAGATCCGGAATTTCATTTCCACGCATCAGCACACCAGAGCCAGAACCGGGACACATCCCGACCGTACGGATGCGAATGTTGTCAATCGACTGCGACTGCGGGATCGCAATGGGAATGCCGCCAGGGAGGCCAACGCCCCGACCAATGTGGTCGACCAGAGCTGTCAGGGGCTGGGCCGCATTGAATGTCACCAGGCGGCCAGCGCCGGCCGACTCAAAGCCTTCCGGGATCGAAGCAGGAAGAGATGGATGGATGGTGGATCGGGTGTGGGGGATTTGCAAGGATGAGTTCATCGATGCTGCTGTTGGGACAGCTCCGGCTTGGGGGTAGGTTGGCACTGAGTATAGAGTCGAGTTACAAGTCTGGGAAGCAGGATGCGTGTGAGTCGTAACAGGCTGGAAAGTGCCTGTCACCACATCGCAAAGCCAATCGGCCATTCCCCCGGGTACAGTATCGACGGCAGTATGGGGGGAGTAGACGCTGATGCCATGCTGGACCAATCGTAGAAGCGATTGTTGCTGTGTATCCTCGAGGGTGATGGCCTTCAGACCGCGGAAGATAATCGGGTCTAGATGAACACCACGCATTAGCCATGGAATCACTTCGCTTCAGGGGATGTAAGGGTCGGTCTCACGGTAAGCTACGACAGCCGAGTCACGGCGCTTGATTGCCTCATCTGCAACGGCAGTCGTCAAGTCGATGGCCAAGAGGACCGAGTTCTTTTGTCGCCGCGACGGGTCAAAGGGAGCCTCGAGAAGCACTGTTGAAATAGCGCGTTAATTAAAAGGTGACATCCTTCAACAGGCCACATCACTACAGCTTCTGATCGCGCCGTATAACTCACATCCAGTGTTATCAAAACTCTTGTCGGCCAAGGCTTCTGGGTAGCTGTGGGAATGTTAGACCAAAGCTCCAATAAACACGAAGTATCCAATTGCGACATACAGCTTTCTCATAGAGCTCACCACTGCAGCAGTGAAGGGCGAGGAGGATGGGAGTTGAGATGCCATGGCAGAGTAGCGACGAATCGTTGTCCGCAAGGAATTCATGGGACTTGGTCGGGGAGCTTTCAAGACGCCGTCGAGATGCGGTGACGCTATCCTAGGGTCATGTGATGTGGACTCTATACTACGCTTTTGATCAGTGATCATTATATAATCAAAGTGTTTCACTCACTGAGTCTGATCTAAGCACCCTGATTTGCTCAGTGAGCCTGCCCTGAGCACCGTGATTTGATCACTGATCCTGATCTGAGCATTCCGGATTGCTTACTGGGTGGTCGGGTTTCTAATTCCTGCCGACAGGCTTTTAGCTTGGAGATGAACGTCCTAAGAAGACGAATGAAGAATATCAGCATAACAGCCGGCCTAGTAAGATAGAATGATAGACTGATATCTACAGCAAAAAGTCCTTCATGATGTTGATAAACTCCTCTGGTCTAGAAGAGAAAGCCATATGCCCAGCTTCAAAGAGTTCAAGCCTGGATCCTGGAATAGATTCCTGTACAGAATAGGCTGTGGCAACCGGGAAGACAATATCATTGGTCCCCCAGACTATTAGAGTCGGTGCTTTTATATCCCTTGCCCGTACGCGAAGATCGTGCTGATCATCAAGAAAGCTGCGCCAAAATGCAGCAGCTACAGAGGCACCTTCCAGGCTTCTGGCCCGAGACAGGGCTTTTTGGCAGACTGCGGTATCGTTTGGGGTCTGAGCTTTCATATACCGAGGAATCAGATAGGGTAGAATCAAACGTGCCACTGCTGGAAACCCCAGAAGGTAGCAGAAGGAGCGATTAAAAAGGTTCCACGTTGTAAAACCACCGGTATTTACCAGTATTAGGGCCCGAACGCGATTTGGATGATCGATGGCCAGGCTTGCTGCTGCAAATCCACCCACTGAGTTTCCTACTATAATGGCAGGAGGCAGATCTAGTGCAGTAATAAAGTCTTCAAGGACTTTCGCAGTCTCGACCGCGCCCGGCTTTGTAAGAGTGGAATCGGTGGCCGGTCCACCGTAGTCACCATGCCATGGCCAATCAACGGCAATTGTTTGATATTGCTCTGATAACTGAGGCACGATAGGATCAAAATCATGGTGGTCGTGCAATGTCGCATGTAAGAGGATCATTGGAGGGCCTTTACCGCGAACGGTGTATGAAACATTTCCAGCTCGGGTGGATACTGATTGTGTCATCTGGTTTCTGATGAATTTTTATTACGGTAGAAATGAATCTGTGTGATGTTTCCGGAGATGGGCGACCTAGTGAGCCTTCTAATAAGTTAAATTCAGACTACTATCATGTGAATTGTGGAATATGTGTGGTACAATCAAACATATATTCAGGAGAGTAACTAAAGCGAGAGTAGTGTGTTTTAAGGCAAGGTGGAGAACAATTCGTAAAGGTTAGGAGGGGAGCCTCAGCCGTCCATCCATAATGTATCTATAATATTGGATGATCAATTCTTTCTCATCGCTATTCGCAAGTAGGTTCCTCTAAAGGCAGGGGGCTGTGTAGTTACCGAAACTTGATCATCAGAAAATACGAGAACCGGGAGCTTAGGAGCATCCCTGTTCAGGAAAGTCGTACGGTAGATCACTTAACTCTTGTCTTTAATGCAAAAATAGGGGCATGCTGACACATCGACGAGTCTGTCGGATAGAGCTAGATCCGTACAGCAATTCAAGGCGAGACTATGGCTATGAGCATCGATATATTGGGGTTAAGTCCACCTCCCGAGTAACTATCAAAATCTTTGTCGACTTAGAGGAAAGCGTTATGAACCTCCGGTAGGCTACACACTAGCTGAATGCCCTACCTAGATCTACGCTACAAGAAGAACAATTGTTTCCGGTCAAATTGAACGATATTAAGAAAGTATCTTTGAAAAATCGGGAATACAATAAGAGGACTTCATGAGTACCGTCTAAGACAAGAACAACGTCGTGTGGGTCAAAAGATCATTTGGCTGAGTGAAAAGAAATATTATAGATCTATAGCGGTCTTCCTTGCCAGTCGAGCCGATGCAGAGGCCCTGCTCAGCCGTCGTGTCGTCCACGTCCGTGGAGAAGCAGCGTTCTCAAACAGGTTCTATAAGCGACAGCGACCGCTGCGCTCCCGCAAATGTCAACAGTATAATCATAAAGAAGACCGGTGTGCAAACACCCCGAAGCCTACGACAAGTACACAGGCCACCATCGTCTTATTGTCTGTGCATCACGTTCGGTACAGAATGTCCGATAATCTCTTCGCTCCTCGGGACCTCATACAGCTCGGTACGACACGGAAAGACGAAACAAGACATTTCAACATCAGGGGTTTGCATGTGGTCACCCACCATTCTACTAACCTGCTGATGTGTGGCTAATATTGGGTGTATACATTCATCATAGCCAGAATTAGGTACATTGCCTATATTATTTGACACCTAGGCTGTCTTTTCACTCTATAGATTACAAAAAACAGCTCACTGCCACTATGGTAAGAGCTAGACAAACAAAGCTAGGTCGGATCGTTGTCGCCAAAGAATCAGAATCGTCCGACGTATGCCCAGTTTCATCAGGCTTATCCTCATTTGACGAGCTTGATGTGAAAGATGCGTTGTCTAAATTATCTTGGTCACTTAGTGGCTAGTTGCTTAAGCCAGCAGCATGATTGTTCGCCTGTCGCGCTTTATCGGTATATTTCCATTTAACCTTGTCTTTTAGTTCGATATCATCAAATGTAGAGGTACACATTTCTATGTCGGTCTCTCCAGAAAGATATACTTCCACACACCGAATCTAATGGTCTTTTAATTTGGAATCGCACGGCTATGGCTTGCTTTCGTCTTTAATCACCTTAGGACAGGGGTCTGTCTCGAATTTAGCGGTAAAACTGCCTACGTACCTAGGGCATCCTGACAGTCTATAGTCCGTACCACTCTTGTCGTCAACAACGGTGAAGTGGAGTGTTCCCGAAGCAATGTTGCTAGTTTCGGTAATAGTCTCAGACCCCTCGTAAGTATAGTGGGACGTACTAAGCTCCTAAGAGAGGATATAGTGGACTGGCTCTATCTCTTCGCTAATAGGAACGGTATCAAGAAACACAGTATTATCACCTAAGGTGTAGTTGAACTTATTTCCGAGGGGTTGAAAGTGCTTGATAAGTAGAAAAAGCTATCGCTTTTGAGATTTCAGGAGATCATAGTCAAAGAATATAGCAGTCGGGGCATTCTACATAGGAAAACAATTAGAGATGTGGTCATCAGATTATAGATAGCGTTGTGAGGAAAGATAATGTCCAACTCGATTCTGGCAGGGGTTGACGAAGATGTCGCAGTATATCCGCTATAGCAAGCCATAGACTAGAGAGGATTGGAGATAGTATTGTCTTTGCGCTAAGCGAATATTAAGCGGGTATACATAAAATAAGGAATTTGCGTCGCATGGGAGGCCATTGTGCGTTTATAAACCGAGCCTCCTATCGTTCTAAAATTATGTGATGTTGATCGCTTCCCGCGAAAAGTAGACCGAGTCCAGAAATACGAGGCCGTCCCGAATGACTCGGCCTATTTTTGTAATGCCAAGCAGATCTACACTCTCGCCAAGAGTCGTAGCTTTGAGAGTCCTCGCAAGTGCGATCACTACCACCAGATATGCGAAGATGGTTCGGAATGTATTGTTGGTATCAAGACGTTTGGGTGGGACAGAATTTGAAAATGTGTGTGGTGGATTCGTATGTTCGTAGTTGAAATACCTAAAGAAGAACACTTTCATTGACAAAATGTGCGTGGAAATTGGACCGATTTCTTGATACGCTCTGGGATATCAAAGGGCATAATATCTCGCAGGCATCTTTACAATGGCCACTTCAAGAGCCAGAATCTCGTCACGGTAGCTTTATATACTGAAAGAAGTGGACACGGTAAATATTCGACGTATGATTTAGCTAGAGACTGTTACACTCGAATGGATATTGCGGAATATCACAAGAATGGAGGAAGATATTGAGATTTCGCAAGCATTGACAGTGGCTAGGCGAGCCAGGGTGACCCAGCAGAATGATGAGGCTGAACGGAGAACCAAGTCAATTCGCGTCTATGTTGATTCACCAGGAAGTGGCCCAATTCCAAATATCCTCGCCTGCCTCCTCAATCGCAGACCCCGCTTCCTCCCCAGCAATGACATAGACATAGCCACTCTCAATCAACCACGTATAAAATGCACCGCAAACTCCCGCGGTCTCCACTGTTGCCTTGAATGCATCCCAGCTATCAAATAGGTCCGACAAACCAACGGTGTTAACTATAATGGGCCAGTCCGACGGAGGCAGTGTACAGACACCGCTGTCAATGTAGCAAGATGGATGCGTTCCGAACGCGTAACTCTTCAGTGCTGAGCAGGTTGTCGACTCCTTGGCCGTGCCATATGGAACAAGGGCGCGCTGCAGGCACAACATGGTTTTCGTCACCCAAGTCTGACCTTCTGGGGACATTTGAGAGCGTGCATCCGTAAAAAGCTCGCAATAGTGCTGGCCGTAGCCGATCGGGTAGCCACTAGAGCCGCAATGGAGTCGCGACTCGAGGCAGGAGGAGTAGAAACTGCATGAGTTCGGCACAGGATTTGAGCAAATGGTGTTGTTTGAGGAACGGTTGATGATCTTGTTCGGAAAATGTGAGACGACGCTCGCCTGGGCAAATCCGAAGAGCACGAGAGAGCATAGTAAGAGGCTCTTCATATTGCTGAATATATTGGTAGACATTTCAGACTGTGGAGGTTGTTGTACGTTGATTATACACGGTGTTGTCAAAAGCGAAGGGAGAGCATATTTATATACTAAGGCCAGGCTATTCTTGGAAACAAGTTTAGATTGCACTGCCATGGCACACGGACTGCTCATGTTGATATGTCGATCCGATCACAATTTCACTTTGCTAAAATCTCGTGTATGTGATGATCATATCCTTGTTCAACATAGCCAGCTGCAGATCCGCTAGAGTGGGCTTTTTAGCCTCAGCGTCTCCCGACGAAGAGGGAGACTCGTGTTTATAGGTATAGCATCCAAATCTTGAAGGCCCGACGAGTGCCGCGTCTAATTCTCTAATACCAGTCTCTCCTAATATTAAAGGGAGAGAGGAGGCGGCTAACTCAATGTGAAGCCTAGCCGCCGATGGCTGCCGATAGTCTATTTCAGCCCAAGGGGCCAGTGCTGTGTCTAGGCCATTGAAAGTTGCGATTCTCAGCCTCGTCGCCTAACCGCCTCCCGACCAGATGAGCGCTCATCTCTTTTCTCGCCTAAGGCAGATCGCGCCGCAAACTGAGCGTCCAATAGCGAATTTTACAGTACTCTGGCAATCCAAGCACGATGATGTGTAATGGCTTCAGTATCTGTAGATCGAGACCCATTCCCAGACTGATATTTTCCTAGGATATATGTATTATTTTACTTGCTCGATACAACCCGCCAAAGAATTAGCCTTGCCAAACTTGCCCCTGCGGCTAGTGTGTGACAAGTTTTACAGGACTCCCGCCATGGGTTGGGACTTCTCGTCATAGACGGAAGTCAGGACTAAAAAGGGTGACGGGATCTACAGTCGGGGAATAGGATAGGCACGGGCCGTCATGGTAAAAATGACTGTCCAATATATAAACAGCGGCAGTCCTTGCACTTGTTGTGGTCTTTCCCCATGGGTGATCCCTGCTGCCTTTTCGTTTCGCACTTCCCACTTCATCAAACTTTGGATGATCCCTGCGAAGCCCACATGGCGACGCCCCAGGCCAAGCTCGTAATTATATCCATATCCAATTGCCTGGAATACGTCACAGATGTCTTGCTGTTCCTGGGTAGAGGCATGCAGATGCCAAGAAACCGGCGTTTCAGGTGGATCAAAGCGTTAGGGAGAGAGCGATGGTAACAGGGTGGATCGACATCATTTTCACCACTTACACACAGAGTTTCTTTTCAAAGCCTCCTTCAAAACCACACTATGCCTATTGTAGTTACTCTACTTCTGACCCCTACTTGGCCGTAGTCCAGTACAGTTGTAATTAACAGCATAAAAATAGCTTCCGTATTCAGCTGGTATGGTCTCAGCTCCTGCTACAGAACGTTAATCCTGCAAATAAAGCAAACCGATGGGAACATTCGGGCGAAACATCTGAGGGGTTGCTAGGTATTGGGAAATGCACTTACTTGAGATGGCGGTCTTTGGGTTCCTAGAACATGGTGGCCCCTCTCAAAGCTGCGCGCCACAAACATAACGATGGTTGTAAAGACCGGCAGCGACGTGCAAGCACCTCTTAGTGGTGTTAGAGACCAGTATTCGAGTATTTTAAGAGTATTCGAAGTGTATTTCTTTAGCGACTCTATCTTGTTAAGCAAGGAAGAGCTTTTAACCCATAAAAGAAAAGAAAATACCTAGAGCATTGCTAAGATAGAAATAAAGCATAAAGAACAAGAGAAAAGAATGAAGGAAGAGAGTGTACTAGTGACCCAGGGAGGGAATATAGCTTCAATTTATACCAACGGGTCTACGGAAAGGCAGCCGTATATAAAACCGGCAAAGAAATATTCCTCTTGCGTCACTGCATAACAGAGAAAACCCGTGCCTTCCATTTTGGCGTCATCTCGCTCCATCGCGTTTTCTGGGCGGGCTGGGGTTGGGGGTGGAAAAGGAGTATGGAACATCTCAAGATATCGAAGCTGATTCGGGAAAAAAATAATTCACAAATAAGCGGTCATATTCACATGCCTAGCATCATATTATAAACAAAAGATCATCTAGAACCGCCTGACCTCAATTGCTGGCTGGTTGCCCACTGCCTTCTCGATCTTCTCAATAACTTCGTCGGTCAACTTGTCCACCAGCGCCAAAGCACGAACATTATCCAGCACCTGCTCGGGCCGCGAGGCACCGGTGATCATAGACGAGATATTCGGGTTCTTCAGAATCCACGCCAAAGACAGCTGGGCCGTTGATACCCCCAACTCTTCCGCCACAGGCTTGAGTGCAGTCACCTGTTTCAACTGTCGCGTCCATGTGTCGTCGCCAACAGTTTTCCGCAGGTTCTTCACATAACCATCCTCGGACTCGGCAAGTCGCGAGCCAGGAGGAGGCGCCGTAGTATCATTATACTTGCCGGTCAGCACACCCCCCTTAAGAGGCGAGAAGACGGTCAGACCTAGACCATGGGCCTCATACAGCCAGCGGTATTCCTTCTCCACGCGCTCGCGGACAAGGAGGTTATACTGCGGTTGCTCGACTACTGGCCCGACGAGACCCAGTTTATCAGCGACACGCCAGGCATCGGAGATCTCGCTGGCGGACCATTCCGAGGTACCCCAGTAAAAGGCCTTTCCGGTGTTGATCAGGTAGTTGAAACCACGAACAATCTCTTCCATGGGAGTGTCGCGGTCTGGACGATGGGCATACACAATATCCACGTAAGGGAGATCTAACCGTTGGAGAGACAAATTCATGCCCTCGATGATGTGCTTTCTTGAGAGGCCATTATTGTTGAGGGGTTTGGCAGGGTTAGCGCTGTTGGCTCGGCCCCAGTAGATCTAGGAGAATGTTAATCTATGAAATAACACATAAGCTAAAAAGACTCGCCCACCTTGGTCGAAATGACGAGGTCATTCTGTTTCCAGCCAAACTTCTTAATGGCCTGGCCGAGCACGATCTCGGACTGACCACCAGAGTAGACCTCGGCGGTGTCGAAGAAGTTGACACCGGCATCATATGCAGCCTTGACGCAGTCGAATGCAGTCTCTGCAAAAAGCAATTAGTCCTGGCAAGGTTCCTACCAACCATGACTGAGGGGAGATGCATACCATTTCCAACATGACCACCATATGTGAGCCAGCTCCCCAATGAAATCACCGACACCTTCAAGCCGGTGCGGCCGAGGAAGCGATACTGCATTTCAGGGAGATCCGACATTGTGGGCAGATACAGAAGTAGAAACAGACGAAGATGAATGCGAGACACAGGAAGACACACAGAGATAGAGAGAGCGAAAGAGAAATGAATTGGACAATGATGCGATCCGAGCACGCAAAGGGCTATTTGAGGGGGTCCTTCCCTTCCCTTACGTAAGGCCAGGGCGGGCCGATTGCGGGGGGAGCGAAGTATGAAATATCCTGAGTAGAGATATCAGGTCGATGGATACGGGGATAGCCACGGACTAGACACGGGGTTAAGGAATACCGGAATAGAGGCATTCGGCCTGGACCCCGTTTTCCCGATCGGGTCTCCGAAAGGGCCCCGCTCGGCTCATCTGGGGAGCATTGAGGAGATTGAGGAGGTCGAGAAGGTCGAGGCGTGGGCATGGCGGGATATAGTGGAGTTGGCCAGCTTTTTACCCGGGGGTGGGGGGTAAAATGCTACTACAGCGCTGCAGAGTTCCCACATGGCGGATGTCTGGAGAGCAAAATGACTCATGCCAGAGTGGGCTTGAGCTGATCGTCATAGCTTCGAATTCGATCTAGATAGTGTGGGAAATATATACATGCACAACCACCTCAGTATTCCGGCCAAGATGGATCGACTTGCTCTCGCCATGCCCGAAATCCACCTCGAATGTCTCCAATGTATCGTCGTCCATTCTGGTCCAACCCTAACTCCTTCAATCGTTGAACGGCAAGTTGGGAGTCGTTTCCGAGGCGGCAGACCACATATATAGGGTCTTCCGAGTTAGATGAGGCAAGCTCTGGTGGGACCCAAGTTGGCAATTCAGCTTGAGAATCACCGTTGTGACCTTGACCTTGGCTCATTGGCCTTGGCCTCGAGGCAAGGATATTTGTGATTGGGATGTTGATGCTATTTTTCAGGTTACAAATGCCAAATTGCGCCTTGTCCCGCACGTCAATCATGATGGATTTGTCAACGGTTGTGGTCGGTGGGTGTTTCTGGCGGTATTCCTCCGGCGAAAGTCGTTCACTGGGCCCCAGTAAGGATGGAGGACTTGCAGAGCCACAGAAGAACACATAGTCTGTGGATCCTGACTTGATGGTGTCCAATGTGACTGCCGCATTGCCCGAGCATACGGCACAATTGGCTCGACGAGCGCGCAAGCGAATGGAGCGGAATTGAGGATTCGAATACGCCGAGAAGATGAGGAGTGATGGCGATTCGCGTGTAGGGGCGGGAGTCCCAGTGCTAGTAAAATCTGCGATCGGCGCAGTGATCACCTTGATGGCTTCTAGCGCCTGTAGAACTCCCATTGTGCCGACGACAGGTCCTAGGATTCCCCCATCGGCACAGCTGACCACACTGTCGGCCGGCGGTGGCTTTGGGAAGACACATCTGTAGCATGGCCCCCCTTCTGGATCCCCCGCAGGCCGAGGCGGATGGTTCAGGACCATGAGCTGGCCTTCTGTCCGCAATGCAGACGCGGAAACCAACGTCTTGCCCAGCAGTACGGCAGTGTCGGAGATGAGATACCGCGTCGCAGGATTATCGGTGCAGTCGAGGATATAGTCATATTGCGCGAAGATTGTGGGGGCTTCTCCGGGGGTGAGGTGTGTTCGATGGGGGATATAGGTCGGGTGCGGATTGAGTCTATACGAATCAGCACTTGTTCGATCTCATGTTGATGTTCTGGGCAGGAAGAAAACGAGGCTGACTCACTCTCTCAGAGATTCAATCGCGCTGTCCACCTTGTATTTCCCGACATTTTTGGTCCGATGCAGGACTTGGCGATGCAGGTTCGAGCTCTCGACGGTGTCCCCGTCAATCAGCCCGATCGTGCCCACGCCAGCGCCAGCCAGATATTGGGCTGCAGGACATCCTAATCCACCCGCCCCGACGAGTAGAACCTTTGCAGACCGCAATTTGAGTTGGCCTGTTCCAGAAGACACGGTGAGTCAGTCATTTTGGGGACGCGGTCGTGAACCCACTGCACCTCCCGGGGAGTTTCTCACCTTCCAAACCAAGCTGAGACACGATCATCTGTCGGCCATATCGTCTGTATTCCTCCTGGAGTAGCGGCCACCGACGACCGCTACCACTGGGACTATCCTGGTCGTGGGTGGTGGAGCGCGCGCTCTCCGCGACTTTTTCAGCGTTTGCCAGGTCGCGTTTCAGCCCGGTCAGCTGGGCTTCTGTTGCCGCGATCTGCGCCCGCAGGGAGGCGCATGTGTCCTCGATGGGGGCCATGGGGCGGAGAGTGGAGGACGGCACGGACAGAAGGGGAGAAGTCGGAATGTTCGAATGACGCAGAGAGAAGACGTTGCACGAAGTTCCAACTTTGAAGTTCGTCGGTCGCGGGGAAAGCAGAACCCTTCTTTGTTCCCCGCGGAGTTCGGCTGTGGCCGTCGAAAAGATTACATTCTATGCTACCCTAGGTCTAACGTGACTAGTATAAAGGGACTACTTGGATACAAATAAGTGGAAGACGAAAGAACAGATGGATTGATTAAAATGGATTTATTTTTAGTGACGGGGCAATGAGGTGAATGTCGATCCCTTGCGTTTGCAGTTAGTTACTGCTGTGTAGTTTTGTACTTAGTACTTCAGTGAGTACATCAGTTAGTACATAGTTGAGTACTTAACATCGCCTGCCTGTTTCGACTTGAACTTCACCACTGCCACTCCCGAAATCAATCATCATGGCCGTTGGACCTCAGCGAGTGAAAGCTCCTCCATTCAAAGTAGGGTTGCGACCGGAACACATCAGCGAGTTTGACCGTCTGCTCTATCTCCGACCACGCTACGACAAGGAGGCCGTGGATGAGATGGCCATCAAGTTTGATAGCAATAACAAGACCATTTTCACTGCCAGTGGCACCCATTATAATCGAAAAAGGGTGCGAGAATTCCGTGATGCTTCCGGCCTCCCATTGTTCGAATGCGAGAGGATGATGATCATCATGCTGCGCCGGCGAGGGCCCTGGCGAGTTCGACTCCCTGGGAGTCAACCCGGCGATGAGACGGCAGATATTGCAACGACTCATCAACCGAGGGCCAGCCAGCTCTGGCAATTTGACCTGACGTTTCGCAACGCGGTTCAGGATGCAAATGGGGACGACGGCGGCATGATCACCCTTCACGTTCGGCAGACACACATGGATGTTTGTGTGTGGTCGGTGTCGATGGGTGACCGTGTCGTCGTACAGATTCGAGAAAGCCTGGACAGGAATGCCACCAACCCCTGGGCCGGCCGACTGGTTGGGGGCGGAACGCAGAGGTACACTCGAAAGGTGCTCGACGTGATGGTGGCGGAGAATTTCGATCTGTCTTTGGTGAGTGTCCGGAGTATCCACGTCTCACGCCTCTACTCAGAAAAGATTTATGTAGGCCGCTCTGATTTCCGTCATGGCCTCGGATTTGACATTCGACACGGTCAAATAGATGCCTCGTGGTTTGAATATCCTTTTGATCATGGAACCCTGATACCCAGAATCGAGTCTATGAGCCCATAGATACCACACCAACCCTTGTTTCTGGTCCCATTCCTTCTCCCCAGTGACAAAGCTGGGCACATCTTTTCCAATGCCAGGCCCTTTTCCAGTCTTCACTCCGCTTTTCAATTTCCTCAATGGACTGAAGAAATCGTCTTAGCCCTTCCTTCATCGCTTAATTCCTCTCTGGATTATACGTCCAAAGCATGTATTAGTATGTTTGTGGTCAACTCGAGCCCACTTTGGGGTCCTAGGGGGCTGAAGAGCCAACTAACAATCGATGTCGTTCCCCCTTCCTTGGAGACCAGTCACAGCTGGACGTGGAGAGGTTTGTCGGGGAGCGCTTCCAAGGTTAAGTTAAATAAATATTGTTCAGCCTCAACTGTCACTGCAAGACAATTGCTGAGGTAACCCATCCGTGGATGAACGACTGATTGGCCAGCAGGAATTGACCAAACTCGGAAGGCGCTGTCGGCCCTCGCACCTTCCTCGCATCTTCCTCGCATCGGGCCGGGAGGACACGATGGTTGCGAATTCCCGATTCGGATGCGGGGCAACCTGCAGATTATGTCAGCCGTGCGTGCGGCTGCCCTTTTCGATGCCTTCCTAATTGGGCTATATTTGTCGTTGCACGGCGGAGGGAAGGCGCGACGACGCAGGAGATTTAAAGAGACGGGGGGAGAAGGTGGAGGATTTACGAGAAGTCTTCAAGTCTTTTTTCCCCTCCTCCTCCTCCTCCTCCCCTCTCCCCCCGCCACGATGACCCATATCAACGGAGTCCAGAAGCCTGCACCGTCGGCGCTGCCGTTGGTGCAGAAGCTGTCCAAGGACCATGACCTAGTCCTCAAGACCTTCCGACTGCTCATTGCAGACCTCTGCCAGCAGTTCAGTGGTGGTCACCCCGGGTATGTAGCAGCACCAAATTATGAGACACTGCATTGCTGGAGATCATCGCTAACCCTGCTAATAGTGGTGCCATCGGCATGGCTGCCATTGGTGTGTCGCTGTGGAAGTACGTGATGCGCTACGCCCCGCACTCCCCAGATTTCTTCAATCGAGATCGTTTCGTTCTTTCAAACGGTAGGCCAACCATGTCTCTCCCGCTCCAAAGGGAATTATGTCGAGCATACACTAAAGACGGCATTACAGGTCACACATGTCTCTTCCAGTACAGCTTTCTCCACCTCACTGGCTACAAGGCCATGACTTTCGACCAACTCAAGTCCTACCACTCAGACCGAGTGGATGCGCTATGCCCTGGACACCCGGAGATTGAACACGAAGGTATCGAGGTGACGACGGGTCCATTAGGCCAAGGAATCGCCAACGCCGTGGGTTTGGCTATGGCGACCAAGAACCTGGCTGCGACCTACAACCGCCCTGGATTTGATGTGGTCAACAACCACACCTGGTGCATGATTGGAGACGCCTGCCTGCAAGAGGGTGTTGGTCTCGAGGCAATTTCTCTCGCCGGTCATTTCCGTCTTAACAATCTTACCGTCATCTACGACAACAACCAGATCACTTGCGATGGATCTGTGGACCTCACTAACACCGAGGATGTCAATGCCAAGATGCGCGCCTGCGGATGGGACGTGATTGATGTGCATGATGGTTGCTTTGCCATCGAAGCAATCGTCCGTGCCTTGGAGCAGGGTCGCGCGTCGAAGGAGAAGCCTACTTTCATCAATGTTCGCACTGTCATCGGCCTCGACAGCGCGGTGGCAGGTACCGCCACTGCCCATGGGGCTGCCTTCGGTATCAACAACGTTGCCGAGATGAAGAGGCTTTACGGTTTTAATCCGGAGGAGCACTTTGTCATCGGCGACACTGTGCGCCAATTCTTCCAGGACCTCCCGGCACGCGGAGAGCAGTGGGTGCAGGAGTGGAACCAACTTGTGAGCGATTACACGGCCCAGTACCCAGAACTGGGAGTCGAATTCCAGGCTCGTGTGCGAGGCGACTTGCCTGTCGACTGGAAGCAGCACATCCCCAGTTCTTTCCCCGAGAAGCCAACTGCCTCGCGCGCCTCCTCTGGGTTGGTCTTCAATCCTATTGCCAAGGAGTTCAAGAACTTCATGGTGGGCACAGCCGATTTGTCACCATCAGTGAACATGATCTGGCCCGGCAAGGTCGACTTCCAGCATGTATGTCTTAAACCATCATTCGAACTTATTTTGAGATATAACTGACAAAGCACAGCCTGATCTCCGCACGACTTGCAACATCAACGGCAACTACTCCGGGCGTTACATTCACTACGGTGTCCGCGAGCACGCCATGGCTGCTATCTCCAACGGCCTGGCCGCATATGCCCCGAATACTATTGTGCCAGTCACCTCGTCGTTCTTCATGTTTTACCTCTACGCTGCCCCGGCCGTCCGCATGGGGGCTCTCCAGCACTTGCAAATCATTCACGTCGCTACGCACGACTCTATCGGTATGGGTGAGGATGGTCCTACCCATCAGCCCATTGAGCTGGCCGCTCTGTATCGCGCTATGCCTAACATACTGTACATCCGCCCCGGTGACAGTGAGGAGACTGCTGGTGCATGGATCGCCGCCATTGAGGCAAAGAAGACCCCGAGCATTATCTCAACATCTCGCCAGGGCCTCCCCCAACTCTCTCAGACACGGCGTGATGGAGTGTCCCGTGGTGCTTACGTCCTGTCCGAAGACGAGTCAGCCGCTGTAACGCTGGTTGGTGTTGGAGCTGAGCTCTCATTCGCCCTGGAGGTGGCCGAGAAGCTGAAGGCTCAGGGCACCGCTGCCCGTGTAGTCAGCTTTCCCTGCCAGCGACTGTTTGAACAGCAGTCGCTCGAGTATAAGCGCGATGTCCTCCGCCGCCACCGCGGAATCCCTGCTGTTGTGATCGAGCCCTACGCACCTAATGGATGGGAACGCTATGCAGATGCTGGTATCTGCTTGAAGCGATTCGGACACAGTCTCCCTGGCAAGGCAGCCTACAAGTTCTTTGGTTACGAGATTGATACCTTGACGACGAAGGTGGCTGGCTACCTGGACCAGCTCAAAAGTGATGAGATGCTTCGCCACGAGTTCGTGGAGCTGTAAAGCTACGTCTGGATATTTTATTTCTCGTTTACCTCATGATCGGCCATGTTTTTGGTGTTGACGATGGACGTTATACAGACCGGTTTTGAATTTCTTGCAATGTACATAGCAACTCTTGTTTGCATTTGAATGGACTATTGGGATTTATTCTACCATGGCCACTGAAACAGTGCCTACTGCGCGCTAAGATGTCTTATCTGATCGTAGAAGAGCACCAATCATCTGTAGAATCGCAAGGAACTTTCGTTCTCATTATGAAATCATTCAAAATGCACCAATAGAAGATGCATTAAAGGAGTTAAACTATGATCCAAAAATAGACCAATCTTGTCCAAGGCCAACAGATAGTGTCGTAGTGTTCGGCGACTAGTAGTCTTTCACACGCGGCCCGAACCATCGGCCCGCTCGGTATGTTCGGCTTTGCCTTGAGACTGCGCAACCATCTCCAATTTGTCCTCAACGATTTGATCGCGTTCATCAGCGTCTTTATTACCATACCTGCCAATCTTGTACCATGGAAGAGCGAAGAGGCGATCCATACTCTCCAATGACCGGCCGGCTGTTTCTGGGATACTAAACCAAACCCATATACCACCAATGATAGTAATAGCAGCAAAGCACCAAAATGTGCCCTTGGGATCGATTCCTCCCTTGACAACAGGAAGCAGCATATTAGGCACTGCACGCGCATTTCCATACTGGTTGGCAAAGTGCAAAGTCATTGCCATGGAAGTGCATAGAGCACGAATCCGCAGCGGGAACAACTCTGCAGTCAAAAGATACTGCATAGAATTCCATCCCAAGGCCCATCCAAAGCCAGAAAGATAGATCATTGCGATCGCTCCTTCACTAGCACCTTTTTTACTGGCTGGCAGCTCGAAGCCATCCACTACACCCATTTCGGGCACAGCGGATAGGAAACCGGCGATATAAACCATAGATATAGCTTGGAGGGTAATACCGATGAGGAGGGCTCTTTTCCGTCCAATAACATCGACCAAAAACAGGGTACAGGCAATGGCTGCAATTAGTTTGACAATTCCGAAAATTGCACTGACTAGCAGACTCTCGTTGCTTCCAGTGATACCGAGTAGTTTGAATAGATCCGGAGCGTATACAGTGATACTCCCCGCACCAGACCACTGTGACAGAATTTGTGCCATGAACGTCAAATAGACTCGGTAGAGGTTGGATGGGACGCAGAAAGCCTCTTTTATAACTCCGAGTGGACCGGATCCCATGGTAGCTTCGAGCTCAGCTTCATGAGTTGCTTGGATGGCGCTAATCTCTCTGACAACATAGTCGTCATCTGTACCAAGACCACGAATCCTTGCGAGGTTTTCAATAGCTTTTTCATGCTGGCCACGCTTGATAAGGTATCGCGGAGATTCATATTGGAGAAATGAGAGGAGAAAGATGAGGCCTGCAAACATAATGTGGATGCTCGTAGGAACAAGCTTAGTAGTGTTAGTATTCATAATTTGAAGTATCGGGATACCTGGTCACTTACCCAGCGGTTATGCGTGTCGTCGCCAAGATTTAGCTCACAGCCATAATTCGCAAAGTAAGCCAGGACGATTCCGAGATAGACGAACCCCGTGAACACACAGGTGCAAAGACCGCGAACGGAAGCGGGTGCCTTGGTATAAAGTCAGCGATGTCAAGCTTCACGAAGGAAAGAAAAGGAAAAGGAACTTACAATCTCGGCGAGGTACACGGGACCAACCACCACAGTTTGGCCAACACCGAGCCCAGCAATGAATCGACCAGCATAAACAGCACCCAAGCTACCTCTGTTACCCATGAAAATAGCGATACCGATGATCCATAGGATGCAAAGCTGACGAGTTGCCCAGATACGGCCAATGCGATCACAGACCAAAAAAGCACTGCAAAGATAGATCAGGTTAGCGCTAGCGAAATGTGATTTCCCTGCATAAAGGCCGAACATACAAAAGGGCTCCACCGACGGATCCGATCTGGACCATCGCAGTCACATCTCCTTTGATGTTTGTTTGTTCCACTTCACTGTACGAATCGTAATTGATATATCTCTGGAAATCCTTCGAGTTGAAAGCGCCCGATATCAAGCCTTCATCAACACCTCGAGCAGCACCCATCAAACCAAACGAGACAACCGCAAACCATAGTCGCCAGTTGAAAATCTGATTCGGCTCACCCAGATTTTTCAGGCGGAAAATATTAACAGGTTTCTTAGCCCCGGCCATGTTGGACCGACCGACGAAAACACGGCGATATTCTAGGAAAGAAAGGTCGCAGACAATGTGGTACAGAAAAGACCGTGGAGGTTCTGATTTTGAACTCTGGGGTAAAATCTGGGGGACGTGGAGAATCCAATATTTATAGATGTAAATCCGGGGGCGGGGTACAGCAATCGACCCCGTGGATTGTCTCTACGACTGCGACTTCGCTGCAACTAAACACATTCGGAAGTTGTCCGAGAAATCCCGCGATATATGTGGCTGACAGGAACTAACTCTAGGCCAAGAGAAATCGGAGCTTGGTTGTAGCAACTTAAAAAGCTCGGCAAGACGCGCTTTGATACTGCTGGGAAGGAATTTGACCCTTGGCGGGCGGGGACGGCTGGGTCCAAGACCCCAAGACTCGAGCGGCTGTGTAAGTCGTATTCGATTGGACAGCGTCGACGATACTTTTGCTTATGATTGAGCCATGGGCTGATGCCAATTCTAGCGAGAACGGAAATGAATCCTTTGTTCTGTTGTATGATCCTAGACCGACACATGAGATGTGCCGGTTTTCGGTTGTTGGGACGTTCTGTTGTCCTGTTTTATACGATCTACTTGGTGATTTCAAGGGTTCTTTCCAAAAGAAGCTATGATCCTCTTGGCTTCCACACACCAAATTGCATAACTCAACCTAGTGCATCGTACTTAGTATCCGATCCTGTCTAAAGTTCGAAAGAAAGTGCCGATATTTGTCCTCGTTCAATAGCAGTTGGTCCTATTAGGAAAAATGGCATTGTAAGATAGTTCCATGGTGGCAGGAATAACTATAGCAAACAATTTATGGGGTTTTATCAGCCACCCCGAATGGCTAGCCTGAATATACACTTTCACTTTGGGAGATGTATTTCTGCCAATGATCATTATAAGGTCAATGAACGATGACCCTATTGTCTGATATACTTGGTATGAGAGCCTTGAACAACATTCACTGTTCCGTCCTCGGCTTTTTTCCCAATCGATATCGTAGTAAACGCTAGCGTCTTCCCGATCTTTCCAATTTTGCCTTCAATCTCTAAGGTCTCGCCCTCCTTGGCAGTCGACAGATACGAAACCGACAAATCGGTGCTGACGCCAGTAGCATTGTGGCCTGTCGAAGCGATGGCCATACCAGCAGCCCAATCCACCACGCAAGCTGATAAAGTGCCGTGCAGTGTGCCTTTGGAGTTGACATGAAGCGATTTTATAGGTAAAGTGGCACGGATGAGTCCGTTTTCGGCATGGTATATGTTGATCCCATCGAGGAGAAGAGAATAAATCGGACTGCTGTTTCGCTGGCGATCCCAGACCTCCAAGACATGGTTGAGAGTTGCTTCCATGGTGAATCTTGGAAACTGTATGGCGCTGATAGGGGGATTGGGCGACCAAAACGCAGAAATGGAATAAATCGTGCGGAGGCTCAATCGAATAGCAATTTATTATTTATTAGTCTGGATTGACGGCGTGCGGCGCCTATCGGGTTCGCCCCGTTCCCAACGGATGAGCGCCGCGCGCAGAGCGGCCGCAATCCGCGAACGCCACTGCCCAGCCACCTACTTACTAGCTCTAAGGTCAATTTGAATATCGTTGTTCTATATAGGTTGTCGCAAGCCCAGGGCATACGACCAGTCCTTTCGTTGGAATCTCTCTTCACGATCTGGAATCAGTTTTCAACATCTTCGGACACGAGTTGTTCTCAATTTCATTGCCAACTGCGCGACGCCGCCCCGCATTCGGCGATCGCAAGCGCCGACCGAAGAAGCGCCGAGTAGATCGTAGATGATTATATCCTTCATACAAAATCCGGCAACCAATGCTCGTACAGCATTATCGTGGGAGTTCGAATGCGAAATGTATGGCGGAGGCAAAGGTCTATAGCATATTCTCGTCATCTTGGTTATTTTGAGTTATCGCGGAGGTCAAATAACTTGATTTTTCGCACATATTGTGACCTGTTCTTCAGCTTTTTCCTCCTAGTTCTGCGTAACTCAACCGTTATAGTTGACCGCCACTTCTTATGCAGGTATAGATCGCCTAACCAATACGCATCTATCACTCATGCAAGGATGATGGAGTGCTGCATCTACCGAGTCGTACAACATGCTGTGACATTGGAACCAGGGGGCGATCTTGCCCTTTATTGCTGATTATCATTGCTTCATAATCAGCTCTCGTTAACGGGAAATGTGAAATGTGAAATTTAATATATGATAGAATTATTCCAAGCTATAAGTAGCTTCCTGTCTCACAGCCCGCCAAAACACCAAACTTGAGGAAGTATCAAGCATCATCTCACAAACTCATGAATAGCTCAGTGGTTAACTTGTACTGAAAGAGGAACCCCAGAGCATTCAGAAGACAGCATACCATGTTTAGCACCGTTTACCATGGATCAGTCGATTTATATCGACTTGTGATGTTATGTGCTACTTTTCAAGTCTGTCTCGTTGGATTCTTATTACCATTGTAAAGAGATATTATAAATATTGCCCTGTGCAGATGTAAGACTTTGCAACCCCATGGCCTAATTAGTTTTTAATTGTTGAATCAAAGGGTCGCAAGTACGCTGAGCTTCAAGATGAACAAATTGGGTCTGGGACTGCACAGGCTAGCAATGATATGTATTTTTTGCACTCCTTATATGCATGCAACTAGTAGCTGCGAGGTAACTGAAGAACCTTCTCACTAACGTAATTCAAGATCATCTCTCGACTAACCGGGGCAATCCGAGGCACCAGACATTCTCGCAGGTACCGCTCCACATCATATTCCATCGCATATCCCATACCACCATGCGCTAATACAGCTCGCTCGCATGCTGTGAAGGCTGCCTCTGCAGCCAGGTATTTAGCGCTATTACAAGCGACACCAATAGAATGGAAGGGGACCGAGCCATCATTGGTATCATATAGGCGGGCTGCGTGATAGGTCGCCAACTTAGCTGCTTCCAGCTTCATATATGCATCAGCGAGAGGATGGGCAACTCCTTGGTTTTGACCAATAGGCCGACCAAAGACCACACGTTCTTGAGCATATTGTGACGCCTTTTCCAAAGCAGCGTACCCCAGACCTAGGGCTTCGCCGGCGAGTAGACATCGCTCGGCATTCATGCCATGTAGGATAATCTTGAATCCCTGGTTTTCCTCTCCAATGAGGGTATCCGCAGGAATCTGGTAGTTATCGAAGAATACTTCATTGGCATCGACGGCACGACCGCCCATCTTCTTGATCTTCCGCATATCTAGTCCCGGCTGGTCCCGGTTGAGATCGATACAGAAGAGAGATAGACCTTCGCTAGACTTCTTGACTTCCTCAAGCGGAGTAGTTCGAGCTAGGAGGATCATCTTTGAAGCTACCTGTGCGCAAGTAATCCAGATCTTTTGACCAGTCACCGAATATCCCCGGCCATCAGCGGTCTTACTAGCCAGGGTACTAAGCTTTAGGGTTTCGAGACCAGTATTAGGCTCAGTAACACCGAAACAAGTTCGCCACGTCCCATTAATAATATTAGGGATTGTTGTCTCTAACTGCTCTTTTGTGCCGAACTTAGCCAGTGGTTGTGTAGCATAGACATTGGCGTGGATAGCTTGCGCGCCGGCCATTCCTGCGCCAGACTGTGTGATAGTCTGCATCATCATCGTGGCTTCAGATATACCTATACCAATCAGTTAGCGATATATTATTAATATATTAGTCTCGATCAAATATGAAACACCAGGCACCTACCTAATCCAGCGCCGCCGTGCGACTCAGGTAGAGCGATACCTAGCCATCCATCCCTAGCCAGAGCAGCGTGAAATTCCTTGGGATCTTTTTCTAGCTGGTCACGCTCTTGCCAGTAGGTATTAGGAAACTTAGAGCAGATATGTGAAATAGCCTCGCGAACAGTAAGCTGTTCATCCGTGAAGCCTGCCATCTCCATCAATTCACGACGCGAGGTGGTTGAGAAGGCCGCGCAGGCCGCGCGCGAAGGCAGACGACTCTTCCCCTGCACGGCGTAGGAGCTTTGCAGCAAGGACGAAGGCGCCCATCGCGACCGGAGTAAATGCTGCCATTGAACACGAGATATCATGATGACTTGCAAGTATCCTTTTGCTGCCCAGATGTCACCAACTCGCCGGTCTACATGCTGGTCTTTAAATGATGCCGTCGTCTCCACTGTTTCGTATGCAGCCGAGGATATAGCCGACTCGGCTGTCGGGCGCTAGGCGTCAAATAGCAAGGGCGAAGCAGTAGGCAATTGTTCATACATGATACTTCTTATTTTTTTTTTACTTTTTATTTTTATTTTTTTATTTTTTTGTATCCTCAAATCATGAGACTTGCTTTTCTCCGTGGCGCGCAGTCCTTGGGGGCGCCTCTTCGCCCACGAACATCCCAATTTCTCCCACTGGCACTTCACCCTCTCTCACGACAGCATTCTAACACAACCCCAAATGGCCACCGTCCCGCGCCTCTAGAGGGCGTAACGGTCGTCAGTCTAGAGCAAGCTATTGCCGCTCCTTTTTGCACACGTCAATTGGCAGATCTTGGAGCCCGAGTGATCAAAGTTGAACGACCTGGCGTCGGCGACTTTGCCCGCCAATACGACACCCGTGTGAATGGACAAGCGTCCCACTTCATTTGGACCAACCGGTCGAAAGAGAGTCTAGCACTCGACTTGAAAGATAAGGAAGATCATGCCATTCTGATGAAGCTCTTGGAGAAAGCAGATGTGCTTGTTCAGAACCTGGCTCCCGGTGCCGCTGCACGATTAGGCCTCTCCCACGAATCGCTCAAGGGGAAACACCCTTCCTTGATTGTCTGCGATATCTCTGGGTACGGCCAAGATGGTCCATATCGCGACAAGAAAGCGTATGATCTTCTCATCCAGAGTGAAGCCGGTATGCTGTCCGTTACTGGTACTGGTAAGGAACCCGTGAAGGTGGGTATCTCTATTGCGGATATCGCAGCGGGCATGTATGCCTATACCAACATTCTGTCCGCGTTGATGCAGCGCGGGAAAGACGGCCTAGGATGTCGAATCGATATCTCCATGCTGGAGAGTATGGTCGAATGGATGGGCTTCCCCATGTACTACGCCTTTGAAGGCGCGGCTGGGCCAGTGCCCGCAGGAGCCTCACATGCCTCTATATATCCATATGGACCATTTGAGACAGGAGATGGTCAATCCGTTATGCTTGGTATACAGAACGAGCGGGAGTGGACCAACTTCTGCTCCGGGGTCCTCTCCCAACCTGAGTTGGCCTCCGATGAACGGTTTGCTAGTAATTCTCAACGAACGCAGAATCGTGATGCTCTGAAAGCAATTATTTGTGACGCCTTCTCGAATCTCACAGCCGAAGAGACAATTGCTCGCCTTGATAAGGCGACAATAGCCAATGCGAACGTGAATGACATGGAGGGTGTCTGGAACCATGCCCAACTCCAGGCTCGTGAGCGTTGGACGGAAGTCAAAACCCCTAGCGGCATTGTGCCTACTCTTCTCCCACCGGGATCTACCAAGGCAGCAGAGAAGGGAGGATATGGGGCCCAGATTGCATCGGTCCCTACAGTGGGAGAGCACAACCAGGCCATTCTAGCCGAGTTAGGATCCAAATAGCTCTAGAAATAGCTCTAAATAATTGGAACCTAGTTGAATTGCCTTTTTTTGTTCGTGCAGCAAGGAAGAAGATGAATGAATGAATGAATGAATTTTTGCTAAGGCAAGATCTCTTTGTATCTATGGAGTCAGGATTACAAAGAATATGCGATGAAGCCGGGATTGATTTCATGGCCGATGATTTGATACTGAGCAATCTGATTCCCAGGATGTACTTCTTGCATTGATCAAGGAGGAAAACCACTGATTTCTGTTTGTATTTCAGTAATTTCTGCAAGATTACCATTTATGGATTCAATTGATTTATCTTGGAATTGAATGCTGGAATGATTGTAGTATTGTAGTATTGTAGTACCCTTTTATACTTCAGCTTCCTTGGGGTTTATTTGACAAAATAGGCAAACAGGCAAGTGCATCCCCGGCTGACCAATGCGCGGGGAGCTCCGACCAATCACAGAACCGCCTGATGACGCCATGTCATAGTTTGGCCTGAGGCCGCGAAATCAGCTCTCCGCCTGCCTACTCAGGAAGGTGTTGCCGCCTGAAGAGTCAGGCGGCCAGCTGCTTGATAACCTTATGAATCCTCCGAGTCAACGCCGTGCAATTGTGACTTGAAATCGTGACTCTCCACTACTTCTCCAGTCCACCAGTCTGTCGATATGCGTTTGCTCCACGGGGCTATTCGGCAGGCCTCCCGCTCAGCGCGGGTCTCGCAATGGCGACCAAAAGGCTCGTCAATCCTTGTGGCTGCCCGTTGGCCGTTGGCGCAGTCGCAATTGCAACAGATCAGCTCCCCACGCTTTTCCTCGACTAATGCCGCGACCAAAGACTCGTCCAATCCAGCCATGTCATTCCCTTGTCTTGATGCTCAGGAAGCAAAGTCGGCACTCCTCTCAGCCCGCTCGCTCGAAACTGGCCCCGAGCCCTCATATACTGCCGGAGAACACGAACGGTTCCACAGCAACAAGCCAATTCTGCTGGATTGGGGTGGCGTCTTGCCAGAATTCGACATTGCATACGAGGCCTGGGGTGAGCTGAATAGTGACAAGAGCAATGCGATTCTGCTGCACACGGGCTTGTCCGCCTCGAGCCATGCTCATAGCACAGCTTCCAACCCCAAGCCTGGGTGGTGGGAGAAATTCATCGGTCCCGGTCTGCCACTCGACACCGATAAATACTATATCATCTGCACCAATGTTCTGGGTGGCTGTTACGGTTCTACCGGGCCATCCTCCACCGATCCATCCGACGGAGAACGCTATGCCACCCGCTTTCCGATTTTGACTGTGGACGACATGGTGCGAGCACAGTTCCGCCTTCTCGATGCTTTGAACATTGAAAAACTGGCAGCCTCTGTTGGGTCCAGTATGGGAGGCATGCAAAGTTTGGCAGCTGGTGTTCTCTTCCCCGAGCGTGTGGGTAAGATCGTCAGCATTAGCGGTTGCGCACGCAGCCACCCTTATAGCATTGCGATGCGGCACACACAGCGCCAGGTTCTTATGATGGACCCGAACTGGGCACGTGGATTCTACTACGATGCTATCCCCCCACACTCCGGCATGAAGCTTGCTCGGGAGATCGCGACGGTCACCTACCGTAGCGGCCCCGAGTGGGAGAACAGATTTGGACGCCGTCGTGCTGACCCCAGCAAGCAACCAGCACTGTGCCCGGACTTCTTGATTGAGACCTATCTCGACCATGCGGGCGAGAAATTCTGCCTGGAATATGACCCTAATAGTCTACTCTATGTCTCCAAGGCTATGGACTTGTTCGATCTCGGTCACGCCCATCAATTGGAGACCCATCGCCGCCGTTCTGAAGCGAAGTCACGCATCGCTAGTGGAGGCATCTCACCTAATGTCTCCGATCCGGCCTGCAGTCTGACTCTCCCTGATAAGCCCTACGAGGAGCAGCCCGAGACAACCGCCTCGGTTCCTCCCGCCGATGAATCTGTCGCCACACCGGAGGGACCCCCTCGCGACCTAGTGGCAGGCCTCTCTTCTCTCAAGAATCACCCGGTTCTCGTGATGGGAGTTGCCAGTGATATCCTCTTCCCGGCGTGGCAGCAGCGTGAAATCGCCGAGACCCTCCGCGCTGGTGGCAATCAGACTGTGGAGCACATCGAGCTGGGCGAAGACGTCTCGATGTTCGGCCATGATACCTTCTTGCTGGATTTGAAGAATATTGGAGGTCCACTGAGGCGGTTCCTGCAGTAGGCATCTTCGCATCGATTAATCTTGTCTAGGATGATCCTGTATATACCTCGTAGCGACGATGAAAATAATGCATAAGCGGGCGTTTCCTTTATTACCCACGCCCCTCCAGATAGTTAGCGTCTATATTCAACATACTATTACACTTGTCCTCATGCAATCCATCCATCCATCCATCTATAATATCCAACTTGAAGTTCTATTCACTGGAGATCCCCGGTATTTAAGGCAGATTTTCCAGTGGGGCAGCCAATTCAACCGACAATTAGCAGAGCAGCTCTTAATTTAGCCGGGGACAGTTCCAGATTCCCCGCTAGAAGAGAGAAGAGAAGAGATAAAAGATAATAACTTTTATTAATAGGTAAACCCTCTACCGACTAGGACTTCTAGGCAAGTCAACACCGGCTAAAAGCAGCCCCAAACCGCAGGTGACGCCCGGCCGGTGGAGCCCGCTTGACATCATGCGGACCCCGCGGTTGACTTGCCTCCTGTTGAATTCCTCCTTCATTCCCATTTACCAATTTCCAATTTCTAATTCTCCTCCAAACTATCTTTTTGTTTTACATTGTAAGCTGTGAACTGCAAGCTGAAGCAGTCCCAGTCGATATGGCGCAGTCTCCCTTATACATTGGTTTCGACCTCTCCACCCAGCAATTGAAAGGGCTGGTCGTCAACTCCGAGCTCAAGGTCGTCTACATCGCCAAATTCGACTTCGATGCCGATTCCACCGGTTTTCCGATCAAGAAGGGCGTTATGGTGAATGAAGCCGAGCATGAAGTCTTCGCTCCGGTCGCATTGTGGCTGCAAGCCATGGACACCGTGCTAGAAAGCCTGCGCAAGCAAGGGCTAGATTTCAGTCGTGTCAAGGGCATTAGTGGTGCAGGACAACAGCATGGAAGTGTCTACTGGGGTGGTGAAGCTGAAGATCTGCTTCGCAACCTCGATCCAGCCAAGTCACTCGAAAACCAGCTGCCAACAGCATTCTCCCATCCCTACAGCCCCAACTGGCAGGACTCGAGCACCCAGCGAGAATGCGACGAGTTCGACGCGATCCTGGGCAGTCAAGAGAAACTGGCTCAGGCGACTGGAAGCAAGGCGCATCACGTAAGATCTTCGCAATCTTGAATTGGCTATGAACAGACTCATTTATACTTATTTTCTCCAGAGATTCACCGGTCCCCAGATCCTCCGCTTCACAAGGAAACACCCCGAGGTGTACAGCAAGACAGCTCGGATCTCGCTGGTCTCCTCGTTCATCGCCTCGCTCTTCCTGGGCCACATCGCGCCTTTCGACATCTCCGATGTGTGCGGCATGAACCTATGGAATATCAAGAAAGGTGCCTACGATGATCAGATCCTCCAGCTGTGCTCCGGCAAGTTCGAGGTCGACGATCTGAAGCAAAAGCTAGGCAATGTGCCGGAGGATGGCGGACTACACCTAGGACCGGTCCACTCCTACTACATCAAGCGCTATGGTTTCAGCCCCGATTGCACAGTCATCCCAGCTACCGGTGACAACCCGGCCACCATCCTCGCCCTGCCGCTTCGCCCTTCCGATGCCATGGTATCTCTAGGAACCTCTACAACCTTCCTCATGTCTACTCCCAACTACATGCCAGACCCAGCCACCCACTTCTTCAATCACCCCACAACTGCTGGGCTCTACATGTTCATGCTGTGCTATAAGAACGGTGGCTTGGCTCGCGAGTATGTGCGAGACGCAATTAACGATGCTCTGAAAGATACCCCGTCCCAACCCTGGGCCAATTTCGATAAGATTTCTCTCGAGGGACCCCCATTGGGACAAAAGAGCTCTGTGGACTTGATGAAGATGGGCCTGTTCTTCCCACGACCGGAGATCGTTCCCAACCTGCCATCCGGCCAATGGCGCTTCACATACAATGCTGAAACAGGTGACCTACGAGAGACCACATCCGGGTGGACTGCCCCTCACGATGAGGCTCGCGCCATTGTCGAGAGCCAAATGCTCTCGCTACGACTCCGCTCGCGCGGTCTCACACAGAGCCCTGGCAACGGATTGCCGGCCCAACCACGTCGGGTCTACCTCGTTGGAGGCGGATCCAAGAACCAAGCCATTGCCAAGATCACGGGTGAGATTCTCGGTGGTGTGGAAGGCGTCTACAAGCTGGACATTGGTGACAATGCGTGTGCCTTGGGAGCTGCCTACAAAGCTGTGTGGGGGATAGAGCGAGAGCCCGGTCAGACCTTTGAGCACCTCATCGGTCAGCGGTGGCGCGAGGAGGAATTCATTGAGAAGATTGCCGATGGATACCAAAAGGGGGTCTTTGAGCAGTATGGTAAGGCTGTGGAAGGATTCGAGAAGATGGAGCAACATGTTATTCAGCAAGTGCTGGCCAAGGGGATCGAGACCATATAGGCAGTGGTGAAGGGCGATATATAAATGATTTCCATGCCATGATTGTGATTTCTAGACTTGTAAAGTTGATTCGTCGGAGATAAGGTTACCCAAAAGCTAAATCGATTTTCAAATGTGTTTTCAATCCAAGTTCTATTGATAAACCCAATCTCAATAAAGAAAAATATATCAGTTCACTCCCATTTCTCTAGCCGCAAATGCTTAACATCCATCCCCTTGGTGACTGATTTCGTCTTTGCAAACTCTTCCGATGCCTCCGACTGATAAAATTCCTGGTGGTGTTCAACTGAGTTCCACCCAGTAAAGAGAACAAACTCCTCGTCCTTGCCATCCTTGTCGATTCTCCAGCCTCCGTAGCATGGATATGGAGCAGTGAAAGCCTGAAGATCGGGAAGACCTGCAGCAAAGAGGCGATCGAATTCCGCCTTATTGCTTTGCTCAATAAAGCACCGGGACACTTCAACGATTGGTGCTGAAAGCGGGGTGGGTGAAGAGGGCTAGAGGAGGAGGTCAGAACAATTCATTTCATACTATTAGTATTTTGATATTTGGGGAAATACTCACGTCAATATCCAAGTGAAACATCCATTGCACCTCCACATCATCCTCCAACTTGCCCAATAATCTCACGTTGATCTCGGAGGTGATCCATTCGCCGCAATGTTGCGCAACAGACTCCCAACCCCCAACCAGGTACAAGTTGCTTGGATCATCCACTTGCCGCAAGAAACGAACTGGATAGCCGGAATACTCCGACTGTGCTCGTTGGGCGGCTTGAAGATCGGTTTTGGTAATCGCAGATGGGTCCTGGGCCTTCAGCCGGAGAGAGGCGAGCTCGGTGACAGCCACTGGCATTTGTGTGGTTAAGATGGAATGATGAATTGAGGAGTTAAAAGGTAAACTGCAACTTGAACTTGAACTTGAACTCTTGAAGGGGACTGACAGCCTTTATATAGAGTTGGCCCCCAAGCGAAGGCACCCAGAGGAGTACGTACTACGCAGTAGGACTGCCCGAGGCCCAGAACGGAAGTTTATCTTGCCAAGAGCCTTCTAAGGTTTTGAGTGGTTTGAGTAAGAGGCTCGTGTGGTGCGTCGCCAGCATAATAGCAATTGTGTAGGACCGCTGCTAGTGGTACAATCCCGTGCAGGTAAGAGATGGTGGCTGGGGCCAGGGCAAAGAGGATGGATATATATTTCTCTCTCTTGACTGGGCGGTCTTGAACTTGAAATGCACCCTTGGAAGGTCAGCCCGACATGAAACGAAATGATCATGATTATGAAACAAGTACTCAAACAAGAAAATATGAAAATATGAAATCGTACTACTCGTACTACATCATGCATGTATATCTTTTGAAATCGAAGCCTTCACATTTGTGCCCCACTAGAACTACCTGGTCAAATACTCGTGATGTTGACACGCCCACCCAGCATTCGAATGACCATCACCGTAGAACAGACCGCTCGATTTTTTTGAACTTTTTTTTGCATTCGAGAAATAGTCAATTTGGACTCTGTGAAGAGGATCCAATTGAATCCACGTGTATACTACCTCCTTGTACACTAGACGGATTGATGGCCAAGGCGGTCAACCCAATCGCGGTGTTTTGCTTCCCCGGAATTGCGAATCTGCGAATTTGGGCGTGCTTCTCACTTCCCACTGGGTTCTGATTCACATCGCATCGCCTATCCGCTCCCATGATTCTTCCACCGTATTCATCACAGAATGGTAAGATGTCCCCTCGGATGCCTTGAGCCCGTACTGATCGTGATCCCAATCCTAGCCATGACATGATCGCTATGTCGGACGCGTCCACCTATCGAAGTCGCGTTGCACAACAAAAGAAACCACGGAATATTCCTTTTGAGGCCGAACAGCTCCTATATCGCTTCACATTCGGCTCAAACAACCCCCCGAAAGGCCAAACGGAATACTCTTTCGCTGCCGCCCATGCCTGGGACAAACCTGCAATTGCACAAGCTCAGACGATAGAGAAGTCAAGGTCAAACTCGAACTCGAACTCAGCATCCTCATCTGCATGGCATACCGTTTCTCCTTCCTTCTCAACGCCGCCGGCTTCTTCCGTCGTCGTGCCAGTGCCTTCAAGCGTCAACGTCAACGTCGACACTTCTCCTCGCCCCCTTCAAAACCCATTGCCTGGAATCCCACCTCGCCAATCCGCCTCTTCTCCCACCTCTCAGACCACCACTGCGCGCGCATCCTCACGACCACGCGTGCTGTCATCAAATGAAACTGCCCGCGAAGCTTCAAGGGATCGTCTTCGAAAGTCAGTCACCGTGAGCAACGCAAGAAGCACCCCCAGACAAGCAACTTCATCAGCACAACAAACCAACCAGACCACCGCGCATGCTCTCACTCGACGCCCTCGAGAGTTTGACTCATCGCCTGAATACCAATCGTCTGGGGACTCTTCCAATTCTTCGCCGCAAGCCCTGACTCCTAAAGATTCCCTTCGTCGCCGTTCCAGTCGTGCTAGGAAAGACCCCGCGACCTATAATATCCGCACACTCATTGGACTTGAGCTAGAAACGGCCGAGGACACGAGAACTGGTACCGGTCCTGGCAGTGGCAACAACAGTAGAAGATCATCCCCCAGGCTACCGAGTACCCCGTTAAATACTTCGACCTGCACAGGTCCCCAGATCCCGCAAAAAAGGGGCAGTGGTGGATCCCTGTGTGACTCTCCGAACATTGAAAAGCTTCTCTGGGACCGCCAGCGAGGTCGATTTAGGAGCAATGCCTACAACCATGCCTATACCAGCAAGTTCTCGGAGCTAGCCCCATGGCGAAGATGGAAGGGTGCCTCAAACGACGTGTTGGCTTTGGCATGGTCCCCTGATAGCACTCGCTTTGTCGCGGGAGCGACGGCCTCGACGGATGACTACAATCGAGGCAATAATCTCTTGCTGGGGGACTTGTCGCGTAATATCCTGAGAGAGCTACCCGATCACTGGATCCCCCGCATGAACCCAATCAGTACACAGGATCCTCGCCTATTTACAACAGTCTGCTCGACGCAGTGGGTTGGAGAGCGTCTTTATACCGCGAGCTACGACCATACGGTCAAGATTTGGGATGTTGGGCAAGGTGCTTCCTGCGTTGAAACTCTCAAACATGACTCCGAGGTGGAAATGATGGCGGTTTCAAAGTACATGCCGAATCGCCTTGCGACAGGCTCCCGCCAGGGCTTCCGTCTGTGGAATTTGAGCTCGCAGCCGTCGTCAGAAAATTTGGATATTGTCCGCTCTTCTGGACAGAAAGCGGTTGAGCTTGCCCCTACGAACCTTGTGTGGGGACATACCCCTGATACCCAAAATCTTCTTATCGGAGGTATGGCGCAACGAAGCGAGGATGGCGACTTTCAAGTGGCGCGTTTCGGGCATCTCGGTATGTGGAGGCTTGAAGAATCCTCGGTGACCACAATCAAGCTTAGTCCGGACTCGCAAAATATTTTTGATGTTAAGTGGCACCCCTCAGCGCCGATATTTGCGGCTGGGACTACATTGGGAGATCCGAAGACATATCCTCCTGGTTCTCATTCGGTCGTCAATCTCCACACCTATATGCCCTGGGACAGCAAGGTTATCCACAGCCATTCCTTCTCATGCCCGGCCATGGATATCAATGAGGTCACCTTTTGCCCGATAGGCTCCCATCATGTCACGGCTAGCTGCACGGATGGAAGCACTTATGTCTGGGACACCCGCTTTCCTGCAGTCGAACTTCATAAGTTGCAGCATGGGGATCCTATTCATCCCATCAATCACGAATATCGCCGAGAACTTGCGGACATTGGTGTTCGTGCAGCACTGTGGGGGACTTCGATCGATCAGTTCTATACGGGTGGATCTGATGGTTGTCTGAAGCAATGGGATATCCGACGCGCTACCGAAGATGCCCTCGTGGCCAACGTAGCTACATTTGAAGATGCAGTCATCAGTGCGGCCTTCTCACCCGACAAAGCTCACCTTCTTGTGGGTGATAATGGAGGAGGAATTAATGTCTTGTCATCTGGTCCCTGCTCGGATCCCGAACCAGGCTTGTTCGACTTCGAGTATGCGCCCACCCAGGAAAAATCCCCCCCAACCCGAGAGCAGGAACCCCCCGAGCCCGAGGGTATTGCGGCTGCACGAGAACTTTTATCCAGATGCGAACTCACGATGCATCCGCTCTATGGACCGGTACAAGGCCCTGAATATTCCGGACCCTTTGCGCGCTGGGCGCGGAAGTGTGGTCCTGAGGCGTCTGCTGGTCAGCTCTCACGCACGCCTCTCCTGCAAGAGTACCAACTTCGTCAATTCGAAGGACCCATTGTCAGAGAACGAGGAGGGCTGGATGACCACTCCAAGCAGGAATTGCAGCGGGGGTTCAATCTCGCCCACGCTCGCAATAGCGCGACGGTTTCTCAACCGACGATTGTTCAGCCGGCAGTCTCTCAAGCAACTTCACAAAAGCGCAAGCGCCGGAGCATTCATCTATCGATTAGTAGTGATGAGGAGACTCGTGCTCCTAGTCTCAAAAAGACGAAAAGGTTAACTACGAACAAAGCGGGAGACCAACTCAATATGAATTGGAGAAAAAGCGATATTATCGATTTAACTTTGGACTCGGATGATGATGGCAGACCCAATCCGCCAAATGGCGTGAAATTGCAGCCGACAACATTGTCAATTCCTACTACAAACGGGTGTAAAATGAAAAATCCCGAGAGGAACCTTGAGAGTACCCCCGGCGGTATCACTGACGGTGAACCGTCTGAAACACTCGTGGAAAGACTCGAAGACGACTACTGGTGGCCGGAAAATGGACAGGTGAATGCGAATATCCCGCAGGGAGTGGATGGCTAGAATGATGCATTGGTTTTTGATGTTGTTTTGCTCTGTACTTTCCGCGAATACCCCCTGATGCAGTGGCCTTTACACATAATGCGCAATTTCTAAATGATGAAATTCTTCAATCCAATCGTTGGAATTACCTGGCTCATATTGATAAGGAACCCCCCTGTAAGGGTTAAACGCCCGAACTATGCAAGAATGTCCTAAATATACAAGGCCATCCGGCCCAAAAATAATAATAATAGATACACTCGAAATGGTATAAAGGCATGCCGCTTCGCCTCCAACTACCCCGCTGTTCAATCACAAAACGCCTTTCAGCGAACCTGCTTCTTGGCATTGTTGAACTCGCGAACGGTAATCTCACACTTCACCTCCTGGCACAACCGACGACGACGGCTGAGATCAAGCTTCGACCCAAACTCAAGACCAGACGCCCGCTCCACTACCTCCAAGGGAACCTCAAAGTCGGACAGACTCTTATCATTCGAAATGCGAGCATTGGGCAGGACGAACGCACCCAGGGCAACCTTGCTGGTTGGGGAGTTGGTGCCATCCTCAGCATAGATGACCTTATAGAAGTGGGTAGGCACAGCAACGTTGGGCGGGGTACCAATAACCTCGTAGTTAACGCGCCACTTGCCATCAGGATCACGGTGAGGGAGGTACAGAGGACCAGTGACTATGCGAACAGATGGGTAGCGGGATGCGAGCTTGCGACCAAAGTCCTCGAAATGCGCCCAGTAGTCGCGGTTGAAACCCTCACCAACTTGGGGGCACATGTTGCTCAGGAGGAACGTGCCATCCATGGCCTCCTGAGACCATTTGGCGTCCGCGGCGGGAACTTGGTGGCCGCGGTCATAGCCGGAGCGGAAGTAATCGGCCAATTTGGCGCGGAACAGAGCTGGGATGGAGGTATCTTCGGCGAAAGTGCTGTGTTTCCGGTCGGCGTCCTTCATGGCCAGCGATTCTGGCGTGATATGCTCGGCCACCCATGCAGGGTTGCGGGTGCGGCGGTCGAAGGCACCGTGAAGAGGGAGGGTGGACAGTTCGTCGGCGATGGGGCCAGGGAAGCCATATTGGAGGATACCCGCTGGATCGACGGGACCAACGGCCTTAGCGGCGAGAGTAGGATTTGGGACCGTGGTAGGAACTTTGACATTGCCCGTGGGAGCTGCAGGGAGTTGCTGTTGTTGCTGCTGTTGAGGACGGGCGGGTTTGGAGGAGTACAGTAGTGCTGTGACGCCGGCGCCGGTGGCGGCACTGGCCGCGGCGATGACGGCAAAAGTAGCTTTCGACATAGTTGCTGAGATCACGGAGAGCTGGATCTCGCAAATGTGCTGAAAGTCGAAAGGTGGAGGAGAAGAGAAGTGGAAGCGGAAGTGGAGGTTGTCTTGTTGACGCGCCAAAAAAAAAGCAAGCGGGCGAGTCACGGGCCAATCAGCGGTCACATGGGCCAAGGCAGCGGACTGCCTTACTTGATGCCATCACCAGTTGCATTGAAATTACTGGATTTTAGTTTTGAGGTTGCTTTTACGATTCTGCGGTGGCAGGAGGTTGATTTTGTTTGAATCCTAAATTGAGTCATCATAGTGAGTGCAAAGTAGTTGAAGAAGGCATCGTCATGTCTATACTACCTCGGCCAGGCACCATTCTGTCCCAAGGGTTCGCCAAATCCAATTATTTCCACATTAACCACGACATAAGTAGAATCTTAGTTTATTAAAAACAGGTAGAGTAGCAAGTTACTGGAATGCACTGCTCCATACAAGACATCAGCGAAGAGCCTAGCTGTTTAATCCATATCAGCATAAGATCGGACTTGTGAATCAGATTTATCAACCTTTAATGATGAGTCGAAACAGGCCTGACTGTATTAAATTGAAAAACATAAGTTACATATAGGAAATAACGGACTTGCATAGGTCACAACATTTACATCATCGCGATAACAGTTTCTTTCAGAAAAGGCAAAAAGGAAATATCAGAAAATCGCCAATCTATCTCTCAACCTTTCGGCGCAATTAAACGTGGTGGTCCGCCTACTGAGAAAGTATGCGCCTACTGAGAAAGTATGCTGAAACTATCTAGTTTTCAAACACCCCGTCTACATAGTAAATGCCAGGGCGCCGGCGAAAATTCCCGCGATGGCGAAGGGGTTGGCGACAATTGATCCACCGGCATTCAGAGATGTAGTCGGAGTGGCCGAGGAAGTTCCAGTCACAGAACCAGAGATAGAGCCACTAGGAAGGGTACTCGAAGCAGCAGAAGAGCCACTGGCTATGGTGCTACCAGCCGAAGTGGTCGTAACGAGTGTCCCAGTGGTGATATCCTTGGTAGAAGTCGCAGTTGTGGCAGAAGCAGAAGCGGTAGTGTCGGTTGCGGAAGAGGAGCTGTCTGACGCGCTGGTAATGTTAAACTGCTGAGACTGGGCGAGGATTCCGGTGTTCTTGGTAGAGTCGGAAAGTAGGTTGACCTGGTAGCCATGGCTATCATCGAAATTAGAGGTAGGTTACTGATCAACGCGGCAAGAGAAAATTACCCAGCAGAGACATCGACTCCATCAACGGTGTAGGATCCCTTGGACGTGTCAATTCCAGTAGCGATTTTCTTGTTGACACTAGGATAGATGGCATTGTTCACGAGGTAAAGGTCGAAGCTCGAGGGATCGGAACTTTCAAATCTTAGTGATTGATTGCTAATGATGAAGCGTCATAAACATACTCAACAGAGGACCATTTCACAACGAAGGAGCCAGAAGCATCAATCTCAGATCCTTTCTTCGGCTCATCCACGGAAAGAGCTAGAGAACTTGGTATCATTATACACCCACCCAAAGTCAGCTATGTCAGACTTACCGGCAACAGAGATGGCCAAAGGAGCCAGGGCGATAATTGACGAGAGGCGCATAGTGAGAAACCGTATCAAAAGGAATTTTGGAAATAGGAGAAAGTTCAGCTTGAAAATCTTCAGATATTGAATGATGATATTCTGAACAGCGTTTGGGAGGTCGAAGTTATAAGTAGAAGCTAGATGCAGCGGCGAATTCACAATACACAAGACGGCTTAAAATAGTACAAAAAACCAGCAAATTCTTGAAGTCTCTACACCTCAAGCTCCATGAATTACCAAATTTCTTCTGATTCATCTCATTTGGTATGTTGTGTCTCTGAGATGTCTCTGAAGCATATGGGACCTAGGACAGGGAACCGTAGGCTGTAGCCCCCGCCGATAAATACGGCGCTCGTCTCAGTCTAGGTATCATTGAAACTTACTCGTTCCAAACAGAATATTTCCATATACAAGGGAAACTGGTATTCCTGTTGATGGTGGGATAAATTGTTGAGGTGAGATCCCCACTGATCGCGGATTACTCCCACTTGCGGTTTGGTAGCATTTTTTCTGATTGGGTCGAGGAAGACCCTACTAATCGCGTGTTTTGACGTGAGTGGCGCAAATCGGTGAGAAGCAATGACACCAAGCCAGTCGGAAAGTGGACAAATCGGTACGACCCTGCGCCTTTGATAAGGTGATGTGCCTGGTTACTCGCGGTATCACCACCCGCCAAGACGTTGCCTCCAGGGGGATTCTCGTCGCAAATTTAACCGTTCAGCCCTTTGTCGTATTAAAACATATTTTACATACCACAGCTTAGTTCGGTCGTCGATAAGTATAATTCTGGAAAGAACAAGTCCCGTTAGTAGGCTCCACCGAATCTTGAATGCTGCATTGCCAAGCCGAGACTTAAGGATAAAAATAGTCGGCCCGATTGATAGCGAGTGTATGCCGACCGAAAGGGAAGTACGAGACCGTCTTTCAGGAATAATGTTAGATGAAATAATGACAATCATTCGGAAGATTCGGGGAGGCGCGAGATCATTAAAACTTAACGTTTATTATACTCAGGTAAATCTAGGCGATCTGCGTGCTAAGGACGAGATGCCCTGATCGGCGCGGCCGGTAATGACCGGCCGGGGCCGAAGGATCTTCGATTAGAAGCCTGATACACAAAATAACTTACAAGCGCAACACGTGGTTGTAAATGGTAATAGCCTTTTTTTAGTGGGTAATTATGAGACATTCATGAATGGCATAGTGCGCGTTACGGTTTCGGATCACCGGGCGGATCGCCCACTCACGGAATTTCACCGAGCTTGGACCGACCGAACTTTGACCCGATAAATGAATGTCTTACTCTGTATATCATAGCTATAATGTTAGCTTCGGCGTGCCTGTCGCATCCAAAGTTACGTGTACGGATCCCGAAATGATTGTTCTGTTACGCGTGGTTTGCACTACCTGAAGCAAAGAATAGATAACGATACTCTATTCTTTCAGTATGATACTCATGGCGAAATTGAATTAGAAGCCATAGACATCCAGAGTTCTTTGAAAATGAAGTTAGTTCAAATGCGATTGGAGCCAGGTCAGAGTGGGGAGTAACCAACATACAACTTTTGCAAACCATCTCGTCGGACAGCAGCTGTTTCAACCCAAACACCGACGCATGCGGCGTTAACGGGGAAAGTGCCATAGCCTCGTTTGTCGATAACTACTTTCATGTTATGGTAGCCGAGGATATCTATCCATTCTGTGTTCGTATAGCGCCTGCCAATGAACATGCGCTTTCTACTTGGGCCGCCATTGCTGATAAGACAAGCCAGACCGGAGTGATTGGCGTTGCCGTAGCGCACGAACCCTGCCTCATTATTAGCCATCATGATAAGGATACGAGGGAAAAGCAACACGAACCGACGCAATTTGGTTGATCGAAATACTCTTCTTGTTCGCCATACGCGTACCGCTTGCGTGCTTGTGCTAAAATCGGGAGCTTCCCGTCGCATGCCGGCACCATTGAGTTCTCAACATTAGTTCGTATCCCATACATATCACCGTAGAAGAGACAGGGGTATCCATCCTTTCGGAGAAGTACCAAAGCATATGCCGCCAATTTAAATGACGAGGCGATGGGGGTCTGGACAACTGTTAGCTTTTAAGTTTCCACCGGAGCGACGTTGCAGGTACTATGCGACAAGGGAGTATGCAGCTTACCTCGAGCATTTGACCATGTTGCTTCGAATCGTCAGCAATTTACTCAAGAAATTTAGAATATTAGTGCGAAATATGGTATATACCGTGTCATGGTTTGCAACAAATGTCTTCGAGAAAATTAGCAACAAATCAAGCATGACGTGTGTTTTTGGAATCTTACTACGGCGTGATTTGGTCTTGATTGTACCAGTGTACCATCAAAGATATTGCGTAAATCTGCGTTTGGAGTATGCGAGATCGCGGAGAATCTCTTCAGAAGAGGTACATCGTATGCCATAGCTTCATGGTCAACCTTCTCCAGATATTCATGAATCTCCGACACTTTGTCGGACCAGTATTCTCCTATAACGAAGAACTTGGGGTTGACATTTTCTCGAACATGTTGGATAAACCTTTTTTGAAATCGAGTCGAAAAATGCTTTGCTGCATCCAGCCTCATTCCACTGATGGATAAAAGATTTGTGATCCAAGCTCCCCAGTGAAGCAGGTCGTTACAAACCTCGAGATTCGAATGTTCTAAGTCGGCAAACATGAGGTAGTCGTAGTTTCCATTTTCGGTCGAAACATCTGGTGCCCAATCTTTATTGGGTCCAAGTATCTTATAGATCTCGCTCTTGGCCAGTTTTTGGTCCCAATCAACACCACTGAAATGGTGCCAGTGATACTTCATGTTACTATACTTATCCCCACGACCAGAGAAGTTAAAGCCTGTCCAGCCGTGTATTTCTTGTGGCTTAGATATCTCTTCATTTCTTTCTGTGAAATACTTGTTAGTCCGTTCGATTCACGGTGGAAGTATAAAAAATGAAACATACGCTTTGGGTCCACAGCGATGGCCTGGAAATTCTCGGGATAGTCCGCACCGGCTTTGTGATTCAGAACGGCATCCCATATCACACCGACACCCAGAGACTCAGCTTCGCGCATCAAATCTCTCAATTCAGCTTTGCTGCCCCATTTGGTGGATGAGGAACCCTTTTGGTCGAATTCTCCAAGATCGAAGAGATCGTAGATATCGTACCCATTTCCATTTGGGTCCATACCCTTGCATCCTGGCGGGATCCATATATAATCAATGCCAATCGCTCGCCATTCTGGGAGTAAACATTTCAAACGGTACCAATGGCGATTATCTGAGGGTACGTGCCATTCGAATGCTTGAAAGATTAGTGAATTATCAGGGGAATTCCATGATGGTAGTCGGTCAAGGAATTTCGCTGCTTCTTTGGATCTATCAGCATTCGAGAGCAGGCAATAATTTGCGTGAGAGTTATAGACCTTCTTTTTGTTTCAGGGCCCTTTGTTCATGTCGGTGCCGCGAGCGGAAACACGACAGGAACGATGGCATTCCGATCTTGTAACCAATGAATGAAGTTCACCTCCTGATATGTTGTTGTACACTGAAAGATATCTTATACTCTGCAATTGACTGATACTCAATACCCCCAAATCATTACGAGATCTCTAACTAGGAACACCGTTACGGTTTTCTTTCTAGGGTCCAAGAAGCGAGTGGGAGTGGTGGGGCGCCGAAAATTCGATCAGTGGACCAGGCCCACCAAGTCGGGTCATACTGTAATTGACATGTTCCACTTTGTATGTTACATACGGTGAACTGTTCGCGGACGGGATGGTTCTGACCCAACAACTGCCTATGTATCCAATCATTGACTTGTATGATTATCGGGGGATAATGAACAGATATAGAAAAATATTAGACATTTCAAGATTCAATCCGCTAGAGTATATGTGTAAAAAAACAAAATAATGCTGACGGTGAATATGCAGCGCCAACTTTGAACGAGCGAAACTGCCAGTAACCCCGTGAGGAATATATATGTACAAGAAAATGCACTTGGAGGAACGAAAAGCCACAACCTTGGGAAGACATCAGCGATTATTTTGCATGACTAGAACATCCTTTCGATGCCGAAGGCAATCAACAGCATGAAAGAAACCAAAGATGTATCGCTTGGACTTCGATGCGCAGGACGGGCCAAAGATGTTGCCGATGGGACGCCGGCTTTGAGACCCTCCAGAGTGATATTGGTAGAGGAGTAACCACAAAGACCGCTACCGGTCATATATTTGGTAGGGAAAAATACTCGCGGTTCGCCTGCGTTCATGTCAAGTTTCAATTCCCCTAGATTGTCGACAGTGTAGCCCTTGAAGTTAAGCACATCAGTGACCTGTGTGCCAGCATTGTAGCTGAATGGCAAGATTAGATCGTAGGGTTTGCCAGATTGGCCTTGGTTTGAGAGAAGTAAGAGGACTTGAAGCCCCTCAATTCCCTTGACGAAGGCAAGTTCACTTGCACCTTCAAAAACAGCTCGTGATTTGATATTCACATAATTATTGTCCAACCATTGAGCATGTTTTCGGATAGTATTGAGCTTTGAAATCAACGTATAAAGAACAGAGTCCGATTTATACCCTGAGAGCCACAGAGCCTGCCGATTTGATGGAGTACTTGAGCCAGTGAGGTGTTGTTCTTGGCCTTGATAGATCATGGGAATGCCGTCGAAAAGAATGGTAAAGGCGAGGATATTTTTTGCAAGCTAGGAAAGGGGTAATGGGTTAGTTGACTTTAAAAGAGGGTTTCCAAAGAGGGCTGACATACTGCAATATCGTCATCAAAGCTAGCAATACGCCCGACATCGTGATTTTCGGAAAATGAAACAAGATTTGTCACGTCAGGGCAAGATGCTTTCATTTGTATCACCTTGTATGCCAGCTCGGAGATGTTTCCTTTCGTGAAGGCCTCCAGCATCGAGTAGTATATTGGATAATTCGGAACACTTTCGATATATTCCCTTTGATAATCGCAAATGGTGTCAACATCTCCCTCGAGAACTTCTCCGGTCATAAATGCCCCCATTGAGCTGCCAAAGTTGAGCAGGAAACCCGGGCTAATATGCTTGGCAGCATCAATCCGAAGCCCATCAATTGAATATGTTTCCATCGTATCATGTGCCCATTTCTCAAGAAGAGATTGAACGTCGCCATGCTCGGTAAAGAGATCTGGAAGAGGCACAATCTTATCTCCGGTTTGACATATTTGTGCATTGGTATAGTTGTTCCAATCCGTAATTTTGCAGTATGAATGAAAATAATCGGCGCTGTTGAAGGGTTTGAAGACAGAGTAATCAATATTCGTAGCCGGATTACTCCCATTCGTAATATAAGCCATGTTGTTAAGAACAGTGTCCATCATGAGATACATCCCACGAGAATGAACAGCATTGCTGAGATCGAGCAGATCCTGCCGAGTCCCAAAATGAGAATTGAGCGAATAGAGATCCAAAGGCCAGTAGCCGTGGTAGGCCTCGCCATACGAAACTCGACCTTCAATGTTCTCGATTATGGGAGATATCATGACAGCGTCGAAGCCCATCCCCTGGATATAATCAAGCCGATCGATTGTTCCTCTCCATGTCCCACCACAATATAGACCTGCCGTGGTGTTGCATGGTGAAACTGTTGATCCGTCTGTGCGCGCGAAACGGTCCGTCATGGTCTGATAAATGGATCTTGACTTCCACTCAGCGATACCTGCGGCCATTGAGGTATCAAAGATATAAACAAGCATCAGGATACTCGCCAGGTGGCGCATGCCTTTGTTCGGCCGCATGTTGAATCATCAGAGGCCCCAAGTCGGTGGAGAGACTTTGAGCAAAAGTAAAGGAGTAGATGACACCAGGGGAAGATCGACGGCGTCAATCAGATAAGGAGTGCGAATTATGTTGATAAGGAGTGTCATATAAGGAGTGTCGTAGGAAGTGCAAGTGCTCCTTGTGCGAAAAGAATGTGAAGAGGTTTACCCCATAGTCGACGGTTGAACTGCTCCGTGGAGGTGAAGAATTGGGGAGGGGCCACGGAAAGGACTAAAGACTCTGGGCCCGCACAATCGCGACACATCCATAGTTCACTAGTCAAGGACAGTAACTCCATTTAGAAATCCTCGCTTCCATGTTATTTGTGCTTGAACTTGGAACCTGGCCCGGCCCCGGGGGCTCATCCCAGATGGCTATTTCACTAGAGATTGACTCGAACTGGGAATGCAATTAGAGGGATTCCTAGCATGCATGCCTATCTAACCATTGTTGATTATGGTAGCCATAATATTTAATTCTTGAATAGGCCCATAATAGACCCGGCCTTTCGAATTGATCAATTTCCAAGCGATGCATGTTAAAACCGAGCCCTCGCCAGAGCAAGTGCTATGTATTCAATTTACGTCGTGAATCTCCTGGGCTCAGAATTCTCAGATATCACTGAGGGGACCGGCGATTACACTCCATGATCCTCTGTCTTGGGTGATACATAAGTTTCTGAGGTTCGATCTGGAATAGTCGAGGGCCCGAGACAACCTGCCACGGTGTGGGGAGGGGTTGTCTTATTTTAATTTCCACATCCACACCTCGAGAGTAAAACTAAACTTAGCCGGCTGCGCAGGTTGGCGAATCTTGTGAATTTCTTTTAGCCGAGCGATACTTGTTATCCGCTGTCTCATATCAAAGACACCAATAGACACCATGTTGAGCGCACTGTGCAATCATCGTTCGGTCTAAAAATTCTCGATTTTTAACCAACCAGATTCCCGGCAACCCAGGATCTTGCTAAATATGGAAAGAGGTAATGGGAACCATAGAACAGAGGCCAAGATACGTATCTGCGAGAATACACTGACCATCTGCATGGTGGTCAAGATTCGCCCAAGCCGAGGGGGCCAGAAAATTACCGGTAACGTTCCTGCTGTGGTACGAATACATACCAAAACCAAAGATACACACAGAACCTACTGTATGATTTCCCTGGTATTCAGCCTCCCAAGGCTGGGCATCAGCCGCCAAGCTATGAAGCTTATCTACCTAAAAGCCTCATAGATCGGCGAAATACGAACGTGTGTATGTAATTACATTTTTTTGGAATATATGTCGACACTGACGCATGATATACCCTCACCGATATGTTACATTCAGTTCAACATTGGTTCCCATAACATTACCTGATGGATAGAAATTTTGTAGATTTCATCATTGACGTCAAATACACCTGTACCGAGCCACGGTTTCATGATGGCGCGGGACCTCTACAGCAGCGAAATTTTTTCATATTCTTCTTCATCGGGCCTATCGTTCTCCACATGGTCGACCGAAATATTACCTGGAATAGTTACCACCTGAAATGACTTCGCAGGCCCATGCATACCTACGTAGATGCGCCAATCGGTGAAACATCAGGGCCCACTCGTTGACCGCAGCATCCGAGCCCTGCAGGTCTCGATCCACACTATTCCCTGGTTATCGGTCAAAAAGCCACGCGAGTGGACTGTTCCCGTTCGAGCTATCACCCTTTCGGCAACCCGAAGAATACGACATATACCGACGACTCAGCCTGGCAGCATTCGTCTGTGCAAGCTGATCAGCTCAACACGATTGCGACACCTTATCCAATGCGACTATATTTACCCAATCCAAGGACCTAGATCGTTAATAATGACCAGTATTTTCAATTACTCGTTGAAATGCACCGAGGCTAATTCCAGACTGGGTTGACATTTGTGACGGGACCAGTATGAACGGTCTCCAACCTATGGCCCTGCGAGACCCTCGTTCATCCATGCCAGGGTTGGTAGACCAATAAAACTCGCTATGCGGCTCATGCCGGTATGAGACAACCGGATCCGATATCTTCCATACAAATTATGGAATTCGACTTGCATGGGGCCGGTAGATTCCTGGTTCGACGAGTCCAATGGGCCCAATGAATTAGTATCTGGACCAAATGGGTCGTGTTCCGAAGTCCATCAGGAACCTCGTATGCTAGCGTGAAAAATACTTATGCCATTTTTAGACAGCTGATGGGTATCGATGGCTGGGTATCGATGGTAGGATCTATTCTCAGAATTAGTATTTCATAATGTCTCAACTCGCGTAAAGATGGCAAACTTTTCTAGCCCTGGTTTGATCATTAATACAAATTCGAAGCCACCAATCTGACAAAATGGTAAGCTACCGTCTAATTATGTGAGGTAGACTTATCTTGCCATACCTTCGCTTTCTTCATTTGAATTTCTTTTGTTTCTGTAAAGATTAGCGACACTTTCTACCTCGTGTTTCTGCGCCACCAGGTTGACTGGCCCTTCCACTCCCGATATCAGGATTCAGTACCTTGGGGTACCCCGGCATAGGGAGAGGAAATACTTTCCAGTGTCCCAGAGGATCCCCAACATTGACTGCAACTTGATACTTTACTTTTCCCATCTTTTGTTTCTCCAGGTCTCAGTGGGCTCTCGAATTGAGAGACAGGGACTCTCTTGATCTTGATTCTGCCCATAAACGCCATGCAGTGGTCATTATCAAGTGGGCTGCTGGTGCTACTCGCCACAACAGCATCATGTTGGCCCTACGATGAGTCCATGCTCGACTATAACCTCAATCAGAACAAAGCTGCAACAAATCCTACTGAATACTCGGGCGAATGGCCGAATCACAAAGGGAAATATCACACCTCTCCCGATAACTGGCGATTTCCATTCTATACACTCTTTCTCGATCGCTTTGTCAACGGCGACCCAACAAACGACAACATCAACGGCACACTATTTGAACATGACATCAACTCAAATCAAATGCGTCATGGAGGAGATGTCGCTGGTCTTGTTGACACTCTCGACTATCTCCAAGGCATGGGTATTAAGGTGTGTTTTGCTTCCGCTAATTACACAAGCACTTTAATCTGACATGATCGTAGGGTCTCTACCTCGCCGGCACTTCCCTGATGAATCAACCTTGGGGCTTCGATGGGTACTCCGCATTGGACACAACGCTGTTGGATCAACACTATGGCACACTCGAGGTCTGGCGCAATGCTATCACAGAAATCCACAATCGGGGCATGTACGTCGTGTTTGACAACACGATAGCAACGTGAGAATTCTTCCGGATAAAGGTATCGGACGACCGAAGCGCTAATCAATTCTTTCTAGTATGGGTGACTTGATCGGTTTCGAAGGACATCTCAATACGACGACCCCTTTCAATGAAAAGGAATACAGGACTCAGTGGAAGACAGATCGACGCTATGTTGACTTCGATATCGGAAATTCTTATAATGGCTCGTGCAACTACCCCCGGTTCTGGTTCGAGAACGGATATCCTGTCAACGAATCCCAAACCGCGGATCTCGTTGGCTGCTATGATAGTGATTTCGATCAATATGGTGATATTGAAGCATTTGGAGTGTATCCTGATTGGAAACGCCAACTGGCCAAGTTCGCTTCAGTGCAAGATCGTCTTCGTGAATGGGACCCGACTGTGCGGGAGAGGTTAATTCGACACTCCTGCATGATAATTACATCTCTCGATATCGACGGTTTCCGATACGATAAAGCAACGCAAGCCACAGTCGAGGCACTCGGGGAAATGTCAGCAGCCTATCGCGAGTGCGCGCGCGCCGTGGGGAAGGAGAACTTCTTTATTGCTGGTGAAATTACTGGTGGTGATACCTTTGGTTCTATCTACCTTGGCCGTGGCAGACAGCCAAACCAATACCCAGACAACTATATTGACGCTATGAAGATGACAAACGAGTCTGACTCGCAATACTTCCTGCGTGAGATTGGTCATGAAGCGATTGATGGAGCAGCATTTCACTATTCTATCTATCGTATTCTGACACGCTTCCTGGGTATGGATGGTCAATTATCTGCCGGCTATGACCTGCCTGTTGACTGGGTGGATGCTTGGAACACCATGATGCAGTCAAACGATCTGATTAACCCCAATACTGGAAAATTCGACCCACGCCACATGTTTGGCGCGACCAACCAGGACGTCTTCCGTTGGCCTGCAATCCGGGATGGCGTTCACAGACAGTTACTCGGGTCCTTTGTTACGACTTTGCTTCTTCCTGGTATTCCTCTAATGCTCTGGGGTGAAGAACAGGCTTTCTATATTCTGGATGCAACCGCATCGAACTATATTTATGGACGGCAGTCAATGTCACCCGCGACAGCCTGGAGATCTCATGGCTGTTTCTCATTGGATTCATCTCAATACTATGAATGGCCAATTGAAGCTGGTCGCTATGGGTGCCAGAATGAGTCTGTTGCCTATGACCATCGCGACCCAAGTCACCCGGTACGCAACATTATGAAGCACATGTATCAGCTGCGCGAACAATTCCCTGTGCTTAACGATGGTTATACTATCACCAGTCTTTCTAAATCAACCGAAGATGTTTTCTATCCTGGTTCAAACGGCACAGCCACCGAAACAGGAATCTGGTCCGTTGTCCGCGATATCAATGTTGACATTCAAGACCTGGGTTCCGACTCGGCAAATCAACCGATCTGGCTTATTTATCAAAATGTCAACCGCACCATGGATTGGAAATTCGATTGCTCTGATAACGACACTGCTTTGATTTCCCCATTTGAGGAAGGAACCTTGGTCAAAAACCTCTTCTACCCCCATGACGAAATCAAGCTGGAAGCCAGTGCGAAGAAGCTTGGACTGAATGGATCATCGGAGTACAACGGATGCACCTCTAAGATGACCTTGGATGCATATGAATTCCGAGCATACGTGCCCAAAAGCCAGTTCAAGAAGCCCCGTTCAATGGTGACTGGGTTCACTCCGGGCCACGACTCACCTATTCTCTCCACTGTGGCACCCAATCTCTCGGAAGACTTGCCCATCGAGCTATTCTTTTCGGAAGAAATGGACTGTGATGCTATCACGAAAAGTCTGTCGCTGAAATCTTCAACTGAATCAGGCAAGACTGCGAAAATCGACACAGCTACCGTGAAGTGCTCGAACATCGCGGCTACGGAAACTTCATGGACAGCCCAGATTCCCGGTGTTTTTATGTGGGCGGCCAATCTCACCGAGGTTTATAACGGTGTTCACCGTTTGACCATGAAGAACGCCAGCAATGTGGACGGAAGTTCCTTCACAGAGGCCGTGGATCACTTCTTGTTCCGAATTGGCCAGATTGATAACCCCATGGTTTTCACCACTGCCAACTATTCGACCAGTCTTCTTCACCAGCATGAGCATAATGACACCCTTTTCATCCAGCACCACGCTGCTGGCGCCGATATGTACCGATACTCAACAAACTGGGGCACCACATTCTCGAACTGGAAACCCTATACTGGTGGCAACGACACAATCGAAAGTCTCCCATGGTCGGGTACCAAGAAGCAGGATTGGAAGGGACACCACATGCGTGTTGAGTACTGGAGCAGCTTGACTGGAAGCAGTGATTACGTGCAGGAAGGTGATGCAAACTGGAAATCTGAGGTTCCCCGTCGCTACCCTCATATTTTCTTCAACGGGCCATACAATCAATACGGCTATGACGGCGGCCTTGACAACGTCATCGAGCTGGACACCAAGGATGGATTTTGGAAGTATCATTTTACCTCGGAATGGCCAGCGATCGGTCAGTTGAATATATGGGGCGTCAATCCAGATGGAAAACCCGATCAGAGCTGGGTTCTGGGAGATGCGGATGGTGATAACATCCTCGATCGGATGCCTCCGTCGTCTCTGTCAAGCACCCTGCTTAATATCACAAAGCCTCCGCCATCTCCATATCTTTCATGGAAGCTCTATGTCAATGATGCCACTCAGCGTTATGATCTCATTCCGGCCGGCAACCAGACTGCCCAGATCGTCATGTTTGCTCTTTTCTGGATACTCCCGGTCATCACTGGTGCTGGATGTGTATACATCTTCATGAAGTCCTTCTATAAAGTCAAGTTCAACGAGAATGGAATCACGGAGAAGTCGCGACTGGGTCCGATGGTCTTCCTGAAGAAGCTCAAGCCATCTGGATCCACCGAAAATGACTACGTTAACCCTCTCTTGCGGTTGGCAAATAAGTCCGGTTTCATGCAGAGCACTACGGCTCTCGGTGCTGCCGCGGCGACGGGCAAGCGACGTATGGTTCTCATCGCCACCATGGAGTACGACATTGAGGACTGGGCCATCAAGATCAAAATCGGTGGTCTCGGTGTCATGGCTCAGCTGATGGGAAAGACCCTCGGTCATCAGGACTTGATTTGGGTTGTTCCTTGTGTCGGCGGTGTTGATTATCCCGTTGATCAGGAGGCAGAACCCATGAGTGTCAAGATCCTCGGAAGCGAATACCAAGTGAAGGTCCAGTATCACGTCTTGAAAAACATCACATATGTCCTTCTTGATGCTCCTGTCTTCCGCCAGCAATCGAAGTCTGAACCATACCCGGCACGAATGGACGACCTTGACAGCGCTGTCTATTATTCCGCTTGGAACCAGTGTATCGCTCAAGCTATCAAACGCTTCCCTATTGACCTTTACCACATCAACGACTATCACGGTTCAGTCGCACCGCTCTATTTGTTGCCAGAAACGATCCCAGCTTGTCTGTCGCTGCACAATGCCGAGTTCCAGGGTCTTTGGCCGATGCGCACTCAAAAGGAAAGACGTGAGGTCTGCTCTGTTTTCAACCTTGAGGAAGATATTGCCCGTCGATACGTTCAATTTGGCGAAGTTTTCAACCTCCTTCACGCGGGCGCTAGCTATCTGCGAGTCCAGCAACAAGGTTTTGGAGCCGTTGGTGTGTCAAAGAAGTATGGCAAGCGATCCTACGCTCGATACCCTATCTTTTGGGGTCTGCGTAAGGTTGGTAATCTACCCAACCCTGATCCATCTGATGTTGGGGAGTGGACTAGACAGCCTATCAAGAACAACAATGAGGATATTCTGGTCGATGCTGAATATGAAGCTGGCCGTGGAGAGCTCAAGCGTCAGGCTCAGGAATGGGCAGGTCTCGAACAGAACCCCGATGCCGACCTACTTGTGTTCGTTGGTCGCTGGTCGATGCAGAAGGGCGTTGATCTGATCGCAGACGCCATGCCGGCAGTTCTTGAGGCCCGCCCCAACGTGCAAGTTATTTGTATTGGACCTGTGATCGATCTTTATGGAAAGTTCGCTGCCCTCAAGCTTGGTCGTATGATGGAGGTCTATCCTGGCCGTGTCTTCTCGAAACCCGAATTCACTGCCCTTCCACCTTTCATCTTCTCTGGTGCTGAATTCGCCCTTATTCCTTCTCGAGACGAACCATTCGGTTTGGTGGCAGTGGAATTTGGCCGTAAGGGAGCCCTAGGTATCGGAGCTCGTGTTGGCGGTTTGGGCCAGATGCCAGGTTGGTGGTATAACGTGGAATCAACCTCGACGTCACACTTGCTGGTTCAATTTAAATTGGCAATTGAAGCTGCACTTAGCTCGAAGCAAGACACACGAGCTATGATGAGGGCCAGGTCTGCGAAGCAGCGTTTCCCTGTCGCGCAGTGGGTGGAGGATCTCGAGATCCTGCAGTCCACAGCCATCGCAGTCCATGAGAGAGAGGTTGCCAAAGGACATGGCCGCCCTGTTACTTCTTCGGGAACAAGTACACCCAATGGAGCTTCGCTGACACAGAGCTCAATGGGAATGAGTCCGCTGCCTTCTCCAGGTATGCTGCATTCCCGAGATGCCAGCTACTCGACTCTGAATCAGATCAATGGCTTGGATACTCCAAGGACGATCAGCTATAGTAGAGAGATCAGCCCTTACGAGACTGAAAAGCCCCAATCTGGCCTGAGCCGGTCGCTCTCTCTTGGCGTTCGCTCAGGGCCTGGCCATCGCAGTCGACGAGGCCGTCAGAACCCTATTAAGGGTGCAGTTGATGAGCACGAGAATGAAAACTCCACCTCTTCGAGCACCCCCACGGAGGAAAGCAGCGATGATGAAGAACGCGCGCACAGCATTTATGGCGATGATGAGTACACTCTCACACCTGCCGAGGTTGAAGAGGGACGTCGGCAACAAGCAGCCGAGAGACAAGCATCAGCGTTGCCCTCCCCGACACGTCGACTCAGTCAAGAATCGATGCACGCCAGGTTCCTCATACCCCCAGGTAGTCCTGGCTCCCCCCGAGCCGACCAGAATCTTCTTCCTCCATCCAAGCCATTCTCCGAGTCGAATCGTTTCAGCAATGCGTCGGTTCTCTCTCTTGATTCCGTCGTGGGGAACAAGAAGGATTTCAAACTTCAGAAGGTCGATCCATTCTTCACTGACGGTACCGGTGAATATTACCATAACTTCGAGCACAAGCTGCAAGATTTGAATGGTTCCAACTCCGAAGCCGATCTTTGCATTGAGGAATTCTTGATCAAGAGTGAGCAGGAATGGTTCGATCGATTCCGCAATGCGAAACTCGGACGTCTCAATCCCAAGTCACCAACTCCCTCCGTGTTTCGTGGACGAAACAACATATCGCCAGCTGCAGAGTCGTATAACGATGAAGCTCTCTCTCATATTGCTCTCAGTGAAAGCCATGACAGCGAGGCTGACGAGTTCCTCCTTGGGAGGGACTATGTTCCTCCGACGGGTCTCAGAAAGTGGATGCAGATCAAGATTGGAGATTGGCCAGTCTACTCCATCTTCCTCGCCTTGGGTCAGATTATCGCGGCGAACTCTTACCAGATCACGCTACTCACTGGTGAGGTAGGTGAGAGTGCTGAGAAGCTTTATGGAATTGCCACTACGTATGCCATCACCTCTGTCTGCTGGTGGTTGGTGTTCCGTTACTTCAAATCTGTCGTCTGCCTTTCAACTCCCTGGTTCTTCTATGGACTTGCCTTCCTTTTGATTGGCTCTGCCCACTGGGTGGACAACGAGTTCAATCGCGGATGGATTCAAAATGTCGGTAGTGGATGCTACGCCGCTGCGTCGTCCAGCGGATCTATATTTTTCGCATCGAATTTCGGCGATGAGGGTGGAGCCCCTGTTGAGACTTGGATCTTCCGCGCCTGTGTCATTCAAGGAATCCAACAAGCCTACGTTATTGGTCTTTGGTACTGGGGCTCGACTCTTACCAAGGCATCTAGCGAGGGTCTGTTGAACTCGGATAGCATGATCTCGAACACCTGGAAGATGTCGTAAGTGGTTCTCTCCCGGTTGAGAACAACACAAGCTAACACTTTTACAGCGCAATTTGCTACCCCATCGCCATATTCCTCTGGGCCATGGGACTGCTATTGCTCTTCGGACTGCCCAATTACTACCGCCAGAAGCCCGGCAAGGTGCCTTCCTTCTACAAATCCCTTTTCCGCCGGAAGATCGTACTTTGGAATTTCGTCGCCGTCATCCTGCAAAACTTCTTCCTAAGTGCGCCGTATGGTCGTAATTGGAGCTGTAAGTATTATGTTAAGATCGTTTGTTCCAAGTTCCCGAAGCTGACCGTTCCCAGTCCTGTGGAGCTCCACCCATGCTCATGCCTGGGAGATCGTCATTCTCTGCATAGTGTTCTTTGGAGTCGTGTGGTGTGTCTTCCTGTTCATTGTTAGCAAGTTCTCCAAGAGGCACAGCTGGTTCCTTCCCGTATTCGCCTGCGGTCTGGGTGCACCTCGCTTTATCCAGATCTGGTGGGGAATCTCGGGCATTGGTTACCATCTGCCTTGGGTGGCTGGAGGATACACAGGAGCAGCATTGGCGTCCCGCAGTCTCTGGCTTTGGCTGGGAGTTCTGGATTCTATCCAAGGTCTCGGCTTCGGTGTCATTCTTCTACAAACTCTGACACGAGTTCACATGTGTTTTGCACTGATCGCGTCTCAAGTCCTTGGTTCGATCGCAACTATTTGCGCTCGAGCCTTTGGACCTAATAACGTTGGGCCTGGTCCGATCAGTCCCGATATGACCAAGGGTGCCGGTGAGCTGGCAAACGCCTGGTTCTGGGTGTCGTTATCCTGTCAGCTCCTCATATGGTGAGTTATTCTTTCATCTCGTCACAACCGGATTCCAAGTAATTAATTGCTAACAACCTCATTTTCAGTGCCGGATTCTTGCTGTTCTTCCGCAAAGAGCAACTTTCCAAACCATAATACCTGGTTGGCTTTAATTTGACTGTCACGAATCATTACCTCCAAAGAAGCCCAGCTTCACTCCTTCTCTTCTTTCATACTCTCTTCTTTCTGGCGGGTCGGCGTTGCATATATACATTCCACCAATAATATAGTTTGCATGAACAAGGTCTATATATGGCCTGTGTTCCTACAATGTCGATAATACATTTTCTTTCTCATCTGTGTCTATAAAATCTTCTTTTACTTTGACTTGGCTCGAGTCACATAATACTAGACTCCAGAGCCGAGAGATTTGATGAGAAGTCGTGCTCTTTTAGCTCTCCATGATATCTACAATAGTTTAAGCTTTCGTCTCTATGATCATAGCTTGCAATACTATATCTTGCACTTGATGCGGAGAAAAGAAATGTATGATATGAGTAGAGATAGCTGAAATTCCTTTTGGGAAATGTATTGAGCAGCTCACGCCAATTGATTTAAACAACCATTCTGATATATCCAGCTGAAAGCACTGGGGTGCATTTGTCGATAGTGAAATAGTATCGATCGACAGAGCCCGGACAATATGAAAACAGAAGGCGATTTATAAAACAGTAGAAACACTGCATATTTTCAAATCAATGTCAAAATACCTCCACTGAATGCGTCTATAGATGTTCGGATGCACAGCATATACTTATTCACAAGTCCCAACGAAGATCGCCTCACAATCTATTCCTGCTTCCAGAAAGTCCATGCAAGGATGATCAACCCCTTGAGGAATGCAGCCGTCCACAAAGCACCCATCATGCCAACAGAGCTATGCGCCCAGAAACCACCAAGGACAACGCCAAGCAGGAGACAAACAACAGCACCGACTCTCTGCATCTGCTCCGCGTTCTTGATCAACTTAGGTGAAAGGAAATCGGGATGCGAGAAGAGGTCACAGTAGACACTAGTAAGAACGACACTCGTGAGGCCATTATATTTCAACACGCGACTAGTGACCGCCTGGCCACTACTCTGAAACGCGACGAGAACAATGGGAACGAGAACCAACCAACTGAGCGGCTGATTCCGAGATGAGTGGAACATTGTAACGATGAGGGCAGCAATAACGATACAGAGGAGCTGAATCGTAAAAGAAGCGACAAGGACCCATCGTCGACGAGCCGCGAAAGCGCGATGAAAGGCCGCGAAGACAAGGGAACCCAAGCAGAAACCCGCGATGGAGACGCCGGATTTAATCCAGCGATCGTCATCGGTGCCGACGAGCCCTAGACCAAAGTAGACTGTGTTCCCGGTCTGCATGCTCACGAAGGAACCCCATATGAAGACAGCCGAACTGTCCAGCAGGCCGGTGATGATGTAGCAGAAAAGTAGGAGGAGATCGCCATGGCGGGGGTCGAGGGGTTGTTTGAGGTAGTGTGATAGCGAGCGATGCGACCGGGGCGAAATGCGCCCGTTTTCGAGAAGAGGTTCTGTTTCGTGAGACATGGGGATGAGGGTTGAGGAGGAGGAGGAAGAGGAGGAAGAGTTCAAAGGTTCAAAGTTCGTGTGGAGTTCGTCGGGGATTCGGCGCTCCCCGCACGGGCTGCGTCATCAAGGGATAAAACCGCGGGGAACTGTGATTGAGTTTACAGTCTAATTAGGTATAAGTGCGTCTCCATACATGCAGATATGCAGATATCCGGTCAGCCGCGCGGGAATCTTGCCGAACCTTGCAGCCTTGACGATTGACGCGTGTGCAACGCAAGTATCGAGTATCTTCAGTGTTTTCCTAATATGTATAGATCTACTCAGCTGGGAGGGGAGGAATGGTGAAATCGCATCATGGTATATCATATCAATACAAAAAGACATTAGGGCGTAGCCCAGGTATAACTTCACTCTACTCTACTCCTCATACGCCTGCACATTTCGCAGACGACGCAATGAACCCGACGCGATGGTGCGAATGCCTTCCTGCATCCAGGTAGGCATGGCGCGCACGATACTAGCGGCGGATTGACTAGCGGGCAAGATAATTTGACCACTGGTCTGGGTGAGGATCTGCTTGCAGATAGCGTCGGAGACGACTTGGACGGTCATGATGGGTTGGCGGAAGTGGGATTCGTGGTCGGTGAGCATCTTGATCATGGGGGTGCGTACCCACATCGGGTGGACGACGCTGTTAATGTTAGCGCTCAGCTTAGTTTGCTTGGATTAAAGATTCTCACCTTGTGCGCACATTCGGCGCATTGTACCAGTAGCGCAGTTCCTGGCGCAGCGACTCGTGGAAGGCGAGGGCGCTGGCCTTGGAGCAGCAGTAGTCGGCCATCTCGCCCAATGCGACGAAGCTAGCCATGGAGGCGATGGTGATGACATGGCCGTGGTTGGCCTTGACCATGGCGGGGAGGAACTCCTTGACCATCAGGAAGTGCGAGATGGTGTTCACCTCGAAGGTCTGGCGAATCTTGGCCTCGGGTTCCTCGAGGATAGTCCCGTCGTGGCCGACACCGGCATTGTTGACCAGCACGGTGGGATCGCCATGATCGCTGCGAATGGCCTTGGCGACCTCGGCAATGTTGGCCGAGTTGGTGATGTCGGCCTTGTAGAAGGAGACATTTGAAGGCAATTGGAAATTAGGCTCGTTGATATCGAGAATGACGACGCGCACCCCGGTCTTGGAGAGATCCTCCATGACTTGCTTGCCAATGCCACTGCAGCCACCGGTCAAAAGGATGATTTCGCGGGCGGGCACCCATTTCTCATTGCATGTCCAGTTCTGCAGGGTCCACGAGGAGAGCGATTTGTTCACAGAGCGCACCAGGCCGAGGGCGACGACAGCTGCCAGGGCCTTTTGCGTGACGGGCTTCAGCAGTAATTGCTGGGCGGGCTCGGGCAGACGCGCGAGGGCGAGCTGGGAATATTGTTGCAGGAGATCGAAGTAGGCGGACATTGTGTCTGTGTCTATCCAATGCCAATGGCAATGGGGACTGAGCAAGGTGATATTTAAAGTCGGGGTGCATCATCGTGCACGCCAGCGCTAGCCGAGGTCTCCCCAGTCTTCAGTCCAGTCGGGAAAGCAGTGCGACTCGTCCATCTCCACTTTTTTCCACCTTTTCCACTTTTTAATGCAGTGTCACCAATCAGAAGTGTATTCAGCTACACCCTGGCTTAAAACGACAAGATCGACTGCAGACCGGCTAGGCCACATTCAGAGTTCACATGGATCCCCGCAGTCGCAAACTAGTATCTTTGGAGTAATATGGGCCCGGTTGATCCTTTCACACCCAGTCTCCAGTATCCCGAGGTGCAGAGGTCCAACGGTGCCAGAGATGCAACAGAGTATCTGGGGATACTTGAGGTAGAATACCGAGAGTAACCATTGCGTGCACCGAACACAGCTATTCCGAGGTCCAACACACACCCCGAACGGCGACTCCACATCGGAGCAAACTTGAGTCGATTGATCTGCCTGCCATCCTCGTTGTCATGACCATTACTTTCCTTTCCTGGCTACTCACTAAGCACCTCCCCGGTACCAGTGACTGTGAATAGTGTTACCCTCGTGCTGCATGCTTCGTTACACAATACACAATACACCCTCCACCACAACAGCCACCTACTGTACTTACTTCCACTAATAAATATCTATGCAGTGATCAATATACACATCTGCATCTCCCGGAGTCTACCGCAAACCTTGTCAGCCTACTTACGAGGAGGTAGACCCTTGATGTGCATCCATGCTGTCATGTGGTACCCCGGGCTACATAGCCTCACCCCAAAGTAGATGGTGGCTGGCTTCATCGCATACCGTACTAGTACTAGGACTAGTATATACTACATACTATATACTGTATACTAATCACTTTGAGGCGAAGTACTCTATTATATTATACTTATATACTATACTAGTATACTTATATATTATACTATACAGTACTTCCCACTTTGAGGGAGATGGATCGCTCCTGCCTGGAGTCAACAGATATGCCAGTGGTGCTCCTTCATAAAGCAGCCCTTTCCTGCTTATCTCAACTTCAACTGCAAGTTCACCTCTCCTCTTCCCTTTTAATGTATCCTCATCCTTCTTCAACCTCCACCTCATCTCACCTCCATATCCATATCAACCAGCAGTCCATCGTGATCCAACCACCCGAGCCCATCACCTGACCGAAGACCACCCAAGGCGCCAATCTGTCCGAGATCAAACAAATCTCAATCCCCAGCATCTCCAAGCTCGACAAGGGTGATGACTTCTAACTGCGGAAACACAGGTTTGCACTATACTGGATCCACTGCACATCCACCGCCTCGTCCTATCGTATCCTCGACCAGAGAAAGACGATCCTGCCTACGCCAGATGGAGAGTCTGGTCTGTCGCCGTTCGCTCCTGGCTGTGCACGCAAATGACAAACAAAATGCCGGATTATGTCCTCGTATTCTACCGACACCAGGGTGAATCGGGGCTCTCCCTCGATATGCTGACGAGATCCGGCAAACTCCCCCGAGCGATCGCCAAGCTCTGGGCCACCCGCCAGGCCAAGTTCTCCTCCGCAGAGGAATATATTCTCGCATGGGTCGCCATAATCGAACTGGTTCGGCAGCTGGAAATCATGTCCATCGAACTCAAGGATGAACTACCCGGGCCTGTCATGAAACTTCACGGCGTTCTACAAGGGAGCGAGGCCCGCTTTGATGCCCCCGGGTTCGTCTTCATTTGTAACAAGCTACTAACCGCGTGTTAGGGGAAAGCGAAAACCATCCCGAGCCAGCTTCTCTCTGCAGGCAAAAAGCCATGCGAAAGCAAGGACAAGAAAAAGGCAGGTACGGATTGAAGGGAGTTGATATTGAAAATGGATGAATGAGAATAATCAGTCATGTCAAAAGGTGAAAGAGCGAATCCGATCGTACGACGATCTATGTACTTTCAATTTCTATACCACTAGCGTCGGCTCTTCATTGTTACCAACGCCATGCTGTCTTATAGTTAGCATCAGCCAACCCTCCAACAATCAATAATTCACTGCAATTTTCACAACCCCTTTAAAATACCCCGCCTTGCTATAATCAACCCCTTTAATTCAATCAATCCTTCTTACATTCCTGATAGATCCATCGTTGGCAGATCCGACATATGCAACTTCGCACTTCCATACGGCCGAAGGGTAGCCTCAAAAACATCCCCCAGACAAGACCGGTTGCTCTTGGGAATAGGGGAGTCCGGAACCACGCCCATAAACATAGGCCAGTCAATAAGACACGCCTTAGCAGTCATATACATTGGTAATTCCCCATCAGCAAAAGTTGGCGAAGGCAGGGATCCAGATCCCGGGTGATATTGCAAGGTTGAAGGATCGATGGCCACATTCCACTCCGTTGTATTCAGAAGCGTGTAATCGTGAGCCTCACTAGGGTATGTGCCAGCCGGGTATTCCTTCTGAGTATTATAAAACTTGGGGGGTCCAGAGGTACTAGTGTGAGGAATGTGAAGCGCGTAGAGAAGAGGACCTCGGTACACCGCGACAGTATCATTAGCTCGATTGGCTGTGGTCAACTCCATGCCTAGCTCGTAGCTGAATTTGGATGTTCCGGATGGAACGTTGATTTTTATCAAGTCTGTTTCGGAATCCTTGGATGCATCGTCGTCTTGAGGTGATCCCTGGATCTTGGCCTGGGTGGCCCATCTTGGAACACGGAGGTATAACTGGAATTCGATATTGCTGTCAATGGTATACGACAGCTTATTATCAAATGGGTAATCTGTCTGGCAATCAACGGAGACCTTCTTTCCTTGAATCTCAGTCTGAACACGTCCAGGACTAAGCAACGAGTGAATAATTCCCGTATCTCCGTTCTTCAAGAAGCTGTACATAGTAAACTTGGGGTATCCCTGCGGATGGTTAACTGTGCAGCAGGGATAGTTAGGTTCCACTCCAAATGTTTGGCTGAGAGTATTTGTATCGAAGAATGGTGTTGCGGAAAGGTTCTTTGAAAATGGCTGGTTAGGCTCCGTCATGTATTGATGACTCCACCAGTCTCCAGAGATAGCTGCCGGAAGTGCATTGAAGGCTGCCAGCTCGGCTCGGTCTGCATAGGAGGAATCGCCGATGGCATAGTAGTTGTATGCGAGGGAGTAGATTGTTTCGACATGGGTGCATAGCTCTGAGCCATAATAGGCGTTGAGACCGTCTATTCGCTCGTCGGCAAGGATAGTTCCAGAGGCCGAGCCGTGGTACTTGAAGGTCCAGTCCACCTTAAACAGAGTTAGTATAACTCATCATTTACTGTGGTAATGCAATGAACATACCCCGTTCTTTGCGGTGGTTACGAGACTATCGTTAGAGGTTGAACGGCGCAAAACAGCCGCGTACTTGAGACCTGGGAATCGACGTTAGCAAGCAGGACCTTGTAAATCTTTAAATCAGCTTACCCTCAGCGACAGTAACGCCATGAAGGAACTGCCATTGGTCATCCGTCACGGACGCTGGCACATCGTAAAGATCCTCCTTCACATAACTGCCCTCGGAGTACCATCCCTCCCATTTCGAACCGTATTGATGTATCATGTCGATATTCTCTTGGATCATCTCAGTCTGGTTTCCAGGATGATAATCAAGTAGCCACTGTAAACTGACAATCATATCCTCAGTTCGAGACTGGAACCAAATATAGTCATCCGCAGTCACATTGTCACCATTATGATAAATCATCCCCGTTCCATTATTCTTAAGCATGGAGTTCATAAGACCATTAAACCGATGCATTGCGTCCACGATAGGCTGTTCATATTTCGCATCCGCATCAGCGAGATTCGTCAATCCGAGGAAGACAAGAGTTCGCGCCCAGATCATGCGCTGACCACTATCGATCGTCTCCGGTCCAATCCATCCATCCGGCTGAATGCGGTCCAGAATGGCGTCAACAACGGTAGAAACCTGGTCCTTTAGATGGTCATCCTGTAGTGTATAGGCAAGGGGCACCAGGCCATTGACCCAATACGGCAGTGCCTCATTCAACACACTGGGAATGTCAGTCCTACATTCTCAGTTGGACCATAGAATATTCACCTGTATTCCTGATCGCCGCCTATCCAGGAGGAATTCTTCACGAATCGGTAAAAGTCAAACAAATGACCTGCAAGGCCATCGGCAGATGTCTCGAGTTCTGTTCGTAACCACCCGTTCGGGGTAATACTACCCAAGGGGAACGGTTCGTACGCCAAGGGGACCACTATAAATTCGGAGTTAGATCGGATGAGGCAGCTGGAAGGCCTTCTTCTACCTACGTCCTGATGATGCCTGGCTGTTGTGTGCAAGACCAAGGCTCACTGCGAGTGGCAGGAGAGCGGAGATAATGCCGCTCGACCGCATTATTGAAAGGGGACACTCGATTCGTATCGCTATGAAATCTCGAAAAGGTCTACAAATCCAATCTACGACCAGAGAAGACATCATCTTATATAACCTCGTGCGCTGAGGCTCTCATTTTTGTGAAGCAGATCGTTATGAGGGGGAGATGGTGAGGGGAAATGTAACATTGCCGCAAGGCCGTGCGGTAAATGCCGTTATGTCCTGGATTTCGCGTGCAGATCGGCTGAGTAGATGAGACAATTCGTGCCGTCGGTGTTTTGCCTAAAGAAATTATCCGAGTGGTTCATGTCTATCAATTACGGTATTCGGACGAGACCCAGATGAGACATTGAATATGAACAAGTTTTTTTTTCCTTCGTACTAACATTTAATTGAATCATACATAATAGCTATATTCTTGACCGCCGCACTAAATCCATCATACGTGAATGACGGTTCCGTTCTCCTTGCGGGCAAACCCAAGGAAGTCCTTGAGGTCGTTGTGCTTCGGTTGACCCACCACAAAGACAGCAGGTTTACCATAAGGAGCCGCGACAGTGATAGTCTGACCACCCTCATACTTCTTTCCACTCCAGACGTGGGTGAAAGTCTTTGTACCAGGCAGGTAGACCTCAACACTAGTCTTGCCGGAATCCACAACTGGGGCAACGTAAAGATCAGCTCCGAGGTAGAAGCTCTCGTAGCTGATGCTCTTCGCCTTGACGTCATTGGGGTGGTAAACAACCGGCATACGGAGCAGAGGCCATCCAAGCTTCTTGCTCTCGGTATCCAAGATTCTGCGACGGTAGGTGGCCAGACTGCGGAACATGCGAGCGTTGTACGCGTAGTAGGCGTAGGTGGTCGAGTTGGTATAGAACTGAGCGTTCAGTTGAGGAACATTGCCCTCGTGCGAACGGAAGACAGCGCTGGAAACGGCGGAGAGCTCTCCCCAGCGACCCAACAGCTCGGCAGTGCGGTTGACGGTTCCATCGTCAGTCCATGTGGTGGTGTATCCACCGATCTCGACGTGTCCATGGGCGAAGCCAGAAAGTCCCATGTGGCCCATGACAGTCACGGATGACTTGATTCCGTCATTCAGGCCCCAGTTTGTATCCTGGTCACCGGCCCAGTAGAGGTTCATGTAGCGTTGAGATCCCAGGGCTGACGAGCGCTGGAACAGGATCGACTCCTTGAAGCTGGAGACACTCTTCGTCAGGGAGTGGTGCAGCTTGGGCCAGTCACGGGGGTACTGGTTGTGGTAGAACATGGGGTCGATGCTCTTGTTGTAGAAGCTAGTATCCGGAGTAACAGGGGTGTATTCACCAAAGTCGCACATGTAGCCCGAGACGTTAGCACTGAAGACCTTGTCAATCAGGACGTCGCGGAACCAGGAACGAGCAGCAGGGTTTGTCAGATCGACAATTCCGGCATCGATGCCGGGACCGCTGGACACAATAGATGTGCTATTGGTAGTGGAGTTCTGGATCATGTATCCGCCCTTGGTGGCCTCCAGGAAAAGGTTACGGCGATAGCCATCGGGCTTGGTGCTCACGTTGGCAAGGAAGGGGTTAATGTAAGACAGAGTGCGCACGTTGTGCTCGTCGCGAAGGTTCTGGACAAACTTCTCCCAGGTTGGGTAGAGCTTCTCGTCGGACTCCCAGTTCCACCAGAGGCGGGAGATTTTGAGAGACATGTAGGAAGCGCTCTGCGAGTGAGTGCCAGACCTATTCGGGTTAGTATGGAGGTATTACATGAAGAGACGAGATCTATTCTTACCAGTCCTGGAGCCAGACAGCCGCGATAGGGCAGTTCTGTCGAAGACCCTGGTCAACGATCTTGTTGACCTTGTCCTGGCCGCCCTGGATACCGAGGACAGCTCCGGTGTCGACCCAGCGGGGAAGCTCGGCCATCCTGCCAGTGTACTCGGTCAACATAGTGATGCCATCGAGCATGCTCTCAGCTTGCATGAAATAGCCGTCCACATTAAGAGCAGCATAGCGCACAGTCACAGCCTCTGAATCCTCGAAGTTGAACTTGGTGTACGCCGTACTTTCCTCGGAAAGATGGAAAACGCGGGCCTTGGAGGAGATGTACTGAGGAACAGCAGAGTAGGTGGTGAACTGGTCACCACCAGCGAAGAAGCTATCCTCGCTCTCGAGATCAGTGGTGGGTTGATCACCACGACCGACACCTTGCTCACGCGAGAAGATCGGCACGGACTGATTCTTCAACGAGGCGAAAGATCCCTGGCCACCCAGTCCATAGAAGTCCTCGGACTTGGAGGAGCGGTAGGTGAGGAACAGCTTGGTAGCAGCGGCAACAGAGGAACCAGGCTTGACATTGATATGGAAGGCAACGCGGTCAGATAGCTCAGCAGGCACGAAAACCGCGAATAAAAAGTCGACCGAATCCTCGCCGCAGCCAGAGAGGGTTCCCTCCACCACGGCAGCCTTGTTATTGCTGCTGCCACTCCACGCAGACTGGCTGACACGATGAATCTTCTGGTCCGTGCACTTGTTGTTATCGACGTCCGTGATCTTAAAGTTGCCGCTGGAACCCGCGACATCGTCCACCCCGGAACTGGCACTTAGGAATGGCTTGCCAGGTACAGTCTCCCAGATGGAGGTGTTCCCACGAGCAATAGACAAATGATTAGAGTCCTTGTCGACGGCCAACTTGAACCCATTACCGAGATTCAATGGCGTCAGAACCGCCAGCGACGGCACGGCCGAGACGGCGAGAGTTGCCCAAATCCAAGCCTTTGGTCCAAACATCTTGCAACCTCAGTTTTGGCCTGTCTCCAAGCAGCCGGGCCCTCCTAGTAGTATTTAAACCGTTTCGCTCAACCTTCCCAGAGCTCCGGCGAAGACTGCCGAATTTCCAGATGAACCCGGTCCACAATGGAGAAATCCCCGTCAACGGCGTTCGCTAGTCCGATAGGAACAGATGATTTTGGCAGGTCTTCTATGACGATCATCATCGCCTGTGCTGTCGTTGGTTATTCCTCCAGATGCCACCCCACAGCCGAAGGGTCCACTCGGCTCGTAACGAGCAGCCGCTCGGAACATGCCCGGGTGGTCGTGTAAACGCATTGCCGCACCCCTGATTATTGGACAGTCGGAGATGATTTTTCATCATTCACCTGTGGCTTTGGGCCTTTCCGGGAAAATTCCGTGAAGAACCCTGTCTGATGGTCCCATTCCACGGGGTCTGGTTCCCATCGATCCGTGCAAGATCGAGGGGATCGGTATCTCGCGTCTTGTCTTAATCTGTGGGGACTCCACACTTCGCGCTTGGCGGCGCCGAAATGACGGCAGCACGCTATACTGGCTAAAATGGCAAAGGATCGAGCCGGCAAATGAAGTTTCGATTGGGTCATCGCGGTGAGCCCAATTAAATTAAACTTGCTGCAGGATTCCTGTCGGCGCCCTTGCTCATTACGTCGCCCGATGCCGACATTCATGCTTAAACCTTCTCTTAGCGCCGGGCGCTTGACTTGAATAAGGCAGTGAATATGCAACTCGCAGTGGAAATGCAAAGATGATGAGGATTCAATCAAGCCGCCGTCTGTTTTACTGGTTCGTGTCGGTACCGGAGAAACGGTAGATACTGGGATGGATATCTGAATATTGTACTTGTTGGAGATGAGACCTTATACTCATTCAATATCTGACCAAACCGGTCGTGTTCCCCACGTTGTCGGGGCCTCGCTCATCTCAAAAGCGATGCTTGTCGCGCTGACAATATCACTGTGCTTGATAATAGGCGAAGCAACATTCTTCCCGTCAATCTTGAGGCTCCGGATGTAGGGCTTACTAGATGCCCCAGGCGCGCTAATCACCAGGGTCTTCTCTGGTTCACTGGTCTCTCTCCCTCCAGTCGCAGCGCCAGATGGCAGACGAATGGACACCCTCTCGAAGAAGGGTGTACCAACAACATACTCATCGCTCGCTGGGTTGACAGGATAGAATCCCAGCGCTGTGAACAAGTACCAGGCACTCATTTGACCCAAATCTTCATTTCCGCTGAGTCCGCCGCTGGTGGCATTGTAGCTGGCCCAAGCAACCTCACGAATGGTGTCTGCCGCCTTCCCGGGATAGCCTAGCATGGAGTAGAGATAGGGAACATGGTGGCTAGGCTCGTTGGTCTGATCATTGTGGCCCTCTTCGAAATATGTATCCATCCTCCAGGCCATGGCTTTGGGTCCGCCAAAGAGGTCCGCCAATCCCTTCACATCATGCATCACATCAAATGTATAGACCCAGTCATCGCCCTCAGTCCAGCCCCAAGTGTTGTTAGCCCAGCTGCCGTTCGCATTGCGAGCTTGCATGAACTGCGTATTATTGTTCCAGATGTACTTATAATTACCACTGCGGGTGCGCAGGGCGTCAGCCGCACTCTGTTCAACTCCCGCATGGCGAGCAACTACCGAACATGCATAATCATCAAAGGCGTAATCCAACGTCCGGCTTCCAGCCTCTGACCAACCGTCATTAGATACCCATCCTTGTTTCATATAAGCGGTCAGACCAGCTCGTGCTTCGTAAGGGGTGAAAGGCTCGCGGTCATAGTATAGGAGCTCGATGTCCTTGTCGGGTGGGGTATAAGCATCCTTCCTGACAGCGGCCCACGCCTTGGAGATGTTGAAGTCGCGGAAACCTCGCTCCAGCGCGTTAGCGAGAACCGCGTCTGCATTGGTCGCGATCATAATGTTTGTTTCGACAATATTTGCCCACATTGGCAGCCACCCTGACCAGTCAAATATGCGAAGCAGTGATCGCATCATGCTGTTAACTCTCTCGGGGGCAAATAGCGTCAGAACAGAATGCTCCGCCCGGTAGGTATCCCAGATAGACCATGATTGGTAGTAGGAGTCGTCGCTGGTATGTACGCTATCCGTGTATCCGGAATAGAAGACCCGAGAGGAGTTTTCGCCATGAGATAGAGGCTCGGAATAGTCACTCGGATACTGCAGAGAGTGGAACAGACTGGTGTACCAAATGGTGCGAGGGTCTTGGTCCGGGTGGGTCTTGTTGACACCGTCGATAGTCACACGGCCGAGCTTTTCGAGCCAGCATTGCTTCACAGTCTTCACTGTGTCCTCGAGGGTTGAATCTTCGGGGGTCTCGATTTCCAAATTTCTGCGTGCTTGCTCGATGCTGACGAATGAAACACCAGTGCGGACCTCTACTCGGGTCGTGTCTTTGTGAAATTTGACGTAGGCTCCGGTGAAATTTCCGTTCCGTACATTCCCGTCCTCAGTTTGGTTCCCATTTGTAACACCTTGCGCGGCAAATGGTTCGGAGAATCGCGAAACAAAGAATCCTTTGAACGACGGAGCGTGGTCGGGTCCTAGCAGGTAGTCTTGCCGCTCCGTGTTATACCCGTAAATCTCTCTTCGGTCCGCGTCAATGTGCGCTTCTCCTGTCCAATTCCGGCGAGAAACTTCGACAAATACCCAGGGGGGAAGCTTCTCGTCATCTGACGTATCCTTGTGTGTCTGGAAGTCAAATCGAAGATGACTAGCGTGCGATGTCGCGGATAAAGCAACCTAGTACATGGCTTGTTAGAGATCCCCTTGAAAAATTGGAAAGCACAGCGGGTTGCTCTACCTGAATCGACCGCTGATATTCGGCATCGCCGTCAACTCTGCTGTCCAGTGTATCCTGCTCCACTTGGCGCTTTCTCGTCCGGCCATTACTGCCCTCCTGCACATCACTCGGCACGGCACCGGCACCACCGGGGTCGGGTCCGTCACCAGCAGATTCAGCAGTGGCATTCCAATCGCTGTTCATCAGCTGCGTCGCATCAAGGAGGACCTCATAGATGTAGGGTGTACTGTGCTCGTCGCTCTTCCGGAAGGCAAGTCCTCGGTTCTGGAACAATGGCTGCACATCACCCATTCCAGGCATCAAAACGACCTGGCCAGACTCGCCCATCCAGATCGCAGGCTGATGAGTCGCCTGGAACCCGTGCATCAAGCGATCACTCGCGCCATAGGGGACCTGGGAGATGAAGTTCTCGCGTGTTTGTGGCGTCCAACGGGTCATTCCGAAGGGTGTTGAGACTGATGGTATCATCCCTCCGTTGCCATTTGGGGTCGTGCCATAGGTCCCGATCATCGGATTGACATATTGAAGGACCCCCGCATCGTCGTGGTAGTTGGGCTTCTCCTGGCTCATCGGCAGGGCCGCAGTACCCCCGAGCAAGGAGAGCAGGGACAGCAGGACGACCATTGGTGTAACGCGACCGTGTGGTCAGCAAGATCTCAAGGAATACTCGGATGTTTCCCTTTCACGTCTTTCCATGCGGCTTCTCCATGGCTTATGGCTTTAAAGCACCGCCAGAGCGTGGGGGTGGAGCAATGTGAAGGGGAAACTTGGGGAAGCTTTGGGGTTTGCGGGGTCAGCGTTGCAATTGGCGGGCCACTCCGAGGGCACGGCCGGTTGTTTTTACTTTTAACCCGTGTTTAACACTAGATACTAGGGTTGGACCCTTTGATTAAACTAGATTTTGACGACGAGTGGACCAATGTCACCTTCACCCAAGTAAAACTCGTTACTAGCCTTTGCCCGAGTGCCCCGGTGAACTGTGGACTGTGGAGTACGTTAGATGCGTATTAGATATGGATATATTAGTGGTTCAAGTTGTTCGATATAGTATCTTCTCAAATAGGCACAGGTCTAATCTTAGTATCCAATTTGCAGTTCTGCTTGTTTACAATCCTAGATGAAAACATGGAAAATGTGGAAAATATATTCAGCCGCGTGGCGGAACACCGCCCAACCTTAAAAGCTTACTCGTCAGCCACGGATGAGTTTTGGGTCAACCCATGGTGCAAGATATACTACAACCTAGGTAGCTAGTAGTACATTTCGACATAAATAAACATTGGAATTGAAGAGCGCTGCTATTAGACTGAACAAACGTAAATAAATAAACATACCCTAGAAGTGAGCGACCGTGGCAAGAACAGTATCGCTGAAGGGCAATAGCCTCGGCTTCTTATAAGACGTGGCAAAGAAAATATGGCAAGTGCCACAGTGTATACGTAAGGTTCTCAGCCCCGTTGGTTGCCAGTCCCCACTGATAATACTCCAAGTCTGCAGGGCTGAAAATAAACACACTACCCTGAGGCACCTTAGGTACACACTCACACACACACCATAAGGCTGAGCTAAAATTAGGTGCACCAGCCACACGCCAAGCCCCACCGCCAAGAGGAAGCCGCCCGCGCGTCCCTTCCATTCCGCGCGTCCATTCACTCCTGGCTCAAGGGGAAGACTCTCTTTCAAATACCTTGACAATTCACTGCTTTACACTTCACCTCTGAATACACCTTCTCTCAGCACGACCCCACCATGCCAGCGTTATACCAAATGCTCGCGCACCGAGCGGTCGAAACCGCCCCGCATTTAGCGAAACGGGATCTCTCTGTCAACCATACCCAAAGTATCACCCTGGGCGTCATGGCCGTCTATGTCGTGGTCATCGCACTGCTCTGGAATCTGCCCTATGTGCGCTGGTCTCTGTGGCCCTTCAAGGTAAGCCCTGCTCTTCTCTTCGTCTCTTCGTCTCTTTGATGGCTGCCTAGATCTGACCATCTACAATAGATGTTGGTTATTGCCTTCCACGAGTTCGGCCATGCGATCACCGCCTGTTGCACCGGTGGCAGAGTCAAATCTATCAGCCTCGACCCCCACGAGGGCGGCGTCACACACATGCAGGGAGGAATGAGCGCCATCACCCTACCCGCCGGTTATCTGGGGTCTTCCATCATCGGCGCTCTCCTCATTTTCGCCGGCTTTGATATCGTCGCGTCCAAAGTCGCAAGCATCGTTCTCGGTGTTTGCTTCCTCTTGACACTGTGGTGGGCCCGACGGGACTGGTTGACCATCATGACCGTCCTCCTTGCCGTCGGATTGCTTGTGGCTTGCTGGTTCATTGCCCATGGCGAGGCTTTGAGATGGGTCGTCGTAAGTTGAATGCGATGTCCACCCGACCTCCGAGCTCATACTAACCAAAAATAGCTCTTCATTGGTGTCATGTCGGCTCTTTACAGTGTGTGGGATATTGTATGGACCTGCCCCCGTGCCCAAGTATTGTCTATATATGCTAACCTAGATCTTCCACAGTGCGATGATCTCATTCTCCGGAAAGTGAACAGTTCCGACGCCAGCGTTTTCGCCAAGAAGTATGGAGGATCTTCTCAATGCTGGGGTGTTATTTGGTCCATCATCAGCTTGTGCTTCATGGCCATCGGCATCATTGGCGGAATCGCAGCCTTCCCGGAGAGCTTTAGCCAACAGGAAAAGGATTCCCATAATTTCATCCCGACCTAATGAGATGAAGGGACCACACAATGACGAAACGCATCCATGACCCTTTTCTTATTATTTACGCATTTCCTGTACGATCAGTGTTGTTGACTTGGAAAATTTGTTGTGTCGTTATACCAGTTACTTGAGGAATATACCCTTCGCCGCATGCCTTTAAGCTTGAATTGCCGTGGCTACCATCTTGTTCTTAATTTAATTGGACTAATGCTTTATCCTTTATCGATTGAACTGCATATGGTTCTGATTCTCGACCCAGCTCTTGGTTTGACCCAAGTCCCATGGCTGCAATTCTTGGGACTCGTAGCAATGAGGCAATGAGTCAATGATTCCAGCAACCCAATCCTGTTGCATGGTGTTGTTTCCATTTGCCGACCTCATGCCGTGAGTTTCTCAGCACTCAGATTTTGGCCATCGGACTGAAATTCATTTTCCATCTCTTCTAGTGATTTGCCCATAGTTTCCTTCACAAAGAACCATGCGAAAACAGCACTAAAGGCATTGATGATTGCAAAAAATAGGAATGTTCCCCAGCCCAAGTCTTTGATCATGTATGGAGTAGAGACAGACCAAATGATGTTAAATATCCATTGTGTACCCAATGATATCGCAACTCCGAGATCACGCGTACTTGGAGATAGGATCTCGGCGATATAGATCCTGGAAGAATTCAGCAACATGCACGAAGAAACAAGTTCAGGTAAACACTCACCAGCCAAGCGGTCCCCATGACATATTGTATATGATGATAGTCAAGTATAGCAGAGCAATTACCGCAATTCCAGCACCACTCACCACCCCGCCACCAGGCGGAGGTTTAAGTTTATCAATGATTGCAACACATAACAAACAGGCCGACATGAGGATAGCTCCACCGCAAAAGGCAGTTCGACGACCCATCTTCTCGGAAAGAAAGAAGATAAAGATGCCACACGAAACAATCTTGATCGCACCAAAGATGCCCGAAATCAAGAGGTTATCGGTGCCTTCGCCAACGACCAGTGTAAAGAACTGGGGCGAAAAGTAAGCGAGAGCATTGGCCCCTGTGCATACCTGGCCGACCATGACTGTGAAAGCCAGCAAGAGTCGGAACAAGGATACCCTCGAATGGATGACGGAACGACTTCTCTGCCTTTCCATTGCAACGGTGGTGACAATCTCATTCATTTCCTCCTGGACCTCAGTTCCCTGAGACGCGCGGATCCAAGTGAGAGATTGCCAAGCATCAGCGTGTCGTCCACGCTGGACGAGCCAGCGACAACTTTCTGGAACAGTGATCATACCAACTCCGAGCAGAAAGCCTGGAATTATTTGCATGGAGATCGGGATTTGCCACTGCTTTTCTAAACTGGGATCGATGTCTTTGTTGACACCATAATTCGCCCTGGCGATATCAGTTAGCAGCGTTCACAATGTGTTTGTGATCAAGGAACGGATATCATCGTTACCAGTAACTGCAAAAGATTCCCCAGGTAAATAGAAACTGGTAACCGCTACCGATTCGACCACGCAATTCCTTTGGCGACATCTCCGACGAGTATAAAGGCACGAGGACAGAGGCGCCGCCCACTCCAAGACCGGCAATAACCCGCCCAGCATAGAAGCTGGCGAGCTGATGCGTATTACCTGTCTGGATGACCGCCCCAATAACGAACACCAAAGCCGAGATTTGCATAGATACTCGCCGACCGAAGTGCGAAGCCATCGGGAATATGAGAAAGCATCCCACGAAGGAACCACATTGCTGCAATCCAACTGTCAGAGAGGAGATGCGTGCGGTCGTATCTTCGTCTGCATCTGTATAGCCAAATGATCTTTTGTATGAGTCGAGGGTAATTGTTCCACCTGAGAAGACCGTCAGAATCATCTCCCAGACTGTATGAGACTCAATCTACGACATGAGGACACTCACTAACAACTCCAGTGTCATATCCGAAAAGAAACCCGCCAATACAAACAAGGAGACCTAGATAGTAGGCTCTCAGATCACCCTGTTTAAAACCTAGAAACCCTCCTAGGCCCATTTTGCAAAGAGGGTGACAGATTCCGAAACAAAGGTGTTAGAATCGAGAAATAAATCTCACGAAATCGCCGATTTTATCATATCGCATTAAACCCATGCAGGGCTACGTCGTTGCGGAGCTCGTGCATTTAGAGTACTGCGGGGACCCAGTCCGCCGCATAACTGTGGCCGAGATCAACCAAATGGCAAGGGTCAAAGAGCACACGAGGAAGTCCGACCGCTATCGACCGCCATCTGACCTATCAAGCTCATGCAGTACCTGGAATTGCGAGATATCACGTCATAACGTGCTAATCTTGCAACATGCGGTGAGAAGATATATACAACCAAGAGATTGCAATTTGGTAGTCCTGGAATATCGCGGGCTTTGAACTGCACGCGAGATGCAAGATGCGAGCAGAGACCAAGCAGCTCGACATACCAACGGTTCGAGCACGAAAATGACTCGGAGGGGTTTTTTCGTGATATCCCCATGCGCGCATATTCTTTCATCTCGAATCATGCTTTCTAATCGAGCATGTGTTGAAATCGGAAGTACTGATTTAGACCAGCTAATAACCGTCTAGATTAAGGATATCCGAAAAGCGTATAAACCGTCGAGATAAGGAATCCACCCTTTGACTTGCATTTCAAGGAACCTACCTATTCCATTTGTTTCCTCTGGTACTACTCGCCTAATTTGCTCGCTTGTCTCATGTGTGTTACTTCCATATTTCCAATAGCACTTCATACCGCCCTCTTTAGAATTCTCTCTTTTTTTTCCTTTCTTTTTTATGCGTCCGGGAAGAAGTTATTAAGGTTATGGACAATTTCTTCATATTCAGCTGATGGTATACCTAATACCTTCTTTTTGATTTTTCTTTCACCATATAGGTTAAAGACAGGATTCGTTTAATGTCACTTATATAAGAACGACCATAATCAGCTGAAGCTTGGGTCTCTTTACTACAAACCTATTGAGAATACCAGCCATTAGATTGTCTCCTGGTACCTCATTCTTGCTCAATAATGGGGATCTTATCTTAACCGATAAAAGAAGTCTTCTTCAGGCACATTCTCTTGCTCCAACTGACGTCCCGGAAGGTCATGGAGTCCAGACACATGATCGTGTTCCAGACAACGCCCCGTCGATTCCACAGTCTTCCATAGGTCTAGCACTCACGATCATGAGTGTCGACGCAAGCATAATGGAAATAAAATGCATCTTCATGTTGTTAGATACTGTTTGTCGATGCGGAGGGGCTGTCTCGGTCGAGTCTTCACCGGAACTGTCACATACTCGATTCGCACCTGGTGGGGGAAGCTGGATTGCAATGAAGCTTTGGAGAGGTCTTTTTGGGAGGAATTGGTTTCCTGTACCTCCCATGAAACTCGAATAATGGCTAGAATGTCAGCCATCCAGCAACAGAACGTATGGAATCTGGGATCGCACAAATGGACCATGGTAATCTGGCCCTAGGGAGAAGGATTGATAACCTAATAGTTGATAGGTTGTTTTCAATCCCCAAGAATTGTTTGAATTCAAGTCTTCACACACAACTTCTCACAGAGCATGCATTTCATTCACCCTGCAAGAAGGTACCCTAGTGTATACTTCTGGCGTACTTACTGTACCTCCCATCATGCTCTTTGATTGGCTACAAGTACATGAGGTGGGGCCGATCTCGGCCAGGCGGAATCCGCGGGCGCGTGGACTCCGCGCAGTTCTTCCTTCATCTGCATACCACTAGAGCGGCTGAGGCGCTGGCAGAGATGGATACAGCACGGCCAGAAACCATTCAGAGTCGTCGGAAACGACTATCCTTGATTCCGAAAGCGGTGGGTGATAATTCTTCCTGTTGGAGCAGCGATGACACTGACCGATTTTCTCCTGGCAGTGTGAAGGATGTCGGACTCGCAAGGTATAGTTTAACAGCTTTCGTCGGAATGCTTAGTCCCTCCTACAATAGAATACTGATTCGTGTTTAGATTCGTTGTGATCGCACGTTTCCCTGCGCTAACTGCGTCGCATCTGGAATTTCTTGTCAAAAGACCGATCGAAAAGAAAGCCGAAGGTCGGATCGAATGCTGCACATGTAAGAGATCCTTCTCACACCAAGGAAGTATAACTCATTATATTTCACAGCGAGGAGCATATGAAGTTTTTGGAAAATCGCTTGCGCACTGTCGAAGACCAACTTTTCCAAAGCCAGAGACGATTGTCAGGGAATTTGCCCGTCCATGCAGCGCAAAATGACAGCATTCACAAGAGCAGCCCCGGAGACGCAGGTCCCGAAAGTGCCCAGACGCCGCTATACGAAGGCGAGTCTTCGTTTGCCAGTCAATCGGCCCAGGCAAAGGAGATTGTGGAGAGATTCGCACACTCCAATAACGGGCCAGATGCACCGGGGCTAAGTGCAACCTTGGACTCCATCAATAGCCTCCTCGGCTCAAATATACAGACCAAACCACTTCCAAATGAACCGGATGTACATTCAAAGGCGACAAGCTTGCCTTTGCCGGCTGAGATGATAGTCACAATACTTAGAAGATTTCAAGGTATGGAGTATACACAGCAATTTCATTCTCCCCGCCTTTTTCAATGTCGAAGTTAGGGGACCAGGTCAATAAACTGACATATCCAGTTCAAAAACCTCTCTTTTTAACGTCCTATCCCATCAATGATCCCCTGTTGGTAGAACGACTTTGCCAGAGAGTTTACTTTCCAACGAGGAAGGTCTCCGTTGGTGATATCGCAGCCATGCATGGAGTTCTTCACTTTGTTTTGAAGGAGTACATCTGCACCAAGGACTCTCTATGCGATCAATATGATCTCGTGGCCCACCTCAAATCATGTACGGATAGCTTTGAGGCAGGTCTGATGACCGTTGAGGTTCTGACCATGCCTAGCTTTGAAAACCTTTTATCATTGGCTATGGGGGTAAGTTGGGAATCCAAAAAGAAGGGCTAGGTTTTGAGATCATTTCCGCTCACACTCTGTGATAGGCAATTAAAGCCCAAGATGAAGCAAAGCCAGTACTAGGGAGTAATTTGGTTGCCAGCGCTGCACAACATTGCCAAATGCTTGGACTTCACCGCGAGTCGACTTACCAAAGAGATGACTCTGGCGATTCAGAGCATAAGCGCCGCCTGTTCTGGACTATCTATATGATGGACCATACCGCATCCCTGTTTCTGGGGCGAGCACCATATATCCCCGATTTTGATATTGACTGCCGCTACCCTCGGCTCTCAGAAAACCTCGCTATTCGCCCATGGGACTCGGCTTTTATTTTCATCATCAAACTGAGCGAAATTCAGGGAGAGATATATAATAAGCTTTACTCAGCCCAAGGTCTCAGGAAAGCACAGCCGGAACGCATTCGGTGCATCAATGATCTCGAACTGACTTTGCTAGAATGCAACAGAAGCAGGAAAGAGGTACGCCGTTAACATTCCCGTAACGCATGTTTCAGACCTTTTGACTGATGATGACCACTATAATTGTAGATATCGGCCGACCATGTTCAAAACAGGGAATTGTTTCTTATGTGCGGTAGAATATGGGACCTCTCCTTCTACTCTACTCTCACGACGATGCTGCGTGCATCATTTACCGCAAAAATCGGCGGAGAAATCGAGACTCGTTGCCTTGATGCTGCACGGTTGAGCTTAAACAGTCATCTAAAATGCTTTTCAGACTATCAACAATCAAGCCGATTCTCAGTTGCCGATTATGCCAATTGGTATGTTTCTTTCATGTTGAATGATCTCTTCATGATAACTAATCCAAACCCAGGGTCCTGCTTTATTCGTCGTTTACCCCTTTCATCGTTATCTTTCTTCACATTGTCGCTGCAAAAAGCCGCATCGACCTTGATATATTGGAAACTGTGGTGACCACTCTACACCCGATCCAGGCCGTCTCAGATGCTTCAGCGCGTCTTTACAAAATATGCTTTGCCTTCTCTCGGGTGGCCCGTGGCTTGATCGAGGAGCAAAGCCCATATCCCGGAAAGCAACATGCTGAGAAGGATTCTCTTCACTTTCCGAACGGCTCGCGACAGGACACCATTCCGTCTGTTGAGCCATCATCACAGAGCTTTCCTGTCGATATGATGGATTACTTGACATATCCGGAGGCGCAAGATGTAAATGCAATTCTGGATACTTGGGATAATGGCCAACCATCAGTCATGGACCTGTTTGGATTCGAATTGACTAGGGCCTGAGATTGGAGGCCAGAATTTGATGTGATGTTGTGAATCTTGTAACCTTTCCTTGGGCCAGTAACAAGGACATATCTCTTGATATAACTGTACCTGCACACCAAAGCATGATATCCGAAAACCCTTTAGATTACTCGATATTATTACCCTCGAGTCACTTGTGGGCATAGCGAGTAGATGCTGACGAACTCCTATTGGATTCCTAGCAACACTGAAAGGTAGCAAAGATTCTTTCTTGGCGCCCAGAGGTAGCCACAGCCACTGACTGATACCGAGTGGCGACTGGGAACGCCCCGCACGATGATTTCATCGGGCGGGGCGGGCGCATTCTCCGCCCCCAGTCTCACGTTAGACGGTTTTTTATTAGAGCGGGCAGGATACAAGAGAGACGAAGGACCTTCAAACCTCTGCGAGACAAATCTCTTCGAGGGAATACTATAAATACTATATCATACCCGCAGCTCAGTCTAGCTAGTATTGATCATGTCGAGCAATCGCAGCGAGACCACGTTGGTTCCCGAGACATCCAACGAAGCCAGGAACTATGCGTCTCGCGAACAGCATGCTGCTGCTGCTGCTGCCGCTATGAAATGGGGTATCACCCCCTCCAAGCCCTACGATCCAAACGAGAAGCCTGGGCCAGATCACCCCGTGCACAAGATCCCCGTTGAGAAGCAAGAGAAGATGCGGAAGAAGGGCATCAACCCTGTCCTTCGTGCTGAGATGGACGAGTCGGGGAAAGGCGAAGGGGGGTTCTGGAGAAAAGTGGCTCAGACATCCATGGGAGGCGGATGGATTAAATGAGATGGGGAGTGCCCCTATATATCATTACATTTTAGTTATTGCTGACCACTATCATGGGTTGACTTGGCGCTCTTGCACAATAAGATTAAATTTAATTTGATTCTATGACTTCCAAGTTAGATTCACAATGGAGCAGGATTTCGCATTCGGGAGGGCAGCAGAAACACGAGGCAACCTCCGTCTACACTCCATTACTGGCGTGTGGGGGCGAAATTGATTTAAATGTGTCATGAAGCTTTAGTCCAGTCACATCAAGGTCATGGCACAAGGCCAAGGCTTCATCTCCAACAACCACTATCAGCCTTGGTCTTGGAATCCATATCCGCCACTAAGCGAAGGTTACATTCCATCATCTCCGGCCCCCCGTGTAACTGTTAAGGGGCGCTGCTGGGCGCCTTGGGTGATCGGGAAAACCGGATTCCCGTTCTTCGTGCTCTCAGGACCAATAACAATCATCTCGGTAGGTCGGATGCGGCAATCAAGCCTTTGGCTGAGAACAACCCAAGCATTTTCAGCCATGGCGTTCCTTAGCGTAAACGTAAACCGTGTCGTTTGTATTTCGAATATGCTCCCATTTTCCACTGCCCTTCAATTTTGGTAGTTTCCACGGTAGCTGAGGGAATCTCGTAGTATTCGCTGGTTCGTCCGAGCGAATGAATGTCGCTCTATCGTGTTTGGGCCCACCACGACGCTCTATCATCGGTTTCCCCGCAATGTGACATCGGTGGGGTGGAGAAGAACTGTGCTTTGTCACTTTGCATGGACACGCCACTAGAAGGGTATTACTCGTGATTATGTCCAGGGGATGGACTGAGCGTCCCTGTTTCTGCCTGCACTCGATTGTCCGCTTCTCTCCTCCTTCACCCTTTGCTGTTTTATTCGACATAGAACAATCTTGTATCTCCTCGGCCTACGAGAATGTCGCCACAATATCAGGATCCGATCCGAAGTGATCATTCAGATAAGCGTGATAGCGGCCTAGAAGACGCAGAGAAGCAACATGTGGAGCGAGCACCCGCAGACTATGACAACCCGTTCGGAGATGAGGACTCTGCAGAAGTCAGATATCGGACACTGCACTGGTGGTTCGTACCCAGATGTGATGAGAACTAAACAACACCTCTAACACTATCCTCAATGCAGGCAATGTGGCATGAGTACGTAGCGACAATGCGCCCGATGCTCAATCCTTTCTCGTGGCATACTCCCTTCCTAACGCCAAAGTCGCTTGATAGTCATGATCGCGGAAACCATATCTCTAGGAATCCTGTCCCTTCCATCAGCGGTCGCAACGCTAGGGCTTGCTCCGTGAGTGACTTGTTCGACCGAGGTGCGAATTTATAATAGGTGCTCACAGTGCGGTAGGGCAGTGATTTTGATTGTGGGATTAGGTCTTTTGGCCACCTACACAGGATATACGCTGGGCCAGTTTAAACTCCGCTATCCGCATGTGCATTCGATGGCTGATGCTGGGGAAGTGCTTTTCGGGATACTCGGCCTGCCACGCTTCGGGCGCGAATTCCTCGGCACTGCCCAGCTGCTCTTTCTCATATTCATTATGGGAAGTCATATTCTAACGTTCACGGTAATGATGAATACTCTCACAGAACATGGAACCTGCTCCATTGTCTTCGGCGTGGTCGGGATGATTATTTCCTTCATTTTCGCTGTCCCAAGAACCCTGCGCAAGGTCTCTTGGTTTTCATTTGCATGTGAGTGCCCAAGAATCATCGTGTGAAATCCGATTCTAATTCCAAACCAGCATTCGCAAGTATCATTGCGTACGTTCAATATAGCTATTGGTCTTTCACGTACTCAACTCATCTATCTTCCCAGTGCTGTCCTTATAACAATGATCGCGATTTCCATCCAGCGCCCCGGAAATGGAAAAATCGACGCAACCACCAAGACTGATGTTGCGACTGGGTTCCTCGCAGTCACAAATATTGTTTTCGCTTACGGTATGCGATATCTTTCGAACGCCCTGGCCCCTATTCATTGCTAAACGAGAATTACGCAGCTGGCCATGTCGCTTTCTTCGGCTTTATCTCCGAAATGAAGATTCCGACAGATTACCCCAAGACATTGTACATGCTCCAGGCGACAGATACAACCATGTATACAGTTGCTGCTATCGTCATTTACTACTACGGTGGAAAAGATGTCGAGTCGCCTGCTCTCAGCTCCACCAGTCCCGTCACGGCTAAGCTCGCCTACGGAATCGCCATCCCGACTGTAAATACAATTCCTTCTATCAAGTCCGGTCTCACATTACTAAAATTGGATAGATTATCATTGCCGGTGTGATTAATGGCCATGTTGCAGCCAAGTATCTCTACGTTCGCGTCTTCCGGGGCACAAATCATATGCAAAAGCGAAGCTTTCTTTCGATTGGATCCTGGGTGGGAATCAGCCTCTTGCTTTGGATTATCGCTTGGATAATTGCAGAGGCCATCCCCGTGTTCAACAACCTCTTGAGTCTAATAGTAAGTGGCAGCTCGCACATAATGGTGAGATGGCGTGGTTTAATCTATCAATACTAATCGGACTGGTTCTCCTAGACCGCACTTTTCGCGAGTTGGTTCACATGTGAGTTGCAATATCTTGATTGATCTTGAATCCTTCGCTAATTATTTCCAGATGGACTTGGTGGTATATTTTGGCTCTTCCTTAACTGGGGTCGGTACGGCGACAATTGGAAAAAGATGTCGCTGACTTGTCTCAATCTTGTGATCGTTGTGATCGGTGGCTGCCTGGTAAGACTCCAACCCAAAGTGCTCGGCCTTAAGCTTATTCATTTTTCAGTGTGGAATGGGACTCTGGGTATCTGGGAAAGCGATCCATGATGATTCTGGCAATGCCAGCTTCTCTTGTGCAGCTACCGAATAATTTCCGAGTGGGACTTCTTTCCCCATGATGAGGCCGGCATTTTCGAATTAAATCACAGTCTCAGTGCATATGCCTAGTTTCACTATTTTCATGACATTCAGCACGCGGGTACTTGGGCCCGTCGGAATAATTTGTTTGATGATTTACTTGGCGTCGTTTCAACCCGGACGTTTCAGGGTCGCAGCCATGAGACTCGGCCCGTGCCCCTTTGGGAAGACAGGCCTGAAGATCGCCCAGTAAGGGGTAAATAAGCTTGCTAGAATTATGGAATTGAGAAATATATGCAATACGGTACCTGGTTTCGCCATGCGCCGAGCACCCCACAGTTTCCCGCTGTCAGAAAGCTCCCCGTTTCATATTCAGACAGTCGCTTAAGAAAAGATATAAGGGTAGTGTAGCACTGGAACAATATGTAGACTGGTACACTTCGCCGTTGGTTTCTGTCAATCATCTTTCTACAGAAAATTGATCAATATGAAGTACTTTCTTTGGGCTATCATGCCCATCGCGGCAGAGTGTGGCGAGGTGCTATGGAGTGGCTTTTTCAATGCCTCGTCTACTGTCAAGGAATTTGATGAATGTACGATGGTTCCAAGCATTTGACATGGTTTATTTATGCTGACTCGACAGGGTCCTGGTCCAACCAGATCGGCGACTGGCAGTGGTACATCCACGGCGATGGAGAGACAAGCGATTACATCGGGCTGTCAGAGACCTTCAAGAACCCGGCAGACAAGAGCGACGACCAAGGAATCCGGATCACCATTGTGAGCTCTCTTGAACTGAATCGTAGTGACAATCGCTAAATTTTTAGGACGGAACATCCTTCTGGAATGGCCAAACAATGGAGCGCAGCGAGCTCATCCCTCAGACCACCGAAGACCTCGGGAGTGGCCATTTGTTCTACCATTTCTCCCTCTCCACGAACGAAACCAACGCTCCGAACCCGAAGTTTGAACATCAGATTGCATTTTTCGAAGTAAGTAGTGATGGAATGGGGTCAAAAGCGACCACACTAATGCCCTTCTTAGAGTCATTTCACAGAGCTCAAGTATGGGTTATTGAGCGGCGACTCAGCCACTCAAGACAACACACTACGTTGGTGCGTGAGCAGTGAAACACACTGGTCGACAGAATTGCAAGCCGGCCAGTGGTATAACTTCGCCTACGACATTGATTTCGATGCGCAAACGGTCGGGCTCTGGGCCTCCAACGGGAGCGACGCACTCACGCAGGTCGTGAAGGGGGTCAGCGCTTCCACTTCGACCAACTCAGCGGATTTCCATATTGGAGAACTGCGACTGGACAACGGTGGGACTGATTCTAAGGCGGAGGATTGGTTCTGGTCTGGAATCTTTGTGGAGAAGGCCCCGATCACCACTAGCGTTGCAGGTCCACTGGCGGAGTAAGGGTCTACTAACTTTCTGCAACCAGAGCGACAAGCATAGGACGCCTGGGGAGAGGAGATAGAATTAGCACAGGCCAGTCTCACCGTACGATCAAGATTCTACGATGTGTCTGCAGTCTCGTCTCGGCTTACCGATGCCAATCTAGAGCGGGAACCCGGTGTGACGTTAAGGGTTTAACATTGTGGGGCACAGCGCAAGTTCCTCGGGGAAATAAACAAGAGTAATGTATTCAAATATGATATCATTCTGCGTCGAAAGCAAGTTGAGCTCGAAGATCCTGCATCGGCTCAGCAGACACAGGTTTCGTTTCTTTTTTTATTATGTACATGTTCCATTTACCGGACGCAGTATCCGCCGTCGATGATCAAATCGTTACCGGTCATGTAGGTGCTGGCGTCGCTGACCAGGTAAACGTAGGCGCCCTTAAGCTCCTTCGCCTGGCCGTTGCGGCCCATGGGGATCATGGAGTTCCACAGGTCCTGAATCTTCTGGTCCACAAAGTCGGACAGACCAGTGTCGATGTATCCAGGCGAAATGCTGTTGACGCGGGCAAAGTCGCGCCACTCATTGGCCAGTGAACGGGCCATGTGAATGCAGCCGGCCTTCGCCACGTTGTAGGAGGTTTGTTCCTGGGGGAAGTTGACGATGTGGCCGGACATGGAGGAGGTAATGACGAAGGAACCGGTGCCGCGCTCCTTGAAGTGGTGGCCCACCGCCTTGGCGCAGTGGAAAGTACCGGTCAGGTCGGTTTGGATCACTTCTTCCCAGTCGCTAACAGATCCATCGAGGATACCGCTGTTGGCGGTGCGGCCAGCGTTGGCGATAAAGGCGTCGATCTTGCCAAAGTCCTTGATGACGTCCTTGACGAAGCCCTCGACGCTCTCCCATTTGCCAACATCACACTTGTAGGCCTTGACCTTCACGCCGTACTGCTCAGACAGCTCCTTGGCATTCTTCTCGCCGCCCGCCGCTCGTGACGAGTAGGTGATGGCCAGATCGGCGCCCATTTCGGCGCAGCCGCGGGCAGCCTCAATGCCCATGCCGCGGGGGCCAGAGGCACCAGTCACAATGACGACCTTACCCTTCAGGCTCAGGAGGTCCTTGAGGCTCTCAGCTTGGGGAACTGGAATAGGCATGGTGGTTGATAAAAGGTGGTGTAAAATAGATACGAAATGGGTTGGGGTGGGCGAGAGGGTTGAAGGTTGAGGGTTGAGGGTTGAGGGTTGAGAGTTAAGGTTGGAGGGAGAGTTGAGCAGAATAAATACACTCACCCCCAGCGGTACTCCCAAGGTTCGTCGCTTATATATTCCTTGTTCCCCCTCCTCTCTGCCCCTCCTAGCGCTTGGCCGGCCATGACGGCATAAGTGGCAGATCCTGGCTGCGCAGCCTCGACGTGATACGCTCCACTGTAGAACCTGCTGCACTCAGGGCCAACTAGTCCTGTCGTATTGCCCCTCACCTGCATTCCCCTCGATTCGTGGAAGCTCTCCCTTTCAGTTTCAACTGATCCAAATGATCCCACCCCAGCGAAATGCGTAGAAGGTACTCCGTCCGCGTAGAATCGTGGGAGCTCGGATGGCCTCGGACGGTGATGTCATGACTGCCTAGCTCGTCGGTCCACTTTTGACGTCGACCACCACCACTACAGTACAACTTAAACTGGAACTGGATTTGTCGATGGTCGGGATGCCGTGAATTGCCAGGTCTTATCAGGCCCCTCTCGGCTGTTTTCCGGATGGTACAATTTCCAAGTAGGTACTGGGTACTGTCGCAGACAGAATTGTATTTTCCATTTCATTGCGATGCGGGCGAACCCCTCCCCCCCCCCAACAGTCAATCAAGACAGGGTAGCACAGAAGCAAACACGAATTCAGCGGTGAATGACAAGTCACAAACACAAAAAGATCCAGACTAAATCGCAGTAGAGGATAAATTTAGCCTTCGCCAAGCTCGATCCGAGTAAGCATCTTGCCATCTACCTATCATCGAACGGGGTGGCTGGGAAGCGGTGATCCAGGCCGGCCCCAGCATCACGAATCAGACAGCATTCACGGTGCAAACCCTAGAGACAAAGCACCCGAATGCACACCGCTAACTCTTGCTCAGGAGCTTCCAAAAATCAATTAATGGGAGGATGGGGCATTGTACTCTGTAGAATAGTGAACTGCTCTCGTCGAACTATCGCCCACTCCAGATAGATCCACATGCTCGGCCATGACGCTTAGACAGGAACGACCGGTATACTCGTTAAGTCAGACACTGTTCACGCATCTTGGGTAATACCCGCCGGCTCCCAGGATGTCGACTGGCGGAATTATACCACCCCGCTAGCGCGGTTTCAATACTATGCATGATTCGAGTGCCCAAGTCCCGCCTCAAGTGCCTACCCAGGCGCCAACACAGAGGTTTCGCCATTCCCGAGTCGGATCGACTGGTGAAATCCTGCATAGGTCTTCTACCGTCAGCACTCTTCACCATAACGATTTTAACGACTCTTTTTTTTCCAGGTAGGGAATACTTCACGAAGTGACTACCACCTACGGAGGACGACAGGTCTAATAAATTATCTCAACTAGAGTTCATTCGTTCTTCCACCGCGATTCCCATATCGGACATGTCGGGCAGAATCCTTTGCGAGACAAGGAGCATGTGGAAATTCATACATGGGATGGTCCCGGTGATCCCGACAATCCGTCAGTTGATACGTCTACGGCCTCACATCGGGAGAGACTGACATTCACAGTTTCAATTGGAGCAAGACGTACAAATGGGTGTTGACCATTACAATCTGTTTCATGTTCGTACAGCACCATGACTCGAGTGCATTCAATTACCTCTAGTGCTGACCGCTCCTAGCTCCATTCTGACAGGTCTACCCGCTGGATCCTATGGCGCCGGAAACACATACATGGCACAGCAATTTCATGTACAGAATGAGCCCTTCCCCAATTTGGCCTGGGCGACCACGTCTTGGAACATGGGGGCGGCCTTTTGGCCTCTTATCTTCGTCCCGCTTACGGAGTCATCTGGGCGTATGCCAGGATACTTCGTGTCATACTTCCTCCTGGTGGTCTCGCTATTCCCATCGGCATTTGCACAGAACTTCGCAACACTGGTCGTCACGCGCTTTTTCGGCGGTGGTGCTTCATCCGTGTCTATCAATATCGTTGGTGGGAGTATTAGTGATGTGTGGTATGGCGATAAGGCCCGCAGCCTGCCAATGTCGTTGTTCGGCTTTACCAGCGTGGTTGGAATTGCACTTGGTCCGTTCATCGGCTCAGCTATCCAGGAGATCCACAAAAAGGACCCTTGGAGATGGTTAGAGAAACCGACCGTACTATCAGGCGAATCCCGCTAACTGGAGGCAGGATCTTCTACATCCAAATTATCTACAACGCAGCCTTAATCCCAGTCTTTTACCTCATTCTCCGGGAGACCCGAGGCGATGTCATCCTACGAAAGCGTGCTAAGAAGCTCCGGTTGGAGACCGGCCGTCCAATCTACTCGGAATCCGAGCTAAACACGACCAGTGTGTTGAAGTTAATGCAAATTTCCTTCGAGCGCCCAACGCGCATGCTGCTGACCGAGCCCGTTGTTATATTTTTCACTCTCTGGGTTAGCTTCGCATGGGGGATTCTCTTCCTCTTCTTCTCTAGCGTTAGTCAGACGTTCAGTCACAATTATGGATGGGGCACATTCACCACTGGCCTCGTACAGCTTGCTATTTCTGCCGGGGCTGTTATTGGCACTGTGGTCAATCCCCTTCAAGATTGGATATACCTCAGCTCTGCGACGCGGAATCGTGATAACCCCGGTAAACCGATTCCAGAGGCTCGTCTCTATACCTCGATTCCAGGAAGTCTTCTCTTCGCCGGAGGATTGTTTTGGTATGGCTGGGGTAGCGTGGGTAACGGATCAACCCATTGGATTGTTCCCACCCTAGGCATTGGCTGCACGGGAGTGGGCATCTACTCCATCTACATGGCCGTTGTCAACTACCTGACCGACGCTTACGAGAAGTACGCGGCATCGGCACTGTCAGCCGCCTCGTTGGGTCGAAATACTTTTGGTGCTTTCCTTCCACTCGCCTCGTTCCAGCTTTTCAATACGCTCGGTTATGGATGGGCAGGCTCACTTCTGGGCTTTGTCGGCGTGGCTCTCTCTTTCGTCCCTGTCGTCTTGGTTCTCAAGGGCCCCGATATTCGGCGTCGCAGCCCGTTCATGAGGGAGTCGATGTTCGACCCAGATCACTTGGAGGATACCATCGCTGAGGGGGATCAGAAGTCGGAGAAAACCGAAGTGTGATCGGTTTAGGAGTGATGAGCATATATTTCTTCAGAACGGCAGCAAATATACACGAACCATGTTCTTAAATCTACGCCCTAATTGAACACAAATCCTGATAGCAAAGACCAATTTGAATAGCAAAATCCGTTGAGTCGCTGCAATTCGCGTGGGTTGAGCTGGTGTTGTATTCATCAGTTAGAGACTTAATCACAGAAACTGGAAGCACTTGCATGTTTATATTTGTATGGTTGTTAGCCCACTTCCATCTAACACATAGGACAAATGATAACAGCGACATCAAGCAAAAATTAAGATATCCCTTTAATACTGAAGCATCAATTATCAACAGTCAGTATCCCAAGGCGGCCTCGGGATGTTCTCGGGATGTGCTCGGGGTGTGCTCGGGGTGTGCTCGGGGTGTGCTCAGATCGCCTTTCGGTCTACAATCCTCAGATTCCCAACCCGCATATCTCACACTTGGGCTTTGATCTTTGCTGCTAAACTCTGCTTTCTCCTCGGGCTGTGGTCAGCCCATCGCGATTTCAGCTTGGGCGACCCTAGATTGATCCGGAAGTTACCTATCTGACGGAGTGCGTTCCAGTTAAGCTTTGGTTGAGGGAAATATTATAATACATCAACGAGGCTCAAAAGGTCCCTTCACTTGAATCCTGCGAAATTATAGATTCGATTTTATGGACGTACATGCTGACAGACCTACCAGAATTTATTGTGAATTACGAAGACCCATCTATGGACATGCAAATTGGCAAATTGTTGTTACAGTACTGGATTCTTCCCATGAGAACAAAGATTGATATAGCAGTCTTCTGATTATTGGATCTTAGATTCTCTGAATTGCTATCTTTAAAATAATTACACTCATTGCTTAACGACCGGTGACACAGCGGTTCCCTTCATGTGTTACTTTCCCCGACCCATATCCCTTCCTATTCTTGAAGAAAGTATGTCAATTTGACGTTTGGTGAGTACTTGATCGCTTTTCTTAAGATCGAAAGATCTCTGACACGGACATCACGATAAATAGATCGTACGATGGCTTCATGTCCTTCTCGGGCTGCCAGTTGAAGGGCTGTCTCTCCAAACGTATTTTCCGCCTTGCAGTTCAGCCTTTTATCTTGGAGCAAGAGTTCCACAATTTCCAGGTGCCCACTTAATGCTGCCACTGACAATGCAGTGCCTCCAAGCAACGTAGCTGCATTGAGATCGATTCCACTACGCTGATCAATCAACAACTTTGCAATCTCGATATGGCCATTCTCGATTGTGATGTAAAGAGGAGATTTGTTCCAGACCCGTTTGTTGATATTAACATTATTTTGGTCTAGAAGCCGACGTACAATCTCCAAATGCCTCCTCTCGCAGGTATAGAAAATGGGCGAGGCATTCCGAATATTCAGCGCAATATCTAGTCTCGTGAGAAGTACCTCCAGCAATCGTAGACTGCCACTTGATGCAGTATAGGTGATAGGAGCCCGTCTACACCTATTGCGAATATTCGGATCTAGCATCTTAAAACCGAGTAGAACATATACGAGAAGAATATTGTTATTTCATACGGCATGATGCAGGGCTGTTCGCCCCTGTTGATAGACCGCGTTGATATCAGCCGACTCCTCGGATAAAATTTGCGAGGCCGTAGACTATTGATTCTCACCAATAGTAATATATAGCGGTGTAGCGTCTTCTATATCACAAGAATTGATTTATTAATATAGGGAATCGTCCTATCCGTCGTCTAGCGATGGTCTGTTGTATCATAATCGCGAGCTTGGCGCGGTTTCTCTTCTACACATTAGCTCTAGGCGCGCTAATTACTCCTCAAGGTCAAATCTTCGTCTCGCCCTTACTATATCTTCCGCTAGTGGTGGAGAGCTCTTAGGGTGAGAGTTATATATAACTATCTATCAGCGAGCTCCATAACCAGCCAGCTTTTGATTCCATACAAAAGCCAAAACTCATTATACCAACGAAGTAGATTGTTACGGCGTTTACGTAGCTGCTCTTTCTTGCCCCGAGTCAAAATAGGAGCCATATTTGCAATATATAAAGAATAAATTAATCAAAAGCTAGTTAAGCAATTATACTATATATACGTCTTCTACACTAGTTTGAGTCTTGTCGATATCTGTTCCAGCACAACGTTACGCTCTACACATAAACTAGTGTATCCAAACAATCAACGGTTATGAACGCCGCATTAAGCGCATATTAAATTCCCACAGTGCACCAGAAATGAAACATCAACATCGCGGTCTCTGAGAAATAAAGATTATTTGCACAGCCGCAAATTTTAAAAGACGTACCACCTACTTTGACACGGTAGCCTCGGCAGCCTTACTATACATGAAATCCCGAAAATTCGGTGGATTGTTGAATTATAGAATGAATCAAGACACCGTGAGACCTTTACGAGAATATATGACGCCTTTCCTTCAGAGCTCAAAAATTCATACCATTACTATCTTTAGGCCAGCATGCCTACAAACGATCCCTCTAAAGCTTCCCCAGGGTCTGTGATCCATGAAGCCTAAAACATGACCGAACACTCACTGACTTTTGATGTAGGAATTTCAAGTCTACAGCAGTTTTGCCCTGTAAATCTATGACCACCCCCCCCCCTGCAATCTCTCCAACCCGCACAGCATTGCTTCAGAGCAGACCCGGCAATGGCAGAAGACCGGATTCCGAGCAACTTCCAATGGCATCAATTCTTGGTCTCACTATATCCGAGATTCGCTTTTCAGGCTCTGAATTAAACTACTCAATCGGATTCAACGAGTGCCTGGACACAATCAAAACACTTTACGACCACTACTTCATCGTATGAAAGCCAAGTACTCACCACTACAGATGTGCACAGCCTCAGGCACAATTCCAGTCCGTTCATACCCAAGAGTGATGTCAAACTTAAATTACCGTTGCATTCTTACGACAATCAGGAAATACAAGCTTCGGATACTGTAGAACCATCTAACCTAGTATCTTGGTTGGTTCCTGAACCAGATCTTCTCCCTTTGCCGGCATCCAATCCTTACAGTAAGGTGACTAGAGAGCTTGGAGTATTTTTGGGCAAAGAAGGCTCGAAAACTAGTTTGTCACAAACCGAGCTATATCAAACAGGCATGTTGAAAGACGGGATCCGGGGAAGCATATCTATATTCAGATAATATAAAAGCCATCCCGCTCAGTCTTCAATATCGATAGCTACAGCCACACTTATATAGATAAGTATAAAGGGTGATAGCTCTATATCTACTATTATATTATCGACCTAATAGATATATAATCCAGCAATTAGTCATATAAATTAGCCAACGCTAATCTCTAAATAGGGTGTAGAGCTGATCCTAATTAGTGTAGTTAGAGATAGTCTTGCCTTTGTTGGTATTATACTTCTACACTATCTTATCTTTCGCTTTTTTCGTAGGAAGAATAGGCGATCTAAAGACCTTTCTCTATCGCCGCCAGTAAATAGTTTCTTAAGAGAGGGATTAGAGATATATATTTCAGATATAGTAGAAGTTTTGTATTTCTTAATTAAATCCTAATTATATATATTTATCTTCGATATAAAAGCCTATATATACTAAAGATATAAATATAGGGTATATAATTTTATAATAAATACCTTCCTTGAGTATACACCTATTCAAGAAGGGGCTTGGCTGACAGCCCCGACCAGTCCTGTCTGCGAACCAGGAAAGGCCACTGGGGGTAGTACGTAATAGAGAGAGAACACCTAGAGGTTATTATGAAGAGACAGAGGTGTCTGAATTGCTTCCTCTGCGAAGGCCAGCACTAAATACATCGCGTATGCCCTATCTTATATCACACCGCCATTTGACCGTTCACATATCCCCCACTACAATACAAAATACCAGACTTAAAATAGTATATCTATAAAATAAATTATAATATAATTAAAATACTAGTATTATATATACTATTACTAGAAAGATACTAACTATATTAGATAATTATCTATTCTAGCGAATTAAAATAGTAAGAGTAGGGGAGAATAGTGTTAATCACTAGTGAGATAGCTAGAGCTATAGTATTAGCTTAATTAATGAATATTCACTAGATTAGAGTCTATATTATACACATTAGATTTAGTTCCTTATATAAGTCTAGTATAACCTATAGAAGGAATTAATACTTAATAAGCAATTTAATAAAATATGAACTAATAAGAGTTTAGATTAGTAAAGAGTGATAGGTGAAGAGGAATAGGATTAGAGTAAAGGGTGAAGAGTAAATAGTGAAATACAGATCGATAAAAAGTAAACTATTAAACTAGTGAAAAATAAAAAATAAACCAGTAAAGAGTAACTTGTAAAGTTTAAGCTAGTGAGGCTAAGGTGGTAAATAAAGACTGATAAAAAGTGAACTGTTAAACTATTAGAATATATATATACGAGAAGAACAAGTTGATTTCCAATCAACTTGGTTCTTCGTATAGATATCTCGGGATTAATTCCGATGGTTCGGCTTGGTTCCTGATCTGCACCAGCCTCATATCACAACACTCTCACCCCGTTCTCACCTCTCTCACCCCAGTCTCCAAAATTCTCACCCATATCACCCGCACTAACCATAAGCCAGAAACTGACGCTATTTTAAGATCCAGGGCTCTTTGGCTATTGACCGCGTTTAGTATGTGGCTTAAGTACGGCTGAGCGGACGGGAAGCCCTGTTCTCCACACCCTATGGTCTTATGTACTTGACACAGCTGGAAAGTGAAGAATATAGTAAGTTATTAGTGCGGAGGCTCTACCTTGGTCATTGTGCTAACTATAGACAGTCCCCCTTTCTGGCGGCCAAAACTCGTCCTATTGGAACCTTCACAGCACCCATTTCAGTTATGGAGCTCCGTAGTGCTCTTCCAATGGTCCAGATACCATTGCCACCACCTAGTTTCTATCGCGACCAGAAAACAACCAGCTCATCATAGTCCACCTCTTTGAGTTCATCAATGCCTCGATCGTCATCTTGCACTACAGAGCGGCGGAGCGTATAGGCTTCACGAAGTTCTTCCTCTGCCTTTTCTTCATTTCCCATGGCTAAAGAAATCTGTGATGCTTTGTAGGTCGACCGAGCTAGCTCTTGCTTATATTGTTGACGCCCACTGAACACCTTCAGAGCTTGGTTTATAAGTACTCTTAAAATGGTACGTTAGCAATTATTTCAAATGAAAAGCATTCGAAAGGAGTGTATACCTTGCTTCTGCATGATTCTTAAAACGAAGATTATCATCCGCCAGTCGGTGACAGATGTCACCAATGCGGTGGTGACTGTCTCCAAGTGTGGCACGATATTGTTTCAAGCATCGGGTGTGGTATTCAAATCCCTCCGCAAACATTCCTCGGGTCACATAGACGTTGCCCAGTGCGTAGAGCATTTTACCAGTCCTTTGGAGATGTCAATTGGTTGAGGTCTCCGTAAACTGCAGGATCCGCAACTTACTTGAAGGACAGTGTGTCGTCAACGCCATTTGCGTTTTTGAAAATGTCTATAATCTCAAGCAGTGCCTGCTCCGCTTGGACGTAATCGCCCAAGATCCAGTACACGAGTCCAATATTTGATGCTGACCATCCCAGCATTGTGTCTTCGTAGTGAGGTAAAGCTTGGAAACTTTCGATCGCCTTTGAAAAGTACGTGATTGCCACTTGGTACTGACCATCCATGGCGTGTGCAACGCCGGTTTCGTTATAGCCCATGCATAGTTCGTAATCAATCACAGATTCTCCTTCGGGGGTGTTCCTCTGTTTGAGCATCTCTAGCCATATTGATGTGTGCTTCAGGAAGCTCTTCGTGTCATTCGTCTCCCCTGCAGCTGTACCAAGATTGTGATGGGTGTCGCGGATCATGTATGCTACCTCCACTGATGATTTGTTTTCTAGCCCGTCACATATTCCTTCGACCATCTTGAACCATTCCTTGGACTCTTCTTGAAACCCTCTCTCAAATCGATACCTGCTTACTTGTCAGCACAGTCTCAAAATCGACATTGCATAGTACTCACCACCCGGCATCACCGAAGAGTGTTGCGCTAGCTAGCTCAGGGCGAAATGATTCGAGTGTCGATACGAACTCATACGCATTACTCAAACTCACCACGCTGGGAAATACCGGGGCGCATTTTTTGTAGCGCGCAGTGGTGAACCGAGTCTCCAACGTCGCGAATGGCCATATACTCGAAACCGCATTGATTGCGAGGTTGTATATCTCAATTAGTTGCTTGTGTCCGAATTTTTCTCTTGCGACATCTTGCACAAGTCGGTGGACCCAGACATCCTTTGTTTCTGGATTTTGGTTGATCAAAGAAGTCTGGAGAAGCTGTGCCCTTGACTCATAGTACTGGACCAAGTCCCTCGGGAAGTAATCGAAGGATGCACCTGCGCATGCATTGATCAGAATGGCTTCGGGAATTCGATCGGGATCTAGCAAAGAGATCAAGCACAACAAGCCTAGGCTTTTGATTGCTAGCCCATCCAAACCGATCTTTGATGAAATCGAGTGCACCTGTTCTGAGGTCGAACTCTTGTCTCTTGGCAAACTCATATCCTCGATGCCGCTTGCTTTGTAAAGCGCGAGGAATTCAGAATAAGAGAGCCGCAGCCGGGTCATGACACCAGCCATTTGAGTCAAAAGAAGCGGCAAGCCTCCAAGTTTATTCGCTACTTCTGCAGCATCCTTTTCTTGGCCAAGACGGGGAAATCTCCGAGTAAGAATGTTCAGGAATTCGACAGCATCATGGGTGGCTAGTGGATTCAGATCAATCCCCTGGTTTGCCATGTAAATTTGATCCTTTGCAAATGAATCACGGCTGGTGATAAGCACGGAGCCGATACCAGTCGTCGGCCAGCAATCCTCCAGCACGTCAATGTCGTCAGCATTGTCAAATATCAGAAGCCAGGATGCCTCATTGCTGGCTGATGGGGGACTGTTGTATGATCGGACTGGATTTGACAGCCAGCCCTTGACTATCTCGCACGACACTGTAAGGTCTTTGGCCTCAATTTGATCCTCAAGGCCCAATCCAACAGCGATCTCTGCAAATTCTTCAGAAAGCTTTTTCTTGCTATCTGCGGTAACGAAAAATATCGCATCGTATTTCGACTGTCTTGTGTACGCGTACTCCACCGCAATTTGAGTTTTACCGATACCGCCCATGCCGCAGATTGCATAGGATCGAACGGAGGTCTGGCATAAACTGTCGCTCATTCTATTTTCAGGGAGAAGATTTTCATCAATCAGGTCAAGAATGTCAGCTCTGCCAAAAAAGTCACTTTTTCGCTTGTGAACCTTCATGGAGAAACAAGGGAGAATGGGGTTCTTCTTCACCACTTCGAAGCTTGTGATTGCCTTTTCACTTCCTTGGGAAGGATGAAGAGAGGAACCAAAAGTGGCATCCTTCGAACTATTGAGTGATGGAGAAATTTTTGACGATGGACCCTGCTCCGGTACTGCTAGCAATCTGAAAGCTTGGGCTGCTTCATTCTCTGTCGTCAAGCTTCGAATTGTGTCGAAGTCGCCTGCATACCGAGTGCTAGCTGGTAGGAGGCTCAGTAGATGAACAATGGGCAGCGAGTATCAATCGTAACTAACCGTGGAATTTCTTGTATATCAAACCAGGTGCATTATCTGCCGCGCGTTGCAATGCACCACTTATCTTGTCATACAGGGTGCTTCCAATTTCAACATTGCAGATGGTGTTATGGTCTTTATTGGCTTGCACGACGATCTCGTTATGCGACTCGACTATACAACATTTTTGAGGGGCAATCTATTTTGTTTCGCTGTAAGTTATCATCTGATCTCCAGGTCTTGATTTGTTGAATGGGCAGATTTTGACTCACGACTACTTTATAAGTCTTGAAAAACCCTTGATGGACTCGCGACTCAATGTTCTCATACGCAGATACGATTGGTGCCTGAATACCGAGCAATTCGAACTCGTGGCAGCACTTCGCCAAAGTCTCGTTGTCATTGGATGTCAGGTCATGTTTTCGTGATGTTCTTTGATTCAGGCGGATAATAAGTTCCAAGATGTTTGGATTTGGGTCGATATTCAAAGGTAGATGGGGAGTCCCCAAAAAAACAATGCCTGATATCACCTCAATAACCTCAAGGTGTCTGAAAACATGACCTTTCGTGAGTGATAAAGCCTAAAAGCTCGTTAGGCATTCGTCTGCATTCAAGACTCAATCAAGACCCACCCATTTCAAGCAAATCCCCCCAAGGCTGTGGCATATGAAAAATAGCGGCTTTCGGCGATGTGGACTTCTGGAGGCGGGAGGCGAATCGCGCTTCTTCCCAGAGCAAAGCGTATGAAGACAGGCGAGTAGCTCTTGAGCTTCCTCCGCGAGTTGTTGAACAATGCCGGTATTGCCGGTCCCTCCTTTAAACTCATATACCCATGTCTGAACTCTGGCATTGCACCCATCAACGAGCTTCTCTAACCATCTGCCAGATTTATCCTGCCATGCGACCGGGGGCGAGGTACCAATTCCGGGGACAACAATAACACTTCAGTAAAACGAAACCGGCAGTTAGCATCATTCGATATTCATAAAGTCTCAAAGGGGCTCTCTCGTAAGACTAACTTGACCTCCTGGTTTTTCGCTTCTCGCTCCCCGTTTCGTGGATAGAACGGTCGCAGCATTGATTATGTTCAAAACCCTTTCAAAGTTAATAGTAGACCTTAAGCGATGCGGCTTCCGTCCGAGTTTGAAGCATTGAATTCTTTCAAACGGTACAGTGTGTTTAAAAAAATGCAGGTCAGGCATGGCGGGGTAGGTATTCATAAACCGGCGCAACCTGCCCGGTGAGCAGTTATGTACCTAGGTCTTAGTTAGCCCTCGAAGTATCTTTGATAGAGAACATTGGAACATAGGTTGAATACATACATCCACAGCCATACATGATACGCACACGACGCATAGGTACGTGGGTACATACTGTTACACTTCGATGTTTCGATCTCCGAGTCGTACATAGTGGGAGAAGTTCGAGGTACCTCGGCACGACATTTGGTACAGGTTAAAACGTTCGACACCACTGGACGTCCTGTTTTGCTGTTTCTCTACGCTTCCCTGGTGCTATTTCTCCATGTCCGCCCCGCGCCGCTGTGGGGTAGACGGAATTCGATTGACTCCGAGTCATTCCGATGAGCCCCGCTTATCATTCCCATACGCAGCCTCTTTGTGTTTTTTAAGTGCGCCACTGCACGTCCGTATATTTGCCTTGCCGTCCACAGTTCATGTTGAGGGTCGAGTCATGGTGGCCTGCTGAGGTTGAAGTAGCGGTGAATGTTTCAATTGTTCAAAAATGCACCCGTTTAATTTTCATTTAGACACGCCTAGGATTCAAGGCACCTTTGACGCCTTCATGATGATACAGAGACTGAATGTTAAATACTAGTGTTCACCGCAACGCGCATGCTATTTTATTCAAATGTCCAGGTTCGCAGACTATACCCGCTAGTCTGACTAATCGCCATCGTGAGATTTCGTTCAGTCATCATTCTGTACATATTAAGAAATACTGCTAGCAGGGGGGGGGGGGGACAAGGCCCTGAAAATGGTGATATTCGTGATACCAGAGGCGTTAAAACAGGAAGTTTTTATCCAGTACACATGTGAGAGAAACATTTTAACTTGAAAGACTAGATGCCCATTTGCACTTAGATATGTGATGGCATGCATACAGTAGCATTGAATATTTGAACAGTCTATACCAACTCTCAGGGAACTTTCCCTCTCATGGGCAGCTTGGCATTCACTAAATACATCCAATATTTCAGTCTGTTTACCTGCACATCTGGTATGCACAGTAGAAACCTAGGGCGTGCCAAGTGTCTAGTGGTGCACCCATTCCTCTTATAGCCCGGGAAGGATGCTACACTTAAGGATGGCATCCGCACATGTGTCACGATCTCCTCCAGAAACGATTCCATTTCTCCAAAATGGAATCAAACAAAAATATAACGACTGAAGCAAGAAATAGCCCCGTGCTTACCGTGAACCAGAGCCAAAGTGGTATGTCCTGAAGCTCAGGCACGTTCATGCTGCAAAACGAAGAGAAAAATGAGATAGGGACGAATATAAAAGCGAGGAGGGTCAATTTCTCTACTCGCTGAGCTTGCATAATTGCTTTCTCTGATTCTAGAATGGCCATGGTGTTCATCAGAACCGCAATTTCTTGCTGGCAGAGCTGATACAACGTGTCAGCCTGCTCATGCAAGTGTGAGAAATCTTGCTCAATCTCTCTTCGCGCGCGCTTTGCTGCCTCCTCTTCGGCGTGTGGCCATTTTGTATGGCCGGCTTTGCTGAGCGAGGAGATAGTGCTCTTCATGTAACGTGCATGCTTGTAAAGTAGTGCGCTGAAATATCGCAAGTCTCCAAGGCTGACATGCGGTTTCTCATTTCGGTTTAGGATAGTCTTCTCAAGCTTCAGCTCCATGAGGTTCAAAAACTGCTTTTCTGAGGATCCCACAAGCGCAAAAATCTCGGTAAGAGAATAGAACGGATCTTTAATTGTGATATTTGTCCGCAATGAGCGTCCATAGCCGAGATGAAGCGCTGGTCCATATTGTGAGCCATGTGAACTGTGGTCTGAAGGGTTACCGGCCAAGTGATGGGCTCTAAGTCCCATCATGGGCTTGTAGTTGATGATTGGAAGCAGAGAGGTCCGTAGGGGCTGTGATAGCCCCAGAGCAGATGTCATTGATTCCTCCATAAAGTCCAGTCCTAATCTCCTTCCGTTGTCTGCCCATACAAGCACTGAAGTGAAAAGCTATTAGTCAAAATCATTTTTAACATTCATCAGGAAGTCGAAGAACCTACCCACCCAGCCTCTGTCATTCTCAGCTGGTTGCAAACAAATAGAAACTCTTTGCTCGATCGCAAAATTTGCTTCGTCAAGCACACTGATGTCACGGACTATTGTACCCCCAACAGGAATGTTGGATCCCACCGTTATGAGGCGGTGGCTCTCGGCCAAAGCAGCGGCAGTCTTGCTTCGAATTGTTTCCAAGCTGGCCTGCTGTCCTTCACGACTGAGGGAGCTTCTTAAACCAATCGTAATCAAAGGTAGGTCGATAATATTCCATTCACAAGACGGCAGGAATGGGAAAGATGGGCCGTTCGAACGGTCGTCCACAGATCTAAAATCCAGAAATCTGCTGAAGTATTCCGGATCCACTCTATATTTTGAGCCGGTCAGTCCCAACCATTCAGGGGATGGATAGCCTTTTAAGAAGAGTAACTGGCCAGGTGAGTCCACCTGTGTAGGGATTACATAGTCCTGAAGCTCGCGACAGCTTTTCAAATGTTTAGGGCCTTGCAAATGCCATTTTGCTGGGGAACTATTGGGACCGTTGCATTCATGGCCTTCAATTGGTACCTCCAACGTTATTCTGGCAGGATTCAAAGCGAAGCGATATAAAGTCAGGAAGTCATCCTGGATGTTTGGAGCACGGAATTCACGGTCTGATGCTGCTAGTATATCGGAAAAGAATCGTGCCAGCCTCTCGTGATGGCAACCGGCGCCTGTATGCAGAATAGAAAATTTGTATACAGCCCTTGCGTAACCATGGACACCCACTTTCCTTCATGCGTTAGTATGTATTGGCGCAATCCAAGTGTGGAACATCACTTGAGCTTACAGAGTTGTGTTTCGTTCCGGGTCGATCTTCCATTTTGTTCCGATAGCGGTATCGATGGATTCATCCACGCATCCCCTGGAAGTGGCTCCGGGTATCGAAGCTCCCTGGTTGAGTGGGCCATAGCTCGGTAAATTAAGCTGGTCGACTTTAATTTCGCTGTGATTAATCAATAACTACCATGTGTTATTGCCTGTGAAGGATACAAAATGATATCAGACCTCCGGGAAAGGGAGTAGACGAACGAAGACCTTTTCCATGTTTCGGTTAGGTGAGTATCCCAGTTGTAAAAGCGTCTATTTTGGTTCATAACTAATAAGTATTTTTCATAAGCAACATGTCAGACTTGCGGCTCCTAGCCCATTGCCTTTTCCATCCCTCTTTGGGCTGGTCTGGCTCTTGTTCTTGGGCTGTTTGAGTAGATATTACAACAAAAATACATCAAATTTTGGCGATAAAGGCGGCTCCATGAAAAACGAGGCGTGGAAATTACAAGAAGGCAAAAGCAAGGATAGTCTACGTGCATACATGTACAGTATGTAGCTTACTGCTAAGCCACCACATTGAAGAGAACTTGTTAACATACGAAGTACCCCTGTTTTCCTCACATGTGCTATAGACCTGTTCGGCTGCCTTGATTAGACCGAGGCGTCAGTCCGAACTAAAATATTCCCACCTTCCCCGCCCCTCTTGATGCAGTCGTCCTTGTTTTGAGAGCCCCCTTTTACCTTTCACCCCACCAAAGGCAGAAACATTTGAGCTAAAGACCCTTGGAATGACAAGATTCCTAGGCCGGTGGGATGTGCCAGTTCAGTTGAAATCGTGAATACTTGAAGATGCGACCGTCATTCAAGAGGACAACTTGCGGTTATGGCTTTCAAAGCCCTATGACACTAGTCATAATCCGATACGGAGTACACGGAGACTCCCTAACAATTGATCATAGACTCTGTACATGAAATTTCAATTAAGACCGGTCATCTGGTCATTTCAATACAACCTGGTAGCCCCGGGAAGGGGCGTTTCGAGATACATGCTGTATATCCCCGCTTTCGGCGGCAGGTTGACTAAAAGAGTTAGGTACTAGTCCATAAACATTGAAGTGAACATATTTGGCAAATGGAAATACTCTGAAGGGCTTGAGCTGATCCACTTGGAGGAACTGCCTCGTCACTTCGTATCCTGACCAAGAGTCGCCTTACTACCCGGGTGAACTCCTGGTTCCTGTCGGGAGCGGATTGCCACCAGCAGAACTAGTGATTTGTCAAATGTATGGATCCATGATTTGAATCCGGTCCAAGCTAATTGTAGCTCCGCTTCTTGTTGGGAGGCATGAGGGTCTCAGCCTTAGTCAGACCCGCACCACCCATGTATGTAGATAGACTCGGTTAGACTATCTACATGCATCCACCTACCTATCTACAGATCCTTCGAGTCATGAATTTTCGTGCTTATGCGGGTAAGTATCCTGCACTGTACCCGTAAGTTTGCAGACCGACTGCACCATGATTCACTTTTGTAAAATGCGGGTGAAACAGGTGAGCGTTGTCAACTTCAGGGTGGAGTAAATGTGGCAATATATATTTCTTAATTGGCAATAAAGACATATATTCAAACGTGATGTTTGGAGGCCGAAGCTATACGGTGGATCGATATCTACCTGGTGACCTACTAATGCTTTGATCTCACGCATTAAATGGAAGCACTGGTACCAATACGTCCGGAATGTCATCTTGATTCGAAGTCTGCTCCCGAGGTCTTAGTGTACGTGGAAGACCAATAAAATGAGATTCAAATGTAGTCTTTGCCTTGATCAAGCTAAAACTTATTCGATGGAAGCCCAAGAAACCCCTTCTTTCCTGTAGACATGGCGGTTTGATCCTGTTCATGATGAGTTCGACGATAGTTTCCGAACTTCTTATTGAGCCAATCACTTCCAATCCACTCCACGCCCTCCGAATCAATGAAAGTGGACGTATTGCTAGGACGTAGGAAGAAAATGACAGAATATCGTGGGTCCGACACCCAGAACTTGCGAAGGGGTACCACTCGGTGGAGACATGATTTCAATTTGCAACCTGACAGAAACCGAAGGCTATCACCCACATTGACTATCGCACAGTTTCGTCTCGGCGCCACATACTCCCATCTATCTTCTTTTTGGGAGTAGACCTGGAGCCCCCAGTTAGAAACAAAAAGGACCGAAATGCTCCCAGCGTCGGTGTGTGCGAAATGACCCTGGCTTGCATTTGGGGGCAGTTCCGTCAATGGGTAGCACTGAAGAACTGCCGTAGACGTGGATGGAGAGGATCTTTGGTGATGTAGTCCAAGTCCTACCTTGCTATCAAGTCCCAACGAGCTAGAGAGGTTTTCCAGAATATTGTTGGTGATAGCATAAGACTGTTCCATAAACCTAGTGACGATATGCCAGTCTTCCTTGATACCCTTAGGGATGAAAAGATCGGAATTAATAGCCGGGTTGGTGAGAAGATCAAGAGGCAACTTTTCAGCCAGTCAGTATGCAAGTCTATCGATTTTTCGTTGGTTGAGGGAGGTGGGTTCTGAGATACCCTCAATCCTTCGCAGCCATCCTTTCTATTTGCAACATTCCCCTCATCCAAGCCAAGTGGTTTATAACTTTGAGCAGAAAATTTCAGTCAATAATATAATAATAACGGCCACATGCAGTTTCTGATAACACTCACCCACAGATATTGAAAACTTTAGCTTCCTTCGACGTGTCCTTCGATTTCACTTCGAGCGGCTTCGCGAAATACTTTTTGGACACTTTAAAGAGCTCATTCATGGTATCAATGATCTCACTTTCTTTTCCCTCTCCAAAATCGAGGTAGAAAAAGCCCCAATCGACGCAGGCGGAGTACAACCTCGTGGCCTCTGCTGAGTCCTTTCGTTGAAGTTTATCATAGTCAAGTTTGACAAGATCTGCAATGAAGTCGTTTTGTTCAGCCATTTTTTCCACAGTCAGGATAAGAAGGCAAGTTTACTGAGTATTCAGGGCCCGACCACTGGGTTGGTTGGGGCTTCAGATACTTTATGGACGAGGTATTCACATGCGTCATTGCTCCGCAGGTAATTTTCCAATATTAGAAGGGCACCAACTTTCCCCCCATATTCTGATCGGAAGGCTGCAAAATCCATGAGCCCTATCACTATATTCATTTCATGAAAAACATTAAATTCTTTTCCGCGGCTTCCTTCGCCGATCTAAGGAATGCGCCAATGATCAAGGATTATAACAGGTTGTAAACTTGCCACGTTGACCAAATAACCCGGGTTTATTGGAAGTCTCATGAGCAGCTGCATATCTAACACATTAGGTATAGATTCCCTTTGGATACTGGCCACAAGTGCCGGTGCCCAGGTGGTATGCAGCAATCAGCCTTGGCGGGTCATGATGCGCCATACAATTTACCACAGCCCAATCACAGACGGCAGAAAATAGGAGAGAAATATGAACATGATGTACTAACGCACCCCGATAATGAAAGAGAATGTCTGAACTATCCTAAGAATTCTTTGGAGCATGTTGCGCATAGTTTACAGAAATCTTTGGAATGCCATTAATACATACATCCCTGCCCAGGTGTATGACGAAACTGGTCCTCCATGTACAGTTTACTGTATTCAAAAATATTTTCTTTGAGAATGTAGCCAAAGCATGACGAATGAAAAATCTCTTTGGCCTTCATCAATTATCTAATCAGGAAGATTCTCGCTTCACAATTCGATCAATGACCCCAGTTAGAGTTTCCTTCGGTAGTTCGAGAAGCCCGTTTGACAAACCAAACTTCTCAAAGTCAGCACCTCTATCCACATCATCCGCATAGAGCAGCATGAGAATGAGCAGCTTCAAGCCCTCAGAATGATCTTTATTGTCAAGCTCGGCGGCCTTCCTCAGTGCATCTGCCGAAGACATAGTTTCAACCTTCCATGTGGTATCAGTTGCTTTTTGTAGTGCCTCAAGAACCTCGCGCTGTGATACAGTGAACGATGCCACAAAGATAGGCTTGTTTCTTGTCTGCTCGGGATTCATTAGTACCCTAGCAACAGTGGTACTTGCAGTTCCGATAGTTGTAGTCGACCATTGCTTATCACCAGAGTCGTAGATCGTAACACGCTTCTCCTTGAGATGGTAGTCCAGCCATCCACTTTCAAGTCCCCAATCAAAGAATTGGCCGGTATGGATAGCTGTCCAAGTTAAACCTGAGCTCTCTTTACTTTTCAGGTAAGACATAACCCTAGATTTATCCTCGTAGAGTGTAACAAGATCTGCAGCTGCAGTACAAGTGTTGTTGCCATATTCCGTAGGAATAAAACGCTTGACTCCTGTTTGAATTGCAGCGTCGATCATACGTAGATGGACCGTATATGGTCTACCAGGTAGCGTTGAGACGAGCGCGTCTTGCCCCTTAAAGGCCTCGAGAAGTTGATCGATTGGGTAGTCATCGTCCACCTTGTGAACCTTGATTCCGGGTGGAAACGTTTGAGACTTCGAGGATTTTCGTGTCAGAATGGACAATTTGAATACCCCTTCTTTTTGAAGTGCTGCTAAAACCTCAGTGCCGAATAGACCTCCAGCCTATTATGTTCTTTAATTAGTACACCCCTAGGATTCCGACTCGGAGCAACAAGGAGCTTAGGTATACACTTACACCCATGGCCATAACGTTCTTGATTGATTGAGTCATTCTTGGAAACAAATTGGATTGAAATTTGTACGGGTGTAGAGATATGGAATTCTCAAATTCTCAGAAATAGGATTTGCCCCGCTTTGTTGGGTTACGTGTGTATTTATACACAAAGAGGACCCGTGAACCCATCAATTACGGCCCCACCTGGGCAGAGGAACTCAAGTATTAATACAACCTTGGAATTTTATTTTACAACCCAAGACCTGGGAGAGGGGCTCCGTTACTCGGATCAGGCACCCATGCCTACCTGCAGGTGACCGGGTTCAAATGTTCCAAGGTGGAACACAACAGGGCTAGCGTTATATCCGTATTCAACCTATGAGATTTTAAAAGACACTGCCGCACCACAACAGCCATATTGGCCACTTGGGCATCGCCGCATCCCCGAATCAATGTGTTAATGCACCACCAGACCGCCTAACAACTATGGCCAAAAGGGGGAAAACGATATCTAGTAGAGAAATACACGCTCTTGGCGAAAGAAATAAGAACATGTGAACTTGCATTCCAACAAAGTTCCTGCTGAAAGGCAGTAGTGGGTGTTACTAATGATGGGATGAATCGGTGAAGCGATCAGAAGGTGCGAACTACACATGAGTGGTGGTGCGGGGTGACTAATAGTCGGTCGCCAATTCGACCTGCGCGTCACATGATCAATAGTTCAACCTGATCAAGCGCCTGCTGAATATCACTACCAGAGCATCCCTACTTCAACAGGATATTGGAAGGTACTTTTGTTAAACGATATTGATTAAGTAATTAGTTTTACCCCTTATAAATTGTTAGTTCAGGGGTTGTAATAGAAATCAGACTTGTTTGTTTCCAACACTGGTTACCATCGTATATGCGGTTCCACCGCCGTCGGTCGCCAATTCGACCTGCAGGTCACATGATACAATTCAACTTGATAAGGTCACCTGATCTACACCCAATGGAGTTCAACAACAAAAGGCATACTCTCTTCAACAAGATACTAGTGGATGGTTTGATTAAACGTTATTGATTAAGTAATTAGTTCTACCCCTTATAAATTGTTAGTTCAGGGGTTGTTATAGAAATCAGACTTCTTTATTTCCATCACTGGTTGCCATCACGTATGCGGTTCCACCGCCTTCCAACTCTAATTCATTGCCTGAGGCTCTCCAAACAGTTCCGACTCCCACCTGCGCATCATGTCGACACAGCGGTCGCCTCTTTACCACAACGTCTCATGCTGGTCCCCTCAACAATCGAAGAAGAACATGCCATCGGCTCCCGTCACTCGGCTACACTGTTGAAAGTATTCCCATCACCCCCGGTAGCACCTGCTACAATATCTACGCCTTCCTAGACCCCCCACGTCAGACCCGAACATGCTTGACCTCGCACATGGATACTGTCCCCCCGCACATATCCCTCCGAATCACGCCAGACACCATCTACAGGCGAGGTACATGCGATGACAAAGGGCTCATGGCGGCTTAGGTTATTGTATTGGAGGAGCTGCGAGCTAAAGGCCTTGTCAAGCCTAGAGATGTTTTCATCCTTTTTGTAGTTAGTGTAAAAGAAAGGTGGGGTGAGGATTTCTGGCTAACGACATGGGGCTTATTTGGGAAACAGTGATATTCGGCGAGCCTACTGAGGGAAAGTTTGTTGTTGAACACAAGTGACACTTGGCCTTTGAGCTTGTTAGTCAAGGGATCCTCTTGCTAGCAGGGGCGTAGTGTTATCTCAACCATGACTGCGCTATTAGCCGATTTGGAGAAGATCGGGTTCGCAAGATCGAAAATCATCATTCCATCGACTTTTCATTGTGGACGGATCGGCGGTGGTGCTGAATACAATATTCTCACGGCTAAGTGTACTGCTCTCTATCAGATTCGGGTGGCCAGTGGTCTGGACCAGATTGAGAAGTTGGTAGAGGATTCAGTCTCTAAGTATGAGCATGTGCAACTGACTAAACGATTCATTTACCCTGAATTCTACCTGGATCATGAAATCCCTGGTTTGGATACAGTTTCTGTTGCTTTTAGCACGGATGCGCCGCGATTGAAGGGGGACCACACGAAGTATCTTTGCGGGCCGGGTTCGATTCTCGTGGCGCATGGAGAAAATGAGCATATCAAAGTAGATAAACTTGTTAACAGTGTTGAGGTGTACAAGCCCATCGTGAAACATTGCTTATCACAATGATTGAGATTGGGGAATCGCAGAAATTCGCCTTTCAAGTCGCTTGCTGATGAGGTGAACGACAGCCATACAGTTGAAAATCACGGTTCCACTGGAAAGGTCACATCCAGCAAGTCTTTCCGATCGGTCTAAAAGCTTTAGGTAAATGAAGAATACAAATTCCGGGAGTGTTCATGTAGTCATCGGCTCATAGACCAAGTTTCCCTTGAAGTCAACTCAACAATTTGACCACTTGCTGATAGACAATTGACAGATAAAGAACATTCTATGAGCCAAGTCATCTCACATGGTTTAATAAACTTCTACTGGTCATTGCTATATACTTATGTATTGAGACTAACCGTCTGTAACCCCCTAATCTAGTGGCCTACCATTGCCTAGTCGAATATTTTGCTATCTTAATTCCCCCCGCGCCTCCCCCGTCCACAAATTCGGTTAGCGCCTTTATCTCCGTAGCTCAGAGTGACGCTAGTCCAGAACTGGTGACATTTCAAGTCGCGGACCGAGAATATGGCAAAAACAAAATTAAGGACACAGCGCAATAGACGTCTCAAAAAAGCTCCAAAGTGATCTGATAGCCAAAAAACTATGAGGCGGGGAGTTATCCAGTTGGGATCTTGGTGTATGATAGCGTGGTGGCCAATCTGGGCGACGGCTGCAGTCCAAAGTAGTCTCCATTGGTGTGAATGCTTGTGTCTTGCCTAGGAGTGGCGATAGATATTGTCCGGAGAGGACATCCTGTGGCGACACCATTCAGGGCGTCCCAAACGCACCTCAATCTACTACAGGGTGTGGTGGTCCAGGAATACACCCACAACTGCCCAATTTTAAACAGCGATGACAAAGTCGTTCAGCGACTACTTAACAAGACCCGCAGATACATTTAAAGTCGTTGAAGCCGTTTGTTGAAAAAATTCATTAGATATAAAATCCCTCAATACTATAATGGTCCTACACACTTTGAATGGTCAACCCCAATGACTTTGTTTTCTTTTAATTTTCCAACAACTTTCAGTAACCAAGTGTTTTACAGCTTCTCAACTAAATCAGTTCAACTACTTCATTAATAGATTCAAAGTTTGGCTCGAATTGATTTCGCCCGACTCCTTCAACGGCCTTTTGGAATGAATATTTCTGGAAATTTTCCGCGGTGAAGGGAGGGTGGTGAAAAGAGAGTGTTGAGATTATTATTATTATTATTAATTATTTAACGTCGCCGGCAGGTCACTTAGCAGGTGACCCGCTACCTCCCCAGGGGTAACTGGACGTGCTACCTAAGCGAGGATTTACGACAACTAGGTAACTAGCTCCACCAAATACACGCTGGAAAGCAGCAAATTTGAGCACTACTTGCTGAGAAAGGAATGGAAGGAGCATTAGGCACTATCCTGGCCTGGGTTCCTGGGGGTGGAGTACCTGGTCTGACCACCCGCGGATGGGAGAGGGTGCTAGCCTCTCCTATCTAGGCAGAGGTGAAGACTGTTGCGCTATGCGGCGTATGTTTGTGCCCAATTTGGGTATATGTCCTTAAAGAAGGACGTTTCTTGCACGAAACGGCCAAATTCCTTGGCCCCAGTAGCTGTGCTCAGTATCCAGTCTATTATTGTAGATGGGCTGGCCTTTAAGCCTTTCCATCTATCCTTCTAGCGTTCCTCGCAGGCGGGCAGAAGAAGTGGACGGGGGATTTTGGCTTACCGTAGGAGTAGGTCATAAGGGAGTCCCTGTGATAGAACCTCTTGTGGTACACCTGAAAGTCACCATAGCCAGTATGTGCGGCTAGCAGCCGGCCGAGCACCCCGCGGGGAAGCCTATGTTCCTGAGCGCGGCTGCTCTTGGTGCGAGGTTGAATATTTAGGTCTTGGTATACCTGAGGTGCGTCCCTGGTATATGTAGCACGCGTTGCCGCGCGGGTATATTGTGTCGCTCTGTGTATAAGATGGGGAGGGGGGAATATAGGAGCTGTCTAACGCTACGCCCTTCTTTTCTAGCTCATCGGCAGTCTTATTCCCTACTATCCCGGAGTGGTCTAGTATCTAGTGTACCTCCACGGGCGTACGGTGTGTGCTAAGGATATAGGGAGCGGATCAGGAGGAGGGACCCCTGACTCAGCCCCTAGATCCAGTAGGACTACCTTAAAAAAAAAAAAAAAAAAAAAAAACCATGGATGCCCACCTGTAGATTCGGCAACTGTCCCAGGCAGCAATCCAGCGAACATCGCCACTAAATCGAATTAATACGCATTCCGATCATCATATTGTCTCGGCATCGAGTAAACTCACAGATGGCTCAGCTTGATGCACACCTTCTCATGAATGCGCTCATAGTGACAGTTCAAGGGGTAATGGTCATTGCAGTATTGAATCTGTTGACTTTTAGCGCTGTGACTTTCTCCTTAGCTCACTGAAGTCGGCCACCTACCATCGAGTGGTCTCCAAATGGAAATATGGGCGTCGCCACGCTTACGGTGGCAATAACACCCACGACTGTGGTAAGGGAGAGTTTAGAGAACATTTTGCTTCAATTTAATTTGAGTTTTACGTCTTTTGTGTTGCTTTGTGGTTGCGAACCGATTATCAGAGCCAAGTTGACGGATATATATTTATATACTCGTCAATCGACCCCTTACGAACTCGCCCGAGGGGACGCGGATAGGCACCACGAAACCAAAATGCCGCAGTTCACGATAATACATTCTCGAGATGCATATAATATACTGGGTTCTCCCGTTTAGGTCGTCCCATCTTCTCCGAAAATGATCTGGGGGCCACCAGGTCGAGGTGCCAAGTTGCAAGTATGTCGAACAGCATGTACGTTAGATACGGACCGCGACGGATTGAAAGATGAAACGTTAGCAGTGAGCAGCACGTGTGCTGTGGACATATAGCATCGACTCAGCCGTCCGGATTTCAATCGATGATCTAGGCTGACTAGTAGTACAGATACATGTGGCATTCAAGTGCCGAAAGACGGAGTCTGTGAGATAGAATGGTTTGCTATTGATTTAGCAACCATCGCTACCGATATTTTTCTCCGGCCTTGATAGTATACTAGAAACTATTGGAACAGGGGGGTGGAAAGAAGGTATTCTCAGATGGTAGAGAATGCCGAAGGTTAGGCAACGACAATGACCGACGACCAGTGTAAATGTCTCACAAATCCCGCGTTACAAAAGAGAGCCACTCATTGGGTAATTTCAAGTAAGATATATTTTTAGTCTATGCATCTCTTGGCGCAACTATCTTCCCGTGTCAACGTCAACGATGCGTGGTCGGTGGCGCAGTTTGATCGACTCAGCAAATAGACCCTACACGTGGCGTCAGCGAGCCAATTGTAGCACTGAAGATTGTAGCTTATAATCAAAGAACCCCCAGATAGATGAAATACCCCGCCGGTAGATATGCAGGAAACTCAACTAACTGTCGGTCTAGATTCGCCTATTGTGCTATAGTGTTGAGATGGTCGGCCCACCACTGGCAACAGGGCTAGTCTTCATAGCCAGATATTTCTGAGCCATGGGCTATCATCAAGGGATCACTATCAGTTAGATAGATTGGTGATTTCTGATTTGGACATTCAGTATGAACCTGGCTCACCCGAAGTAACTCCATGTATAGTTGTAACGAGCTATCACCCCCGACTCAAACTTCTCCGTTTGCTATGATATTGAATACCCTCAATCGACAACCTCTGCTTTAAGCCGAGAAATCAATCATAGAACACTCTATTTGCGCCTTCTTTTTCCACATGACCCTAGCTCTACTGCAAAATGGCAGAGTGGGGTCTATATTCCACTTGATGACGCGGTCCAGCTTCGTCAACTCCATTCGTCAACTCCACCGCCCGCACTCAATTTCAACCTTCTGGAAAGCCCTACGAACCAGGCTCTGCTTCTTCACTGTGTAGTATATAGCTTCGGAGCAGAATCCCCGCTGACAAAGATCTTGGCAAGGCCTCTTATTTACAAATTAACGTCAACTCATTCGTTGGCGAGCGACGATCATTTCTGTAGGGCGACTAAGCCAGTGGGGCTCGTCTGCTCTTCGCGGTATCAAACGATGCTCAACGCGTGGCCCCAAGCAGCTAGGCCTTTACTAAAGCGTGAAAATTGAGCCCTAAGATCAAAATGAACCTGTTTCAACACGGCGAAACCGAGCATGGCCTCTATCAACCTCCTTGCAACGGACTAGTCCAATTCTCTGAATGACGCGTCCGAAGACGGCAGCTCAATGGCAGCGCCGTATAAATCGCGGCCGCGCGACCTAGTTGAATATGGTTGATATTCTTCAATCCAATCGATCTTGAAATCGCCGACTGGACTCTTCGATTTCACCATGGTTCAACTCTCCAAAGTCCTGGCCATTGCCGCCGCCTGCTTGGCCGCTCCCGTTGTCGCTCACCCTGGCGAGAAGCACGACCCGCATGTCCTGAAGCGCGAGATCCATGCTCGTGACGTGATGGCTGCCGCTGGCAAGCGGTCGCTTGGTGGTTGCGAAAGCACCCTGCACGCGCGCGAGCTCGCAAAGCGCAATGTTGCCCGCCGTGCGCACACCGTCCAGAAGCTGCGTCAAAAGCGCGGCATCACCTCCGGTATGGAAGCCCTATGTATCTGGACGAATCTAGATCAGCCCACTCATTCAATACAGCTCCCCAGAAATACCGCCGCAACTTGGCCGCATTGGAAAAGTGGGAAGCGATCGACCACAACCGGACCGACGCCTACCGGCACGGCTCAATCAACCAAGACTCCATCTTCGGCGCCAACACCTCGTGCATCCTGACGCCTACCGTCACCGATGGCCCGTACTACGTCTGGGGTGAGGTCGTGCGCGAAAATGTGAAGGAAAAGCTGTACTCCGACGGTGTCGATGTTCACCTGGAAGTGCAGTACATTGATATCAACACCTGTCGCCCCGTCCCCGATGCTCTAGTCGATATCTGGCAAGCCAATGCCACCGGCGTGTACAGTGGTATCTCGACAAGCGGCAACTACGCTGCTGGTGGATGGGATAGCACTTACCTTCGCGGTATTCAACAAACCGACCAAGACGGCGTGGTCAACTTCGACAGCATCTTCCCGGGACATTATGACGGACGGGCTACGCACACCCACCTGCTCACCCATCTTAACTCCACTCTGCTTCCCAACAAGACTCTGGAAGTTGGAAGTGGCAGCGTCGCTCATATCGGACAGCTGTTCTGGAATGAGGTCCTGCGCTCTGCCGTCGAGGAGACATCCCCCTACAACAAAAACACCCAGGCCATCACCACGAACGCCGATGATATGTGGAGCGTCCTGCAGGCTGATGCTTCCTACGACCCTTTCCCCGAGTATATGTATTTGGGTGACAACCTCGATGACGGTCTCTTTGCCTGGATCCAGATCGGCATTAACTCGACTGCCGACTACACCGACAACTCGTACTACAGCATTGCCGCATACCACGATGCCAACGGCGGCCATCAGAACTCAGACAGCTCGTTCATGGGTGGTAGCGGCGGCGGTGGTGGTGCTCCCAGTGGATCGATGTCTGGTATGCCCTCTGCCTCTGCCTCTGCTTCCTCATAAATGAGTTGGGTGGATAGAAATGTATAGAGTAGAATGTACCAGTATGAATAGACTTTACATTATCCTGCATTCAAGTTTGTTTTCAACTATTGGACGAAGACGGAAAATCATTCGACTGGTGTTTAAAAAGTAAAACGTCTCATTCGTCGGCCGTCTACAAAAAAGGTTCAGAAAGGTTAGGATGGGCGCGGAGAAGATGCCCACATAGAGCATGTCTCAAATACCAGCCCTGTGTATGACGCGGCTTCATTTCTAGATATTCCTCCTAGATGTTAGTAGTTAGCTGTCTCTGGTGAGTCGAAGGTTTGAACTGCTGTTAGAATTATGAACCTTCGTTAGCGAGAGAATGTATTCCGGGTGGCACCGTTGAACCCTGCTGACCGGTTTAGGAAATGCAAACACTAACTGCCTCGCCTGTGTTTCGAATCCCTGGTTCTGGTATTCTAAAAACCCTGCAGCCCCTCACGAGCTACCGACATTTCGCACGGGCCGTTAAATTTTCTTCACACTTCCGGACATCGTGTAGATGAGAACTCCAGAGTGGGTCAGTTGCTGGTAGCCTCCTCCTACCACGACCATCACCGGCTTGCACAGGCAGACCCCGCATAGGATGGCGTCGTATGGTAACCATGGATCACAACCGGCGAAGGCATCTGGCCTCCACCACGGAACCACTCTAAATGCCATGAAGGTGGAGGGTTTGCGGATGAAGCTCGGTACTGAGCATGTGGGAAACCCCAACAAACAACCAGAATTCAATAGAGTTTCCCAGCAAGTCGGCACTCCCAATATGTACTCCAAACCTCCAATGCAACCCCTCAATTTTGCTGCATGTCTGCATGTCTGCAGTTTGGGCTGTCGATCAGATCTTCGCCGGGAAGGTTCCGCGCGCCTAAAAACAGGCCTGCATAGCGTGCCAATAGACGCGCACGGACGGATGTGTGGCGGATTTGCGACGGAGATCGTTGATCATTGAATTGGCCAAGTGGATGCGATGTTCACGAGATGAGATTCCTTCGGGCGAAGGTGAGAGTTGGCCTCAGCAGAGGAGAACTTTGGAAAGCCAAGAGATTCGCAGATTCGCAGGGAAGGAACGACTGGAGCAACACCGGGAGTGGCCCAAACGGGGAAGGTGCGCGGCCAGTCCGAAGGAGGAAGGTGCGGCCGTGGCAGGTGTAGGGCTAGCCCTCGCCCTAGTCCCCTTCGGCTCCTTCATGTGCATACGCCGTAGTAACATGAACTGGCTCTCACTTGGACCTCGGTGGGTCGAGATCTTCTCTGCCATCATCCATCCATCCGTCAATCACATCCTCACACTCATTGGCTGGCACCTCTCTGGCAACTCTGACTTGAAGTGATCCCTGGTTCTCATCGCTGGTCTCGGTGCAACCTCCATCATCCATCCAACCGGAGGAGACTGCCAGATGAGAACGCCCCCTCCCCACCAGCGCGGAGAAATCGACGGATCTTACGCGGTTGTGGAGGACAATGCGGCTCTCGAAGGTCCCGCCTGAAACCATCGCCGCCGCCCATCGCCGCTAGTCGCGATCACCAGTTCTCCTGCTTTTTGGGCAAAAAGTGTCCGCCCACGCGGCACGTCCTGCAGGCTGCAGCTGTCGAAAAGACCATTCCCCCATCTCCCCCATCCCCTGTTTGACCCTCTCACGCTTTCGTGCATGACTCGTCCAACCTCCAATTCTCCCCCACTTGGCTCTTCCCAACCATTGCAATGCACCACCGGCTTGTCGCCCACCCAAACTGCCGCCGTATGGAGTTCAACCTCGTCTCGCCGATCGATAGGATTTAGACTCGGCCCTAGGAGGCAATACTACCCCACTCGACCCAAAAGATGCTCCATCTCGGCACCGCGTGCCCAGTTTGCCCAGTTTACCCAGTGTGCTGGAGAGTCTAGAGCTCTGCACACCAGCCTGCTGCTCTGAATTGTTGGAGTAGCGGGAGTGGGTGGAGTTTTTCAGGAGAATAAAACCACAAGGGTCCCATCTCCCTCTTTCCCCTCCTCCTCTCGCCCTTTGCTGTTTTATCCCCCGCCTCTTCGCCCATGCGGATGGCTGCTCCATACCGCCATGGATGTTGAAAGTCGCAAGGAGGCTGCCGAGGCCGCCATCGCGGCTGCCGTGAAGGACGATTCTCGGAGTAACGCCATTCTCATCGTCACCTCGGTCTTCCTCGCCATCTCGCTGATCAGCGTCTTCCTACGAATCTTTGTTCGAACCCGGGTCGTGCGCGCCTTCGGATGGGATGATATCACCATGGTGCTAGCGATGGTAGGTGCCGCGTGCCACCGCAATTACGGAATATCCGCTGTGAAATCCTTTGCTCACACCGTCTATAGGCCTTTAATTTGGCCTTCGCAGTTTGCGGAATCGTCGGATCGCAGAATGGAATGGGCCGGAAGCTGGTATACTTCGAAGTCTATCCCGAACAATTCAGTCGCGCGCTGTTGGTACGCTCCTCAACCCATGAGATATTGAGATATTGAGATATCGCGGAACACTCGGATTCTAACGTCTTTCAGTGTTGGTGGCTCGGCCAGATCTTCTACGTAATTACCTGTGTTGTCGCCAAGGTTTCAATTATCATCACCCTCCTACGAATTACCGTCGATCGCATTCACGCCTGGATTCTCTACGCCGCAATCTCGCTCGCCACCGCTGTTGGTCTCATTTTCCTTTTCTTCACGATCTTCCAGTGCAGTCCTGTCGACCACTTCTGGCATCAACTCTCCCCAACCGGATCCTGCGTCAACAAAAATGTCCTCATTGGCATCGCATACCTCTACAGTGTCGGCGCCGCCGTCACCGATCTTACGATTGGATTACTCCCCGTCGCCCTGATCTGGGACTTGCGCATGAACAGGCGCACCAAAATCGCCATCGTCGGCATTCTGGGCATCGGTTGCATGTTCGTCATCAATTTGCCTCTGTGCTTTGACCGCCGCTAACCTATTTCTGCAGTGCCTCCGCAGCGGTGATTATTCGCATCCCATTTGTCCACCACTACAAGGACACTGAATTCCTATGTAAGTGACAACCGCTAATAACCTTTTGACAACCTCCGATCCACAAAGAACCACCACTAACCCGCGTCTCAGATAATACCTACCAAATCTCCATCTGGTCCAACGTCGAAGCCGGCCTTGGCATCACAGCCGGCTGTCTCACCACCCTCCGCCCTCTAATCCGCTTTCTCCGCGACGGGTCCTCCGCCTCCCGCAGTCGCCGCCCCGGCTCATTTCCCTTATCGAGCAACGTGGCGCAGAACTTCAACAAGTCCTCGCGATCCCGACAAGGCGACGATACCCACCATCTCTGGCCCGGGACCAACAACGACCCGGACGACTACCATGGCGTGACAACGACGATCATGGGGACCCAGCGACCGAACCCAACAAGCAGCAGCGAAGAAGATCTGAATCCAAGCCAAGGCTGGAAGGTCGAGCGATCGGTCCGGGTGTCTGTGCGCGATTCGACATGACCGTGCTTGGCTATGATTTGTTGCGATGCTCATCACCATAATACCCATAATCATGTATAACTAGATACCATTTACGAGTCCCTGTTTCATGCCCACACCATTTCCCCTGTACTCTTCCTTCGTACTTTGTACTTCATCCCTCACGATTCCATTCATTCATCGTGAAACGGTTTCCTGCAGGGGTTCTACTAGCCGTGGTGCCAGTGGGTCTTGACGGGGGAGTTCCCAGTTCCAACACAAAGCGAGATGATTCCACCCCACCGACCGGCAGTAACAACTTGAATGCAAACCGACCCGCTTTCGCGTTTTCACCTTCGCGTCGGTGGTTATGACTATTCTGCAGGGTGGCTTGTTCAATCTCTATATTGACAGGCAGCTGGATTCTGGGCACGCGAGCTAAAAGGTCTAGATCTTCAAGTTGCCTTGGCTAGTGCTAGCCACGCTAGACATGCATCGTGACCCTAGTTACAAAATGTCCTAATTATGCCTAGCCGAGCCCAGTCACGGTCCACCCCGGTGGCCGCTTCGCTACGAATACCAAGTGGAGAAGAGCGACGTTGAAGTTGTAGCAAGATCAAATGAGGTTGTTTCATGCATCTCATCTCATCCGATTCCATATTTATCTACCGATCGTTTCACATTACGCCTACACGAGGCTGCGGCTCCTCAACCGGCACAGCCAGTTGACCCACTCCTTTCGGTTTCAGTTCATTCTTTAGTCTTCTCCTCGTCGCGGACAAGACCTTCCTGCGAAGGCGAGACACCTACCCCGTACGCGTCGACATGGGTAGAGGCAAACTTTCGCGCGGACACTTTCGTAGCGAAGAGGATGTCCAGCTCGGCGTAGGTGCGACCTTTAGGTTCTGGAAGACGGAAGAATGCCCATGTGAAAGCGACCAGTGCGGTGCCGCCCCAGAAGAATCCTGTCTTGCCGGATGCGTTCCACGCGGTTGGGTTCATAAAGTATGGTTCCAAGACTTGGGATACGACGTTGGTGATCTGGTAGGCCGTACGTGCTAGGCATACGGTTAGAGGGCGGAGACGGACTGAGGAGATTTCCGAAATGATGGAGTAGGCAATGGGCCCGACGGTTAGAGAATATGTGAAGAGCCACAAGAAGCAGAATGATGACTGTGCCCACATGGAGGATTCGGTGGTTGAGGCGGCATTCAGAATGCCAATGAGGAAGAGCAGCATGCATAGGATTCCTTGACCCCAGACATATAGAGTGCGCCGGCCGAAGTAAGTGATTAACCACCACGAAAGCGCAGTCCCCACAAAGGCCACTCCAGTACACCCAACTCCCAACTCAAATGCCTTACTGTTGTCCATGCCAGCTTGCTCGAAGAAATAGGCGGGTGAGTAGGCAAAGGTACTACCGGACAGAATCTGGCCCATGAAAGTAAGGCAGCAGATTTCCGTGCGGCGTAGGTCGACTCCCTTGAAGCAATCCTTGTAAGTGGTGCCGGCCTCGATCTCTGCTTCAAGTTTGATCGTATGGACCATCATCGCAAGTTGGCCATTGATTTGATCCTCCGTCTTGCTCCCACCCAAGCGACGAAGACTACGCTTTGCGTCTTCGAACCGGTCCTGGCGAACCAAATACCAGGGAGACTCGGGTGCCAACCAGCAAACCGCCATCAAAGGTACCGGCCAGATCCACTGCAGGGCAAACGGAATGCGATATGACCACTGATCGGGACGGTCGACCAATCCGTAAAGAACACCGCTGGCGATCAACTGGCCAATGGCCCAGCACATGTTGACATAAATGGTGAGGTAGCCGCGCAAGTTGGTCGGACACACTTCGGAAGCGTACGCAGGTCCAATCGTCGCAAACACACCCCAAGAGAAACCACAGAAGACCTGACCGACGAGGAGGACGGCAGCCGAGTTGGCAAAGACGACGATGAAGATGAATGCCGTCAAGAAGGCGAGGGCCACCACCATCACAATCCGGTAACCATATCGCGATGCCGCCCATCCGTTCAGAATACCACCTGGATGATCTTAGCACGTTCCAGCAACCAACCATGAGGAGGATTTGATCTCACCAAAGATGCAACCAACGGTACTCGCCATATTCAATCCAGTCTGCCATGGCGCAGAAACCTGCCATCCAATCTCATCTCCATACCATTGACCGTACTTCTGCTGGAACGTCGGATAGGCGAAGAAGTTACCCATTAGAATTGTATCATAGCCCTCCATGATGATAGACATCGAGATGGCAACCGACCACGCTACAGCCTTGCGGTTCTCCCGCAGGGCCTGCCAAAGGGTCTGCGCATGTTCCTCGTCGGAAGCATGCTTCGCCTCGACAACCGCACCGTGACCTAGTGTATCCTCAACATGGTTCGCGGCCGACTTCTCGAGAGCAATCTCAGTCTGGGTAGGATCGGTCGACATGTCGCAGACAGCTCCGTAGCACCGCCAAGAACGCGTCGTAAGACGCACCGGCGACCAGGAGGCGCTCTATATATGGTTCCAGACCGGCATAATCTGGCCGCGGCGATCCACGTGCAGTGCTGGGATCCGGGGATCGCGTGGAGAAACAAAGCAGAGTCAAGTCGCGCAATACTTGCATTCAGGCTAATTGAGCCAGGATGGCGACGAGAGAGGATAGGATGTAGCCAGTAGAAGGACGGCGAGGTTGTAGCTAGACCGGCCCCGGAATGTGAAGCTCAACCAGGACCCTCAATTTCGCACCTATCACGGCCCCGGATGAAAGCAGCTAGGACCCTTCGGGCAGTGTGGTTTTCCGTGAGCATGATTAGCTTCAATTCAATTCTGGGGAAGCGAGAAGTGTCAGTCGAACGGCGTCGTGATTGGACCCGAAGGGGCGGGAATCGACGCCACCCAAAGAAAACAAAGGCCTAATCCCGTCGAGTCACGGAGAATTCGCCGGGGATTCTTCCCACCCATCTCTTTCGGGGAGGAAGCATATATTGGACCAATGCTTCACCCAGGAAGTTGCTTGCTCTCTGGCATGTCGGGCCGGACATGCAGTCCTTGACTGATCGGGGACAAGGTAGATTCGGGCTCCTTAGCTTAGAAAGCAGGTCGTTGGACTGTCTTTAGCCGCAAGCCGGGTAACATGGTAGATTTGAAGGCAGGGATGGCAGATTCGCGACGATAAGATGATCGGATCATGGGAGTCGCATGCAGGTAGGCAGTTAGTGCCGGTTCCTGACGATCTGGGGAAGCGTAGATCGATTAGCGAGTGGAGACGTAGAAGTGGAAGTAGAAACAGACACGGGGAGTAGTTGATGGAAGAGGAAGATGAAGAGAGGTCATATGCCTGCCCTTCTACCCTCATCGTTCCTGCCATTTGGGAAAATCTGTCTGTGTTGACATTTCCTTTTTTGGCCACTCGATGACGTGGTGCTGCGGTACATTCCAGGGAAGGCACGACTGGGACTTCAGGGAGCACCTTCCCTCCCTGCCTACTTTCGAATTTGGACAAGTTGAAATTGATGACATTCGAGTAGATCTCTCTCTCTCTCTCTCTCTATAGCTATAGTATGCAAATATGGGGGTATCTGGGACTTCGATCTGAGCTAATGCCCGGCAGATCAAAGCAACGAAAACAGCAAAACTCCAGTTCCGCCTTGAAGGCGATGCGATGCGATACGATGCGACTCAAATGCAAATGCAATGCAATGGCTGGCCCGTTGGCCATCAACTCCCATCAATCCGAATTCGAGTCTCCGACTCATCTGCCCACTTCTCTGTCTCGGGTGTCAACAATCGCAAAAACCAAAACGGCTGATGGTTGGTGCCGCTAAGTCCAGAGCCTGAACCACGCACTGCCCAGCTGGTTCGTCCCTCCGCACCCAGGAAGAGGCCATTGATCGGAGCACCGCGTAGGTAGTGCCGATAAACCTGCACTGGCCGGGTGTACTTCGATCCGAATCCCCATTCCATCTGGCCCGTACTGGGATCTTGGTGAATTCCAATAGCGTGCCAATCCAGCGCGCCCGCGCCAGAGGGGACATATGCTTCGAACGTATTGAGTGCGCCGTTGCATCGGAGTAGCGTATTTGCATCGGCGCCGGCGTTGGCATTGGAATTGACGATGGTGATCTGGCGGTCGGTTAGCATTCCGGCTCATCCGCAGGCAGACGGACGACACTCACCGAACCCTTTTCAATGCCCCTTTCATCCGCTGACCGAGTCACGTCGCATCCAGCAGCGAAGCCCTCGATGCTGCAGGCACCCGAGCTCGTCGCATTGGTACACCCATCCACGCGAATCTTCCAGGGGCCAGCGATGTTGGTCGCATTATTGTAATTCGGCAGCTCGGCGCAGCCCTCGACGGGAACGACCGAAGCAGCGCGTGGTTGAGCGTGAACACCGGCGAGTAGCAAAAGAGCAGTGACGAAAGTCGCGCGGAGCATGGCGAGCGCGTGAGAACAAGCTCCTGAAGTAGCCTAGGGTAGGCGAGCACAAGACCACCGACAAGAGACAAGAAAAGAAGAAAAAAACGGAAGGAAGCGAAGCAAAAGCTGGGCGACTGGGCGACCCGCCGGGATCCGCGATGGATTTAATCCACCGAGAAATTCAAGGCTGCAGTCTTTGCGGTTTCGCGGCGCTTTGGAATTGCCCGTTGAAGCAGGGATTGCCGGGTCGTTGGGGGCAGCCCCCATCGCCCACACATTTGTGCTTCTGTAGTGCCAATGAGATGGGCAGTTGGGCCCGACGAAGCGAACAGCCTCAATGACCCTGCCGATCATCACGCTCCACTTTCTCTTTCTCGACCATTAGGGGGCGGAGTGAAGGAGTAAGGCTGACTGGCACGCACTGCCGGGGTGGGCGTGTTTGCGTGAGCTCGTATCCGACCCCAATGGAAGCTGGGCAAACTGCCCGAGCACACAGCCAAACAGCGGGGGGTTAAGCTGTTAAGCAGCTAGCAGCCGAGGGCTCTCGTTTGTATTCTGCAGACTGCAGACTGCAGACTGAACTCGGGCGTGACCACTTGCCTCTTCAACGTCATCCCCGGGGGCCAAAGTGTGGGTGTGCGCTGGCACTCGCGGAGCCGCATTCTATTCTAGGAACATCAGGCATCCAATTTAATTTGTGGTTGGGGCCACGACATCATCAAACATCAATTCGATCTATAGTCCGTAAATTTACATATTCTACTCTATCGAGTTAATTCTCTCTAGAAAGAAGACCCTCCGCCTCCTGGGCGTCTTCGGCCGGGCCCGCGTGCGATTTGCCCAGTGTTTCCGCCATGGCCAATGCGTCGCGACGGCCTTTTTCTACGTTGACAATCCAGACCAGCGGCATCGGCAGCAGAATCAGGATCGCAATTACAAAGAACCCCGAGCGAACCTGTCCAGTTGCATCAACGAGGACGCCGACGATGGCCGGTCCGATGAACGAGCTGCCCTTGTCCGTCGCCGCGTACAGCGCATAGAAGGCGGCCTCGCTCCCAGGCGGGATCAAAAGCCCGAAGAATGAACGGCAGTAGGATGCGAGTCCTCCACCAACAACCCCATGAACGATGGCAAGTGGGAAAATCTCCCACGGTTGTTGCAAACCAATAACGCCCCAGTTCTTGATGAACGGGATGTAGGCCAGCATACCGTACAGTGGGATGAGCTCGAACAGCGCGATGCATACCATGATTGTTTGGTTGGACTTGAGTTGGAAGCGTGCTGAAACTCGAGGCCACAGGAATGCGCCAGTCATGCCGGACAGAGTTGCTGTGATTGACAGCAGTCCGATGCCAGTGGTGCTGAGCGCCAGCTCTGTGCGGGCGAAGAGGATCGCAGTGCCAGAGACCGTCGCAAGGGCATCGGACAGTAGGAACCAGGCGACAAGAAATATCATAACCTCCCGCAAATTGACGGCAACCTTGACCGTCTTCCATAATGACTTCCAAGCAAAGCCCACCAGGCTCAACCATACGCGCCATCGGGCGGCGCCCGGCATGGCAGACGTGTCGAGGGGAGGTCCGGGACGAGTCCGCAGGAGGCGTTGGGTGACAAAGGTAAAGGCGCACCACCAAAGACCAACCAAGAGCAGCACGAAACGCATTGGTAAGGTACCCGAGGCCTTTGCAAGGGAGGTCTTGGACAGTGTCACCAGCAGGATGATACTGAGGATCTGAACAAACACCGCGGCGAAGTAGCCGAGCCCAACACCTTTCGAGGAGATCCGGGTGGACAGCTGAAGCTCGGGGGACAACGATTTAGGGGCCTCTTCCTTCAACCCCTCCTCGGGAGATCGATTGTTGTGATGGTCTTGCATGCCATCCACACTATCATGATCGTTCCACGCATTCAAGTCAGCATTGTCTTCATGCTGATTCAAATTCGACAGTTCCTCGCTATCCTGATTCTCAGGTCTGTGAACGGAAGGGTCGTTCGCAACGAGAACGGGGAGGAAGGAGTTGAGTACGACGAAGGAGGATCCGAGGCAGGTCACTCCGATGACGACTAGGATCGCGCCGAGTATATACACCGAAGGGGAGATCAGGAGGAAGAGCATGCTAGTGGCTGCCCCCACAAAACCGAAAACCAGGAGGAGTGTTTTGCGATAATTCTCTGCGTTGCGATGTTGTCGTTAGTTCTCTCATCCTGTACCATAGCCAATGGAGTGACAAGACCTACCATAGTCAGCCAAAGCGCTGAATGAGATCAAGGTCAGTGCCTGGATGAGCACTGCCAGCGAGAAGGTATACATCGCAAAGCTAGCAGTATTAATATGAAGCCCTAACACGCCAACAACGCACTGCTCGCCATTCCGAGCACTATCATCTGGCGCTCCATCTCCCCAACAAGGGCGATGGCTGGTCGACAACGACCCATGTTCGCGAGCAAGCTGCTCAAGTGTTAAGGGCAAGAAAGAACCTATAACTTTATCAGACCATTTCCCAGGGAGTATGAAATAAGGTTCAATTCGTACCGACGCCACAAACAGCGAACACCTCGGCGGCGATACCGTAGGCGTACCAACCGAGGATCTCCCGGCGGCTGGTTGGGGTTGTATCCTCGCCTGCATAGCGCGGGGACCGCTGCTGGACCTCCTCGGAGGGGTCGGTCTTTAAAGCGGCGAGAGTGGACCAGAGCATGGGGGAGTGTGAAGAAGTGAAGCTCACAAGTCCATGTCGAACTGGACGGGAGGGAATCCGGATGCGGGCGGAAACACGGCAGAGCGGGCGGGGACGATGCGGTCATTGGCGATCTGATTGATCGGCGGTGGGGCTGACAGGAACAGTGTTTACACATCGTACATGAATGTGAGAGATGAGGAATTGAAAAGAGTTAAGTCACTTAAGGTATAGGATTGAGGAATACTCGGGTATACTACATGCACTACTCCACCTATGGTAGTGTAGATCTATGTATAGATCTATTTATCTACGGATAGATGTGTATTGTCAGACTACAATCTATGGGGTATGGATAGAGTATGAATATACACAGTACCTAAGGTGTCTTTTTAATATCCTATTTAATGAACTATAATGACTAGTTACTAGTATGATATAATAGTTTAATAATGTAAACCCTAGTGTAAACCTCGGTCGGTGCGACACGCTTGCCGGTTCCGGGCCGATCCAGGGCCGTTGCGCCTTCCTCACCCTTCACTGCAGCTCCAAAACCTGAGGAGACTCACACACTTGCACCTACACACTACACATCTGTGCAACACTTCATCTCTGCGAACTCGTCAAAAAGTGCGCCGCAATGAGAATCCTCGATTACATTCAGTATGGCATCGGCCGCCTGCTGTACCGCTTCCGTGGCCACGACTCGCGCCAAATCATCTACCACCAGGCTTTCAAGGACGTTCCCACCCCAAATATGACCATTGAGTCTCTCGAATGTGGTCCCTCTGGCTCCACCATGCTCCGTAAGCACTCTGGTCAGGCAGACGATGGAGTCGGCTGTCTTCCAGAGCTACGCTGGTCACCCCCCGAATCGAATGTGCCTGTCAAGGAGTACGTCTTGATCTGCGAGGATATTGATCTACCCATCCCTTTCCTTGTCATACACCACGGCCTATTCTGGGCAATTCCTGCCTCTGCAACGACCGCGGTTCCGGCCAACATCGAAACCAACCCGGAGACCGCTAAACTCCGCCGGACCGATGCCGGCTGGCGCTTCGTTCCCAACCCCATGGGTACATCTTATCTTGGCCCGGGTCCCCCTTTCGGTCATGGTCCTCACCGCTACGTCTTTACCATCATTGCTCTCAACGCTGCTCTCGACTTCGACAAGCCTGAAAACGTCAACAAGAACGATATCAAGGAGGCCATGATTGGCAAGATCATTGGCTGGGGCCAGTGGGTGGGTGTGTATGAGCGTGTCTGGGAATTAACCGGCAAATGATACTCAAAAAGAAGACTTCCGGGACAATGGGGCGAGAGGAATGATCATGGACACAGTTTATGATACATCAAGGAGAGTGAGAGTTGTCTTTTCTTCCTTGCTGCCATTCCCAGGAAATATTCCTACGCAAGTGTGCAAGTGGTGCTAAATGATTCATGATTCGAAGGACATCCATAGCTACATCTCTTTAATTCTCCTGCTACCACGTGCTTCATATCTACTCCTATCCAGCAAACCTTCCGACCTCGTACGCCATAAACCATTCAATAAAAGTCGACACAACCAAGGGACATCAAGCCGGCATCGCAGTCACACTCGATAACTTGCATAAGGACTGCTAATCGACCGATAGTAGATTCGACAGACGACTCGTACGCTCTGAGCGTCGCTATCCCATTCCGATGAACATGGGCATTATCCAGCAGTACAGTCAACACTTCCTTCAAACCATCCATCAATTCCACAAAACGCATCAAATTGCGCGCAAGCAGCGTCCGAACCAACAATCGAGCCTCGACATCATCCAACTCGGTCCGGCCTAGAAAGACTTTACTGCGGATGCAGATAATCGGAGACGGTGGCTGCTCGAACGCAAGCATGGCCGAGTCGAAAAACCCAGGCTGGGTTGAAATGTCGTACGCTGCACACAACGCTTCGAGGAGGGGGAGACAGCTTTCTGAAAGGGCCGGTAGAGTCACGATGGACGATTGCGTTGTCTTGATGCAGTCCTTGCAGTGGACCATGGCTTCGCCTTGGAGACACACGCGGTGCGTTAGATCAAGGATGGTCTCGACATCCACCACTGCGTGGACATTTTGAAGATCTGCCATTATCTTCAAGGCTTCCACGGAGCATTTGCACACAGTATCCATCGTCATACTGAAAACCAGTGACAACGCAATGGAGTTCACTTGCTCCGTCTACTCTCAAAGCCTGATGTTTCTCTTGACTGCAGCGACGGATCTCACTGTAGAACGAAGGGAGGCACCGTTACGCGACGATCGAAAAATACCAGCAAGTACTGAAAAGAGTATTTGGAGAGTGACTGGTCCGCAAGAATAAGCACAGACAACCAAGTTCACCACTTATGTTCTTGAGCGCGAGGAGACAAGTGGATTGGGAATAGAATCGATTTCGGATGCTCGCAGCCCGGGCTAGATTGTGCTGGTCTGCTGCACCCTGGGCTACGATCACACTCCGACCTGCTGAGCCGAGGTATCTCGAAAGATACACGAGGAAGCGGGAAATGTGCTCCCAGTGCTCCGTGAGACCACCTATCCACATTGTGGTTGCGCATGGTTTGAGCCGACGCTTCTTGACAAATTAACCCAACTCTACTAGCCCACCAAGCTGTCTATTGGTGGGCTCTAGACTGCTATACAACGACTACTGGTTGAAGCATACTAATTTCCCCGAGGAAATTGACAGTATGGAGGGTCATTATTACGAAAATTTGTTTTCTTGAAACTATCATCCAACAGCCATCTTTATCTTCATCATGATCAGTTGAAGCCGCCTATCCGTCTCCATAATCATCAAAAGCCGACCTCGAGAAAATGCCGCAGCCAGTTGCTGTTGCATGCACATCCGAATACGCCTCACTGTTAACAAAAGCATAGAAAGCCGTGCCTGCAATACCTGTCGGATGAAACAAGATTTCTCTTCTACAGGCACCTGGAACCCACCAACCATCAACGGACAAGTATCGATATGAGATTTCAGCCCGGTAACAATATCCTTCTGTCTGCGACCAACTTGCGAATTCATCTCCGGGATACTGTCCAAGATACCGGGTTTTCCAGACGCAGCTGTCGCATCGAGGGTAGTTAGAAGACTATCAATAATTACGATAATAACCATGAGCGCATTAGCCTGCGCATCCGACTGGGGGCACATTTTACATTGCAAAATCGACTCCGTCTGCATGAGTAGATCTTTCTGACAAGCTAGAATGCTGTCAATGCTAGAAAGCCCATTGCGACCGGCCTTGAGCTCGAATAGGACCAATTCACTCATGACCTGTTTGTAGCAACTGCAGCCGGAATTTGCACCTCCTTCCAGCATAACCGGAAACTCAGCCTCTTCGGGCGAGTAGTCCTCGTTGTGATTTAGACTAGGTGATTGGAAGCCGTTGCCGTTGTCCGCTATATCTACCAAGATGCTAGTTGGAGCCATTCTATCCTCAGACCAGGGGTCTGAAAATGGGTGAGAAGTCACTCTGGTCGTAGTTTCATACGGCCATTGCATTGAGGCGGTATTTCCCATGCCTAGGGCATCGAATCGGTCCGTAGATGCAATGCTTTGGAACGTGTTGAGTTCGGGTTCGAGGTGTATCGGAGGCGAAGTCAATTCGAAGCCATTTGGTATTGAAGAAAAGTGCCCATCTATTCCGTTATAGACCATTGGCGGGTGCACTATGCATTCCGAAAGCGAGTCGAATTCGTCAAGTTCGAACTCGCCATGGCCATAGTCTGGAACAATAGCGCCGGGATTCCCGTTTATTCGAGTCGACATTAGCTCTTGGAGCCAGCCCCCGGTCGTAATATCAAGATCGAAACCTAAGTACATGAGCTGAATGTTTGTCGCCGTGGGAAAATATACAATTCAACGTACCTGAGTACTCCTCTACGGTGCTCTTTGTCAGAGTCTGATCGTCAGTTGACTGATACTCGGTCGGTTGGGTGGCACGAGAACGCGCGGTAGGAATCGACTGCTGAGACCGATTCTTTTTCTTGGTCGGCTTTCGGGCCTTCTTTTCACGATCGAGTTCGAGGATCACTTGGGTCGGGCCTCCATTCATCTCATCAATAACAATACGTTCCTTCTTTTTTGCGGGTCTTCCAAGTCGCCGCGAAACACTGTATATACAGTCAATCTTGTGCTTCTGACATCGGCGACAAGACGGTTTCTCATGGCTGCACCGAATCTTAGCTTGCTGGCAAGCATTACATGTCGAGCGAACTTTGACGCTTTTGGGCAGCTGTGCCGCGCTAGTTTTTGGTGGTTTAGGGCAACTCATCTCAATTGATTTCTCTGATGGGGAGAAGCAGGGCAAGTCAAGTAAAGGTTAGTCAAAGCAGGGTTCAATAATCTTGTGCGGTGTGTTTTGTAAGTCTGTCTACATCGACCAAATCAACGAAGATCATTTATCTACTTGATCTCTTACCCCGCAAACCAGCATCACTCGTGTCCAATATACTTCCCATCAGGTCATACATGATTCTCAGCACCACTCATCATGCTCGTAATGACAAAAAAGTTACATCCGAATGCCCCTCCCATGACAAATACTAGCTTTGTGCCACCCGACCCCGTCCGGAATACCACGCGTCTTATGTTCCCCGTTTTTTACAGCTTGGATCGGGGTCCATAGCTGCTAATTGCCGTTTATAGGATCCTGGACAATCCAGATCGTGTTGTTCAACCGGCTAAGGCTAGTTATGTGGAGGTACGGTATTGCAATTTAGTTCGAGATTCCTGCCCATATCCGTGAATCGCAGCGTGAAGCAAATAGAGCCCGTTAAATCGAGTTGCCATATTCAGAGCAAGTCACTATACAAATATGGTCTGGATTCCCGTTAATATCCCGGGGTGGCTTGATAAAATTAAATCGACAGCCTTAAAAGCTCGGGCTTTCACGTGCGATATGGCGCAACAACCCTTGGGAATGTATGGTTAAGATTCTTATCTACTCTAGGTACGGTCGAACACGGATAAGATGTGTAATTTCAGACCCTCCGCAAGTATTGGTAAGAACTAGTACTAAAATTCAAAATTCAAACCAAATACACAGCCTAAATTTCTTCATCTGTGGGGGCTGATCTACAGCGAACTAACTTGGCAGTCCTACGAAAGTATATTTCGGAATCGTATTACCTAGTCAAACTTCAGATGTGCGGGCATGGATCAGGCCGTGCAAGTGAAATCTTCATCCAAAATTTACATTACTTCCAATGGTTGGTCACTTTAAATGCACTATCATCAAGTCTGACAGGAGAAGAGTTGGTAGTAGAGATAGCTGTCATAAATTCCCCTTTAATCTCCGGACCCTTTCGAGTCTATCTTCATAAACTAGTAGAACGAGTCGTACAGGTCACCGATCGGAACGAAGTGGTCGTGACACTGGAAGAGGGTGACGGACTATTATGATCAGACGCTTCGTTCCGGCCGTAAAAATAATTCACAGCAACAGGCGGATCCAACGCGGTGGCATGCATGAACTGGCGGACGTCAAACCCTGCACGCGCATGCATAGTCTTAGGCATAATGTGCGAGAAGCATTCAGGGAATTCGTAAGTTAGTGGCTGTGTGAAAAGAAGGAAGACATAACGATGGTGCGAATTTGGGGGAGGTTGAGGCGCAATATAGGGTGCAAGATAAGCGGTGGTGCTGTTTGGAGCGAGAAGTCCATCAAGATTTAGATCTGTACAATTAAAGGTGAGATGCGATTGGTACCAATGTAATATGACCGTCTGTACTGCTGTGTTGGCGTAAACAACGTCGGTATCTAGAGCGAATAATATATAGTGCTGCTGGCAGCTTAGGCCTACACTGCCGATTTCCGGAACAGATGTGGTCCCTGGAGAAATTGGTTTATCTTGGATTCCTATTCGCGATTGGTTCCTTACCATTTATGTCAAGGACCGACCCGGGGGTGATCCAATCTCTACTGGCGTACCGCAGGAAAAGCTTTTGGTCCTGGAGAGGAAGGAGAGACAACTGCGAGCTCGCAAGGAGCACAAGGCTGTATATTCGGGCCAAGGAAGGCATGTTGTGAATAAGCTGAGATTATTTCATGATTTACAGCGAATAGAGCGGAAAGGACCATACATATACTTCAGTGACGGCTTGGAATCTCATCTAATCTCGAAAGTCGCCGTATACTACTAGTGCCTCATATTTGAACCCTTACCTGTGATCGACGCCAGCTCCAGCCCTTGATATAAACTAGCATCAGTAACGGAATGACTGCTAACAAAGTCGCCGCCACAATTACATATGTCCATTGCACGCCAATTCTTTGGATAAGAGGATTAACGGCAGCCGCCGCGCAAGCGCCCAAAAAACAGCGAACAAGGTTATTTGCCGCCATTGCAGTAGCCGGAGTCGAGTAGTACAAGTCCACGATGAGAACATTCATGACATTGTACGCGGCCGTAATACAGAAGCAGATGGCAAAAACCATGAGCAGAGCAAGCCAAAGAGGGCATCGACGAGCGATTAACTGGCCATATGCGGCAACAAATCCCGCAGCAAATAACTTTACGAAGTTGTTAGCAAGTAAACGAAACGGAATAATAAGACATACGGCCATTGGAACGCAAATCTGCAGTCTTGCCCGCTCAACCGGAAACATGAGAATATCATGTTTTGCTCGGGGCATTGTGAACTGCCCTGCTTGTCTGCTCGTTCGCCGGTAGTTCCAATCGACGACGAACCCATTTACCACGGCAGAAAGTAATGAGCCAAGGCCCGCTGGTATGAAACAAAGACCAATCCCTAGATCATCAAGCCTATACAATTCTTCAAATTGTGCCGGGATCCCCGCCGTGACGGCATAGTAGCTCCCAAAAATAACTCCATTAGCCAACAGCACCAAGCCAACCGGCCGGCAAAAGAGGAGTCGGAGAGATGACCAAGGATTCGGGATTAGTAGAGTCCTCGGCGGACTACAGGATGACACAGACACATCTGAATCATCATCTCCTCCAAGCTTTCGCGAGAATAAACAACTCCAGAGCGGCCGATTCCACCCAGAAGGAGTAAGTGCACCATCACCAACAATAGCCCGACATGTCTCAGGGAAACAAAGTAGGAAGGGCAAAAAGAAGCAACTAGAAAGAATTGCCAGAAACCAGAATATTGCCCGCCACCCATAGTATTGACTCAACAGTCCTCCGATGATCGGACCAAGAGATGGTGCAAGAATATTTCCCAGAGACGCTATACCCATGTACGCGCCTCTCTCGGCAGGGGTTATTATATCTGCTGCGACGGCGGAGGCAAGGGCTACTGTCCCGCTACTACCACAGCTTTGTACGGCGCGTAGAAATAGTAGCGCGGGGAACCAGTGTTGAATTGCCAGAGCGATGTTGCCTGCGATGTAGACGATGAAGCAGTAAATGTATGCGGGGCGGCGCCCGGCTTGATCTGCTAGGGAGCCGGTGAATGTAGGAGCGAGTCCTTGACACATCTGAAAAAAGATGTAAGTTAGATAAATGTGCTTTTGGTTATTCCAAGGGTTCAAGTTACCGCTTCACACACCATGTATGTAGTAATTGTCAGGTTTATTTGCGATGGACTGACCCGTAGATCTTTGGCGATGGAGTTCAATGCTGGAAAATATATGTTCGCTGATAATGGAGAGAAAGAAGATGCCAGAGCAGCTGCCAGAATAATTAGTCGCTTTTGGGTCGTGGTAAAGACTGAGTATTGCTGGCTAGGAGTGGACAGAAGTGGTGTTGACTCGGTTGGTGAGCTAACATCACTACGGCCAGGCTGATTATTTTCTAAATCGCTCATTTTGAAAAGAGAAACAGATTTATTTGCACCTTTAACATAAAAGATGCTAGGGTTCAATATTGCAAAGAATGAGGGGGGTGAAACCAAAATATTCATGGGATTGCTGGATAGCCTGGAAAGTACCTAATTGAGATAAAGCTCGCCTGTTCACCCCACCCCACTCTCAATATTCAAATCTTGGCAGAAGGGGTTACCTTGACTGACATATCACCCGAGTATATATGCGATGGACGAATGAGCTTACCGCGTGCCACTACAATAGTCAACACAAGCAGAATACACCGAGCCCGGGGAGTTTAGATACATACCCATGTACTCTCTCCAATGTGCCATGATCCCCATAATACGATGGCTCAGCATAGCCGCGGGGATCATATCTGACTCAATGCCAATCCCAGTGAAAACGAAATTTCCATAAAAGTCAGCATTGGGATATAGATGTCGGGAGCGGAAATATTCGTCCTTGCTAGCGGCCGCCTCGATGGACACGGCGATTTTGAATAGCGGGTTGGATTTCACAGGGAGATCTTCCAGAATACTTTGAATGAAGCGGACACGCGGATCGGTCCCTTTATATTCCCTATGTCCGTATCCGAAGAGCTTGCGCTTTCCAGCTTTGACTTCGTCCAGAAACCCGGATACGTTGTCTGGATTTCCTATCTCGTTGAGGGCACGGTGTGCGGACTCGGTAGCGCCAAAATGTAGTGGGCCATGAGCTGCAGCGACTGCTGAGATCAAGCAGGATATTGGGTCTGTTAGGGACGAGGCAGTTACTACGGCGGCAAATACGGACAGTGCCATTCCGTGATCTGAATTGAGCATAGCGAATCGACGATAGCACGATATGTTGATTGGGTCGGGCTCTTTCGTGACTGGATCAGTAAGTCCGGCCATAGTGAAGAGGTTCTGGAAATATGTTCGGTCAAATGAAGGGGCTCGGTACTGAATGTCGTTGCGATGGCACCTGACGATGGCAAAGATGACGGCGTAGCTGGCAACTGTTTGGAGAATGATTTGATCGGCCAGATCCAAATTTTCCTGGTAGATAGTCGCGTGGGTCGACGCAGGAGTGACATCAGGAACCGAAGCCAAGTATGCAGAGAGACCTGCAAGGATCAGCGGCAGCGGCAAGGTCGTTTTACTAAAACAGACAGGGAAGTTAGAGGATAGAGAATCGGGGAACGGAATACCATACTACCTACGGGAGGACATTAATAGCATCATGAACTATGCGTGGAACAGCCAGCATATGCCGTGCCAACATTCGGCTTAACTCTGTCCGTTCAGTTGCAGAAGGATATGTCCCCCACATCAAAAGATGAAACATGTCTTCGAAATCCGCCTCCCAGAGCTGTTCAAGAGTGTATCCCCGGAATATCAAAGCGTCTTGGTCATGGCCACTAGATATTCGATCAGTCAATATAAATGGAGTAGGAGGTCCATAAGAGAGCTAACGAAAAGCTAATGGCAGATTCCAGCACTGCAGTGTTCTGTAATCCGGGGTCAAACACCCGAATGCCACGCGAGACCTGATCTGCAGGATTGGCCGCAGCACCTGGCACTCGGATGAGCTGCAGATCCACAGCACGGACTGCATTCCGATGGATCGGAATATCGTACTTGGTCCCGGTTCGCGAGTCGAGGACGAACAAAGTGCCTGTCGACATGATGAGTGACGATCTGCTTAGACGGAGGAATTGATCATGGATTTATGATGAGCAAGGTAAACCAGTCCGGATTGATTGAGTATAGCAAAACTCCCCGTTCGCGCGTAATCCGTCCAACCTGAAGAATGTCGCCGCACTTACTCACGGCCTACTTGAATTGAAATGTGCCGCCGGGGAGAAGATAGAAACAGTAAACCGAGCCCGTTGGTATTTGATTATGATCATATTCAGGCTATTTCAGGTATCATCATTAATTCACAGCCGAAGTCGGCCGTCTGTCATATTCATATTCATGTTCATATTCATTTGTCCGCTCATTCAGGTATAAGGTATCACGCATCAACATCGACGAAGTTTTTTTACTCGGGCATGTTCTTGAACGGCTTCTCGAGGTGCTCCTGGCAGAAGGGCAGCTTGCTCACGGTCCAGATCTCGGTATCGGGCTTGAGGGTCTTCTTGATCTCGGTGGAGAGGGTACCGGCCTTCAGGGCGATGATCTCGGGGGCCGCATCAGGGTCGTGGGCAATGGGAGAGCCACACTCGGAGCAGAAGACGCGGTGCACGGCGTGGCCGGAGCTACCCTTGCCGGTCCAGGTCTTGGTGGGGCCGTTCAGGGTCAGCTTGTCCTTGGGAACGACGGCGACCAGAGCTGTTGGGAGTTAGTACGAGTTCGCGGTCCCATTGGGTCACTACAAAAATGCAGTAATGCAGTGGGTACTAACAGTAGGTCGAGCCGGACTGGCGCTGGCAGTCATCGCAGTGGTCGTACGCGGTGATGACTGGCGCATCAACATCGACGGTATAGGTGACCGCCTTGCAGAGACAGTGGCCGGAGAGAGGCATTTTGATTGGATGCGGAATTGGATTCTCACAAGGTGCTCAGATGAGATGGGAGAAGAGTACAAGTGAGGACCTTGGGATTGCCACTCCCTCAGGTATTTAAACCCATCGGCCGCCGTAGAAATTACATCATTACATCATCATTCCAAATTGAATTCCAAATCGGTCAGTCGCAGCTTCCTCCTTTGGCTGGGCTGGGCAGGCAGGCATGACAAATAATGAACTCACTTTGATCCAGCGATCCATCTTGAACTTCTCACCATCTCACCTCACCTCACCTCACCTCATCACCACATCCATCGCATTGACCCTCGCCTCCATGCCAGAGATACGTATCTGAATACACCTACACTTCGCTCGAGCTTCCTTCTCCCTGCCAACCTCGTGGCATTATTTTCTTGAGTCGACGTCGACGTCGACGTGGATACGTGGGTTCAAATACATGTGGGGTCTGCGGGGCATGGGAGAACTCAACACGCCCTGGAGGGGTATTCTGGGTATTCTCGGGCTTTCAGATAAGAGATGCGGTCAGCTCAGACAAGCTAGGCCCAGCTGCCCGAGCTACCCTCTGATACATCGCCCTTAGTGGGCGGGGCTGCACCTGCACCTGCAGCTACGTGCAGCATGCGGCGCATGCCATCGGAGTCCACCCAGCAATTCCAGGTTTGCGATTGTGTCGCATTGCCATTGGCGACGCACAATTCAACCTGGCGGTGGGCGGAAGCTTGCCCGCATCGCCTGGCTGTCGGGGAATCCGCGAGCCTTGCACGCTGATCGACAGCAATCCAGCTTGTCGGGCCGAGGATCCTGCACGCACTGCACTGCATGCACTGCAGTCCTGCTGTGCAATCCTGGCAGCCACAGCGACACAATTTACAGCCGTGCTCCCTATGTACGAGGGACGACGCATAATCCTCTGCATTGTCCTGCATGGCCATCTTCCGCTGGGACCATTCCCAATGATCAGCACAGTATTTGACATTCGACCCGCATCACCATCCATCCTCACCTATTTTTTGGGGCTGTCAGCCTCGTCCAAACTATGTGGGAAGTGTGACAGGCATGTGTGATGATATCTATCAATTCTGTAATATGTATCTTGAGCTACTTTTATGTACTCTGCTTACTTTGCTCCGTGGAGCTATCCATCGCTGCGTTCCCATTCGGCGCACTCTCCTCATCCTCCGCCTGCGGTCGCGTCGCCGTCGTTGGTGCAAACTTGCTTCGGATCCTAATCCGCTTGCCGTATTTGTAAAAGAGGAAGGGAATCACCGCCAGCAGAGACGCAACTCCTCCAATGAGGCTACCTCCGCCTCCCACACCCAGCGCAGAGAACATCTGGTTCGTGAAGAGGGGTGCTACAGCGCCGCAGGCCGAGCGAGCAATCGTGTTGGCGGCGATGGCTGATGCCGCATACCTGTAAGATGGCGTGTTAAATGGAATTGCAGGAGAGACGAACCACCCCTGGCAAACTTACATGAGGTACACGTCCACAAGGTAATTGAGGTACGCAACGAAAATCAGCAAGAGGCAGCTGGACAGGAAACATCCAGCCAGCGTCGGAACAATCCAGTGCACCGAGCTATTCAAGTCAGGCCTCATTCAGCATCAAAATCACGGGTTGAAAACTCACTTGAACTCGGCCGACCATGCAAACCAGAACATGGTCGCAGCGAACCCAACGCCTCCAATCATCGCCATAGGCAAGCGATCCTCGGGCTCTGCATCTTCCATTTTCATCTCGCCTCGGTCGATCTTCTTCTGTCGCAGGTGAGTATCAACCAGGACAACAGCACCACCAATCAATGCACCCGCAACTGTGCCAACCAGCGGTAGTTCTCCTACTCCAGAGTTCCACCCTCGCTTCTCCTGGAAGACAATCGGATAGATGCTAAACAGCATGTAGAGCAAGGTATAAACAAATGCCAGGTAGATGGCGCAGCACAAGGAGATCGGATCAAAGAGGATGATCCAGGGCCTAACGAGTGCCACCTTGTAGATGCCAATCAGTGTCCGATCACTGTCCTCTACAGGAGCCCGCACATTCTCATATCCTGGGATAGCCGCTTTGCGGATACGCTTTGCCTTGTTATAAAGGACCATCGGCGCATAAGTTTCGGGGATAGTCAGCATGGCTAGGCACGTCGGAGCACCAAGCCAAAGAAGAACATAGAAGCTCCACTGCCAATCCTTCTTCAATTGTAAGAATCCCGCGACTACTGGCCCAAGCGCAGGACCAATCCACACCATGGCCGAGAACCCAGCCATCGCATTAGCTCGCTGTATCGGATTCCACAAGTCCGCCAGGACACCCGGGGCGTTGCTAAGACAAGCCGAGACGAAGGTACCACTCAAGAAGCGGCCAACGAGCAGACCGCCGAAATTCGGCGCAAATGCACACAGGAAATTGAATGCCATATAGCAGGCAAAAGTGATGTAGAAAATCCATCGACGGCCGTAGAACTCGGAGAGCGGAGCGAAGATCAACGGGCCAGCGCAGTATCCCAGCAAGAACAGGGTGATAGTGAGACCAGCTGCTTCGGTGGAGATGCCAAAATGTTGTGAGATGGAGGGGAAACAGCCGCTAGGTGAGCTTGATGCAAAAGTCGCATTGACGACTAGCAGAACGGCAGCAATGGTGACGAAGGTTCGGCGGCGAAAGGACCAATTGCGGGGATTTTCGATATCATCAGGGCCGAAATCGAGGTGGCCGTTTGCGTTGATGAAGGGTTGTTCGTTCTTTAAGTTTTTTGTTCGATAGGGCTTGTTCGCCGCGTGGGACAAGATGCGAGTGATGATGGTCATCACGGGGGATGTTGAGAGCTAGGGGCACTGGCAGATCCAGAGCCATCATCCGTGACTGCAATCCAATGCTTAACTAGGATTATCGGGTAATCGGCACAGACGATCACTTGAGAACTTTCACTTTCTGCTCTGCCAGGAATTAGATTGGATTGGATTGAATTGATTGGAACGCGGGGTTTCGTCATTGTCACTCTTCGCACCTAAAACCGGGGTTAACTCCGGAGAACTGGGGTCATCCTCATACTCCACCGAGTCACTCTACCAATTACAAGACTCAACGCTCTCAGTTAACCGAGGCATTGCCAAACCCGATGTAAATCCGATGGATTGTGCTATATACTGCCCAACGCTGCATCTGCACTCCGTCCTCTGCACTCTATCTAGATACTCCCAATACTCCCCCGTCGTGCTTGTTCGACCTTGTCGGCCACACTCTGCAGACCTTGTCAATGCAATCATCATGACATCGTCGCTCCCACTTACCTGCATCTGCGACGCCATCCCACCACTAGGGATCGCGCCACCATAGAACAACGATTCAGCCCGCTGGGCCTCACGCGCATCGTCCTTGGTTACATATACTGGCGCATCCACCGCCACAGGCGGCAGCGTCTGAATCTCATTCTGGTTCGCGACCAAGCGCACCTGCGCGGAAACAGATCCAAAGCCCGGCGCACGGTAGAATGCACGGCCCTATACAATCAGTCAGTCTAGTCTCGTCCGGCGGGTTAGGCTGCCAGTAGGCACAAGTCTACCTCGGAAGACTGCAGTTCTCGCGCATCTCTCTGCGAGATCTGGACGGAGGGTTTTCGCGATACCTCGTCCAGCTTCTTGTCAAAGTTCATCTGTCTCATTGCGATACTCTGTGCCGTCGCTGGTGGCAGTCAGCTTCATTGCCCGCTTCAAAGATCTCAGGGTCGTCGGGAAGATGATACCAGCTGGTCCACCACGGACCGGGCCGCGGCCCGTTAGCTCGCTTTCGGCGTGCGAGATGGTCGAGACATCGGCTGCTGTAATGCGCTGGCCTGTTTCGGCGGCATGCTTGAGTTCAGAGACGGATGGGATCTCGAAACTCATGGTGGCGTAGCGTGGCGTGGCGTATCGGCGTATCTATGTTCACTATGCGGGTGAGTATGTACAATTGCTGTGATAACTGTTTCCAGCTCGTACCCCCTCTGTCAGTGTGTATTATATATGGCGTAGCGAGGCGGTGATGTCACGCTGAAAACATCTCGCCTCAATGGTGGCGCTGCCACTTCTGGTCTAGAACATAGACATGGCAATGCCCTGCTTGAAGAGAATATAGCAAGTAAACTTGAAGCACGTGCAAGCCGATGTTTTCAAGAGCAAGAATGAGGCGCTATCAAGACAGGCCAGTGCTGGGAGATACTTTCAGAGTTTGATACTACCTAGGGTACATGAATCCCCGAACCACTGGCACTCCCCACTCCCGGGGATTACTTCGAGAAGCCCGAGAACAAGATGGTGTGATCTAGCCATCCTAGAACCCCGATGGTCCCTTGATCCTCGTCCTGGTACGGTCGGAAAAGCCGCTAATTGTTCAATTCCTCGTGGTCGAATTGGATTTCCGCCTGGGTCTTGTTGACGAGAAGTACCTGCGGCTAGCCGTCATGGAGATCCTGTAGAACCGTGCTGTCCCTAACAGTCTATATGGTAGTAGTGTACCATCCAGGATATCGTATGGATCATATTATACTTATGTATACAATATTAGGGGTAACTGTGGCCCTTTTCATTCACACTTTCATTCGATAGTCCCTATACGCATATGTAGATTACAGTGCAAACTGCAAAATGCAAAATGATCCACAACACGAAGACTAGCTGCTAGCTACTAGCTGCTAGCTACTAGCTACTACCAGCTACACAAAGCTGTGCTTGGGAATACATGTACCTCCACTTCAACGTTGCCCCGGGTGGGACAGATTGTCTCGGCCAGAAGGGTTGCAAGTCGAACCCTCTCACGGGGTCGCAGAGGGTCGATATTGTACTAGTACCTGTCAGGTATTGTTCGGAACGCTGGTATTTTTCACTTTGCAAAGTTCTTCTTTCTTCTTAGCAGAAGAGAAAAATTAAATTAGAAATTAGAAATTAGAAGGTTGCCCCCCGCCCTGGGAATGCCGCTGTTTATACTAGTAGTGCGCACTGACCACCCGGTCTGGTGCCGCCCGATCCCGGGAACGGCTTCTATTCTTTCCCTCCTAGTCCTCCCCGATTCCCGTTACGCATCCCCGACTTGCGCAGTCTCTACTGCATATTGCATACCATCGCGGATGACCGCTGACTCTTCCATGGCCGAGTAAGAGCAGAGCCACTACTCACGACTCACTATACTCCATGCGTTAGCGCTAACAGTCATGCGCAGGCCACTCAAGAAAGGAAAGAAGGCCTGCACCGAGTGCCGCCAGCAAAAGGTGCCGACCCATCGCATCTGCCGCGGTATTCTTTATTATGTTCACCGAGTCAAAATCTCTGACAAGCGTGACGATAGGCAAAATGCGATGTCTATTTGAATCCCGATGAACCATGTACCCGGTGTCGCAAGGTCAATGCAAACTGTCTCATCTCAGACCCCTTCAAACGAGAGCACAAACGCAAGTATGTACACTCATCTTGCCAAATGCATAATTTGGCACGTTTGTACTAACACTACCGCAGACGCCTTTCCGAACTACAGCGCGAATCTGAAGATCTCCGCCGCAAGCTTCGCGCTTCTCATCCGGTAGACCCGTACCCATCACCAATCGCCCTGCTCACAGCAGCGGCAGAGATGGCCCCAAGGTCCGAGCCAAACAGTGATTCAATGTCTGGGACTCCAAATGTTCCACCACCATCGTATCCGCCGCAGCTTTTAGCGCCTAACGGTTACAGAGTTTCACCCTCAACCCCGGGACCGGTACCGGCATTGGAAGGGGACACAACCAGGGCCCAGAGTCTTCATGGCGTCGAGGTCACGGGTAACGAGATTGACGATCTGTTCCAGATGTGCGTTGCGTCTGCAAAATTCCCTGAGGCTCGATTCAACTACTAACAAGCACCCAGCTTCTTCCAGCACTATACCCAGTTCCTACCCATTCTTGACCCGCAAACCAGACCAAATACATACTATGCACAGTCCCCTTTCCTCTTCTGGTGTGTCATTGGCGTCTCATGTCGAGCCTACTCTCGCAATCCGACGCTGCTGATGGCACTAGCCCGGAGCGTTATAGAGATGGGCCTCTTATCTGCATTATCGACCTCCCCGCCGTGGCATACTATCCAGGGCCTCTTGCTCCTACTAACTTGGCCATTTCCGAAAGGCGAACATCCAGACGTGACATTTCCACTAAGTGGAATGCTGCTACATATTGCCATGCAAAACGGCTTGCACATCCCCATGTCAAGCCATGAGTTTTCGCGCGTCAAAATCCCAGCCCCATCTGAGGCGGATCTGGTCCGTAGGTCGGAACTATGGGCGCACACTGTCATTGTATATCAGCGGTAGGTCACCGTAGAAGAAATTTTTCCCTTATATCTAACTAATGTGATGACTAGTGTTTGTGTGACAAAAGGACAACTGCCGCGAGCATTGGTCAGCCTCTCGCAAGATCCGACACAGCGCCAGGCTCTGTTTGATACGATAGCGCCATGGATGGTACTCAAGCTTCGCTGCCAGGAGCTTATTGCAAAATGCAGTGAGGCGGTTTTAGAAAACGGGGTGCGCTCCATGTCCATCGATCAGGAACGCGCGTTAGATACTCTTCTCCGCGCATATGAAGGCCATGTAGATGATCTGGAACTTCAAGCCGTGACTGGTATATCTCTTTGCATGCCTTTTCCTGAATCTGCTACATCGTGCTGACACTTTATATATGGCAGACGACGAGAGGTTTGATACGGGTCTTTGCCGCATGGCAATCCAGAGCTTTCATTTTTATAAAATCCAGACGCTGGTTTCAAGTGCTTTCTACCCCCGGATCCTGGTGACTGCGTGCAGCTTGATAGACTACGTCCAATCTCTGACAGGTCGGCTTGGTTGCTTGGCGGTGTGCCCGGTCCAGATTGGCTTCGGGCTTCTCTTGGCTTCAACGTCGCTACTTCGGATCCTCAAGAGCAGCACCGCCTCGCATGGATTGGAGACTACACGCGCACGCTCATCACTCTTTACGGCCATTAACATGGCCAAGCAGATGTCCGTCGATAGTGCGGACATCGCCGCAAAAACAGTCACCGTATTAAACTCAACTTGGAACAGCAGCAAGGCGTTCCGCAAAGCTGACGGCGGCGAGTATACGGCCTTGCGGATTCGCAGTCGACTGGTACTCAGTCCCATTTTGGATGCAGTCTGGTGGTGGAGAGACGAATTTGATCCTCCATCACGGACGATACGATCAGTCGTGGAGCCCTCAGATGGTAAGGTCTTCATGCGCTCACGCTACCTTACTGTGACTGATGCAGGTGCAGGCGCTGGGATGGACACCAATCGCGACCTTGTTGGTGGCATGGTGCCATCTACCGGCGCTCCGGATCAAAATCACGCCTTCCATTTTGACGAGCAATTCCTGGCTGATTTCGAGTGGGCTCTTGGGGACGATGCGCTATTCTCGTTGGACCCGCTACCAGCAAATTGGACTTCCGGAAGTAATCTATTGTGAGCTTCAATTATACTATAGCATCTTAGGGGCCCGTGTGTTGGAATCCACCACAGATATCGCCTATCGGTATCTATCGCCATCACTATACTAGAAAGGGACATATCCATGACTATCCGTCAAATGCCGCCGACAGCTGTCCTGCTCTATCGCATGGACCATGGCGTTCGCCGTTCGGCCAAGATATCCATCTCATGTACCCCGGGAAATGCCACGGAAGCCCTGCGATAACCGTTCCTTGCTGTATTGGTCCTAGGGCATGCACAAAAGACACAGTATCGGATGGGGCCAAGGCGAGCTAGCTCTGGACAAGTCTTTCCGCCGACGGAGATGGCTGTCTCACTTTGCTGGTTTGCCACTGCGCTGGGGCCGCCGTTTGATAGAGACAAAGAAAGCAGCATGCGAATCGGACAAGTCGGGCGGCTCGTAACCCGAGAGATGGACATCAATTGCGCATGTCCATTCATTTACCAAGTCTACACCTACTCACATTGTGAAATGTAGCGATAAACAACCAAACCAATCCGCCACAATAACTTTCTTGCTGACAGTGGCTTCTTCAGAAAACTCGACCTGACTCAGATGGGCGGCTGCAGGGTCCAAAGAAGAGCGCGTGAGATCCTTGAATCGAGTTCGAATATTCCTGGTCTCCGCCGGCTTACGCCCCCTGGATGTTGATTGCAACCAAACGACACCCCGATCCCCACCAATAGGAAGGAAATCTGTTACCTGAAAGTTTCAGCTGCAGTCGCCTGACAGTTCCTCCCAACCTTTTTGTCTCTTGCTTTCCCCCGCATTTCGGTTGCGGGTCGATCGTATCTTGTAGGGCCGCCCCATAGACCATACACCATGGCCCATTTGCATTGGGAAGGGATCCGCAGGGATGGGAGGGTGGCCGCATTCTTTGCTCGACACGAGGGATGCATGGCGGGAACTGAACCTGCGACCGCATGCGATCGCGATCGAGACCTCACACTTCGCCGGAATGGCAATTTGCTTGCGTTTTTCTTTTTTTTGGGGGGCCCCCCTTGTCCACTTGGCAGGGTCTCGTCTTATCGCATTTACCGAGGCCTCCCACCCGCCACCTCCCGACGGACTGCGAGACCAACAGGACGAGATGGCACATAAGACCACGCTGCTAGCCACGCCGCTAGTCACACCGCTAGCCCCGTAGCGCCGGGGGTGGCCCAAGCAAGATAGCCAGCCGGAGATTGGGACTGGACGACGGCACGCTAGAAGATTAAGGGCGGCGCTAGGAGGAGTCCAAGTCCAAATTGTCCAAGACTTTCTAAGGCGGCCCCACACGCCCAGTCTGGCTTATCACTGACAAGCTCAGTTACAAAGTTCCAAAGTTGACCCCCCGGACTTCTTTATCAGTTCGCTACTGTTCCCATGCCGCGTCGTTCACGCTACGCTAGCTACTCCATATGCCTCGGTCATGGATTCTGGTCAGTGGCAACGGGTGATGGCGCAGGCCACGCCATCAAATCCACGAATGGGTTGCCTCCTGGATAAATCTATGGCCGGATGCAGCTGCTATGCTGGGAAATCACTGAGCGCGGGGGAAGAGTAACCTCAGGAGCGCCACATCGGTGCCGGGGTCAAGCTGGCCATGCTTGTAAGTGGATTCTCTCTATAAATGGGGAAATGGAAAATGGAAAATGGCAAATGGCAAATGGGAAGTGGGAAATGGGAAATTTGACTGGCCGCATCAAATGGGATGGTCTGAGAGCGGCCGCTATCGTACAACAACAACAACCCTATTTACTCCCGGTGATTGGACGTCGTTCTACACTCTGTTCCTAGTTTATTCGAGGAGTTTTCCGGTTTGCCATCGTTCAAGCACTTTACTTCACGCCAATTTAGCCTTCTTCCATCCCTCCAATCCTCCCCTTGTCGTTGCCATTCCCCACCCCCTCCTCGAATCACGCCTCCCACCTTTACTCGTCGGTGCGTTTAACCCATCTGGCGTCTTTCGAGGTTACATCCACCTTTCTTCTTCCAGGCTGGTCTCAGATCTCGTCTACGCGGGCGATAAGGCGGACCACCGTCGGAAGTCGCCCATCAAGTAAATTCCATTGAAGCTGTTGAGAAAGCTGTAGTGGAGATAAATACACTCCCTCGCGCCATTCCTCCCCCTTCTTCCCTTTCCTTTTTTCTCCCTTGCATCTTCGTCTTCATCTTCCCTGGATCTGAATACAATTCACTTCCAACATGGAGAAGCACGAGCCCACCATCGCCGTGTCCAGCGGGGTGGACGACACTGCACCTGACGATGTCCTCACCCAGCTGCGCAATCTAAAGGCCCACCACCATTGGGACCCGAACTTGCCCGATGACATCGTGGACGAAGTCGATGAAGCCCTCGCCACAGATGACAAGGGTGCCCGACTAGACATTGCTCACGAAGTCCTCGACAATTCGCCCTATCCGGAAGTGCGCGCCGCAGTGCCCAATGTCGACGAGGGAGGCCACACCTGTACCATTCGTGCTTGGGTCATTGGATTGGTCTTTGCGACGATTGGTTCGGCGCTAAATATGCTCTTCTCCATGCGCCAGCCATATATTGTTATTCCATCTTATATCGCCCAGGTCGTCGCGTACCCCGTTGGTAAGGCCTGGGAGAAATTCATGCCGGCGAAGAAGTTTAAGTTCTTTGGTATCGACTGTAATCTCAACCCCGGTGTTTTCAGCAAGAAAGAACATACGCTGGTAGTTATCATGGCCAATGCGACTTTTGGTGGCGGGTACGTTTTTGTCCCTTCAAGTTCTCGTTTGATCTTGATGAGACCGGAAATGCTAATCTATTATCCATCTCTTCAGTGCTGCATACGCAACCGATGTCCTTCTTGCCCAGCGCGCATTCTATGGACAAAAGTTTGGATGGGCTTTCGAAATCTTCATGTGCATGTAAGTAGCTCCCCGAGATATCCCATCGATGGGTTCTTCTATGATATGTGATTCGAGGAGCAATACTGACAATACATCGCTCAAGCTCGACGCAAATGCTTGGATTTGGCTTGGCTGGCTTCTTTACCAGATTCCTGGTCCAACCTGCTGCCATGATTTGGCCATCGACTTTGATCAACACGGCCCTGTTCTCCGCTCTTCACGACCACTCCAAGCCCGATCCCCGCAAGGTTTCTGGTTGGAAAATTGGCCGGTATCACCTCTTCCTGACGGCCATGTGTGCGTCCTTCTGTTGGTACTGGTTCCCGGGCTATATCGCTCCATTCCTGAGCGTTTTCGCCTGGGTGACCTGGATCAAGCCCAACAACGTTGTCATCAACCAGCTGTTCGGTGGGTGGACTGGCTTGTCCCTGCTTCCCATGACCTTTGATTGGACTCAGATCTCGGGTTTCAATTTCAGCCCACTCATTGCCCCGTGGTATGCTATCGCCAACACCTTAATTGGTATGGTGATCTTCTTCTGGATTGTCACTGCGGGAATTCACTTCAAGGGTCTGTTCTATGCCGAATATCTACCCATCAGCGACTCCAACAGCTATGATAACACCGGTGCTGTATACAATGTGAGCAGGATTTTGACTCCTGACTTTACCTTCGACCCGGTCAAGTACAAGGAGTATTCCCCGCTCTTCTTATCCACGACTTTCGCTCTGTGCTACGGTCTGTCCTTTGCCGGTATTATCGCAGTCATTGTCCATACGGGGCTCTTCCACGGAACTGACATCTGGACTCGGCTCCGTACCGCCGGCGCTGAGTCAGAGGATGTGCATGGCCGTCTTATGTCGCGATTCAAGACAGTCCCCATGTGGTGGTATGGAGTCGTCACCCTCATCATGATCGGTATTGCACTTGGTGTCACCCAGGGCTACCCGACTCACCTGAGTTGGTGGGCATTCTTCGTCTCCATCATCATTGCTGCGTTCTGGTTCGTGCCGCTGGGTATCGTCAAGGCGTCGACCAACATTGATATCGGTCTAAATGTCCTCACCGAGTTCATCATCGGATATATGCAGCCGGGTCGCCCCATGGCCATGATGTTGTTCAAGACGTATGGTTACATGAGCATGTACCAGGGGATGTACTTCTCGCAGGATCTGAAGCTTGGTAAGTTTGTTCTTCTTTCACGGCCCTCTAATTGTTCATTCCAACTAACTAACCATTTCCAGGTCATTACATGAAGCTCCCTCCTCGTGTGACCTTCACCGCTCAAATGGTCGCCGGCGTCTGGTCATCCCTCGTGCAGATCGGAACAATGAACTGGGCACTCGGCAGCATCAAGAAGGTCTGCGAGAGCGATCAGCCGAACCGATACACCTGCCCGAACGGCCGAGTCTTCTTCAACGCCTCAGTCATCTGGGGTGTGATCGGCCCCCAACGAATGTTCTCCATCGGCCAGATCTACTCCCCACTGATGTTCTTCTGGGTCGCCGGTCTCATTCTCCCCATTGTGATTTACTTCGGTGCCCGCACCTGGCCCAAGAGCTTAATTCGATACCTCAACGCCCCGCTAATCTTCAGCGGAGCCGGTCTGATTCCCCCGGCCACCCCGCTGAACTATCTTTCCTGGGGAATTGTCGGGTTCGTCTTCAACAAGTGGATCCGCGACCGCTGGCGCGGCTGGTGGATGCAGTATAATTATGTCCTGTCCGCGGGTCTGGATGTTGGTCTTGCAATCTGCACCATCCTCATCTTCTTGACTCTCAACCTGACCAGTACCGAATTCCCGGCTTGGTGGGGAACTAATATTGCGGCGAATACGATGGATGCTCTGGATACTGCTGTTCAGACGCCCCTTATGGAGGGCCAGACGTTTGGTCCGGCCACTTGGTAAATAATTATGGAGAGTGATGTGCTTCGTTGCTATTAGTTTTTGTTATAACGAGCTGCAAATGTCGGCCCTAATAAGCAATACTCCGCACGACATGACGAATGAATGACTTGGTTTCAAGCGAGCTCTTCTAGTACTGGATGTGATATACTGTCGAGTTGCAGTGTAGCTGCAGTGTAGCCCGAGAAAAAGACTTCAATGTTATGTACATCATCAGGTATTTAAAAAACCCCTCAACGGTTCCGAGTCCCACCCGATCCGGATCTACACTAGTGGTCTACTGCATAGACAGAAAGCTGTTAAATATTCAATCAGTTATTCACAAGCATCATATATACACAAATTTGCTTTAACAGAAGCCTATCAAATATCCATTGGAAATACGTGGCAGTTCGTGAGCGGGATCTCTAATCCCGCGCTCATATCGCACATCGTCAGGGCATATAGAAAGAAATGAACATATACGCGATTCCAAAAACCACCCTAGGTTCTCCCATCATCACATTGAGATTGACTCGGCTCATTCCAGCTGACTCTAAGAGAGATTAGGCATGAGTTCTACGCTTCAGGCCAACCATCAGACCAAGAGGCTTGCGAAGGAAACCCTCACGAGTCTCCATGGGGCCATCCTGCTCAATCTGGAAGTCGAAGAGGCGGAAAACAGTAGCGCCCATGACGAGTAGTTCCATCTCGGCAACGTTACGGCCGACGCAGGCGCGGGGACCGTGGGAGAAAGGAATGAAAGCGGCCTTCTGGCGGGGAGTCAGACGATCTGGGGACCAGCGCTCAGGCACGAATTGCTCGGCGTCGGGGCCCCAGATTTCCTTGGAGCGGTGGATGGTATAGCTGGGGACGGAGAGGACGTCGCCGGGGCCGAAGGTGTGGCCGGAGATGACCACGGGGCCAAAGCCTTCGGGGATCTCACGGGGAAGACCCATAGCGGAGGTGCTGTGGATGCGCATAGTTTCATGGATAACCCATTGCAGGTACTCGATGTCCTTGACCATGGCGTGGGTGGGGACGTCGATATCCGAGGGGATCGAGTCGTCCAGGGCCTTCTGTAGCTTAGGGATTACATGGGGGGTACGGAGGCACCAGTACAGGATGGCGCAGGCGGTGTTAGAAGTAGTGTCGGAGCCGGCGATCAGTTGGGTCAGAGCCTCGGCGGTCAATTCCTCGCGGCCAAGCTTGTTGCCAGTGCTGTCTTTGCCTTCCATCAAACGAGCGAGGAGATCGACACGGGTGTTGTTGGCCATAACCTCGGGCTTAAGACGTTCATTGACACGGGCAATGGCGATACCGGCGAGGTTCTCGACGGCCTCGATGCCTTGGGTGAAGAACTTGTCGGGGAGATACTTGGCGAAGGGCTTGAGACCCGGCAGGCAACCCAGCGTGGCAGAGACCTCTCCACGTCGGTTCAGGACCTCTACGGCCTGGACGTACTTGGGAGGATCATTGGGGCTTTTGCGCATCTCGGCGATATCCCTGCCCTTTTCGATCATGCCGAAAGGCGCACCGAAGGCCAGGTCACCAATGATGTCGAAGGCCAGGTAGTTGAACCAATTGAGGGCGTCGATGGTAGCATAGCCGGTCTTGGGGTTGGCCTGCAAGTCGCAGAGTTTGTTCCACTCCTTGACAAAGGTCTCGATATTGTGATGGATATACTGTTCGAATTGACCGATAGACTTGGCAGAGAAAGTGTGCGAGACAGTCTTGCGCTTGCGGGTGTGCTCCACACGGTCGCGAGTGTTGAAAAGACCGCGACGGATGGAAACAAAGGCATCGTAGAAGTCGCTGGTATTTAGTTAGTATCGAATTGTGATTGTATTTGAGGAACAGGGGACATACGCCTTCAGGAAACCATTTCCGTGGCCGTAGATCGACTGGATGGCGGCATCGTCGGCGACGGAGACATGGCGGGGCGCAATGCGAACAAACTTGCCATGTTTCTTGTGGGCCTCGTCTACGGAGATGAAGCGTTTACCCTGGCGGGCCTGGAGGAGCAGCCAGAGATTGGTGAAGGCGGCCAGACCCGGGCTTGGAATGTCGTGCAAGCGCCACCGTTGGAAGTAGGGTAGCAGATAGTACACGGCCACCAGACCCAGGAGGATGTAGGGGGCGTTTTCCACGGAGACCAGCATGGCGGCTCTAAGCAGCAAAGCTTGGCTTGAGGGAAAACAAATTGCTGTGTGACGGTGCAAAGGGAAAAGTCAAACAGAGCTCGAAGGAGCAAACGCACGGTCGATCAGAGCGGGGACACTCGTGTGTTTGTCAAGTCTCAGCCTCGTGGGTTAAAATTAATAAAAATCAAGGGAGGTCTCAAGTAAAGTAGAAGAGAAGACCAGAAGGGTGATAATCTGGCAGACAATCCATAATCGAGAGAAATCCCAAGGAAAGTCGGGGAGTATTTATGGGCGAGGGGTCATTGACGGTGGACAGGCATCATCCCCGAGGTCAAAGTGCGCAACGGGAGTGAAATCGGTATCTGGGGATACGCGCAATGTGGGGAACCCGAGCCAGTCAGCATCCTATGGTAGCAAAGTGAGTGCCGGTGATGGCGCCCGAGTTCGGTTATTAGCTCAGCGACTCCATTTGGCCAGTGATGGCGTGCAATCAGAAGGCGAGGATTGACAAGGGAAGATCTGAGAGGATGACAGCGGATCAGAGGGGATCTGGCGGGGAAAGGCGAGTCTTTTCATGTGGCACGTGATCTGTATAGCCATGATGCTATATACGTATAGATAGAGTAGATGGATAGAGTATATGCGAATAGATAAAGATGGAATAGATGATGGAGATGCTGTATGCTAGATTATGCTAGATTATGCTGATATCACCACTCGCTCGCTGGGAATAGCCCGTTCTTCCGCTTCTCGCCCTCCCATCGCTCCATCCACGACTTCATCTTCTCTCGGCTCTTTTCACTCCCCACATTCACCGTCGGAATGACTTTGCCAATGCGAAGTGCACAGCAGAACATGGTCAGCTCACGGAACGAGCTGTGTTCGCTGTACGGCACTCCAAAGCACGCGCTCTCCCGCGTGCTCCCTCGCTGCGGTGTCAAGTCCTCGGCCGTAAACGGTGTTCGCCAATGTTCGCCACACAGAACCGTTGACACCGGCGGGTTCGTCAACATTCGACCCGCGGGGGGGCGGTAGCTCCATCCCGTGGGGCGAAACCCGACTATCCGAGAAAATGAAGGCTTCAGCGTGTCCAAATATTCGGACAGTGTGTCGGCCCGGATCTCAAACAATGTCTGCATATGGACTTGGGCCTCTCGCGGATCACTGGTCAGCAAAGCCGACAGTTCCGGGTCCTCCAGACAGGCACAGATTTGCTGTTTCTGGGGTGTAGCGAAGATCTTTGACCCCAGGGCTTTAGCAATGCCCATACAGATACGCTCCTTGCCAATGCTGTAAGTGCCAATCACGACAAGCAACCGTCCCCCAGTCGACGAGACTTGCTCTTGCTTGCGATCGCTGTTGGTCACGGACGACAAGAACTTGCTCATTAATCCCGGCGCTTTAGTCTGACCCGTATCGGCCCCAACGCCAGCTTCCTCGTTCAGTCGGACACAAAGCTCAGAGCACGCAGTGATCACACTCTCCTGGCTGGGGAAGGCATACTTGGGGTCAAGGTATGTCGTATCGAGGTAGCATTTGTCAATTCGCTGCTGCCGTGGCTTCCCAGTGACCGGGTTAATGGGGTCAGGGCAGAGCAGTGGGTGCTGGATATGGTCTGCAGAAGCGCGAAAGTCTCCACAATGGAGAATACGTTCCTTGCGCACATTTGATCCGCTACCAAAGGTCTTTTCGAACAAAAACAAGGAGCTCCCTGGGCAGTGATTGGCATGGATCATGACGACTTGCACCCCACCTGTCTCAGGAACATCCGTGGGGGTCTCGAAATCAAGGTCAACCAACCATTTGGGATCAACCCGTAGCTTTTGCCGGACCAAATTGGCCGTCGGTCGACTGCAATAAATCGGGCCATGAGACCAAGACTTGCTTAAGCCAATATAATGGTCACTGTGGAAATGGCTGAGAAAATAGGCATTGCATCCCTCGACCGCTCCGTAACGAAAGGCATCGACCGTAATAGCAAACCCGTTGAGAATCTTGTAAAACGGACACGTCCGTTGGTAGGCCTGTTTGCCGCGGGACAAGACCTCGTTGGAAGCAGCTGTTGCCCAAGCCGAATCTTCGGCGTTGCCGGTCATCATCTTGGAGAAGGCAGATCGTGAACTAGTTGCATTCTGGGAATATGGGTCGCGCTGGGCGGGCCGGGCAATAGCGGATTTTTCCCAGCGTTTCAGACCGGTGGTCACATCAACTAGTGCTGGTACTGGTGCTGGTATGGGTGTGGGCGACAGTTGCTTTGTCGGTGGCTCGGGGGCGGAGTTTATTGGGCTAGGCTTTCCATCTAAACAATCGTTGACATGTACAGATATTTCCTATCCGCTATTAGCAAGGGTGCAAACTCAAGCTGACAATCAGAGCATACACTTTCATTAAGCCCAACCAGAGTTCTCTGGCAAATCGGGCAATCCACACGGCTCGTTTCGTCGTTTATTGAATCATTCACGTCGTCATTTTCGATATCAACACTCGGTCGCTCCGTGTCCAATTCTTCCCAAGGCTTTTCCATACACTCTTCTCCTATAAATTCGTCTTCTTCAAGTTCGTCAAAATTCATATTCATGTATCCTTCATCTCCGTCATGAGTCGTGGCGTCTCTTACCAGCGGCGACTGCCCAGATTCGGCAAGGTCTTTGGACGACTCGTCGTTGATAAGAGATGTACTGTCGTTGTTCATATTATTTGGTGCAGGTGAGGCCTCTTCCAACTCGCGGTAGGCCTCCATATCGTCTTCGCTGTCCGATTCATCGATAAATGGTCCATTATTCGTCTTTTTCGTGGATGCCGAGTCATTGGACGGCTCGAGCGAGTCTTGCTGTTTGATATCGACCGAGATATCCGGGGAATCAACCTTTCGACGCTTGACGGATGAATCTTTCTCATTATATCGTGGGTTCTCGGACTCCGAAAAATCGTTCTCGTCGCCCCAGATATCATCTGGTGTTCTTGACCGCGTCCTCTCGCTCGTATCGATCGTAGGAGCGGCCTTGTCGATCCTCGCTAAGCCTTTCCTGTCTTCCAAGAACAGTCCGTCTGTAGCATCATTTCTAGCTACGGCTCCACGCTGAGATGTGGGGGTTCCGCGGCCGCTGCTCAAGGACTGTGACGCAGTAACAAAGTTTGTTATTCGAGATTGGCGCGAAGTAGCTCCGAGTGGGGTATCGGTCTTCTTAAAAAAATTCGTAATGCTAGTATTGCGCTTGACAGACGATGTTTTCGTGGAGGAGCCCTTGGATGGCGTTGACGCTTTCCTGCCGAATGATCCTGCCATGGCCGATTATGGTAGAGTCGGCCGGGGCAGAAAGGGTCAGGAATCGAACGAAGGAGGAATCAAAGCAGTCAACCGGAAACACAGCTTATCCGGTGATCAACGCTGGGAGATATGTACAAATGGGTGTCGTCGCTATGCATGGTCTGCGGAGGAGATTCGGAGTGGCGTCGAGTCGCAAAAGCGCGGGCAGCCGCGACGCGAAGTCACGTGCTCACTCTGGCCGAGGAGTAGTAAGTAGGCTTGGAAGGACTCCGACACGGTACAACTTGAAGCTGTTCAAAGGGTTTGGCTTGAATATATCATAGCATAGCATTTAGGATCATATACTAGTACTGTCTATAGACATAATGGTCTCGACAATAATTCAGTGAGTCTGCACTCGACCATGATATTATCCCTGAAAATATATATCTTTAGCACAGTGCACACTGCGAGCATCCATGGATGTTTCTACTACATTTACTCCTAGTAGTAGGCAGTGACCGAAACTTGAAGCATTACCTTTCAAGCGGTGATTATTTGATAATCCAAACCGAAGGTAAGGCGGTCATTGAGCATGAAGCTACAATTTATCACTTTACTATATGCTTTAAGTGTGCGCAACTAACATAGGTGAGAGCTCTACGTTTTTTCTACAGTTACATCCACAGCAAGTTCGGTTCGGATGGAAAATAGAAACGGAAATTCGAAACCAGACAGTAGGTTGTAAGGGTATTGGGCACGGTATCAGAAGCAATGCAGACGATTAGGCTGCTGGACGGTCCACACAGGATCACTCTCAGATGGCCAGGGTCACTCAATTTCAAGACCCCAAGACGATCGCTTCCAGCTATAAAGCCCGCTGAGATCGGCAACGGAACATGTTACGCCGTTGAATACCTCCTCGTCCTGTCCGGTGCTCCGATCCTATCTTCCACTCGGGAGTCATCAATGCGAGCGCGACTTCCCGATTCTCCCAAGCAGAGGACATCACATCGTTAGAAAAGTCGAAGCAGCATTACTTGAATTGTTATAGCGGTTTTCGAGGCGTGACGTTGAGATCGTGGTAGTTTAGCGGGCCTTGCCGGCCTGGTTGGCAGCCTCTGTGGGAAGAACACCGGGTTAGCAGGTGGTTCGACAATAAAACATGAAAACCCCGCAATTTATCACTCGTAAGAGCTGCGTCGGGTGATTAAGGACCGGAGGGACATCTCCAGTCGCATCTCCAAGGGTCGCAACAAGGGCTTCACTTACCCCGCCGTGTGGCATCCTCCAGCAATCCCACATCCACCTCTGACCGGGGCAGCATCACGTAGCGCACCACGCTACCACGAATGAACATGTTTTTGACGGACGACAGGTGCGGATACTTGTCCAGGTCCAGGACCTCGATATCGTCCAGCTTGATGTTGAGGTATTGATCCACCGACTTCAGGATACCGCGAATGCGGATGTCATTCTTGAGTTCGATTGTGACGGTCTGGTTGGTCAAGGTCTTGAAGAAGCTGCAGGAAGCATATTGTCAGCGCAGTTCTGACTCGTCGAGTTGCGCAATGGGTTGGATCGAGCGCGGTACCTGAAGAAAAGCATGATGGTGGGGGTTGGCGCACGGCGAGGGCGTGAGAAGAGGAGAGAAGGGGAGAGGAGAGGAGAGGAGAAGAGAGGAATGCGCTTAGTGAAAACAAGCAACCACAGAACCCAGACTTGATTGCGCTCGCGATCAAAAGCGTGGGCCGTGGAGCTTAATTGACGTCGGCGGGCAAAGGCGTGAGGTCGGCGAGTCAGGTGACCGATGTGTTCTGAGGCAAAGAGTAACGAGTGATGTGCAAGCACGAAATGGTTCAGTTATTATAGAATTCTTTCCAAATAGGCCGGAATAAGATACGGATAGAAAATTGGCATGTCTCATCTCGCATTACATTAAGAAGCCACCTGGGCCCGAGTAGCTAGGGTATAAACATGAATCACTCGCCTCACCCTAGTGGTGAGAGACAGGTCTGCGCTTAGGCTTCATAGCCCAACCAGATAAACAGGTCCAGCCTGCACCATTCTTGCGACCTTCATCGAACATAGCCCCAATCCCCTCCACCAACTTAGACCGATCACGCCCCATCTCCATACGCAACTTAACAAACCACTGCTCCCACATCCAACCTCCCAAAACACCCGTGATGCTCGCAATATCCCCAGTACTGCCGATAGGACCCTGTACAGCTTCATACTCTTCGATCTGACTCTGCACACGGGGTGCGGGAGTTTCTCTTGGAGGCTGCGGCTCGGTGGGTTCCATGCCCATGGGTAAGTACATCCATGCGCGCTTGATATCAACGAAGCCACCACTGCGCAGTCGAGTGAGGAAGCCCTTCGAAGCGGCGGGGTCGTAGCCACGGGTGCGGAGGTTGAAAGCAAACTCGACTGAAGATGCCGCGGCCAGTGGACCGGGGTGAGAGATCTCTGCGTCCAAAAGCATGAATTCCAGGTGTCCGCCTGGCTTGAGACAACGGAGACACTCCTTCAAGACCAAGTCGTATTCGTCTCGGTCGAGGCCCGCGGGACACTCGGCCTTCAGCAAAGCGTGCAAGGAGCGTGTACTGATGACATCAAACTGGTTGTTCTTGAAAGGGAGCTCCCATAGTTTCGCAACCGAGATTGTCCGGTGGTTTCGAGGACCCTTGATACCACTGTTCACGACCTGATTGCTCATGACGACAGAGTAGACTTTGGCATTTGGGAATTCGTGCGCAGCATGCCAAGCCCACTCGCAAGAGGCGTGGCCTCCGAGATCGAGGATGCGGGTAGCTCGTCGCTTCTGTCCATCTTGGGCTTTTGATGAGCGGCGAGTTCGAGTGATCTGCTTTCCAGCCGGGCTGGTGAGGAGTTTCCCACCATTCAGACAGCGCAGAGCATCAATCGCCCACATGGGTTGACAGAGTTGAGCCAAGACAAGCTGCTCCTTCTCGAGCTTAGAGAATTGTGCCTTCTCGGCTAGGACAGAGGTGATGATTGAGTTGCGAGGTGCCTTGGAGAACGGCCCTTTGTATGCTGGTCGCTCTGCACGGACAAGCTCGTACTTGCCTGTAAGACAGTTGATGTGCATATCAACCAAGCCCAGGCGGAAGGATTGAATTGCATCGAATCGCATGTTGCGGTGTAGGAAGCCGTCGGTCTTGTTTGCTCGTTGACGAATTGATTGGAAGCCTCGCCAGTAAATCGAGTCCTTGCTAGCGAGGATGGGTGGACGAGGACTGATGGCTCCTGGAACACCTTCCACGAATCGAACTGCTTTCTTGGGGCCGGCATCGGGGTTCTTCATCAATACTTCGTCTTCAGTATCCTCGAGCTCCTCGGTGGACTCAATTTCATTGATAGGATTGGTCTCGTTCAGGGCAGCCATGTAGGATACTTGGGCGGAGAGCCAAACACTAGTTCGGTCGAGGCTGGCGGCAGCACGGTCTTGTAGCTCTTGGTCGTAGCACTCGTCGTACTCATAGGCATTCCCAGAGCGAGGAATCTCCTGCACCGCATCGAAGGTTGCACTCATTGGACTGTCCTGGGTATTGGCGGGTTGGGCCTGAGTGGGCGTGTCGCAGGGAATCCGAATGGCAGTCAGAGGGTCGCCATTGCGAATCGCAGTGTCCGGATCTTCTTCTTCAGGGTGATCAGGCCAATCAATCACCTGTTCGACAACCTGGCCCTGTTCCTGACGCCAGGGAAGATTGTAGAAACCCTCAGCAGTGGCGGAGTTTGGAGGATGATTGTGGTTTGGGATCGACCAGGTGTGGCGGGCGCGTGGAGCAAGTGAAGCAAAGAACCCACCGGGCGAAGGAATGCTCAGCTCACTAAAGCTGTAGGCGGACAACTCCGATGCTGGGGTGGCTCCATCGGCGCTGTGTGGTCGACTGGGTGGTGCCTGGAGCTGCCACATTTCATCATTGCTCGAAGAGGTCTCAGACCATGCCTCTGGTGTGCCATTGAGAGGAATATGCTGGAGCATAGCCAGTGCACCATCGGGAAGGAAAAGACCACCGTCCGATGGAGTCGGCTCTCGAGACAGCTCTTCATCATTCTGGAAAGTTGAGGGGATTTGAGGGAATCGACTGAGGACATTTCGCCAGTCTTCATGCGGACTCTCAAGGGCAATTGGGACCTCCTCAAGATTGGGACTGGAATCCTCATTTCCAAGGTCACCCCGCTCACTACCCTCGACATCCGGTCGAACATGAATATCCTGCAAATCCCAATTGGTATCCGGAAGCGAGTGAGTGTCTGGAGTAGCGAGGGCACTGAGATTCGACTCTTGATCGGAGGATATACTGCCATCCAGCGAGGGCGGGGCATATGATGCAGGTACAGATCGGGCGAGCATCGAGAGCGCCGCAGGCGAGACTGGAATCTTGGGAGGAGGAGTCGGAGGAATTGGCGAGCTCTTGCAAGTTGCATTTACGGAATGCCACGCCGTGGGCGAGGATGGGATGTCGAGAGTGAGTGCGCGTTTGCGAGTACTGCGATTACTCCCCGTGGAGGTGACCGAGTTCCTTGTGATTGGTGTTACCAAGCTCGAGGGCCTTGTCCCCGGCGCAGAAAAGCAGGCGTCGCTCACGCTAACATCTGTGGAGTGGTCGTCATCCATATCTTCGTCATCCGTGGCATCGTACAGGTCATCGAAGCCCTGCATCTGCTCTTGCCATTCCGTATCCGAGCATGAGGAGGTCGTGCACGCTGAGAGAGGCGACATCAATCGGGCGAGTCGCGCGTGAGTTGGAATCGAAAGTCCACTTGTCTTCAGCGTCAACTTGGGGCTGATCGCTGATTTGGCTGTGTGAGGAGGGTTAGGGCTGCCAGCGCCCTTTTCGGCGAGAATCTCGCGATTGTCTTCCATTATAGTATTAAGCACCGTCCCCCGAGCCTGTCGGACGGGCGGGAACCGTGATGGACGAACAAAGTCCGCCATTGTGTCCACGTTGATAATTTGGTATTTGCTTTGTTAGAGGGAAAGAAAGAAAGTGGAAAGAAAAGCCGTCAGGAGGCTCTATGGGTATCTCAAATGGTAGGGAAATGCATCGACACCGATCAACGGGTCTCGAGATGGCCAGGAAATGGTTGCAAAGTGAAAAGAAAATGGAAAAGAAAAAAAGCCACAGCTACCAGAGCATGAAGCACACGAAGGAAGATGACGAAAAGAAAGACGCGAACTCCGATGCAGTGCCCTGGCCGTTCGAAAGGACTATATAATCGAGTGGGCGCGTATCTGGTTCCGGGGGAGGTGCATGATGAAGAGTCGATCCTTGTTCAAGGCCGCCAAGTGGAACTACTGCAGGTTTGAGCACCACTAGCTCATTTGGCATGGTGGGTTGAGGCCCGGAAATGCGATCAGAAATGGTGTTAATTGGTGCAAAGGGAGGGGATGGGCGCATCGCCCGGTGTTGACTCCTTGTCTGGGAACCAAATGCCCAGCAAATTTGGTCGAGTAGATGCAGCGGGTTAATCTCATCAACAGCAAATCAGCGAAGGTGTTGATGTGACGAAATGCTTGAGGTTGCAGGGAGAGCGTGAAGAGGCCAGTGATTGGCAGCTTCTTAGCGCCCGCTTTTGCTATCTTTAGTGACTTGGGGGCACTTGGGGCAATTAACTCGCTCGGGCGACCGAACTAATGTCCGTGCAGCAGTAGGTATCACCTTTTCGGGCACTCCCCCTCAACAAAAACTGGGCTAATTATCCCGCATGACGCAGAATTCCATGCAAAGGGGAGGCGAGGCAGAGGGGGTTGGTGTCGCATTCTTCCAATCATAGGGCTGATTTCTTGGAAACCCGCTGCTGAGGTTACATACTTAATCCATATTAATTATAGAAATGAACACTAATCCATCCTAAATGCATAGCAGGTGTACTACTGTAAGGTATCCGACCGCTCGGGGCTACATCACCTCACTGCGATTTCTGGTGGGAGGACATCCAAGGCGCATCGAGCGTGATCGGGATTGGCTAGCTAGAAGGAATTCATCTTGTAGTGCACCCACGCAGCCATTCCCAATTCATGATTCGCAGCTATGATCTCACACCATTAGCCTTGCTATCAAATGAGTCAGAAAAGAGGCGAAGTGAAGATGTGATGCGGAGCGGACATTGTCATGCAGTAGATGTGGGCTGTTTCTGCAGAGCAAGTGGACAGTCCTACAATTTCCGTTTCAGCTAGGAAAAGCGCTAGTATAATATCTAGCAACTGTTGAGATGACCAATAATTAAAAATTTTAACGTCTCAAGTTTTTGCAAGTACAACTAAACGTCAACTTGTTATCAATTTGTAGTACTGGTGTCGGTAGGAAGAATGCTAGTTCGTGCGTCGCGCTAACCATCACATTGTGTAATGCGGCATTCTTTGTGACGGCTAGAAGGGGGCTGTTTTCCGCTGCTTCAGTTGTCTGACCTAGAAAACGCCACCTTTCGTAGATACAAAGCCATTCCGTCTTTTATACGGGTCCAAGTTAAGAATAACAGTCCTCGAAATAACTCGTAAAGCACGATGAATTAATTAAGCTTCAAGCCCGACGAAAATGTGTATAACGCACAGTCAATTAATCAGGTTCCAGTCTGTAATACTCGCTAGCTAGAGAAAAACGAGCCCCTGTTTCTATTAATCACCGCCAGCGGCCCCTTCCTGACTCGCCTGGAGCCTCTCTTTGTCTAAAAGCCCAAAACCGGCAATAAACACAGTATATCAAAAACAGCCCCGTAATCCACATCAATCTGGAACTTGCCAGACTTCTTCCGGCTTTTCGTCCCATTATTCAGGTAAACAGCGATGAGCTCTTCAGTCTGGTCATCCTGTAAATTAAAATTTTTTGAGCTGATTTTCGATGGCTTCTAAATTGAAGTTCTATTTATGTTTCTTTGTATGTTCTACTTGAAAGAGCTGTCGATCTCGATTGGTATGATGGTTGCTCGTGGTGGCTTGTACCATTTCGGAAATTCCACACTGCTCATACTTATATAGCATATATTAGATACTGATAAATAATACGATGAAAGTATTACTAGGGGCAAAATGCTTCTATAAAGAAGAGGAACTAGATGCAATGGAGTGATAGCATAAAGGTGATGATGAGATGAGAAGACCCGAGACTATGTAGAACAAGGAGGACTCGGCAAAATAGTGATTATTTTAGAGCTCTTTATGACAGAAAGATAGTTCCGGCTATTTTTTAAGAGATTTAAAACACCCGATCGAGAAATCTTTTGAGCGAGTATAGAGAAAGGGGGTGGGGGTTGGCCCACATTGAGACGAGCCTCCCTTCCTGATTATATCCAACTAGATGCAGGAGGTATATGTCGGGATGTTGGATAAACATGAGAGAACAAGTTTGACAAAGAAATGCGGGGTTGGATCCAACCAATCAGTAGTATGGAATTGACTTCGTTGACTACCGTTTAATCCCACGTGACGGTGCACTGCTTCGGCCGTCTTCCGAGAACACTATTTTCTGGTTTCCTCCTACTTTCATTTCGTGCACTGACAAGTTACGGCTTCGAGCTTTCTTGATTGTCGAGCACGCTTGCCTGAACCTTTTACTTCAATTGGAACCGCAAGCTCCGGGCTTCGGGAAATATCTGATCTCTCTATCCAGCGAGGTTTCTCACAACTTATAATAACAATCTATATTCGCTTGGCCTCAACTACCCAGCATGCCGGTGTCTTCCGCTAAGGCCAACAAAAAAAGCGCGTTCTCCTGTCATCAATGCAGAAAGAGGAAAGTCAAGTGCGATGGACATAAACCCACTTGCGTTCGCTGCACTCGACGCAGCGAAATCTGTGAATACAAGCTTTCCCCCACCTTATCCTATACCCAGAAGCTTGAAAATAGGGTCAAGGCATTAGAACAAGCTCTTACAATTGCACAAGCAAGGGGATCCACCTCTGATATTGCTGAGCAATCTCCCTCAAGCACGTCGACGGCTACGGCGTTACCGCCTGCGCCAACAAAGTGGACGTATTTGAGGTCAATAAAGGGGCTGAAACTCGATAGGAAAGGTGCAATTACCTACCATGGCGCGACAAGTTTCTTTCAGCTACCAAGCTCGGGCATCAACGAAGCATTTGACGGGCCAAGCGGGGGTGCCTTCGAAACTCTTGACGAGGGAAATCGAAGGAAAGAGAAGCTGGTCAACAATGCATGGCAACAGCGGGCTTTAGAACGGTTTCTGGAAACTCCAGTGTGTCAGATAATTCTGCGGACCGGTAATCTATGCTGACGCCTTGTCATATGATAGGAACCTTTCCAGTTCTTGCTCAATATTCACTGGTGTTGGATACAACCCCTGTTCAACTTCATCTACCGTCCTGCTTTCACACGTATGTTTTAAACACACGACTCAGGGTTGGACCTTATGAGTGCGATTATCTTTTGAATAACACAAGACAGGGGATATGGAGGTTCTCGGCCCTTATTATTCGCATACCCTTCTTAATGCCATGCTCTCACATTCCGCCAGGTGGTGCAAATATAACGCAGATATTCAGCTTCTTCTTGAGCCATACGACAATGGAGCTCTTTTCTCGAGACAAGCGCGCTCGCTGGTCTTCTCCGAAGTTTCGACGGGTCTCCAAAAGTGCCAACCATACAAAGTCTCTTGTTATTGAGCGCGCAAGAATGTAGCGCCGGAAATGGAACCCAGGCCTGGCTGTACACTGGAATGGCAATCCGACTAATTGAGGATATGGGGATCACGTTCAATACTGGTAGGAGTCAGTTGGAACTAAACCTTGAAGATGAGGACGTCGAAATCCGACAGCGACTTTTCTGGAGTTGTTACTTCTGGGACAAGATGGTCAGTTTATACTTGGGTAGAACCCCGATGCTGCAGCATTCGGGCATCAGCCCCGACCAGATTACATGTCAGTATATCTCTTACGCCAGAAAATGCTAGGTCGGGTGTTTGAAGACACTTCCTGGGAGCTTTTGCGAGAATCATAAAGAGTGCTAATGTACCAGGTCTCCTTAGTGGACGATTCTGCAGAGAATGAATTCTGGTCCCCTCATGGGGTCACGTATCCTGAAGGTTCAGAATACCCACCAGCAATGGCGCATTCTGTCACTTGTTTCAGATGGATGTGTCAACTTTCTATCATTTTTAATGAGATCCTTATTCACATTTATGACCCGACGAAGCCACACACCGATGCGGAGGTAAGGGCTTGTTTACAGAGTGAAGAGCATTCCCTGAAACAGTAAGTGAATATGCTCAATGTTTCTTTTCTGAATCTCTAATCATTGACTACCTCAGGTGGTGGGAAGATCTTCCAAACGTCCTCAAAATCGATACGGAAAACCTTCCGCAATACTGTCCTCCTAGTCACATTGTCACATTGAAGTACAGTCACCATGCCATCAATACAGTACTTTTCTAATATATCACAGCTGTTTATACCACGTTTTCAAGATCCTACTGTATCGGCCAATGCTGTTCCAAAAGGATTCGATGAACGGCAACCGACCCCGAGCGAATGCGCATCATCTTCTGGAGTGCATCTCGTCTGCGACGTCAATCATTACAATCTATGACCTCTTCTGTCAATCTTTCGGCTTTGAATATACTGTTCTTTCCTTATCTTATAGCATCTATACCGCGGCATCCACTTTTCTTCTCCAGATCCAGGCTGCCTCACGCCCGGATGCGCAGGCTTTGACACAGCTCAGGTTTTGTATAAATGCCTTGGAGCAACTCAGTGTTTCAAATCCAGGTTTGACTACCATATTGTTCATTCACAGGAAATTTATTAACGTCCACTATAGTTGTTGAGAGCGCACTGGGTCTTATAACTGACTCAATGTCAAAAATAAGACCAGATATACTCCCCGTTCTGTCCACGAACGGCGAAGACGAAGCTGTGAATGCCACAGTACAAGCGGAAAACCAAAATGATTTTTTCTCTGCAGAGTCCAGTCATACAGGTCACAGGCCAGGGCATTTGGAGTACCCCGAGCCAGTCATTCCTGATTCCGACCCTGAAGAATTTACTATATCCGATGAGACCCTGGAAGCATTCCCCTTTCTCACCCCCATAGATGCGGCGTTTGGAACCATTTACGATCAAATTGGCTAAATGGAATGTCTTGGAACATCATATTATCTACCGTTCACACGCGCATGATGTTCCGTGAATCGGAGCTCGCAAATTGAACAACCTGTGCGTACACCGTGAATGTTATACCACTCGAAAGCTATGACAGAACTCAGGTCAGTCGAAAGAAGGTACTTGGTACGAAGTCGCTTACCATTAAACGCATTAGACGTGGTGTTGTACCTCTCCAGAAGACACAAATTCCCTCTCTCTGCGCAATCTTTGCCGCGCAGTCAATCATACCATTGTGCTCAGCTCTAGCACTTTGGAGGCGCGTTTTGATAGTATCGAATGGCATGGAAGCATATCTGTCTCTTGTTAGTGGAAAAAGTTCGGCTTCCCAGAGGTGCAGAGAAGCAGTGCGTAAGGTACGTACACCGTAGCGATTCCACTGAGAGCCCCTATAGCTAATGTTATGCTGACTCTCCCGGAAAATCCAGGCCATCGCCTCGCTACTTCGCCCTCCAGTAACTCAAAGGTCGTAAAGCGCACGGCAGAATTCATTGCCTGTTTACCCACCACTGGTGCTGTGCCTCTCCAGAAAGCACCAGCGCCCTCCTTTTTCAGAATTTGTCGTATCGTCCCGGCAATTCCCGAGTCACCAGTCTCTTTCCTGGTTTTGCCTGCCTCGATAATTCTCGTCTTCAGTGCTTCCGCTGGCGTGACAACAAGAACCGACTCCGCAATCCCAGCCGTGATACCAGATAACAGCGTTGCTGTAGTTGCGTTGAAGGTCCCAAACGTATTGAGCCACTCTTTACTGCTGGAAAATGCGAAGAAACGGATAGAAGATTTTAGGGCGTTGCTGCTTGCCAGAGTGGTACAACCGGCGTATAGTCCAGGTAAACCCCGTGTGCTGATAGTTGAGCGGAGAAGGGAGAAGAAGGATAGGCGTGAGGAGATACCACTTTCAGGAAGCTGGCGAATGGTTTTAAGAAGCTCAAGTGGGTACTAGGTGTCGGAAAATTAGCTGAGTTAATGGCCTGGTAGGAGTGTATATCCGATTCTCCCGAAATAAGTCACTTACAGTTGTAATCGTCTCTGAGGCCCCCGCAATGCCACCTGCCAGAAGTTTTGTACTGACAGCTGCTGGGCTGCCTTGATTTATTTTCTGTGTTCTTTCCATCGTTGCTCTTCTGAATTGATATCGGTTGATTGAAAGAATGGGAATATCCAAAGAATATGAGATTTCTTCTGCTTGTGAGGATGTTCAGATACTCACAGATCAAAGTACGACGTAGCATACGATGCAATTATGTAGTAGCGGTTCGAACGAAGGTAATAGCTTGAGGAGAGAGAGAAGGAGGAAGCTAAGACAGAAGCAACATACAAGTGTAGTGGATGCCTAGGTGAATGCCACAGGCATAAGGAATCAACAAATAGTTAACTAACTAGTAACAACACTAGTAAATCACACTGCTTTCTTATCTACATTGCGGACAGTGCCCGACGTATTAGGACAGGATTCACAGCTCGGAAGTTGACCGAGAAGAAATCCGGAGTTACGAGTGCATAGTTCCTTGAATATTGGACAGTTCAAGTCTGGATCTCCATGATTTGAAACGCCACTAACCTCAATATGCCTAGTTAGCCAGAGTTCGAGCTATTTGAATGCGTAGAGGGATTTAACACAAGAACAGAGAGAGAATCGTTGGATCCAGTGCATGTAAAAGTACTATACAACTGAAAATTAATGGAGATATGGGATTACGCGCAATGGCTTTTTTACGTAGCGTGTAATTCACAGTAGAACTCGAAAAGTGTGGAAATTTCCGGTGCTGGTTTCGGCCAAAACAGGATATCAAGCACGTTTCTATCCTGCTCTAGGTGGAGCTAGCAATTCCTTGAATTAAATTGATATATTCCGTAGTTCTATTGAACCTGACTTCGGGGTCATATACCCCATAAAGTCTCAGCATTACCTTTGAAAACCCTCTCGATCAAAGCATCATCGTTCCCGCACCATCCTATCAATGCCTCAATGTATGGCTTGATGTCCAGCCCCTCAAACCGAGTATGCGGCCAATCGCTAGCGAACACTGCCCGACTCATACCGGCGACTCTCACTAATTCTTTCGCTACCGGTTCTAAATCTTGCCAAGTGTCATCCTGACAGATCCTGTAAGGTGCAGAAAGCTTGACGTATGTGGTGCCCTGCAGAAGTAGATTGACCAGCGATTGAAACCCAGGAAGACTGTACGGGTCTCCAAGATCGGAGTGGCCATTTAAAGCGGGTGATCCAAAATGATCGAAGCAAACGGTAACTCCCAATTCCGGCACAACCTTCTCCAAGATAATGACAGCATCAAGCGGCACATATAGCTGTAAAACCCAGTTGTACGGTCTTATGATATCCGCATATTTGTGCAATATAGTCACCATCTCCTCCTCCCTCATGTGCTTTCCAATGGATTGCGTATTGACACGGACTCCCCTAACCCCCAACTGGTGCCAGTGTTGCAAGGTTGAGGGGTCAATTGTCTCCGGGTCAAAGGTCACTACTGCACGCCCGTGTTTTGGTCCCAGTGCGCGAAGTGCGTCTAGCATGCATGTGTTGTCAGTTCCGTAGATTGAAGGCTGCACGAGGACGACATTGCGGAGGCCCAGTGATTTCTCGAACTTCAGCGCATCAGAGAGTAGGTGGGTTTTGGGCATGTATTGTGCGCCCTCGGCGAGGGTGTACTTGACTGGGTCGGTCTAAAATTTTGCTAGGAATCAGTATTGCGTTGGATATCCAAGGGCTGAGTTCATTCAAATTCCATTTCTATGCTTCAGGGATTACCCTTCATATATGATCACTTACTACATGCATATGGCTGTCCCAAGAGTCGGGGGGGATCCGATTGAAGGGGAGTCCCGTTTGAGTATGACCTGTGCTGATTTGTGGTTTATCCTGTTGTAAAGATAAAAATTGTAGCAGCGACTGAGTAAGCCGAGAAATGTCCTGATCAACAGTTCTGACGAATCGGTGCATCTGTAGAGTATTCATTGCGCTTGATACGAGTGGGTGATTTTTTTTAAAGCAGACGAGAGTATGGCAAGCGCGGGAAGTGTATTAGGAGGGAAAGGAAAAAAAATGGATTGGATACTCGTCTATGGGAAATTCTCCTGAGATATATTACCAGGCTCTTTGACGGGTCATTATACTATGTATTTTGAATTCGATACTAGCTTCATATCAGGTCTAGGATTCCACAAAAAGAACCAGAACAAGTATGACCTCAAATGTCAATTTCTCAGCAAATTTACATTTTTGGCGACGCTTGATATCCTAAGAATTGTGAAGATGATGGTCTGCCAGATTAGCCAGCCATTCGGAAGTTGACCGAGATATAGAAAACAATTCGATTTTGTGCAGTGTCGGTGAACTTCCGAGCAGAGACTCGTCAAATTTCATACCCTCCAGCTTACGTCTCCAAGGGCAAAATAAATGTTGGATTGTTTTCTATATCTCGGTCAACTTCCGAGCAGATACTGGCCAAGCTTCATCCCCTTCATTTTACGTCTCCACGGTCAAGAGAAATATAGAATTCCAAGGTTGTGAACTAATATCTGTACCTCGGCCAACTTCCGAGTAGAGACTGAACAAATTTCCTAACTTCCATTACATTTCTCTACAGAGAAGCGGGGTAATTCTGGGGTATGGGGTGTATCTTTCCAATTCATGAAAAACTATAAGTGTCTTTCCTTCCGTCTCACTTTAGGAAAAGGCGGAGCATCAGGCCACTTCTTGAATACCGCGCTCAAATCACAACCATGTTCAACTTGAAAAGACTTAACGCTTACTACGTATTCACAATTATCATCATAGCCGCCGGAGGAATACCGAAAGGCAAGCCAACAAGCCAATGTCGTCCATATTATCAGATGTTAACACTTCCGCAGGCTATGATGAAGGCGGATTCAGCGCCTCGATCGATATGGATTCGTTCAAGAAAGACTTCAACCTGATTGCCGATCACTGGGAAGACAATCCCAGCGGCCTAGCTGACCGCAAAGCAAATATATCCTCGTTTGGTGTTCTGGGAGCAGGATTTGGTTCGTTGCTGGCCTTGGTAATTACAGACAAACTTGGTCGACTTCGATCATGGCAACTATTCACATTACTGTGGGCTAGTGGGACTTTGATGCAAATATTTTCCTCGGGAATCATAGGCTTGATGCTTTTTGCACGGATCTGGGGAGGTCTCGGTGCAGGTGGCCTAACTGTCGTCGCACCGCTGTATCTCTCTGAAATTGCACTGGCGAAGTCCAGAGGAACTGTTGTCAGCATGTACATGGTAGTTTTGCTTTCGTTCCTTACAATTGGTTGTTCCTATTTCCTCCTGTCAATATCTTCCCAAATTACAACTAACGAGCTTTTGCAGGCTTCTTCGTCAACTATGGTGTTGACTCTATGATGCCGCTCAGTGCGGCCCAGTACCGTCTTGTACAAGGAATCCCTCTTATCCCCGTCGGAGTCGCTTTCCTCTGCTCCTTTTTCTTATCAGATACCCCTCGATGGCTTGCATCCAAAGAAAGAGACGAAGAGGCACTCGCAGTTCTCACACTTCTTCGACGTTCATCCGCGGGGGATGCCGCGGCTCTTTCGCATGAGTACCGAGACATCAAAGAACAGATCCAGATGACGGACCAAAATGCCGGCGACGTTTCGACTTTGACAATCGTCAAAGAGATCGTAACCTCTGGAAGTTATCGGAAGCGGTTTATTCTAGGTGCACTCATGCAAACGGTTGCCCAATGGAGCGGGGGTAACGGCATCACTTACTATATTCCGGAGGTGTGTTAACCCACCCAATCCCATCGAAAAAATGAAACGTCCTGGTTTCCTGACATCTAAAAATCTTTTTTTGAATATCTAGATCTTCACCTACGCAGGAGTAGCTGGAGGCAATACCTCGCTCATAACCTCGGGCGCTTACGGTATTGTTAAATTAGTCTTTACCATGGTTTTCACATGGGGACTCGTTGATAAAATCGGCCGACGACGCTGCATGTTATCTGGAATTAGCCTACAGTGTATAACTCACATCTACATGTCCATCTACATGTCCGTGTTCCAGGACGGAGGGAATAAATCTGCATCCGATGCGGCGATCGCCTCGGTCTTCATCTACGCCGTCGGCTGGTCGATTGGTCTATGTACAGTGCAGTACCTATACGGCACAGAAATCTACCCGACTCGCATTCGCAGCGTTTGTTACGCGAGCAATATGGCTTTGCACTGGTTCTTTCAGTTTGCTGTGGTGCGGGTAACGCCTAATATGTTTGTCTCGCTGGATATATACGGGGCCTACATATTCTGGTCAATAGTTTGTGCCATTGGGCTCATATTACTGGGGTTGATGGCACCGGAAACCAAGGAAATTCCGATGGAAAGAATGGAGGAGTTATTTGCCGGACGATGGTGGATGGGTTGGAGTGCTAAGGTTGATTTGACGGAATTACCTTGTGGAGATGCCGAAAAGCCTGGCACAACAGCCGTGGAGAAGGTCTGAGAGGGCGCGAAAAGAAATATGATTATGAATGAATATATGACTTAGTCATGTTTAGATGTATATTGAAATACCATACATTACTACTTACGTTGATCTCAATATATAACAGTCACATCCCAAATCAAAATACACCATAGGCTGCAAGCCGCCACAAGCGGACCGTTGGGTGAAAATATGGCAGATTAGAATATTGTCTTCAACCTTACAGTTCCTGTCATTTTGTCCCAGAGACGCACTTCTGATTTGGAAACGAATCACTTACGGTGACTAGCAATTCCCCATTTGGGGAGAAATTCACAGACCTAAATCAGTTTGAAACATCTGCACAGCCCCAGTGCCTCTTGATCTGTCGTAGCTTACATACCCAAGAAGGAAAGTTGCCGTGGAACTCTTCGAATTCCGGATCCCTGAGGCGAAAAAAAGATCCCTGGTGCGTAAATCTGCAGCGGGCTTTTGCTGATAATTTCGAAATTGCTCAGATAAAATCGCTTAGCATCAAGGAGAAATTCGGGCAGGTCATGGTTCTTTACCGTCTTCATTCATCAGTCAGCGGGGCTCTTGTTGAGACTTGATCAAATATTTACCTCAAAAATTTGGTATAATGATTCTCCTCTTCAATCCCGACACTATTGGTTCGCTTCCAAATAAAAGCCCTCCGTTCACAAGCATCCAGTGTGATCTCGAACCGATAATGCGTCGTGAGTTTATGGCGCTTTAGATCCTCCCAGGCAACATTGGGATCATCCGGATTACCGAGTCCCACTTTGCAGTGTCGAGAGAAATTGATGAATTTGCAGGCGGCTGTAATCGGGGCATGATCGGTTTTGCCGGCATGGTATGTTAGGTCTGGTTTGCCGATGGTAAAAGTTGAACACGGTACATAGGCGAGGGGGGCTTTTTCGGCAGTGGAAATGACAAAATTGAGCTTTCATCGCTGATGATAGACATGAAAAAGGCGTGAAGATGGAGTTGTGGGTGGCGTATCGCTGTAAATTGAGATCTCGGCGGAGTTTGGCTGTCCAGGCAAGCAGTGTTTGCAACATCCAAGTAAGGTTAGGAAGACATTTTGATGTGGGAATAAATTCGGTGGAATGGAGTCTCCCTCTCATATCGAAGTATCACATCTATAGTTATATGAATATAAAGATATTTCAAGTTAACCAGCAAAGTGAGCCTGGATTGTCAACCTCGAGTTGGGCGGAGGCTGATCGCCACTGGTGAAATGTGCACCTCCAATCAACTTTCTGCAGAGACGGTTGCACCGCCTCATAAGAGCCGATGTGACTTAACGACTAGATTAATTAGTTGTGGTCTCCGAATAGCCCCCGAAAGTTTATTCCTGAGAACCTAGACGAATCGAAGATCCCTGCATCGGTGCGCGTAGGAAGCGTGAGCCAGTGATGACACTTCGTTCAGTCATTCCACATACTCGAATGAAAATTCCATACGTATGAAATTTTGATAACGCAGCCACCTCAGGTGGTACTATGCAGAATCTATCCCAAAAATGACATCCCGAATCGAAATCAGCCTCAATGCCAAGAACAAACGGATAACTGATTCATGTTGAGAGCTGTGTCTGTGCCAAAAAAGGCCTGATCCCTAATCAAACGCAACAAGAATAAAATAAAACTATAGAAAAAGATCACCTACGCTCTCGCCACGGTTCCAAATCGCCAAGGCTCAATCCCAAGCTCATTCAAGGCTAAGGCGCATACAAAGCCAAGATATGAGCAGGCACAGCGGACTCCTCTTCACGACGAGTAGCCTTACAACACCCCAGGTAGCTCGGGCATGCAAAGTCATTCCGATTCCCAAATATACAATGAGAACAAACTCATCCAGCACAGATTAGCTACATAGTAACATTTCCATTGGAATAACTATGTGTCAGATAACTGTTGGGCACCATATAGAGGATCTCTCCTACGAGCTTATTTAACACTAGTTGTTTTCCAATCTGAGTATAGTATCAATTATTGAGCAGAGAGAGAAATATTGTACAGAAAGGGGAGATGTAGTAACAACAAGCATCCGAAATAACTCTATATGGCAAGATGGGCCATCTGAGCAAAGCTAATTTCTTACCGCAGGCAGAGCATCCGACGGGGTATCTCTTTGCTCTCCGGGGCTAGCTAAGATCGCTGCCAAGAAGGAAAAAATACTGCACGATCTCAATATCGTACAATAGAAAAGAGTTAATCCAGTGACAACAATTTCTTCTCTTGCTGCATCGCTTTCGGCATTTGCTCCCATAAACTCAATAGTACCGGTATTTTTGAGGGCCCAAATATTGGCAGAGAATCTAGCTACCATTTCCTGGTTTTCATTCATGCAAACAAAGTTCCATTTCCTGAACCCGCTGTTACTAGACCAAGTCAGGATAACAGGGGAGCTATTGTTAGAGAATGCACGCGAACGGTAGGTGTATACGGTCTGCCAGCGCTTTTGCGCTACTAGTGTGTCTTTATGGCCATGGAGTTCGTACTCAGCATTGATCGAGAATGTGCGTAGCGTTCCGGTGCCGATGGTCCCATATTCAGGCGCCGATTTGAAAAGGAAATTAGGCGATTTGTTTGACTTTTGAAATTTGACGGTATAAATAGGGTTGCAATCAGGACTGCAGCCATTGCTGATCATAGTACTCCATTTCTTCCATGAGAATTCGACATTAAGTCTGCGGATGTTTCGGTCTTGGAGAGGTTGAGAGGTTGCTAATGAAACCATGTTGGTTGAATTTCACTTGAGATTGTGGATATGAAGATGGAAAAGAGTGCCTCCTTGGGACTTTCGAACTGATATGTGTATCTATAAGTACCAAGGATCTTGAGTGTGCTATGACATTTCTCGAATGTGCGCCATCGGCGAGGCGCAGGGCTTGGCATTCTGAGTCACATCTCGTAGATCAACAAGCCGTAGGCGCGAAAGGCTTCCGCCGACGGAAGAAAAAAGTCAATGTTTTACAAATAACTGCTACGGTGGGAACAAAGTAGGAAGCGAAATCTATAATAATGGTATTCTATGAAGGGGCGGTTATCCACTATTCCGTGTTCCGATTGCTTTCCAAATTTGGAACGATCTATCCAAACAGAACAAGCAAAGTGGAAGCCCAAGGGATCCTGCAAGATCACCCACCATTTCACCAACCCCACTGTACGCCTTTAATATGCGCAGTATTTGCTCAAATGTAACTCCTGTGAAGTTCGGCATAGTCGCTACCGGGAAAAGCAACTGACCGATGGCATCGACATCCAAATGCACCATACTGACGTCGACCGTACTCTGGAGATAATTTACCACTTCCTTTGCGCGCTGCTCAGGCCCCTATGCCATAAAATTTGAGCTGACTATCTTCAGTTTTCCTCGAAGAGGTACGTGAAGTAATCGGTGCTTGTTTTAGAGCAGTTCGGTGCCTGACTACTAGGGTTCTACCTGTCTCTGTTCTTCATGCAGCGCCTGAATCTAGCGTCTTCATACACGAAGACGAGGCATCGAACGCAAACCGAATAACTGTATCTGTTTTCTGTTGAAATGATACTGCCGGTCCCTCTAACCTCTGCGAAATCCTGGAGTTCGCGGCGGGTGTTTATTTCTTTATGTTTTGACCTGTCTTTTTTGTTTTGACCTGTCTTCTTTGTCAGACTGCCGTCGAATTTCACCTCTTCAGAAATATCTTCCATCAGGCTCTTCACCACCGTCAGCCATTTGTGGTCCCTTAGCTGAATTAGCCTGTGCTTGGCGGTAACTGTCAGCTAGTTGTCAAGGGGTATCGGCGAATAGTCTAGAAGTCAATTGAATCGTGGTTTGGTTGAACGAGTGTCATGTGTGAGATCGTTGAAAAACCTCTGTAACTTTCTAGCAGGTAGGTTATAACACAATAGGCGCGAGTTCATCATATTTACCCTGCAAAACTTATGCAGGGATGGGAAAATGCTGAATATGCTGTTTTGTAGGATCCACATTAGCGACTTCAGCTCGTCAAGATATCATATATTGTCAACTCCGAGAGAGGTAAAATACTGTGGATTCTCCATAGCTCTTGATTATTCAGCAACCACCCGCATTTTTATAGTAACTATATGATAATTCGGATCATTCTCGGAAGAACTGTGATGTAACACACAGTTTATAGCCCCTGGATCATTTCAACAGATCCGCACACACACACACACTCTCTCTCTCTCTCTTACACAGAAATAACCAATCCATCTCATGCATCTATTGGCCGTCCCTCGATACTAGATGATACACGAATCTGACATCTTGACATATATTATAGATCATCGGGGCAGTGCATTGAGATCTGCAATTTCTCAAGCAGGAAGCCCGTACTTTGTTAAATTTAATTTACGACCCCCACTTCTCCTTTGGGAACTATATTGCGATTTTACGAGAAACAAGATTTGCGTCGTCAAGAGTCAGAGGGACTGCCAAGGCTTAAGCCACTCGATGGCACAGGGTTGAGACGACAGGACACAAAAAGTGCCAAAGCAGGGTAAGGGCCCACCGGGGAGAATGACTGCCCAATCAGTCTGTCCTCACAGGAAAAATGGCAGCTAGGGCGGAATATTCTCAGTCAATAGAGAACTCGAGTGAAATCCAAACAAAATCACGTTTCCACGTCGCCCAGCATACAGCCTGGTGTTGAGGTGCTCGGCACCTTGATACGCTTAGGCACCCGCCAGTTACATTCTCATAGCCGCTTACGGTCGCATAATCATCTTGGAAGTACTAAATTAAAAATTTGGCCCGAATGCAATCATAGAACCCATTTAATCTAGATTCGACAATGCCACTCGCTTGTAACACAAACATATGTATATGCGTCTATATAGACAGGGAACTTGCCTCTCTGGGATGCCTCCCCTGTTATGAGGGCGCTGAATATGATCTAAGTGGTTGAAGTTGCAGTGTGATTGAGAGTAACAGATTCCTACCTCTTGATTTGACGTTGTCTGGTGGAACCCGTGAATACGAAGGAACCGACCCACGTGAGTCAAACACAGGGAGTAGTCAATGTTCTTTTAAGAATGACCAGATAATTTCAATGCAACACCCACTTCCACCCACTTTCTCGCGAGAAACAAACGCGTGATTCGAGAAAATGAAAGTATTCGTTGTAGGGGCGACAGGAGCGGTCGGTCGTTATGCGGTTCAAGCACTCGTCGACGCCGGGCATAGTGTTACTGCAGTGGCTCGAACCCCTGAGAAAGCCAGTTACATACGAAATCAAGGCGCATCACCCGTCACGGTCTCGATTTTCGACCGTATGGCATTGACCAAGCAAATTGAGGGACATCAAGCAGTCGTCAACCTTGCCACAGCGATACCGCCGACGTCAAAATTCCTGCAGTCAAGCGCGTGGGTTGAGAATGATCGAGTGCGAAACGAGGGCTCTGTTACCATTGTTGACGCCGCAATATCCGCCAGCGTCAAGTGTATCGTCCAGGAATCTGTGAGCATGCTGTACTCAGGCCAGGGCGATGCTTGGATCCACGAAAATAGCCCAACAGACAGTTTCCCCATGGCCCAAGGAAATCTGGCTGCGGAAGCCAGCACACATCGCTTTACGAAGGCTGGTGGCACCGGTGTGGTCCTCCGTTTTGGCTGGTTCTATGGGCCCGGTGCTAAACATAGCGAGGAGTTCTATCAAATGGCGCGAAATCATATTGCCATCATGATGGGCCCACCCAATGGATATGTTTCATCCATTCACGTCGCTGACGCGGGTACTGCTGTTGCAGCAGCTTTGGCCGTCCCACCAGGGACTTATAACGTCGTCGATGATAAGCCGCTAACTAAGTGGACCTATGCAGATGCACTGTGTACAGCGGCAGGGAGGTCCGCATGGCTACGCCTCCCGGGACGAGCGGCGCTGTTACTGGGCGACCGCTCTACATCACTGACACGCTCTATACGGGCCAGCAATGCAAAATTTCGAGAAGCAAGCGGATGGTTCCCCTCCTACAGCAGCGCATACGACGGGTGGCTTGCCACCGCAAAAACTCTAGAAATGCAGAATGATATCAGGAATTAAACGTTGACCATTGCGAGATGGCTGTCAATGCCCTGAAACGAATGAAGTGAGAAAGGCGAAACATTTTACACGTGACTAGAGACTGGGTTTTTACGAGGAAGGTGGCCTGCCAAAATCCCATGCTACAGTATCCTGTAGCGGCCATGGGGAAAGTGCTTAATAACACAATACAATTTTTGATCTTGCTGCCTATTCTGCCACCTCGTCGGATGCCTAGTTGAGAGAGAATCTTGTCGCAGTCTGTTGTGAGGGAGAGGAGATATACGGCATGTAGGGAACTAAACTTTGGCCTGCCAAAATGAATGTATTGTTGGAGGTGGGGGTTGGAATAAAATCTGAACAGAAGGATACTTTATACCCTTCACCGAAACCACTATATCTGATACAAGTCTAGCCCGAGACACAGGAATTGGAGTCAGTCGAACTTTGAGTGCCATTACGAAACCAGTTACATTGGTTCTTGGATCTGAGAGTGCAGATTTATTCATATCTCTCGCGAGGAATGACAATGTGGAATTTCGTCTTAGTTGACGCTTTTTAAAAACAGTAGATTTGTCACTGCAAGGGATATTGAAGAGTGAGAGTAGTTTCCCCGAGGAGCATGGAGGAGCATGTCCCAACACTTAGTAGCCATTGAGTCATTGCGATCCAGATTCAGCAAAGTATTGCCCCAACGGATTTTGCCGAGCTCGTGAGTTTGATTGATGAAATCACCATGAAGGCTCAATTTGTTCGAGGTCAGCTTTTAAAGGTTGGTGAGCTATGTGCAACTGTTAGCGAGCAAAAGTACTATTGCTTTACATAAGTCAAACCTTGGAATTTTTAATCAAAGCTGCAGTGGGGGTTATGTATAATAAATCATTTTTGGTAATCCACAGTTGGAAACTAGATACAAAGCGCGTCTTCGAGCAGTTACTCAAAATATGAACGAGAGGTTCTGCGACCGTATGCGGCGTCTTGGCCATTATCGCCGAATTTGCATGATAAGAGAAACGAATTCCGCTGGGGAAGACCGGGCTGCGTTCACGAGACCTAGATTTCAGAGCCATGCTGCCTCTATTTTGAGAGGAACACGAGGCTGCGAGCTCCCAGGAACATTAAATCCAATGATAGTACATGCTGTAGTGGGGGAAATGTGGAGACGTCATATAGCGGTGTGATATAAGATAGGGCATACGCGATGTATTTAGTGCTGGCCTTCGCAGACAAAGCAATTCAGCCACCTCTTTCTCTTCAAAATAACCTCTAGGTATTTTCTCTCTATTGCCTACTACCCCCAGTGGCCGTTCCTGGTTCGCAGACAGGACTGGTTAGGGCCGTCAGCCCCTCTTTCAATGCATAGTTTATTCTTGGGCAGTAACAGCCGTGGGGTACATTACAGTGACGATAAAATGTTGAACGGACCCCCAATTAGATTTAGATCTAAAGTCTCTTCCTTACAAATCAATAGAACGATGGTCACTCAGTTCTTAAGCCCCCAGCACTCTCCCCAATCTCTTCAAGAATATCCAATGTCATCATCACCAATTCATGTTCCAGAGTGCGAGACATAAGGAAATCCGCACCGTCAGCCCCGACTGTCCGTCCAAAAAGAAAGCGAGACCCGTCCGGCTCGTCAGATAATGGGGCTACAGCGATGGCTCTAGTGACGCGGATGACGCGGACTACGTCCGCGAGAGCTCTAATCTATCCCGTCGTCCAAAAACATCAGGGCGGACAGCAGTACTACGTTCTCATACTTATCTACGATATAACAAAAACTCTCATCGTAACGTCCCTTCGCGTCGTAGCGTTTCACGGGCCTCAAGATAGAGGAGTCCTAACCCTAAGTGCTGAGAGATCGACGACTTATATCTAGACTTTTCGATATAGAGACAATTCCTATTTGAAGTTTCGTAACAAGCGAGATACTTCTGTCAATGGTCGTGTATTCATTATCTTTGAGGAGCGAAAGAGCAAACTTACTTGCAGGAGCTTAGGAGAACTCCACCAGATTATGAACGTCAAGCTTAACGTAGAAAGTTACCCTAGCAGAAAAAGCCCTAGGTTGGAAAATCAATCAGGCTAGCTCGAATTCCGTATAAAGACAACAAAATTTTGATCGAATTAAAGGAAGAGAGAGGACTAATATAGAAACAAATCGGAGAATATTGACCTAAAAGATCAGTGGGCTCACCATAGATGTGGTATTCCATACGCCTTAAGAGCTGGTGTGGTAGAAGCGGCGGTCTTTCAGTCACAACGTCAATAGCAAGACTACCGAACCATCGCTAAGATAGTAACATAGTCTACCTTAGTGTAGGCAAACTGTTGACTGTTATTCCCTACTTTAAGATAGCAGCTTTGAGTCACTATAGGATACCTTGTCTCTTCGATTTGATATTCTTATATCTTAGACAGGGGTTAAACAATAAAATGTGCTAGCTATTTCAGAGTATCTCTATAGAGCCACCGACAGTTATCTAGGTCCTAGGTATTTTTTGTTGTTCTTATATATGATATTAATTATCACTATTTTCATATTCAATCCCAATTCATTAGCGAGCGACTTCAGTACAGACTATTATAACAGTCTAGAGGACCTAATCGTACTTAATATCAAGCGGCCATATCAGGTAGAAAGGCTAGTCTCTCAGCATCCCGGTCAGATATGATCTGTCCAGCTTATAGAACTGTAAGAGAGTACCAGGTTGGATGGTGCCGGGTGACTAGGTGAAGGTTATAAAATGGACTTTGAGGCGAAAGGAGGCAGATTGGTAGGCTCTCATAAGCAGAGACTAACGCTTGAGGAACGGAGGCTCCTACGTGAGTCGTCATAATAAACCCCTCAGCACACCGCCCACGTGACCTTATCTAATCAGACCTCATCCGCTAGGAGGGTTATGCGAATTCCTTGACACAATGTTCTCCATTAGCGCCTACAATGCATTGGAAAATGGCTTGATCACGTTTGATATTTTAAAAGTTACTGTGGCCTGTATTTCTGGAGTATGCAGGTCACCCACTCACCCACACCCACAGTAAATTAGGCCTAGCTCATAGATGAGCGCCTGGGAGCAGATCGTAGGGTCCCAGGAGGCCCTTAAGCTTCCTGCCAGTCTTGTGACAACCCTAGGATCGTATAACCCGTCCTCAGTATCACAATATCTGTTCCTGGGAACTGCGAGCGCTCTAGGAGTAGCGCTGTAGTTCCCAGCAGCAGGCATCTCGTGCCTGGAAGCTCCACCTCTTTCTACAAGGCCCGTCGAGCGGACCGGCTGTCTTTTTGCTCTTTGAAAGGCATTGCTACGTCCCACGGCTGGCGTGACGTACTTGTACCGCGGTCCATGGCGGGGTCTTGGCAAGGTCCTCCAAGAAAACAGCTCCAACAGGCCCTCTCCGCTTCAGATTCTTGTGGAGTGTATTAAACAACTTCCGGGCTCTGAGGCATTACATTCTTCATATATTAAAATGGAGGACGTTTCCCGGGGCGCTTCAATGGGGGCTTAGATTCTTTCCAGGACGATAACTCATCAAGAAACAATGAATTGCAAAGCCCATTTCGTACCGGTCCGTCCAGGAGCCTCACCTTGAACCCCAGCATATAACCTCCTCCCAATCACAAGCCGCACATAGGTCAGCACCACACTTCGAACCCACGCGGAATAGCCCTCTTAAATCATCCGACGGGAGATTCTTCAGCTTCGATCCATTTTTGCCTCCTGTCTGTATCGTCATCAAATGATGCTAAGAAGGCACAAGGAGAAAACTCGGTTGACCTCACTACTTCACTTCGAGATAACTCGACTGGTATAGCACCCAAGGAAATTTCTTGTCAGAGACATAAGATATATTCGGCTTCTTTGGATCACATAGATGTTTTACCTGGAAATTGTTATTTAATCCACAAAAACAAGATCAGCCTATCGGAAGGGAGGAGCAAGGATTGGACCGGCCCCTACATTGAGACGATAGGAGCAACTTCGCCACGAAAGCCGATCTCACAACTCTACATAATGTTGTCTCATTGTTTATAACACACGTGTCTACTTTTCATTTTTTGCAACACTGTACATAGTTTTTAACCAATTTCCTGTGTTTAACGCGCATATTCCACCAAGTTAAATAAGTATTCAGACTACAGTTAAACAAATCAAAAAATAGGAATCAGTCGCTGGCATCACACACCGAGCGGAAGACATGTAGACTCTGTTGAGGACAGGGGACTGCCATTGTGTCACCTGATGGGACGAGAAAAGGAGCTACGCCTGCAATAATGTCGACTACTAGGAAGAATGTGAGGAAAGACAGCGAATATAAAATTGAACTCTCGCGAGTAAAGAAGTTAAATAAGAAAGCAAATCCACATCAAAAACTGTCTCTCACTATCCCCTGCAAACTCAACTTCCTCCACCTTCACACTATCCTAGCATATGCCCGGAAATCAGGATCAAGGCGCAAGCTCTCCAAGAGACGGCACTAGTTTAGTAGTTGCAAACGCAGACACTAAAACCAATCTATTAGTACGCCAAGAAAGTCTACCTTAACCCCGGAAGGAAAGATTGCTCACCTGTTGTCGTCGCAGTGGCCACCGTGGTAGCCCTCACCCTGGGCAATGCACTAAAAGATTGTCAGACCCTGAAAATAGGGATTGGTTTGTCAAGCTAAAGGAAACATACAGAGGCGCTGCATGCAGCATCACCGGCACCCCAGATATCGCCGACCTGGCAAGAGGAGCGGACACGGAGGTTCTCGGAAGGAACAGCGAAGGCAACAGAACCGAAGAGGGCAACGGCACCCAGGAAGATGGTAGAGAACTGCATTTTGATGGTTTCGTTGGTTGAAAGACTGATATCTTCAAAATTGAAAATTGAAAGTTGGTTTGAAGTAGTTTTGGATTGAAATTCGATGGATTGTTGTTGATAATATGGGTAGAAGACAGCGGCCGAGAGGGGGGTATTTATAGTCGAGATTCAAGATATCTTGATCATTCAAATGAGTACTTCCTCTTGAGGTCTTCTCGTGTTCATGGATACCAATTGCCCCTCAGCTGCCTCGGCTTTTGCAGTAAAACATGTAGATCGGCAGTAGTCACCAAGAATACGATGTTGATCAAGAAACTGCAGTTCGTGTTCAGGCAGATGATGGAACATGCTGTATGTATTCAAACCCAACTCTCCAGGGAGATTTAGAAGCATCTCCACCCTTTGAGCTAAGCGAGTGGAGATATCATGATCATAATCATCAATCATCTTTAAATGCTCGTGTTTTGCAACCAGAAAAGGCAAACACTAAGATCTCGAACTAAATATATACGTAAATTCGAGGAGATATGTGGCATCCTTAGACGACGCGGTTTGGGGATCTACAGAGATCGGCAGTGGTTTATACGAGTCGACCCTGTCTACCTCTGATATTTGAGCAATGATGGCCGTGAGCCTTGGCAAGTTAAGCGCCAAGGTAATAAAACACCTCTTTCCAAGTCCTATATGAGTTATTTTCTGTTGAGCAACGATGGCTGTGAGCCTTGGCACGCTTAACGCCAAGAAAACAAAACACTTCTTTCCTAGTAGTATACGAGCAATTTCCTGTTGATCTCTTGAGGCTCTTGAGGAGATGAGCTAAGGGCGCTCCTCTTAAGTTACCTAATGTCCTAGCTCCCAATCAGGAATTGATCGCGAGGCCGCGAAATCTGTGGGGCTCAAACACGAGATTCACTTCAATATAGTCTGGTAGTGGAGATATCCGTAAATATCTGAAAAACTGCCGAGAAGTGATCATCATCTTGTTGAGTTGTATTTATCCCGCTTCGTATTCCAACATAATAACATATGGCGACCTGACGATCTTTCCTCGAGTGGAAGACAGTTCGAGATTTTGTTATCGATAGGTAAGAGCCTCAGAAGTTGATGTTTTGGAACAAAGGAACGGTGGCACTTTGGTACCAGGCCCGGTTAATTAGGAGAATGTTACAGAGAGTGTTGAATTTCTGCGAGGCTGTTAAATTGCTCTTCTTTATGTAACTACAAATCAGTGTGTGTACGCTCAATCAGGTCCATGGAAGTAGTCTGCATTGGTTATGTTCATACACACTAATTTGTAACGTAATTCCTAGCCAGCCGAGCCACCCTATCCAAAATCATGTCTCCTTACCCACTCTCCTTACCCACCTACCTAATTCAACCACCTACTGTGATGATCGGACTTGATATTACATGACCTCCGGGCCACGTGACTTCAGGCCACGCCTGCCATTCGCTACAGTTCCCCCTATGTGGGCACGTGACCCCTCTCCATGTAGAATAGCAGGCCCTAGGCCTCACTTTTCCATCCTTCCTTTAGCTTCGTTATTCTTCAAATACCATACTATTTGCTTTTCATTAATTTAGTATTGGGTCTTTACACCCTCATAAAGTTAATTATTTCTCCGTCTATATCTTTAATAATCTTAATACACTGACCGGAATGGGGGCCTCACAATCGGACTCACTACACCTTTTGTCCTTGGCCAGCTAAATCGCACTTGCCCTGTGTACGGGACAAGTTCCAACATATCTGAATACAGATTTGGATAACTCATGCTAGGGTAAGTAGATAGAATGGCTCTAATTGTCGCTGAAATCTTTGGCAGTAGAGCCTATTACAATGGGTCTCAATTTGGCCATATACGAAAACAATAATTGCGCAAAACCATTGCTGCGCTGAATAAATTGCTAGCCATAAGCTGTTTAAGCTACTACGACCGTATCCAATCAACCACTTCTGAATTAATTGTCGGAAGGGTTCACCAAGGTTAATGATGGAGAGAGATCGCCACAAGTTCATAGGCCGGTTTGATCAGACGCTTATGGACAGCCCCATGTTCACCAAGCTTGGCAAGTTTTTTGGGTTGAGACTCCTATTGCTGTAATATGGATGACGGGAGGAAAGTGAGGTCAGAGGCCCTATATGTAGCTACCTCAAAGAGGTTGAGTGGCAGAAGGTTCTGCAGCGGCGGTACTCGGTTTTGAGTTGTCATGTGTACCAAAGAAGGGATACGCCGCCCAGCGAGAAGTGTTTCACGGTCCCTTCCTTCATAGACACCAGCTGTTGCCAGTGCTGATCGTGAGACTGCCTCATGTGAGTACACTTACATTAGGGAGCAATGTCACGCGCTTGGATTGCATGCCGCTGTATGTCTTGGCCAGCCGGTGACAGTTGGTTGTGAAACTGGATCAAACCACTGTTTAAGATTTAAGGGCTCTGCCATCAGAGTGGTTGATCTATGATCCATTCACTACCTTCAGGTTGAGGGCCACCCAACCATTCCTGGGCTAGTGAAAGATCGTAATTTAACCCCGGGATGGCGGCAAATTCCCCCAACTCATTGGGAAAAGACGAGAAAAACCCATCAAAAGAAGGAACAGAATTGGGAGAGCGCTGCTCAAACGGCGCGTCCAAACTTGCCGAGACGACGTCATTACCATCCAGCGGATCACCTCGCCAAAGTTTCGCCCATTCTTTGAATTGATCATAGCCTGTTGTATCCTCTCTCGTGCGTCTCTGCTCTGCCATGGTGTGACTATGCAGGCGTTGCCTTGCCCGTTCAAGTGCTTCGATGACAGCCACTTCAGATCGCGCAGATTCCAGCCCGGCGCACATCTGGCAGATAAGTCCCATACCTTGAGCCAATATACTTGATATCCTACTTGCTGGTTCGTTGATGCTGTGGGCAATAAGTGCCAATAAAGCAACGCGGCATCCACTGAATTCGGTGTATGAGGCACGCGCGAGGCCGACAGAGTCTTGTAGGAGCTGACATAGCTCGATCACTCTAAGTGCCGCATGAAGCGAGTCGAGGCGGAGAGTATTCATAATATCTGGGAGTTCATGAATGCTTGAACCTATATCAGGGTTGAGTGATCCAGGTGGTGCTTGAGATATGATGAAAGGGCGGCCCATGTAGATCAAAGTTGTTGTGTAATAGATTTCAAGGTGCACATTGCAACGAAAGAATGGTCCGTTAGGAGCGAGATCTCGACAGTAGGTTTCAGTGGGAAGACCGTCCCACCATGAGCTTAGCCGATCGCGGGTGGTGGCAAGTTGCCGAAGGTATTTCTTTTTTTTGGCCCTCTGACAACGCCTCAAAGACCTCATGACCTCCGAAGCTTTTGCCAAATGATTTGTCAAGACGATTGCAGCGGTGAAGTTGGGTAGATTGGTAGATTGGTCAATCGGTCGTAGAGCTGGCAGGTCGAGCGGCATGGGAGCATCCATTTCGACAGGAGAGACAGTTACAGGGCGACCATGTAGAATACCGATGCGACTGTCAGACTAAGTAAGGATGTTTTGAACTTGATATTTGGAGATGCTAGATGAAGCATTCTTACCTTTCCAGTGAATATGCAGACCACCAAAGGCGATTTCGCACCTCAATAATCTCTGGGGCAACGTTACCGTCAAATATCTTGCGGTGCATGCCATTTTGGATTGCCATCTTAATTGCCAGACCGTAGTATATGTATGCCAAACCTGCTGTGTCGATAGGCAAAGTGTACACACCCAGGAGTAAAAATGCTTGGACAGTCTCTACACTTGCAACAGTAATAAGATCCGGAATGAGTCGACATGAAAACCGATAAAGTTCCAACCCGACTTTATCATCAAGAGTATTTTCAGTAGCAGAGGAACTGCTACCGGGTGTCGATTTGATCTGCATATGGGCAAACTGTGTACCAATTGCGAAAGTCATGAGAAGAGTGCATATCCAGCCAGCGTCATGGATCGACAGTGGATGATCAGTGGCATAGTAGAAAACCAGTTTCTCGCGAAAGGTTGCTTCGTGGAAGTAAAAATAATTCGTCTGACTGAATTTCAAAAACGCACTTGTCAAGAATTCTGCGATATGTTTTGGGGGGAAATATGACTTTGCAAGGGCGACGCAAGAGCCAGATGATTGCAGAGCAGTGGCCCGAAAGAAACCCTCGGCATGGTCAAGACTCTAGATTTCCTTCATTAGTAACGTACATCACAAATTCCACCAATACCCCTGCAAGTTGGTGTCAGATCATTCAACCAACCTTGGTTTGCCCTGTCCTGTCGCCAAGACTTCGCAGTCGCCGTTCGAGCATTCTGGAGAAGTTCCAATGTGACAACTCCCCTGAATAATCTTTGGAGTCACGTTAACTTAGTAAAAATCAAAACCAAGATAGAGAACGTACGCATTGTGCTAGTTGAAAGAGGATCTATAGAGTAGTCATTGGTCGCGATGGCATCGTTTGATTCGATTGAATCACTATCCGATCGTTCCTGACCTTGACCCTGATTTAAGGAGTCTGCAATTTCCCGAAGGGTGCTAGTATCGAAAGATATATCACCCAGAAAGTGAGTAATAATTCGCTTCATTTGAAGTTCGTTGGCGTGCCGTTCTAAAGCCTCCCCGTCGCTGCTACAAAATAAGTTGTCGATCCAGAAATATTCTTGATATAAGCTCACCCTGATGGATCATTCCTGGCTCCAGTTGATAGTCGATGGCCGGCACTCTCAAAACGACATGTCCTTTGATGCCGTTCGCAACGAGTACAAGGGTCGCCGCCTCCGCCTTTCAAGTTAAATGAGTCAGTCGGTATCGGAAAATGGTAACAATCCCAAGTTAGGACAAGTAAATGGGGGTAGAAGTACATTTCTCCTTATGCTGGCGACAAGGCAAGCATCTGAGCCGCAGACAGTTAGCACTATTAGAACTATGATGCCCTGCCAGCATATGGCGTTACTTACGCTTGTGCCGCCCTCTTCCGCAGCGACTCCGGTACACGGGGTCGCCTTTGCCTACCCTTATGTATCTTGGTGCTTGGCTCGGTCATTGTAATACAGGACAAGAATCTCAATGTTCCAAGCGCGTCAAAGATTAAGATCGTGGAGAACAACGGCTGGCTTTGTGGGTTCCATTATTTCTCCGAGACAAATGACGTAAGCAACTTTCTTGATAAGAGATAAGACGATAACCGATGGGCTATAGCAGACAACAGATAAGACCTACGACTTGATGGACCAAAACGAGCTTCCATCAGTGAAATCATCTCCTTGGGGAGAAATCCCCCCGAGACTATAATTTAGTTTGGATTTGTTTGCATCTGACAGTATGCTGGTATGGGCTGAATCTCATGATCTCTTGTCGGCTAAATATGCCCAGCACGTATGCGAAACCAATACATCTCTTCTTTGTCAACCCACTATGCTAGAAAATGTAGAAAGATAAACCAATAATACCGCAATGTTATCAAGCAATTTTCTGCCAAGTCTCAGCTATAAAAATTCAAATACTATGGGAGACAGACCTTTGAGCCCAAGGCGGGTACGCGTACCCGGGCCGGAAGTCTAAAAAGGTGGTAATGTCTCGCTGGTGGTATTGTGAAAAAGTAGAGACAGCACCTGGCTTTAGAAATACCACAAAGAGATTCGTGGTTGGACCTTACTAGCTCTTTTTCAGTCACCATGGAGGACGTGTTCCGTCAACCAAGGTTTACGTCATTGCGGCCGTTGGGTTATGATGTCTACGTCCTTGGATATTACAATTGCTAATAATCATTAGGACATGCGGAAAAGTATTCGACGACACGGAGTCATTTGGGTATTTACCTCAACGTGGGTCTGACAGCCCGCTACAAGCGGCCAAGGGGAGTACCCGTGAAACCGGCACTCTTTCACGCTCTCTCGATGCTTATCTCGAAACATCCTATACTTTCGGCTATTCCACTGGCCATTGAAACACCGGATCCTTATTTTGTCCGTCTTCATCAGATCGCACTGAGTGAGGTGGTGACTTTCGTGGAAGAGGATGCAAATCCCCCGAGCCCTGATTGGCAAGAGATCCTCGACAAAGTCCTTGAGGAGCAACACAATTGTCCCTTCGAGGTTCAGTCAAACAGGACGCTTCCATTCTGGAGAATATGCGTTCTGGAGAGCAACAATTCCCCCAGAAGCTTTACGCTTGTATTCATATTTCACCATTCACTCATGGACACCAAAAGTGCTCTTTCGTTCCACGATGAAATGGAAGGGTACATGGCGCAATATGCCGGTGTTGAGCCAAGTGAGACAGTCTATTGTCTTCCCGGTGACCTTGTCCCCCCACTAGAGGAGTTATATGCTCTCCCTGTATCACGAGAATTCTTACGATCTCAAGATGAGTATAGCGAGCCAACTCCCGATAGCTGGACGGCTGCCCCCCAGTTCACGCCCGTGACAACTCGCTTTTCTTCTTTATGGCTGTCTGATGTGGACACAAAAATGCTCATCACACTGAGTAGGAAGGAGCAGACCTCCGTCACGGCGGCGCTCCAAACCCTCATTGCTACCTGCATTTTTTCTGTCCTTCCGTCAAAATATCGAACACTCCAGGGCGACTGTGCAGTATCACTACGAAAGTTCCTTCCGGAGCCAGTCACTGCTACCACCTTGGGATGCTACGTCGGATCGTCATCCACCACATACCACAGGATGTCATATTTTGATTGGGATGAAGCCCGCCGCACCAAGATTGCCATCGAACATACCATGGCACGGAAGGGGTGTGACATGCAGGTTGGATACCTGCCATTTATTCAAAATCAGCATCACTGGATGTTACAAAGGCTTGGCCGAAAGAGAACGAGTGCATTTGAGTTATCCAATGTCGGGGCAACTTCTACTTTACGAGGAGGTTCGAACTTCGAGATTGAGAGTATGTTATTCAGCCAGAGCTCTAGTGCTTGCAGCGCCGCGATCAAGGTCAGTGCTGTCACGGGGAGGGATGGAAGGTTGACATTGGGATTTTCCTGGCAAGAAGGGGTTATCGACGCCGACATTATTGAACGCGTCAAAAGGGCTTTCAAGGGCGAAGTAGAAAGATTAGCAGTGTTGGGTAGATTCACTGGATAGAATTACCAAATTGCTACTGCGGATATAATTTTATTCTCGAACTTCGATTGAGTAGACTTTTACCATAATCATTTGACAAGACGTTCTATGTCTGAATGAAAAGTAATGACTCACATGAAGCAGAGCCGACATGTGGGATTGCGGTAGTATACACAAAAGAGATTAGGCAAGAAGGGGTTCGGTACTGATTCCTTTGAAGTTTCTAGTCGCAATAAAAATACTGTCACCGTGGTTTGATAGCTCTACATCCAATGGAGGTTTTCATCCCGGGTCTCAGTACCCGGACACATTCGATTTAAAAGGCAACGCCCATCTTCGATCTTCAGTCTGTTCATTTAGCGTGCCATTTATTTTATCACATTCACCATTAGTTATTCGCAATGACTCAACTTTCCGACTACCGGTTGCTTTCCTTTGATGTCTACGGCACCCTTGTGGACTGGGAGGGAGGCATCCTGGCGGCTGTTCAGCCCACCCTGGACAAGAATAATGCCCAATTCTCGCGCAAACACCTCCTTACCACCTACCACGAGCTGGAGCGAGAGCAGCAGACCAAGACACCCGAGATGCCCTACCACCAGTTGTTGACCACTGTGCTGCCGCAGTTCGCCAGTCGCCTGGGCCTGGTGGCCCCCTCTCAGGAAGAATGTAACCAGTTCGGGGAGTCAGTCGGCAGCTGGCCCGCCTTCCCAGACACTGTTGATGCTCTCAAGCGCCTGTCGAAGCATTACAAGCTAGTCGTTCTATCGAATGTTGATCGCACATCTTTCGCCAAGACCAACGCAGGCAGCCTAGAGGGCTTCCCCTTCGATCTGATCATCACTGCTCAAGATGTGGGCTCCTATAAGCCTGATCTTCGCAACTTCGAATACATGCTCAAATCAGTGAAATCGACCTTCGATATTGAACCCTCGCAGGTTCTCCAAACCGCCCAGAGCCAGTTTCATGACCATCACCCTGCCAGCAAGATTGGAATCAAGTCCGCCTGGATTGAGCGACCCGGCGCCACTATGGGAAATCTGTCGAATAATATTTATGATTGGCGGTTTGACACCATGGGCGATATGGCCAAAGCATTTGAGGCTGGACAATAGATGTTGATGTGTGAATTAATATCTCTAGCTACGTGGCATTCCAAAACGGCACGTCTTCCTGTTTTGATTTGCATATACATGGTTTATTTCTCAAATTTGAATTTCGCATTGACTGTTCTTTCAAGCTCGGTCCGAAGAGTCTCCATATATAGGTGCTGCTTTTCCAGGTCGGCTTCATCAACTTGCTCATAAGATTCTTATTCATCTACTAGAGAGCTTGGTATTGTATATCTAATGAAGATTAACCTACACTCTATTATAGTTGGTGTTTCTAAACAGTTCAGAGAGTGGTGGCTTTGGTGCCTCATTCCATATGCATCCGAATTTCCATAGATAGTCTTTCCATACCTAAAGGTTCGTTTAACCCACCAATGCATTGCTTTCACTACTGTAACTACTATATTGTTTTATCTAATCGTTTATTTCAGATAACCTTCAGCGTTCTACGGAAGAGGTTGTGAGCCCGAAAGCTCCTTCGTAAACTCCTGCACGGGAACCGTTGACTACTAGTTAATTGAGACGGAAAGGCAAACTACCTTGCTAAACTAAAGGTTTATACTAGACCAAATGCACGTGAATAGTTCTAATTCGATAACGTAATTTACTTGCCGGCTTAAAACTACACAGGACGATTTATGTCAGCAATTTGTCTTGCCCGGTGACATCACCACCAAGGGGGCCGGGTGTATGCACCCGAGCTTAGGACATCGCCACTCGAGCCTCGCGGTGCATGCACCCGAGTACATAGCTTTATCAACCTTGGGACAAAAGCGGGCGGGTATTACCAGACCCTGGGGAGCCTTTACCCAGATTACGCTAGTGTTTCCTACCAAATGTACGCGAACGATAGACGAGTATATCGCCGTCACTGCTCTGTATCTAAACCCGGCCCGGGTCCACCGGTATCGCCAAAGAAGCCGGCGGGTAGGAATAGACCGAATAAATATGGTGTATTGCAAATAATAAATACAAACTAAACATATGTGCTCTTCTATCGCAATTAAAGCAACACGCACATTCCTTGATACTCCATGTGTCTCATGGGCTTTGGCTTTCTACGACTTTCACTTCGCCAAACAAGGATACGAGCATTCACCATGGCTCATACCGTGCCACAAGTAAGTCTAGGGTTGCATTTTGTGTTAGTGAGAGCTGAGGTTCCGAGATTGACGTGAGGCTTTAGTTAAAAGACAAGTCTTTGTTTATTGAAAAATGCCAGATCAACGGTGAATGGGTTGGGGCACAATCGGGCAAAGCATTCGAGGTCACTGGTAAGGATATTTCCAACAGTCTCTATCGCTACACTCCTGACGGCGGATTAATAGATCCGGCCACCAATAAGGTCATTGGAACATGCCCAGAATTCAGCGCAAAAGACACCGAGAGAGCCATCAAGGCAGCATCGGATGCATTTCCAGTCTTTCGCAAGACGCTAGTACGCGAAAGGTCCCAACTGCTGAGGCGTTGGAATGACCTCATCCTGCAAAACATGGACGACTTGGCGACACTGATAACCTGGGAGAATGGAAAACCATTTTCCGAGGCCCAAGGCGAGGTCAAATATGCTGCAGCCTTCATTGAATGGTTCAGCGAGGAAGCCCCGCGGTTGTACGCCGATACGATTCCTGTATCTATTCCGGGGAACCGAGTTCTGACTGTCAAAGAGCCTGTGGGTGTCTGCGGCTTGATCACTCCATGGAACTTCCCTGCCGCTATGATCACCCGTAAGATTGGCCCGGCACTGGCGGCTGGCTGTACTGTTGTCGCGAAAAGCCCTGGGGAGACTCCATTTACTGCGAATGCTCTTGCAGAACTAGCCCTCCGAGCGGGTATTCCTAAAGGTGTGGTAAACATCGTGACTGCTCTGGAAAATACAGCTGAGGTCGGCCAAACTCTCACCACTCATTCGGATGTCAAAAAGGTCTCGTTTACTGGCTCGACTCGTGTGGGTAAGCTCCTCATGGGACAAGCCTCTTCTAGCGTCAAAAGAGTTTCTTGGGAGCTTGGCGGCAATGCTCCATTCATCGTCTTTGATGACGTGGAGGATATCGATGCCGCGGTAACTGGTGCTCTTGCGTCGAAGTTTCGAGGTACTGGACAGACTTGTGTCTGCGCCAATCGAATCTACATTCACCGATCCCACTATGAAGCCTTCGCGGAGCGACTTGTCAAGCGCATTAGGGACTTCAAGGTCGGACCTGGATTCGCTCAAGGTGTCACCCACGGGCCTCTCATCCATACCGCGGCTGCACAAAAAGTTGCTGACCACGTTGTGGATGCCAAATCTAAAGGTGCTCGTGTTCTTCTAGGTGGAAGCCCTATTCAGGAGCTAGGACCAACATTCTTTCAGCCTACGGTCTTGGCTGATATGACTCACGATATGCGCATTGCCACTGAAGAAACCTTCGGGCCTGTGGCAGCCCTGTTCCCCTTCGACACAGAGGACGAGGTGATACAGCTAGCCAACCGTTGCGAGGTTGGCCTGGCGGCGTACATCTTCAGTGATAACATCAGAAGAGTCTTCCGTGTATCGGAAGCTCTCGAGGTCGGTATGGTCGGTGCCAACACCGGCTCTGTCAGTGACGTTGCTGCCCCGTAAGCATCCCATCCCCCAATACACATTATTGAATTGCTATCTAATGTGACCTCTCCTCTTGCAGATTTGGTGGAGTGAAAGAGAGTGGATTTGGCCGTGAGGGAAGCAAGTATGGAATCGAGGAATTTGTGAATGTCAAGAGTATCACCCTGGGTGGAATATTTTAAATTAACTAGACGTGGCTTCTAACATGGAGTCTATGGAGGATCGGTTGAATTTAGGTTAGACTTATACTCTGTTCGAAATTCAACGTGAATTCGCATGAAAACAAGACTTGTGGCACATAAAATATTCCATATTCCCTGCACTCGGACTATGCACTTTGTGGGCTGAATTGTGGTGGAAATTCCTCGCACTGAGTCAACGCCTTCTGCTCTCTGATCTTTCAGCACATTGAAGCGTTCAGATGTTTCTGTAAAAATCCGTATAATACGGGTAAAGTAAAATTCAAGGGTACATGCACTTGAAGTTCCCTGCGTGTAGTTAGTTCATCGCCACCGGGGTTAATTATCCTATTTGTCACTGGTAAGATACGCCGAGGTTTTTTGGTTACCCGGCTCCAAGAGGGTGGGAGAGGCGACCGGGTACGCGTACCCGTATCGTTTTGGGAAACCCTAGAGATCGCCGAGCTTTTACTAAAACAAGAAACATTGAAAATACCCATCGCCGGTACCTAAGATGTATTTAGTTCCATTTTCTTTAATCTCTTTAACGTTCCATTCTCGAAGGAAATATAAACAGTATGGGAAGCGTAAAAGAGTGCGATTGGTATTTTTATTTATACACGCTACCGCATGCAGATTTTAACCTCTACTCAACGTTTTGCATCACTCTAGGCCCTTGGATCTTTTTATTTTCCCTTGCACTATGGAGCAAAGTGCGTACAATGTGCACAAAATTGGGGTGGCCACGCCCAGTATTTGCGCTTCTCGAATCACTTCTCCTAGGATGTTCTCGTGCTCGATCAAGTTGCCCTGCATATTGTCTTATCAGCAACTTTTCATGGAATACATGGTTTAATATTTTCTTCGCAAACCTTCTCTAAATCAATTTGCATGCTGGGGGAGATCTTTTTATCGACAGGATTGCTGAGAATTGTCTCTTGTATAATGTTTTCGGGAAGTGAGTATCCTTTGGCTTCGGACACTTGTGTCACTTCCTTCATGGCAGGAAGCACAAGTGCATTAAATGCGCCCTCTGTTAAGTGCAGATCCCCTGTGTTCACTCCGGTCAACGCACATATGGGATTTAGTGTCGCGTTGTAGACCAGCTTGCTCCAGCGATTGTGTGCCACATCAGGCTCGTAAAGGCAAGTAGTCTGCTCGCCTGCATTGTAAAGCCTGACAAATCGCTCTGCGGCTCGTCTTTGATCATCGACATGCAGCCGCGCATTGTCAAAGGCGCCAATGTGTAAGTTGTCTTTCTGGTTTTGTTTGATCACACCTGGTGTGACTTCGTGGGCATCAATCCGGCTCACTCCTGATAAAATAATGTTTTCAGGGAAACGCGATAGGAACTGTCTCTCAATGTTTAACCCGTTTTGGATCAAAACAATTACCGTATGACCAGCAGTAGTCCCAGAGGCTATGGTTTCACATAGTGAGGGTCCAGCGTCAGGCACATTTTTGGTGCAGCACACAATATATTCAAATGGTCTATCGCTTTCAGTGACATGGGGGACAGTGTTCAAAACTAGAAGCGATAAAATTTATCAGTGTTAGGAGACGACCTCCCTCGTATATAGCATCACTTACTTTCAGTTGGACGCCAATTTTGGATTTTACCGTGCTCGCATGAATTAATTTGAAATCCTCTCTTCACAACCGTGGCATAATTTGAACGTAATACGCAGGATACTTCGGCGAGCTTCCCGTGCTCAAGATTCAGGGCTGCGATGGTGCCGATTCCACCACTTCCAACCAAAAGAACCCGGGCCTTCGATGACATCGATAAAGAATATGAAAATATTTAGAGAGCATGTAATATCTCGAGTCATACTACAGAAAAGACAACATCTCGGGTTATGATATTGCGGAACTAAAAAAAAGTTCTCGGGTACCGTCACCCGGCCTTCTATACGCACCCAATCCATTTAACAAAAAGTTAGATCGGCAAGTTTCGCCCGTCAGCAAGCGTTTTAATTACCTGAAATTTGTGAATTCCTGTACGTTCTTTGGTTTTCTTTCTCTTTCGTTCGATTTCACCGGGTCTCAGATTGCCTACACGGTCCGAGTCGGCTAGCTATGTGTCTGGAGTCTCATATAAGTGCACCGAGTCACTACCTTCGAGGTTTTCCTTTCCAGACAACACCGATACCGGATCTCTGTTTTCTTTTTGTGACCACATCCCTTCTTTCTTTTTTATTTTCATCATGCCTTCTGTATCTGAACCATCCGCGCCCTCAGTCCGCACAGCGGTCCCTGGACCTGAGACGCACAGAATCAAAGAGAATTTAGATGCTGTCATTGATGCACGTACTGTGCAAATGGTGATTGATTATGACAAAAGCTTCGGAAACTTGTAAGTCATCAACCTAATTTGGCCTCCAGGCTCATTCCCTGATGATCCCCCCTAGCATCACCGACGTTGATGGCAACACCTACCTTGACGTATATGCGCAAATCGCCTCTATTCCTGTCGGATACAACAACCCCGCTTTGATAAATGCGGCGCAATCATCAGAAATTGTCTCTGCCCTGGTCAACCGCCCTGCTGTTGGAAATTTCCCTTCCCACGAATGGCTTGCCCTATTGCGCGATGGTCTGATGCGGGCAGCGCCTCCTGGATGCACACAGGTGTTCCCAGCGCAATCCGGATCTGAGGCCAATGATTTGGCTTTCAAGGCGGCTTTCATAGCCTATCGTCGGCAGCAACGCGCCGGTGGCCCTTGGACCGAGCATGAGCAGGAGACAGCAATGAAAAACCAGGCTCCTGGCTCTCCAGATCTGGCTATTCTCAGCTTCCGCAACTCCTTCCATGGTCGCAGCTTTGGCAGTTTGTCCACTACCCGCTCTAAGCCCATCCACAAGGTAGATATTCCTGCTTTCAAATGGCCCCAGGCCACTTTTCCCCAGCTCAAATATCCCTTGGAAGCCTACGTTCACGAGAACGCACGGGAGGAGGAGCGCTGCCTGCAAGAGGTTGAGAACATAATTTCTTCCTGGCACTGCACTGTGGCTGGTGTCATTGTTGAGCCCATTCAAAGCGAAGGAGGCGACAACCATGCCTCACCAGACTTTTTCCAGAAGCTTCAGGCTACCACTAAGAAACACGGTATCACCCTAATTGTCGATGAGGTCCAGACCGGCTTCGGAGCAACAGGCAAATTCTGGGCACATGAGCACTGGGAGCTGCCTTCACCCGCGGATATTGTTACATTCTCGAAAAAGGCCCAAACTGCTGGATACTTCTTCAGCGACGATAAACTTCGCCCCGACAAGCCCTATCGGCAATTCAACACGTGAGAGATCCTGAATTTGGAAATTTTATGATTCTTCTGTTGAATAAAATGAACTGACCACATTCACCAGATGGATGGGAGATGCCGTCCGAATTATCATCTGCAATGCCGTCATTGACGAGATTCTGAGCAAGAAGCTGGTCGAAAAGACGGTAAGCCTCACCTTCCTATCCGATGAAAGTCAATAGCTAACAATATCTCTTTCCTGATAGGCAAAAGTTGGCGCAGTCCTCTACGACAGCCTGGCTACTCTGGCAGCCAAGTATCCAAACAGGATGCAGAGTCTCCGTGGGAAGGACAAGGGCACCTATATTGCCTTTGACACGCCTGACTCAAGCAGTCTGCTGAAGAAGATGCGCGAGTTGGGCATCAACATCGGTAGCTGCGGTGTGCAAACCATTCGGCTGCGCCCGATGCTGATCTTCGAAGAATCTCATATTGCCCCTCTTTTGGCAGCGTTTGAGACTGCTTTTTCACAGCTGTCATAGATCTAGCAGAAGAATAATAGAAGTTTGTTTTTATGCCGATATAGAATCCATGGTGCGACAGCCTGGGAAGGCCAGATTGTAATACAATGGTGATAATACGCTCATTAGTCTTAATTCTACGAATTTGTCTTCACATGTTTTCAGGCGATATTACGACTTGACTAAAATGCTAACGAGGGTTTAAATTTCCGTCCTTGCTTTTCCCTATTCCCATGAGGCAATTATTGGGATGATTGATTCTTGATAGCCTTGCCATAATTGCTCTTATCCAAAATTGGCACATTTATTTTGGCATGATCTTTCCAAGATTCTTATATGATTTCTCTTATGTTGCTATAATGGAATATGCGTTTGAAATCAATTGTACAGACTTGATCAAGAACTTTCGTTTGAAAATCTAACTAAAAATGCATGATCTTATCTAAAAGGCCAGGCAAGGCCTTAATGCTACTACGGCATACCCGACCCTCCTTCATCACGAGCTGAATTTTCTCATCAGAGCGCTCAAAAACGGTGATGTCGTCTAGCGGGTTGTTTTTGATAATGAGTAGGTCCGCAAAGAAACCGGGCTTGATCTGGCCCAATTGAGGCTGACCCATCATCTTAGCTGGGTTGATGGTCGCACTTTGCAAAATATCCAAAGCCGACAGCACTCGTGAACGCAATTCAAATTCCCGGTTCTGATACTTACCCAGCGGACCCAGAAGATCCGAACCATAACACATAGTAACATTGCACTCCTTGGCAATCCGAAGCGCATCGAGCCCCATGTTCATTACGTCAACATTCTTTGTGCGCGAGTCCGGAGGCAAGAACTGCGCCACCGCCGGATCGCCCATTGAGAAGAATGTCACGAGAGTTGGTGTCAGATAGCAGTCTTTCTCTGCCATCAATAGGGCAGTGTCCCGATCTATAAGGTTGCCATGCTCAATGCCGCGTACTCCGTTGTCAATAGCAATTCGAATAGACTGGGGGCTGTAGGCGTGACATGTCACGTATGTGTGCGCGTTATTGGCCACCATCACCATGGCCTGGATCTCTTCGGGGGAGAATTGGTGGTTCTCCAGTTTGTCTGTCGGACTGACCACTCCCCCGCTACCCATGATCTTGATGAAGTCCGCGCCTCGACGGAGCTCGTCCCGGGCAACAGCAATACAAGCCGCTACTCCGTCACATACGCGACCCAAACCAGAGACAAAGTTTGAAGAGCAGTGCGAATGGTCATGCTGATGACGGAAATCGCCATGGCCACCTGTTTGACTGAGGGCATGACCACTTATAAAGAGACGTGGTCCTGGGACAAGCCATTCTGAGCATGATTGTTTCAATGCACCAGACGCTCCACCGCAATCCCGGACCGAAGTGAACCCCCTGTATAACATGTCTCTACAGACGTAGGTCATCCGCAGCAGAGCCTCGGGCTCCGGCATTGCCATGATGTGACGGAAGTCCATCTCTCCTGGCACGGCAGATATGTGGACATGGGCGTCAATCAAGCCAGGGCAGAGGTATTGGCCCCCAATATTGACATTGATGGTGTTTCCTGGAGTTTCAATGGGCTTTCCATTTAGCGAGACGGCCTGGATAATTCCCTGGTTTATGTGTACGGAAGCATTTGGATGCACCTGCCCGTCTACCGGATCAACCAACCGAGCACCGGTAAATAAGATAGAGGGGTACTCGGTTTTGGGTAGCCATGGCTTCACAAATGCCGGAGAAAGTGACATTGTGATTGTTCAAATTGATAAGATGAATTGACTTAGAGATAACAAGAAGTTTCAGGCGTGAGCAATGACACATGTATTCCGAATAACAATAGATGGAGAGAATACCTGTCACGCACTAGCTCCCGGAAAGAATATATAGATAGCTTCAGATAGCTTCATTGACTTTGATAGGTTCACAGGCATGACTTCCATGTTTCCGAAGCAGATGAGGGTCAAAAGCTCCTGTTTGATAGGGCCTTACAGTGTCACTCGGATCGAGTCCCGGCTGAAGTGTGCATCCGAAGACCAGTACATGCCATGAGCCCGGGTACAGGCTCCCGGGCACACCAAATGGCCATTGGCCCTTTCCAAGGTATCACTGTACCCCATATATTATTCTGATAATCTGCGGGGTAACGGACCTACGGAGCGAATCAACCAAATAAGCAGCATAGCCAATGTCGTCTAAACTTAGGATGGAACATGTGGAAGTTCTCGGTATAAAAAGGTAGCCAAGTTGAACTAGTTCCAGTACTTCGCAAATACGAAATCGAGTAGCGCGATTGCTATCTATTCTTTTGTAAAATTTTGTTTTATTGAAAGGTCATAGTCGCAGCTTCTCTGACGTAGTCATGTCAGATATCAAACATTCTTCAACTCCCTCGCAGTCCGGCGTGCCAGACAACTCTCTGGGGCCGGACGAAGACAAGATCGGAGAAGTTATCGACTATAAGGGCGATCTCCAAGAGAGTCAAGGAGACAACTTCCTCCGAGTCTCAGATACCAATTCGGAGCTCATCGACCCGGCAGAGGCTCGACGGGTGCTATGGAAGATTGACCTGCTCATTATCCCCCTGATCTCAGGGACTATCATTCTCAGCGCCGTCGACAAAGTCATAATCTCGAACGCCGCCATCTACGGCATGATGGACGATACCCATCTGACGAGCAGCATGTTCTCCTGGGTAGCAAGCATCTTCTACTTCGGCTATCTTCTTTTCGAATATCCTTCGGCGCTCCTGATCCAACGTCTGCCCGTCGCCAAGTTACTGGCCTTCGCGGTATTTTTGTGGGCTTTTCTGATGGGCTGCACTGCGGCCACTCAGAACTTCGCTGGCTTGATGGCGGTCCGCTTCATTATGGGAATGTCAGAGGCCATATGCAACCCCATCGCCACTATTGTGACCGTCATGTGGTATACCAAGTCCGAACAGCCGATCCGTGTGGCATTCTGGTATAATCAGGTGAGTTGATCGCTTGTCCCCGTCCAAGCAATTACTAATGCCTTGGACTTAACCAGCTCTCGTCGGTGTTCTCAGGTCTAGTCTCGTACGGAATTGGGCATGCGAATTACGCCCTTGCGCCATGGCGCCTTCTCTTTATTGCCTTGGCGGCCTTTTCAGCACTATGGGCGACCCTAATATGGGTTTTTCTTCCCGATAGTCCAGTCAAGTGTTGGTGGCTGTCGGATCGAGAGAAATATATCGCCATCCAACGCATCCGCGCAAATAACACGGGTATCGAGGACCGAACATTCAAGTGGTACCAGCTGAGAGAGTGCCTCTTGGACCCAAAGACCTGGCTACTGGCGGTATTTGTATGCGCACAAAATATCCCAAACGGATGCCTAGTGACCTTTTCCGCACTCATTGTTTCCGGGCTGAACTACTCGCGGCTTCTCACCACAGTTCTGGGAATCCCAACAGGTGTCATAGCCACCATCTGGCAGTTGCTGATGTCGCTGCCTACCTCCAGATTGAAAAATCGACGCTGTATCATCATCGCACTGGGAAATATCATTCCTATGATCAGTGCTATTCTATTGTGGCAGATACCAGATGAGAATAAGCATGGTCGCCTTGCTGCATATTATGTCTTCTATACATACTGGGGGCCATATGTCATGTCGACAACCTTGCCCATGGCGAATACCTCGGGCCATACGAAGAAAGTCACGATGAACGCCGTCTTCTTTCTTGCCTATTGCCTTGGTAATATTATTGGGCCCCAGGTTTTCCAATCTTCCGACGCTCCCAACTATCCTAAAGGCTATATAGGCCTGCTCGCCAGCTTAATCGTCGCAAGTGTAAGCATTTGCCTTTATGGAATACTATGTTCATTGGAGAACACACGACGGCGTAAGAAGAGTGGTACCGAGGAATTACCGGAGGTGACGGATCCATTTTCAGACCTGACAGACAGCCAGAAGGCTTCCTTCCGTTATACGTATTGACAAAGCAAAATCTAAGTCTACCTAAGTAGAGATCCAAATCGGCAATTAAGCATTTACCACTGAAGAAAATGAATCACACAGGAGACGTAGGACATAAGAAGCAAAGGAAATTTGGGGATGGGGGTGCGAATGAAACGCCAAGTTAAACAAACATACTAGGGGAAAATAATATACTCCCGATATGAGCTCAATAGCCCATAAAGGCACAGAAGAAATATATATAGCGGAAACACCGTCGACACAGATACGAGTACACCTCGCTAGCTTTCTCTATGTACGCCAGCACAAATAAAGAGAGGAAAAGCGCTGCTGATACCAAAAATGAGTGTTAAATAAAGCAGCATGGCCAGTCTATTCAACAATACCCATCCGTTCCATCACATTAGCGCACACAGCCCTTATGTCACATTTGGCCAAGCAACTCGCTGGGAACAATTGAAATCCTAGAATGACTCAAAAATAACATTTTGGACCCAATTAGGCTATTGCATGGACAGGAAGTACATGTTATCGTGGTATCAGAGTCAAATTCCCGTATTTCAGTATTAAATATTATATTTAAAGCAGGTTCCTACTTATCGTACAAAATTTATATAGACAGATATTCATATTATTTAGCGGCAAGTGATTACGTTTTTATTGATATAGGCTCAAATGTTAAAATGGCTAAAAAATAATAAAATAAAATAAAATAAAATAAAAGATACCTGCCGAATAAGGCCCTAAATCTTGGCATATCTACACTATTTATATATATTGCGGTTCCTTGCGGTTACCCACAAACCCGCGGTTATGTCACAGCCTCACAGTGGAGTTGACGTGGAGTTGGCAGCAGCGTACATAGTATCTATTATCTCACCCCCAAAGTCCTCGGGTCGGAAAAGGTCGCCTCATTTCGGCGTAATAGCACAAGATCTGCAGAGCACACACCTGAAGAGATGATTCGGTCTCGAATACGTTGTCGACCCTGCAGATGGGCTAAGCTTATCAAGATCATAGTGGACGGCGCGTTCTAGAAGCCAAGCGGACGATCGGGGTGATCTATACACTTATGCAAACGCGGAAGCCTGAAAAAAAAAGATATGCAAAGGCAAAGGATTTCCATCGATCTGAAATCGATTTCCACTGGCCCTTGTTCCTTCCATTCCCTCGTTTCCTATCGCACGCCCCTCTTACCGGCATTAATGCAGATGGTCGCTGGGCAATTACCCCTCTTCTGGTGGCGCAATCCCAACGAACAGGGCAAGGATAATTTGGAAGCTATTGGCGAAGTCCGAGAGCAGATGACCTTGAATAATTCTTGCCCTGTTCTTATTACAATGGGTTGCTGTCATTGTGAAGTCATGAAGCCAAGATGGATTCTCAACATATCCGGACTGTATGTGTGTACTGTACACAGCTTGGCAGGTTCATCCCAGATAGGAGAACCCGAGAAATGATCTATCGATGATCTCAACACGTGCAGGGGACGATCCAATCTATTCTACGCAGCTGTTGTGTATCAGAAAAGGACTGCTTCAACGGTTGGGAGGTCTGGGGTGCGTCCTGTTGGTGGGAGTAGGCCCGGACTACAGTGCGCCGAGCCACAGGCGCCCCATCAAGGTACGTCCCCGCTCTGATTCGGGTAGGTAAAAGAGCGGTTATGCCGGCTATTGAAGCTCGCAGATTACCCTGGGAGGTATCTCGAAAGGGATTAGTGAGGACTGCAGCTAGCAGAATTTTGATTTAGGTTGGGCATAGATTTCTGTTCGTGCCGAGGCAGGGATGAGGATCACTTGGGCAGATCTGGTGCAGCGGTGTCACAGGGTGAGGATAGAACAGGATAGATCAGGATGACTAGGATGATACAGGCATATCCATGTATATGTAAATGTATTCCTGTATTTCATGTAGTATACCTAGGACTGGTAATTGTATACTCTCGATTGGCGGATGGCATCGGCAGAAAGCCGACTTTCAAGGTTCGACGCGTATTCCAGGCGATTCCCCCAATCATCTTAGATCGACCTACCCCTGTCGATGGTCAGCCGACATGCGGATTTTTCGGGACTAGACCTAGTCAGAAAGTCAGAGCTCTTGCTGGGTGCATAGATCAAGAAAACGCGGTCGACGGCCACGGAAGCACCGAAAGGGGCAAATCCAGGGGTGATTTGACCGGATTGACCTAAGGAATGTGCGACCTGTGAAAGGCGCTGAACACGCTGGCGAGTCCACCGGGTGGGTTTTGCAGCAGAGCTAGCGCAGTGAAAGTCTGAAAGTCCAGAGAAATCGATGACGATCAAAGATTGCGACCGCACGTGAGGCGCGGAGCCCTTATCACCGGTTGCATCATGAAAAATATCAAAATGTTCAGGAATGCGCGGATGCAGAAGAGTGGCAGCAGGGTAGGCTGTAGACAGTAGACAGTAGACAATAGAAGATATGGTAATAATAGTTGCATTGGCAGACCAGCTGGAGTAAAGTAATCAGTTGTCTTACAGATATTCTCACCGATTGCATCTTACGGTGTACTTGTACTCGGGCATATCCACCTGGGGTTGCCACCGGATCCCATGTAAACAGAGCTTCACTTTCAATTTATTCACCTCCCCTCCCCATCTCTCGTCCCCGTCCCCATCTCCATCTCCAACTTCCATCCTCCACCATGACACCGCCCGCAATCATCGCCCCGTCCATCCTGAGCGCCGACTTCTCCAACCTCGGCCATGACTGCTCCCGCAAGATGGAGCAGGGCGCCGACTGGCTACACGTCGACATTATGGACGGCCACTTCGTCCCCAACATGACCATCGGATGCCCCGTCGTTTCACAAATCCGCGGCTGCGTCGACCGGCCACTTGAGCCCTACGCTCGCGGCACCTTTGATTGCCACATGATGATCATGGAGGTGAGTGCTGAACGCTCCCCAGCTCTACCGCAGAACGCCGGAACTCCCGCTAATCGCAGTCTCCGAACAGCCTCACAAATGGGTCCACGACTTCAAAAAAGCGGGCTGCGACCTCTACTGTTTCCACTACGAAGCCGCCGTCTCCTCCGTCGCCGCGACCGATCCTACCGACAAAACGACCACCGCCCGCACCAGCCCACGCGAATTGATCAAATACATCCACTCCGAAGGCATGCAAGCCGGCGTAGCCATCAAGCCCGACACCCCAGTGGATGTGTTATGGGATATCCTCGACAGTCCAGACCTGGACGAGCGCCCGGACGTGAGTGTCTTCTCTCCCCCAACTCACCCACTATGATCAATGGCCCGCTGACTTTTGGCATCCCCAGATGGTCCTCGTTATGACCGTACACCCCGGCTTCGGCGGACAGAAATTCATGGCATCGGAGTTACCCAAGGTTCAAGCGCTGCGGGCGAGGTATCCCGAGCTCAACATCGAAGTGGACGGAGGTCTGGGCCTGGGCACAATCGACCAGGCCGCGGATGCCGGTGCCAACGTGATCGTGGCGGGTTCTGCGATCTTTGGCGCTGCAGACCCGGCTGATGTCATTGCGAAACTGCGTGATGCGGTCCAGAAGCGTCGGGCCCTGGAGGCGTAGTTAGAGATGCGATTCGATGTGATGCGATGCGATGCACATTGCGCAACGCAGCTGCAGCTTTGCGGTGCCCCGCATCGACGCGGGGTTGTCCCAACATTTTCATATTTTGATCACAAAACGGGGTTTGGGTGTTTTGATTTGCGTCTGGTTGGGTTTTATCTTAAATTTTTTATTCGGTCTGTTCACTTTCTACTGAACTGATGTTTGTAATGATGAGCTACGAATGGCATTCGACGGTCTACGCGATCTTCAATGAACATCACAATTTGATTGAGCGATCGCCGGGATTCTCAAACTGGTATCATACTAACGGTATGCAGATGGTGCCTTTCCTCATGTACAGATTCATCAGTCGTAAATGGCCTGGTCCTACTCCTTCACAGGCGCAGCCTCGGCCTCGGCCTTGGGATCTTCAACAGCATCCTTCTTCCCCTTCTCTTCATTTTTCTCCTCCTCTTCCTTTTTCTCCTCCTTCTCCTTCTTATCCTCATTCTCTTCCTTATCTTCCTCGGCCTGCTCCCTTTTCTCCTCATCTCCCTCGTGCGCCCTCTCTGCCTTCTCCTTCTTATCTCCATTCTCTACCTCCTTCTCTGCCCCCTTAGGGTTCTCATCCCCAACACTCTCCTTAGAATCCTCCACAATAGGTTCCTCACTAGACCACTTCAGCGCCGCCTCTTTGCGCAGAGCCTCCACATCACCGGGCTGGTTGTCACCCGAAATAGACTGTCGGATCTCCTTCACCAACTTATTCTGCTCCGCCTGGTCATTTTCCGAGATGATCGAGCCACGATGATGTTCAACCAGTCCTAGCATCTCCGCATTGTCAACGTGGAAATTAGCCGACGAGACAGCCGCGTCCTCGGGAACCACCAGGGCAGGCCGCTTCAAGCTTTTGGGAGAATCGGGCGCGGTATCAGGCAGCTCAGGCGCGACGGAGCCACGATGGGCCTTGGAGGTTGATTTCGGAGATCCTTCAGCGGTAGACTCGGACTCCTCCTTGGGGGCTTTCTTCTCATCAGCCTTTGTCTTAGCCTGGGAGGCGGCTTCCTGGCTAGCCTGGCGTAAAGCCAGCACAGCCATGTCGTCCTTTTTATCCTCGGGCTTTGTAACGGGCGGATTCTGGATCTTAATGGTGGAGGGCTTGGGGGTTAAGGGCTCAGGTTCCGTCTTGGATTCGGATGCGGGGAGAGGGTTGCTGGTAGCCGGCATGCCACCCATATCCTGGGCGCTAATGATGACCATGCGTAGTTCACCGAACTCATTCCATTCCTCGATCTGTTCTAGGTCCTGCACATGGGTGGAGTTAGTGTTTGTTGCATGTTGGAATAATGCATGAGGGGTAGGGGGGAGTGACAGGGGGCAAGCGATGGGCAGATTGTGAAAAAAGACAAAAACATACTCCGATAATCTCTCCATACTTCACCAGTCCTGGAAGTTTCTTGCCCTTGGAACGGCGACCCCAGAGTTTCCGGGCGGCCTCGTCCGTCGCGACGTCAACAGCCCGAAAGGGTAGCTTGTTGGCCTTGAGGATGGTCTCCACGCGGGCAGTCGCGGTGACGATGTGCGAAGAACCCGCGGTTAGAGAGGTGTAAAGGTAAAGAGTTGAGTCGGACATGGCGCAGAGCTGGGCGAGCTGGAGAGGGACTCCTCAGAAAGGGGATTCTTATTCTCAATAATTCATGGAGGAGAAAAGCAGGCGTTGCTCACCGTTGAATGGCTGGTATGACGTGGGCTGTCACGTGGTGGAGGGCGCATATTGCACTAGTCCTAGAATGGTTAGCCGCACCCCATTTGGTCAAAACACATAGTTCCCCTGGTTACTTAGGGGAGGATGGATGTATCTGGTCGACCGCATCCTATTTGAGCCAGTCGACTACAAATCTAGATTTGTATCTCTTTTAGACTTTGAAAGAACGGTCATGCCCAACTTTCTCCCTCTGTGAAAAGATTCCCATCATCCATCCTCATCCATCCTCATCCATCTTCATCCATCTCAACTTCCTTCGAATATCTGATTTCAAATCCCTAGCTCTTCAAAAGCCTGCTAGGTTGATCCAATCACTATTTCATAACGCCGATTTTTCTCGGCATCAACACATTCAAAAACGGCCTTGAAGCCTTTCTTAAAAAGAAACCCCTCCGGGAATCAATTGCCACATGGGCTACGAGGCATTCAGTGACTGGCCTTATTATTATCGTCTATTACTAGAACCAAGAAATCTTAACCCCTTAAAAAAGAGTCAAATGTTTTGAGAATGCATTTAATCTGCCCAAATTAGACCAGGAACTGAAATGAGATCCGAATATTCTATAGGTGATAATACTGTTCAGACATTCTGCAATAGAATTTGTAGCTGCATCAAGGGTATGGTCTGTCACATATGTTTGCCATTCACCAATTCTTCCTTCTCTACCCCTATGTTATGTATCCGAATCTACTCCCGAGTAGCCACATTGTCCGTCTCTATTCTCTCTTCATGTCCTCCTGTATGCCAGTTTCCAAGCATCCTCCAGAGCATATCGCTCTTTGAGGGCCATAGCCTTTGGTCCCGCATTGACCTGGGAAGTTCGCATTGAGGAGCAGTTGTATGTCGAAGCATCGGGAGCCACCACCGAGTTCAGTCTTGACAGCGCATTGATGTCGTACCCGAATAAAAATAAAGAGACGGATCTGCCTCGGCTCACATCCTCTAGTTCAAAATTTGGCAGTCTATCAATGTCGTTAAAGGATGAAAAAGTCTTATCCCAAGACCAGACAAAGCACAGCGGAGCTCGATGGCCGGCAACCCATCGTTGTAAACCCCGCATAAAACCCCTGACCGCGTGGCTGGTTTAGAAAACCAAGAATCAACTCTTTTGTGAATCTATTATAGGGATTCATCACATTACCTAATCAATAGTCCTTCTACACTGTAATACTGCGTAGTACATTCTTACACCGCAAAACACCTCTAATATCAAAAACACACTACTAAACCTGGTAATTATAAGACAGAGCCTTATCCCCCTATATACCTATTTTTCGCTATTCGATCATACACTTCTATATAAAAGAAAATAATAATAGAACTAAGATCTTATTATAATAGTGAAACTAGTTAATACTACCCTTTAGCTTTAAATTCCGGCCCAGTTTACTACTTTTGATTCTATCTCTAACGCAAGTTTCAGGACGCTAGTAATAGCATAGAACCTTCTTATTATATAAAAACCTTCTCTAGAATATAAATTCTAAAGCTCCTTTCTATCTCTCACAAATAATATTACAAAGAGATTATTTATCTTTATTCCACTAAACTTAATAATCCCTATACTAATAAAGAAGAATAACTAAAAGTTTATCTATCTAAATAAGATCTATCTAATCCTTAAGAGTCTAATAGTGATACAGAGCCTATTTAAAACGCTTATTCCTTATTTTCTATGTCAACCTGGACTTCTAAGTTAGTTTTGTCTTTCATGGACTAGCTTTCCAAAGCACAAACTGGATTATAGTTATAGAAATTCTAATCCCTTCATTACTAAGCTGACTAGTACGATCAGTATAGGTTTTCTCTCATCTATAACGGTTAAGAAGCACTTTTATAGGCACCTGATATTGAATCTATTCTACCTATGTCGAAGGGCGGCTAGATTGCGGTATATCGTTAACAATGACCTTGAGGACTTCTAAATACAGTAAATTCGGTGTAAACCCTCATTAGATAGCGCGTACGTAGATTTAGCACACAGTACGGTCTGGTATTTGAAGGATCTCGGAGACCTCGGAGGGCATCTAGCCTGCATAGATCAGCGCCATTACGCAGGTTCGGTGAGACACTGGCCTAGGCATTTTTTTACTATTAAACCGTGTGAGTTGGCAGCAGCTGGCAGCAGCTTACGTAGGCGGTAGAGGGGGGTAACATGTAGTAGGTTGGTTGAAGGGGGAGGGAATCAATTATCAGAGGGGGACTAGTAACAATCCGAATGCATTGAAACACTAGTAGTTTACTATGGGGCATGATGGCAACAATTTTTGGAATAGACCTCCGCATGCGAAGCAGAATAGTGAAATATGCAATGGAATCAATGTTTTTTGCATTATTGTAACATCACCAACTTCTGAGAAGCTCTAAAAAGTGCGTGCCTAGTGAGATGGTTTTTTCCATGCATTTGGCGAGAGCAGAGTCGGAGTTCCGAGTTTGGCTGTTTCTGTCATTTTATATTTGCGGTTAACTAATGGGCCATCTGAACCTGTACCTGAGCTCTTGCGGCTCTGCCTAATGCAACATAGACTTCGAGTGAGTATCAAATTGGGGCGAACTGTTATGGGGGCGTAAACACGAGTCCTGCAGTGAATTGAGAAATCTGGTCACTGATGTTCGCCTAATAACTGTATATATTTGCCAATTGAAATAGGAATAATAGAATGTAGAAACAAGAAAATATATCATGAAGAGTCGTATATGATATTCCCCAAAATGTTATGTGGGCTCAATTGGGGAATGTGAGCTGCTCTTACCACGTAGAATAACGTACTTTAAGTCTACTTTCTCGCAACCGTACCACCAGATAAGTATGTCGGTCCGTAGTATGATATTTGTAAACTTTTGGAGCATTGCATCGAAACCCACGATTGTATGTCCCCAAGACACCGAAATGATTGAAATTCAAGTCGTACGAAGAGCCATCAATAGTGTGACCTATGCACTCTTCGAAAGGGGCCCAGTGCCTTACCATGGGCATCCTAGTTGCTCCAGATTGCCATCTAAAGATGACACTGAACTTGACGGTTAAGATTACAATGCTTTAACAGGTCAAAAGCCGTCGCAAATCTCATTGGCCCTTTTTCGAAGGAGAAGAGTCGACAAAGAAGCACCTTAAAAGTCTCAGTTGTACACCCAGCTATTTAAATGGGTTTCCAAAGGGAAATATAGCTGCATTTTGCTGCCTCGGCGGATTGTGAAAGTCAACCCTACCGCTAGTTGATTTGTTGATCATCATATTTGGAACCATATTTCTGGTACGCCAATGGTACCAGAACTTCTTAGATTGGCTCAAGCTTCTAGGATACCAAGTGATTATGAGCAATGGAACTAGCCCAATGAATGTAGTTTACGCACCTCTGAGGATAATCATAGGGAGCGCGCGGACGGCTCTTAGGATAAAGAATTTCAGAGCGTTACAAAGGGATTGATAATACCATGAAGAAATGTAAACTTATTGGCAAGACAGGTGTGGAGAGGAGGATTAATATACATCCATGTATGTCTTAGGTACCATTCGGTGTGATCATTGCCACAATATAGTCGTTAAATATGCATGTATCGAATAACCAGTTTCAAATCAAATATCATGTTTAAAACGGCCAAGCTCGGCCCAAAGGGCTTGGGTAGGTGGCTACTTCGAGATACTCATCAAAGGCAGCGATGAAAATCCGAATCAAAATGAGTGAAGATTGACTTAGAATGGACAGTGTGCCTACCAGGAAGACAAGGAACCCCGCGGGAATATTTCATAGACAGGTTATTATAAATGAAACAACATTTTATCTCGAGCATATAACGGGCTAAAAATAGGGTCGCTCTAGTGATGGCTCACCACGACGAAATCTCCATTGGGATCACCGACAACGGCCCACTACAGGCAGTCCAAATAACAGACAGAACACCACCCTACAAACCATCCCGCAGTCACCTCAAATAGCCAGAAAAAATGAACGCGAGCACTACCACGCAAGCGAAGCCCTACGCCGTAAAGCCCATGCGATCATGTTGCACGGCCTCAACCTATGACCATGCACTAGCAGCACGCTTGGAAATCAGCCCAGCACATCTGGAAAACAAAAAAGAGGACCCAAATTTAAAGCCTAAGCAGAGCTGGCTCCAAGCCCTCCCATTGCAGTCTATAGCCCAGTCAGAGACTTGACAGCATGGACCCGTGATATGACGGCTGCACCTCGATAAACAGAGCTGCACAGTCTGGCCACACCGACCCATTCAAAACACTCCTTCTCACGGAACGGGGAAATGTGCGTCACAAGCGGCGTGGGTTAGGCTGCCGCGGCCTAATTCTCGTCGCTCGTGTGGGATGGAGGGGGTGACATAGTATGTTCTGCTTTAGGAGATGAGACTTAGCCAGTGGGAGACGGCGTGGTATACATGGATGTCAGCAGAATGTCATCCAGTACGGCTTTTAGAGTAGTCCAGACTAGATAGTTGGTTTTAAACTGGGAAAAAGATCGGGTTGGTGATTGGACTTGGTCGGCTGTTATTGAAATAGAGCATCCTTCTATACATAGTTTCGACAGGTGAGAAGTCAAGAAACAAGCTATGCCCAGAGAGGCGTATTGTCTCGCCGCCGCATACATCGGGGACCAGGACAACTGGCTGAGAATCAATTCCAGCGTGCCACCAATAGTAGCGGAGCTAGGTATTCCACCTTCACTGAATGGATACATCGTCCCTCTTCGGCGCTCAATGACGAAACTCGGCCGTGTCCAGCCATCACCTAGGGGGTCCGAACAGTACGAATGTCGTATGAGAAGTGTCAAGCTGAAACTCTCCCTCACATAATCGTCGCAAAAAGTCGAGTTACCTCGTTTCCTCAGAGACGAAGAGCGCACGAGAGGTGCCCGCGGACATGACACATCAAAATTGACAGATAACAGCCACCCTGATTCGGTCGTGGGGTTCTTACCGCTCCTGGAGGATCGACGTGATCACTGTGGTTGGGTTGAAACCGCGTCGATCCGTCGCGAGGCTTTCTGCACTTCCGCCGCCTATGAAGAGCCGCTGGAGGAGTCCCGGTGAAACGCAGCGGCAACCGCGTTCTCGAAATTCTATGAAAATTGCGACATAGCCCCAGAATCAGAAGTGGCAGTCACATTGTGGATGTTCTAAATGGAGACCATTATGGAGTCACCGTCATCGTGGAGACGATGGTTCATCGCTCCATTGGGCTGTCGCTAGTGCGCGATCGTCCCGGCGTAAACCCCCTGAAATTGAGAGCAGCGGCCTTTCAGTAAGTATGTACTCCGTACACACGGCAGCGTTTCGCACTAAGTATGTTTTGCTCAAGTCACACAGATAGAGATTATCGGTTATAGATTGGATCAGCACGGTCTCCGTGCTGTATGTAGGTCTGGGCGGACTGTAGTACCTCGTGCAAACCTCGTCCCGCGGGCCAAGAGATATTCCCCATAGCCACGGACAACGGTTCTTTGCCCAGGCAGTTGGGCGCAGGGCACCCTCGTCACCTGCATGGCCCGACTGATGCTCCAGCTGCAGGACGACGTGGCAGTCGAGGAGACGATGGGAACTCGGGGAGGTGTGCTCCACGAGATGGTGGGTGTGGACTCCGTCAGCCCCATCGGTTACTCGAGGACCCCCATGGTAAACAGCGACAGCGACAGCGACTTCGAATTGGGATGGGACATGGGCGATGGGCTGCTCCCGCAGTAGGCGCTTTGGGGGTATTACAGCACTTCTCAGCGCCGCAGCTCAGGGGCTCGTCTGCGCCCCCAAACACACCAAACACACCACACACACCAGCCGGGTCGTCTTCGGGGCGATCCGGTTCGCTGCCTCACTTTGACTTGTTTTGTCCCCGTCACCGCCCGTAGATGCAGCTTCACATCGACCAACCACTGGCACAAGATGCATCCAGAATCAGGGAATAGTCAGCGAACGGTCCTGTCACCCGGTGCGGTATTCGTACGCCATCCATCAGGATAGAATGTAGAATGAGCCACTGGAAAACGGAGCCACTGGACGGCGTAGTTCTAGGATCATATTGGCAGACAGACCTCCCGGGTCCAGACCTCTGGCCCACTCCAGGATTGACATCCCCCATGCCGTGTTGGTCTTCGACAGAAGCCCTCCTTCGTATAGTCTTGTGGAGATGCTGAGAACATCCCTAGGGGCGCAGTGCTTTGGTGATTTCCCCCCGGGACTTTTGCTTCGAGTCCTTTCCCATTCTTCTTCCTCCATGCTGCCCAATCTGACCCGTCTATATGTGCTGTGATATGCTTCTTACTCGTCTGCGATCGATCATCCATTCCTTTTAACCCGTGCCCTGCCTCCATCGTCCTGTTCACCTTATCGACCCGCCGATCTATCGTCGCATCTCGATAAGATCGGATTCAAGACTGCGTATGTTCTTCTCCAGAGATGAAGACGCTGGCCTCGCTGGCATTTCATGCGCTAACATGCATATAGAACTACCTCCACCCTTGTTCCAACCCCGTCATTTGCATTACTGATAGACAGTTCCACCGGCGCCAGAGGCCCCATCCTCGCGACATGGCTCTCCAGGCCGACGAAGAACTGTTCAAGAGTGCCATCTCCGGGTATCGCGATGCATTTTTGGTTCGACACTCCCACCTTCCGGAATCCGAGCGCAATCGGCTTTGGGGCCAGCAACTCAGTCAGTTCATCCCCATCGACCACGAAGACACTGCGCTGGGCAAACCCGGCAAACGGACTCGACAGGATGCCACCCCGCGGACTCTACCTGGTTCTGGTCCTCCGCAGGCGAAACGGCGAGCCACCGTATGTGTGACCTTGGTCTCTTGCTCCTCTTCCTCCGTCCCGCCTCTCCTGCCCTTCCTATCTTTCACCGCCAGCCCAGGATTGACAATAGGCAGAGCCCGGATCTCCCGGTGACCCACGAGCTGCGGCGCGCCCTTTCACAATCGTCCCCCCGGGATGCACCCCGACAGGGTGCGTCGCTCTCGGGCCCAGGCCAAGGCTCCTCATATCGACACACGCCCATGGCGCGCTCCCAGAGCCAGCAGATCCCCGTCTCCCACTGGCATCCGCCAGCCGGGGTGACTATGGGCAAACGACAATCCATCGGACCGGGCCAGACGAAACGCCTTGATCATGTCGATGAATATTCGCCCTCCGAATATGCGAAACACTTGGATGACTCCGACTGCCAGCCCCAGCCCTATGGCTCCGCGCTGTCTCTGGGGTTGGCGGCTGGATCGACTGGATCGAACCCGACCCCGGCATCCGCAAAAACAACCGCAGCACCTGTTGCATACCACTCTGGACAGGCATCCCCCACGGCTGATCCGTCAACGGCGGCGGCCGAGATGACTCGCAGCGGAACCACCGACACCATCATCGACAGCTTCGACATGTTTCGGTTCAACTCAACGGGACCGCGCGCGGATCTAGATCAGACTTACTCCATCCCGCCTGAGTGGGTGCCCACGGCCACCTCTGGTATCTCGTATCAAGACTCCTTCCCTTCATCCCTCTATCCTGACCTAGATCCTACCACCTCATTCCCATTTTCCTACACGAACTCCGCCCTTTTCTCCACTTCTGCACCCAGCACCACCACTTTCCGGCCACCCGTGCCACCCGCGTTCTTCCCCGAAGCTACAGATATGAAGCCATCCCTGTCCAGCTCGAGTGACGAATCGGACGAGATGATGCCACCGTCGCGCGCGATCCGCCGAACCCAGGAGCAAGTCGCTCATGCAGCCCGGCCCATTGCCCCCAAGCGTGAATCACACGACAGTACTCACAGCCAAACCAAACACAAAGATACACATAGGATGCTCCGTATATCCTCTGCTGATGGCACAGCCAAGGAAGTTGCCGCCATCCCGAAAGCCTCGGTGCAGCGGCCACCACGAGTGAAGACATACTGCCACATCTGCAACGACCAACCAGAAGGCTTCCATGGTGAGCATGAACTGCGCCGACACATCGACCGGGTCCACGCGCCTATCCGCAAGGTCTGGGTCTGTGTGGATATCTCGCCGGACAGGAGTTTCCTCGCCAACTGCAAAGCTTGCCGTAACGGCAAACGCTATGGCGCAAATTATAACGCCGCAGCCCATCTGCGCCGCACGCATTTCAATCCCTGCCAACGCGGTCGTGGCGGCCGTGGTAAGGATAGTGAAAAGCGCGGCGGAAAGGGCGGGGGAAATCATCCGCCCATGGATGTGCTGAAGCACTGGATGGTCGAGACGGTCGAGCGAGCCAACGAGAATGCGCCGAATGGGGGTTTGCATTCGCTGGAGGACGGGTATCCTGCTTGCTTACCGTTGCCCGACCCTTCTGACGCGACTGCGATGAAACGGGCTGCTGGGATGACTGCGACATCACTGGGCGAGGCGGATATGCACGGTTCGGTCGACATGGAGTCGACGCTGATGCATGGCTTCGAGGCGTATCCGGTTTCTGCGTCGTTTGACCTGGATGCCACGCTCGATACGCCGTTCTATCTCGACTCGCAGACTCTGCCGTCCGAGTATGATTCGTATGTCATGTGAACAGATCGTAGTGCCGCGTCTCCATTCATGGATTCTAGTCTTTTTTCTTCTCACCACTTTTCCCTTGGTTCTGGTTCGTGTACTCTATTTCCTGGGTGATATATCGGTTTGGTGAGATTTCAGTATTGGTCTGGATATTGGATATTAGTTTATTGGACATGGAGTCGGTTAATTGCTCTGGAAGGGTGCCACGTTCTGCAGCGTATTTGCTTTCGGATGGATGGATGTGGATAATGGGCTCATATTTGGTTGCTTTTTTTTGCGTTCCATTCCAGGTCCCTTTCCCTTTGGATCTGTTTCTCACGACAGGAATTTGGTGAATCTTTCCCGCTTCACAGAGGTATTACGACTTGGCCGGGTGCGCGACGAGAGTGTTGGAGTCGCCCGGCTGTACTGACACGATGACGAACCGCTAATGATGTATCATGCATATTTAATGACATTTCCCATTTGTTCATGGACTGTGGCACAGCGTCGTAGTGTCGCGCGTACCGTACGGTACTGGTCGTGCAGGATAGTGGTCACGATTTGTTTGTTGGTCGGAGACGAGCGGTGCCGAACTACCGCCACAGGGCAGCCACAGGCAGCAGCAATACAGGCGGTCAGACTAAGGCTGGCCGATCAACCAGGACGGCGCGATTCGTGGAAGCAGCGAAGAGCGTGAATGGTGGGTTGAGGAGAGAAGTGGACTACAAGTGGACTGCCAGCTGACACGGTGGCGGTGAGCGAGACCAATCACGTAAGCCAGACTGCCAGGTGTGGAGGTGTAAGTGTGGCTGACTGCCTTAGTGTGGTTATGCAAGGTATTGCTGGTTTCCGTAGGGCTGCACTGTGGCTGATGTTACACGGTATTTACGGTATTTCTCTGCTCTGGAGGGCTTGACTAGAAATAGTACAGCACAGAGTTTGGAGAGAAAATAAGGGACTGGTGGATCTAGGCACCCGGATTCAAGTAGAATACTGCTCCTGCAGATTGGATATTGCAACAATATCAGGCAGCAAATAGACAGAAGACAGATATAAAATAGAATAAATAGAATACAGTTTGGTCGAGTACTTCAGCCCTGCCAAGCACCCGGCCCGAACAGTCCACCCATTCCTTAATACGCGGAGGTCCCAAACGCTTCCATCGGCCTTCGGTAAACTTCGTCTCCTCTTTTCTTCTCCTTCTCACCTACCTCCGACTCCGTCGCCCTTCGCCTTCACTCGCTTCAAACACCCCTCGTCAACTCAGGCCCCCTCTTGATATCTTCCGACCGTTCAAAACAACCCCACCAGGTATGGTTACCAGATCTCCTTGAACCCATGGTGCCAGAGTGCCAGGTCCTCCTATCGCGACCCCAGTCTGTTCCCGCCCCCAGGATTCTGCTATAGCTCTGCTATTGCTTTTGGCGATCTGTTAGGGGTCTATTGGGGTTCTACTGGGCTTCTGTTAGTTTGAACTCATCGCTGATGTGCTCCCTTCCCCTATCAGGTCCTCATCCGACGCCATGGCTTCCCAAGGTTATTACGGCCAGCCTCAGCCCCAGTACCCTCCTCAGGCGTGAGTCTCCCCCACCCCATTTGCGATTTCTCCAGCTCCTATTCGTCTCGCCGCGGAACCCCTGATATTGGCTCCGACCGGGAAAACAAAAACTTCGCGTTTTGACCTCGGGTTTCTACGTCGTGGACGAATCAACCCCCAACATTGCCGATGTGAATATTCATGTTCGATACAGCTACCCCCCTCAAGGTTACCCTCCCCAGGGTTACGAGCAGGGATATCCTCCTCAGCAGTATCCTCCTCAGGGCTATGCCCCCCAAGGTGGGGCCCCCCAATATCAAGCTCCTCCTCCCGAGCCGAAGGGCAAGAGTGGCGGCGGCCAAGGCTGCCTCGGTGCCTGGTGAGTTTAGATCCAGAACATCGCACTGATATTTGACTGACTTGCTCTTTTCTTCACAGTCTGGCCACCCTCTGCTGTTGCTTTGTTTGTGAAGAGGGCTGCGAATGCTGCGCCGAGTGCATCGAGTGCTGTGAGATGTGCTAAGCTCGCTAGCCGATGACTCGTGACGATACGTTCTTTCTTCATGGCGTTCGCGTTTCTTAGGTCCACCCGGCAGGACTCTGGGGCAGATTCTATTTGCACACCGCACTCCTTGGATCGCACTATTTTATTTCCAGATGGAATACTCCGGGTGATATTCTTGGGGTCGATCCTAAACATCTTAGTTCCTCTTCTAGCCTTTGCTCTGGCTCTTTATTTCAAGTTAATTTGATATCTTGCTGATGTGTTTGCAATCACGCGCCCTCTCTTTTGTACCAACATGAATGCCCAATTAAAGATTCAGACGACTAAAAACTTTCTTCGGACAATCCCCGCCATGCGATTATTTTATAAACTCAAAAGCTAATATTTCTGGGCGTGCTTGCCTCTTTTTGCTTATTAAATCTGAATGACCCCGATTCGCGACGATAATTGACTTCCAAGAGAAAATCGGGGGCGCCGATCATACTCGGGTATATCGCAAAACACATTACACCCGGGCGCTTAGCTTTCTAAATTTAACCCAATTGTTAATATGAGACAGAGGCGTTCCGCTCTGACTACATGGGATAAACTTTGAAACCATCTCACTCTATAGGTAGGTAGCGGCTTCAACCTGCCTCTAAGCGCCGGACTGTCGGTGTACCACCACCAGTCACCTCCCTAGAGCAGGCAATCTGAGGGCGGAGCCTATCTGGGGATTCGTTATAAAACGGATAACATGTTTTTCTCGGATATTTCCTTTCTCCTTATTACTTCCAACACGTTTCGTTACTGTGTGGGTAGGTTACATAATGGGGATGGACAAAATAATTCCAACTGGTCCTAGGGATTCTAAAGGACTTTGCCTTCTCTCTATGGATGGTGGGGGAGTGAGGGGGCTGTCAAGTTTACATATTCTCAAGGAATTGATGACACAATTGAACGCTGAACGCGCGGAAAATGAGCCGCTTAAACCATGCGGTGTTTTTGATCTGATTGGAGGAACTAGCACAGGTGGGTGAGTGCTCCATACAAAATCAGAAAGCTTCGATTTGAAAAAGACTGACTGTATGTCTTGATGACGGAATAGTCTGATCGCCATCATGTTGGGGCGGCTCGAAATGGATATAAATGAGTGTATCATTGCATATAACCAGTTGATGAAATCAGTATTCAGCGAAAAGATCAACAATGTGCCCGTGGACTGGTCGGGCAATATCAAAGCGCAATACGATAGTCGCAGACTGAAGGCCGCAATCCAGGATGTAATCATTCGAGCCGGTGCATCTCCCGACGACTTAATGGATGATGGCGTTGTTCGCTGCTGTCGAGCTTTTGTCTGCGCGACGGCCAAAGAAACTCTCCAGATTACTCGGCTACGAACGTACACGGTGGCAAACGAAGATAACGTGCCAGCAACAATTTGTGAAGCCGCACTAGCGACAGCTGCAGCGACACGTTTCTTCGAGCCGGTGACAATCGACAACCGACAATACGTGGATGGAGCTTTTGGGGCCAATAATCCAATTGAAGAAGTTGAACAGGAAGCAGCTGATATTTGGTGCCCCAAGACTCGTGAATTGAAGCCCCTGGTTAAATGCATCGTGTCAGTGGGCACAGGAAGTCCGGGACAGAAGGCACTCGATGATAATATTTTCCAATTCCTGACAAAGACCTTGGTTCGAATGGCGACTAAGCCAGAAGGTGTCGAGAGACGTTTTGTGGCGCGCTGGAACAAAGACTTTACTGAGAAGCGCTATTTTCGCTTCAGCGTCGAACAAGGCTTGCAGGATGTTCATATGGCGGACTATTCCAAACAAGATCTCATCCAATCCTCGACTTATGATTATCTACACCATGGATCACAAAAGTCCCGGATTCGAGATTGTATCTTGAATTTGGTCGAAAAGAAGGGTAAAAGCTCACTCCGTATTTTCCTTCGCGTCTTATATTTACTACATTACTAAAGGTTCACAGAAAACACGGATATGGATTTTGAGGAGGACTTACGCGTGAGTCTAGGATGATCCCCCTTCAAGTTGCGTTGACACTTAACAAGGCTGAAGGAACACACGGCACGAACTCTCCGCCATGAGTTTCTCCGCACAGTACATTCTAGTAACCCATTCATGAGGGTCAGCCCTCCTGCCTGGATAGTACCCTTCGAGCGCAATTCACGATTTGTTGACCGTGAAATTCTGGGCCAACTAAAGCGAAAGATTTTCTCGTCAAACCGTCCGCGACGAATGGCAATTCACGGACTTGGAGGAGTTGGAAAAACTCAGATCGTTCTCGAGCTAGCTCACCAAACAAGGGAGAGATGGCCAGAGTTCTCTATTTTCTGGATTCCAGCCGTCGACCACGAAAGTGTCAAGCAAGCGTACAGGGATATCGCTTCCCAGCTGGGGCTCAATTGCTTGGATGATGGAATCGATGATGCTAAATTCCTGGTACAAAGACATCTCAGCCAGTCAGCCTCCGGTCCATGGCTCATAATATTTGATAATGCCGATGATCTGGAACTATGGGTCGATTCTAGTCCATCTGCGAAAGATGGAATCATGAACTACCTGCCGAAAAGCGACCAAGGAATGATCATTTTCACCACGAGAAGTCGACGTGTCGCTCACCATCTTGCGTCAACTGAAATCATCGGTATCTCGGAGATGGATGAGCAAAGAGCCATAGCTGTTTTGCGCAATTCATTAGTCAACAAAGATCTCCTAGATGACCAAGAGAATACTCGCCAATTAGTACGGCGGCTAACATTTCTCCCCCTAGCTATTGTTCAAGCCGGATCCTTCATTAATCAGAATGAAACCGACGTCGCTGGCTACATTCACATTCTAGATGGACAAGAACAAGGTGCGATTGATTTGCTGAGTGAAGATTTCGAGGACGAGGGAAGATACAAAAGTATCAGGAATCCTATCGCAGACACGTGGTTCGCATCCTTTCAGAATCTCGCGAAGCAGAACCAACTCGCAGCACAATGCTTATCGGCCATGGCATGTATCAACATGCGGGATATTCCGATTGCCTTCCTACCACAGCCGTCTCCCCTCGAGCTAGAAAAAGCTATTGGAGCTTTGAGCTCCTATTCATTCATCAAAGTACGCACTGCAGATGGTCTCATTGACATGCATCGCTTAGTACAGCTCGCTATGCGAAATTGGCTCAAACACTTTGATATGCTATCAGTTTGGCAGAAGAGTGCTGCCGAACAATTTTTAAGGAGGGGTGACGAGATTGAGGGGGCAGGAATTCAGCATCTACTTGCCCGGCGGGCACTGATACCGCATGCAATCTATCTTCTAGAAAGTACTGCCGAGAATCATGACCATTACATATGGTATGAGCTCTTATACCGCGTTTCTGGGTATCTTTACCAAAACGGCAGGTATAAGGAAGCAGTGAAGTACTGCCTCGAGGTGCTAGAAATTGATGGGAGAATGGGGCTTCCTGAATGGATTGTGACGAGACAAAAGCATTTGCTCTCGATGTTGAACGGTGCGCAAGGACAACATGAGAAGGGAGAGAAGCTTTGTAGGGAAGCACTGGACTCTTCCAAGAAAATATATGGATCTATGTCCGTTCCAACGGCACAATTGACCCTCAATCTTGCAGCGAGAATTTTTGACTCGGGAAGACTGGATGAAGCTCAAGAATACTGTCGTGAGAGTCTCAAGGTTTTCCTCCATTGTCGTGGGATTTTTTAAGCCGACACTCTCAACTGCATCACCTTAATGATTCAGTTTTATATCAGCCGTGGCCAACATATCAATGCAGACGAGCTTGCTCAGCAGCATCTTCTCATCTTGACTAGACTCTACGGACCCGATCATCCGTTTGCTTTGATGACTCAATCATTCCAAGCATCACTATACTACGAACAATGGAACTTAAAGGAAGCCGCTACTTTAGGAAAAGAAATTCTGAACCAGTCGCAGAGGGTTTTCGGCCCAGAACATCCTCGGACATTGGAAGCTATGACATTTTTAGCGACCGTTTTGAAGGGTCAGAATCGTGATGACGAAGCCTTAGCTTTAATGGCCGAGTGTGCTCGGCTTCGAGAGAAAACCCTTGGTGAAAAACACCCAGATACAAAAATCGCCAATCAATATTTGGATCAATGGAAAAAGCCACAGTGAGTCATTCCCCGTGGTTCTCAGTTAACGGAAATTTACACCTTTCACTATTCAATTATAACTTCACTTCGCATCTGAATATGTCCATCGTTTGATACTACCGATATTAACATTTTGCTTCAGGGGCTTCGTGCACCGAATGTTGAATAAGCACACCTATATTCGACGGAACGAAATGTACATGCAACGAAGAAAGCTTTACCCAGGGGTCAATAGAATGGGTGGTCTGTTGAAACGACAGCCTATTGATAACGACTCTTTATTGGATGAAATAAAGGAAGCAGTCGAGAAAGCACCCTTGAATCGATCTCCATCGAGTGGTGAGGTGATATTGGTCGAAAGTCAGAGCGACCAATCGAAGATTGAGAAATACAGCGGTATAAAATTGGAAACCCCGAAAGATCAGTTGAACGAGGTCATCGGCGGAGTCGAGAGTATTTGACATTGGCAGTCTCACTTTGTTTCGTGAAATAACAACTCCAAATGAGCACATTCCTTGTGTAAATAATTGTCGAGATAGATGTCCAGCTACTCTTCAAAATTGTTCAAACTGCCATTACACAGCTAGATAAATTAATATGGAGAGACATCGGTTGCTAATGAATACTAGATCGTCAAGCCAAATATATTTGATTTATCACTCATAGATCTCATAAATAACTCACGGCAGTATCTGGATTATATCCAGGGTCTCTGCCTCCTACATCGGTGGCTAAAGGCTGGTCTATCATCTTTTCCTTTCCTTTTCGCTGGAAAACCCCTGATCCCTCGCCTCGGTGTTAAAAAATGGCGCTGGTGGCCCCAGGGGCCAAAGGAGTTTGCGCACGCTTATCCCGCATAATCCCCGGCTTAAGCCCAAGTACAGGTTGTTATCGTTGCATGTCTTTGCTAGGAGATAGAAAAAGAAGCACCAATAAATAATATCAGAGTGAAATTTTCCAGCCATGAAAGAGGCATTTGTTGACAAGCATCTTGGGGTGAGCATCCGGGGCACTGAGATTCCCACTCAAGGGCCGGCCAGGTTCTTATTCGCGTGGTCGCGTCGGGAACTAATCCCAAGGACTGGAAAATGCCTCCCCGCCGGCCTGTTGAGGGTACACCGACTAAGCAAGGAGATGATATTGCCGGGTATGTCGAAGCAGTAGGTGATGCTGTGCTAGGTTTCCGGAAGGGAGACAAGGTAGCCGCATTCCATCAAGTGATGAAGCCTCATGGGAGCTAGGCAGAGTATGCGATTGCCTCTGATTATTCGATCTTTCATATTCCTGCAAAAATAAGCTTTGAGGATTAGTATACTTCTGCAATTTTTCCGACTGGAAAATGGTTTGCTGAAAAACCGCTAGAAGCGGCGACAATCCCGCTTGCTGCTATGACCGCTGCTATCAGCCTATACCAGCGGCTAAACCTGCCTCTTCCCTACCACTTCCTTTTGTGGTATATGGTGGAGCAACCGCAGTAGGGGCGTTCGCCATCAAATTTGCTCGGTTATCCAACATACATCCGTTGGTCGTTGTCGCGGGTAGGAGCAGCGCGTTCGTCGAGACCATCATTGACCCAAGAAAGGTGACACGATTATCGATTACCATGAAGGCGATAAAACCGTACGCGCAAAGATCAACGCGGCTCCCGGGGGCGACCAATTCATTATGCATTCGATGCAGTATGAGAGAAAGGCAGCTTCCGGAACATTGGCGAGACGATGACCGCGCCCGGTCAAATTGCCATCATGCTGCCCAGCGAGGAGTATCAGCCAGAAGGGATTGTCATTGGCCAGGCTATTTTGTTAGACTTCTTCACACGCCTCCATCTCCAGGGAAGACCGTTGAGGATTTAAAGTTTGCCGATGCTTTTATCAACTCATCGGCCGCGGCTTGGCACAGGGATGGTTCTCGGGTCATTCGTATGAAGTACGTCCCGGTTGATTGGCTGGAATTGAAGGGGCATTGCTGGATCTTAAGGACGGAAAACCATCTGCTGTCAAGTATGTAAAGCGTATTGGTGAGAGCGAGGGGGTGGTGCAATGATTGAGGAGGTTAGTTCAAGGGACCCGACGAGACTTCTGTAGACCCAGCTAGAGAGGGGTCATAGAATAGTTTCTTGCTACTATATAATATCCACAATGGTGTCATCCGCCTTCATGTCTTCGGATTTTCCGGGTTCTCTGTTTTAATGACCCCGTGTGCCGGAGAACTTCAAGTTCAAGTTCAAGTTTGAATTTTTGTGATTCCGAAGTGTGAAGCCGTGTTATACTAGAGACCCGTAGACTTATGCTAGGATATATATAATTGCATTGAGAGAAGCCCAAGTTTGCCTCCTCTTTGTTAAATTACTATTTCTCCAGGCCGAGATTTTCCGCCAACTCAAGGATAATAATCTGTCTATTTCAAGTTGACATCATGCAACTTCGTTGGATCAGGCCAGGCACCGAAAAGTGGAGGCTCTGCAGATGCGGAGATGCGGAGAACGCAAGTCCATTTTACCCGTCAATCACAACTCTCGCCCGGCGGGACCTGCGTGCCAACCCTCCCAGGACGCTGACGAAAATCATCGGCAGAAACAGCAGAAACCAATCAGACTTACAATAGCAGACACCATTATGCAACTTCATCATCCCTCGCCCTTGGCCTTTGCCAACCTCTAACTAAACGGTACAAACATCAGCAGCCGACCAGCCGACATAGTAGGGATCCATTAGCGTGCTGCACTAGTTCTGCCGATATTTCCCCATACTTGGAGGGGGTTTGCAGTGGCCGGTGCACTCCTCACGGAAATCTACCCAATGCGGAATGATTCAATATCGGCAATTCTCAACTAGCAGCAGAGCTACACCTTGGAATCGGAAATGATCGTCTCCGATGCTGCTCACCCCCTCTCAGGTCGTGATCTAAGATGAAGAGGGGTGGTCTTGGTCTCAAGCAAGGGTGTTTTGTCCCGCGAAATGGCCGGGTTCGTGGCTGGGAATCAGCGGGCATAAATACTCAATGCGACCTCCTCTTGTCAATCTGTCTGTGGTCCATTCTGGATAGGATCAGCAATTTGCAGTTGCTCTCGCTGTTCATTGAGTCATGTTACAACAATATCTTCTCTTGCCGCTGCTGGCTTCGTGCTGCGCGGCTGTAACGATTTCAGTTGCGAAGTCTGGTGGCAATGCTACTACCAACTTACAATATGGAGCCATGGAAGAGGTGGGTTGTCTCATGGAAAATCGTCTGATTTATACTAATCAATATTATTTGCAGGAAATCAACCATTGCGGTGAGGGTGGCTTGTATGCAGAGTTGATCCGTAACCGGGCATTCCAGGGCAGTACAAAATTCCCATCATCTTTAGATGCTTGGACTGCCGTAGGTGGATCCTCGCTGTCTCTGCAGAATCTCAGTGACCCACTGTCTTCTGCACTTCCCACCTCAGTTAAGGTCAAGGGAAGTGGCACTGCGGGTCTTACCAATGCGGGTTTCTGGGGAATCGATGTGCGACCCCAGAAATATTCTGGGTCCTTCTACGTGAAGGGTGCCTACTCTGGCTCCTTCACTGCATCTCTAGCATCCTCCAGTGGAAAGACCCTGGCTAGCACCAAGGTGAAGTCTAAGAGTGTTGCTGGCAAGTGGGTGCAGCATGAGTTTACTATCACGGCCAAGACCACGGCACCCGACACTAACAATACGTTCTCGGTGTCATTCGACGGATCGGTGAGATCTTCGTATGAGATTTATTTATGACACAAGTACTAACAGAAAATAGAAAGCATCCGATGGCCTCGACTTCAACTTGATCAGTCTGTTCCCGCCTACTTGGAATGATCGACCTAACGGAATGCGCCGTGACCTCATGCAGGCCTTGAAAGATCTTGGCCCTGTTAGTTTCAATCTCCAGATTATTGTTTCACAAAGCTCATGTTGATATATAGAAATTCCTCCGTTTCCCGGGTGGAAATAACCTGGAAGGAGACACCATCGAGGGCCGCTGGAAGTGGAACGAGACCATTGGTCCACTCAAAGACCGTCCTGGTCGTGCTACTACCTGGGGGTACGGGGAGACTAGCGGCTTTGGCTTGGTCGAGTATATGGAATGGTGTGATGACCTTGGCATGGAGCCAAGTAAGCCTTTTATTTTCCTGCTTCAACGGAGACAGAAAATCTGACTATTATCTAGTCCTTGCTGTGTGGGGTGGATTGGCTCTAAACGGAGATGTTATACCTGAAGATGAGCTCGACTTCTACGTGCAAGACGCCCTGGATGAGCTGGAGTTCCTCACTGGGTCTGTTGACACCAAGTACGGCGCTCTACGTGCCAAATATGGACACCCCGATCCTTGGACTATTCGATATGTCGAAGTTGGAAACGAGGACAACCTCAACAGTGGATTGAGCTCGTACACCTCATACCGATTCGCCGCCTTCTACGATGCCATCTCGGAGAAGTATCCCAATATCCAGGTTCTGGCTTCAACCGTCGACATGACGCTTGAGGGCAAGGCCGGTGGTGACTACCATCTGTACGACATTCCTGACAACTTCGTTACCAAGTTCGATATGTTCGACAGTTACTCTCCCGATCACCCAATTCTTCTTGGTAAGTACGCATTATAACTAGAAACCTGCATTTCTAACTAGCATTACAGGTGAGATTGCAGCCACTGAATTCAACAACGGCGAGGGTATCGATTGGAGCGATACCAACTTCTCTCTGTACCCATGGTGGATTGCCTCAGTTTCCGAAGCAGTCTTTCTTTTGGGAGCTGAGCGAAATGCAGACAAGATTATTGGAACGACTTATGTGAGGAACTCCGGTGGACATACCTCTTAACAACAAAAAACTAACAAATTGCAGGCTCCATTCTTGATGAACCTGGATGCATACCAGTGGTCCCCGACTATGATCTCCTTCAATGCTAACCCAGACGACACTGCCAAGTCCACCAGCTGGCACGTCTACGATGTAAGTGTCTCAAAAGCCCCCCTTTACAACATAGTTTCTAACAGACACAGCTCTTCAACAAGAACCATATGACCAACACGCTCCCAGCAAGCTCGGAAGATGCGTTTGGCCCACTGTATTACGCCACGGGTCTAGACAGCAAGACCAACTCGCGCATCTTCAAGGCCGCCGTATACAACAGCACCGAAGATGTTCCGGTGTCACTGACATTCGCGGGCGTTGGACGGGGTACTAAGGCAGACTTAACAGTCCTGACTGCACCCGATGCTCTTTCAATGAATGAAGTAGGAGGTTCGAACATTGTGAACAGCAAGACCACGACGATCAAGGCCGGCAAGAAGGGAGAGTTCAGCTTCACGTTGCCTAACCTTAGCGTGGCGGTGCTCACGACCAACTAAGAAGCTGGTGGGATTTTATTTCTTAGAAGATAAAAGTCCTAGACAATTCAATGAAGAAATCATTGCGACTTTCTCCACAGACACCCATGCAGGTTCATGTAAATCATCCTGCTAAATTATATTGCCCTGCTTATACATTCCCGGCTCAGATAGCCTTGTAAGGTGATCCAGCTCTCAGGTCTGCGTGGATTAGGACAATTTTAAAAAAATGCTCTAAGGCTGATCTTTAATAATTCTTTGTTTAAATTTAGAGTGGATACCTAGCAGATCCGGCTCCGTGGACATGAACCATGGCACGGCAACGAGACCGCTGTTTTTCACCATCTAAATACTCTAAACCAATCTAATACCACTTACCCACCTGCCAACTTCAAACTCCTACTTTATCAAGTCTAATCCAGCTCACAATGAAACAGGTCTGCACTTAACCAACTCACCGACTCCACCTCGCTAAGTCGCAAGAGCAGACCCACGCGTATTGGGGGCCACGCCAACTTACTGGGGACGCATTGGTCAACGGGGTTCATCTCACCGTCAAAGAACCGCGTCGAAATCTCGGTAAGTCCGACCAACAACGCTCAAGGGAGTTAATCTCCACCAGCTCGTTCCAGGCCTTTTCCGCGAGTGAATAGGGCTGCGACGGTAGCGATGAACCCGAAGGAAGCGGATGCCGCGAACGATAGGCGAATTCCGCGATAGTACACTAGTCGCACGGCCATCTGCACATCTGGGGGGAGAGTGTGGATTGTCGAGACCGAATGACGAATCTCGTCGATCAACTAAGGAAATGACTGTGGTCAGCGGGTTTCATTCATCACCGTGTCATCTCAATGGTGATTGGAAGGAATTGTACTTTCCATTTATCTGGTATTCCACTCAAGGCCTCAGCGAGGCCTGAGCTCAGTGTATTCTGAATAATGGCCGAAGTGATAGCCACGCCCCAAACGGTTCCGAGGGAGCGGATGAGGTAAACGGTCGAGGCGGAGACGGCGTGATCTGGTGGGAATTAGCTTCCACGCGGTTAGAATTTGGGACGGGGCAGCCGACTTACCGGAGTGGTCGAATGCAGCTAGGAACGTGAATAGAATACCCGGGTAAACTATGCCTTGTCCGAGGTTGGCTGGGATGATGTACGCGAAGTACTTCCACTGCGAATCGTCGAAGCGGAGCAGCGTCACCAGGAGGTTCCCCACAAACATCAACCCTGCGCCGGTGCGGACTAGATGGGCCAGCTTGCCCCATCGGGACATGACGATTCCTGAAATAAGGCCACCTAGAGGGGTGGCGAGGGATGGAATGACCAGTCGAGCACCGGCTTTGGTAGGACTGTCCAGCAGGATGACCTGGAAAAGCAGTGGGATGGTAAAGAGGAACTTTGAAAGAAGTTAGCAACGAACCGGGCCACGGTATGAAATCAACTTACAGCATATGCAGACATTCCCACACAAACATTGGCGATCTGGGTCGAGACCGGAAGCAATCCACGAAGCATCTTGAGCGGAATAAGAGGCACAGCCTTGGTATTCGCCTCGACGGAGACGAAGGCAGCGAGAAATACTACACTGGCAACCAAGGACAGAACCACCCAGATATTATTCCAGGGTAGCTCATTACCACCCAAACTCAAGCCAATAAGCTGAGTCGACAGCGCCAACACAAGCAAACAGGCACCAGACAGATCAATTTTGTGCCAGATTCCTCTTGTCTGCGAATCGACCGAGTCCTCAACCTCCTTCGCAGGGAATTCGAGAACAAAGTACCCCAGAATGAGAACCATCACGGAGACAGGCACCTGGACAAGGAAACACCATCGCCACCCGATGGAGTCAACAATAGCACCACCGAACGAGGCACCGCAGATAGCACCGAATCCATAAGACCCATTCTGAACCGCTTGGTACATACCACGACGGCGGAAGGGAATGAGATCCGAATTGACAATCGTTGCTAGACAGTTGTTAGAACCAGTGCTTCATTTTCAAGTCAAGATTCGAAATACTCACCCATCGTCATCAACCCGCCTCCCCCGACGCCCGTCAAGGCACGCATGATATTCAAAAAGAACACATCCCTCGCAACAGCGCATCCCAAACACCCGGTTAAAAAGGTAATCGTCGCTGTGAAGAAACAAGCCCGTCGACCTAATATATCCGAGAAGCGACCGTACAAAGGCTGGAACGCGGTGCTGGTGATCAGGTAGGAGGTTGTCAACCACGACGCAGTATTCGCGGCATTGAACTCGGAACTAATTACCGCGTAGGTCGACGCGGTAATTGTACCGTCAAATCCAGAGAGGAAGACGTTCGACATGATCGCTGGGGAATTATTAGCTTTTGCTAGATCCTGGCTGGTGGTTGGTGGCTGGTTTATACGCACCGAATTGAATCCAGAGGAATCCATGGCCCGGTCGCCAGTTGTCACTTGGATCCGAGGTGAGGAGTGGCTGTCCTTCGAGAAGAGGCTGTTCCTCTGTGGACGTCGACATGTCTGGATCTCTCTCTGAGGTTGTTGCTGCCGTGCGAGTGTGTTCGCGATAGGATGCCATGGCGGGGTCAATTTTGCAAAATCACGGCTGAAAAAAGCAATAGACAATCCAATCAGATATGAGCCAATGAGGTAAAGTATTAAGCGATCGGAGATTTAAAAAATCCCGTGCCAGTGGCGATGCTAATGCAGAGCCAAGCAGAACCAACACCGCGGGGACTCAATGGGGAAGGTCGGTTGCGCATCGCCAAGCACGACATCCGTGGGTGCGCTTGCATTATCTTCTATTAACGCACAATGCAATATTAATTATTATGGTTGGCTGATATTAACTATTGACTCGGATGGTATATTTGCTAATACGAAGTAAACTCTGCAGAAGGTAATTTTAGGGTTGGTTAGGGCTGGCCGGGGATGACACCAGTCGGGGGGAAATGACGTATAACTTAGGCGGAGTTAGTTATATAAGAAGAGTAGAAACCCTAGCACTTCCCTCCTTTTCTGTCCTACACTTCGTATTACTATACACCACACCGTGACTCGGTCGAAATCAGTGCAGAATACCCATCTAAGGTTAATGTACCCTACGCTGGAAAACATAACCGGCATCATGGAAACTGATCGCCGATCTAGTCCCCCTCACCATGAAGCTCCTTGAAGCACTCGCCTTCGCGGCGCTGGCACCACTAGCCAGCGCAGATTGGCAGTTCAAGACACGAACAGATCTGGCCCCGCCTCGTCTGAACATCACCATCCCCGCATCCCACGATGTTGAAAAGGGATACCTCTTCGTGGCCCCCTTCCCGGGGCAATGGGCTGAACCCCAGTTCCATGGCCCTCGCCAGGAAGGTCCATATATCTTCCGTGACGATGGCGAACTCGTCTGGTCCGGTTACACCTACTATTCCATCTGGGCGGCCAATTTCCAGGCTGCGCGGTGGAAGGGTCAGGATGTGCTGTTCAGCTTTGAGGGCGACCATAACCCGGCCTACGGCCATGGTCATGGCCATGCGACTATCCTGAATCAGCGCTATGAGACGATCCGCGAGTTGCGGGCTGGCAATCATAAGTTGATGGATAAGCATGAGTTCCATATCATTGACGAGAAAACTGCCCTGCTTCAGGTTTACCAGCCTATTCCTACCGATCTGAGTCGGTGGGGTGGTAGTTCTGAGCAGCAGTGGATCGTGGATGCCATCTTCCAGGGTATGTGCTGTCTCATAAACTCGGGCTCGGGCAATGCTAACGTGCGTTAGAACTGGATATCGAGACGGGCGAATTGCTCTTTGAGTGGTCCAGCCTCGAGCATGTCACTCCCGATGGTGCGTTTTAAGTGTTCATGCAACTCCACATTCTCACTGCATCATACTAACAACAGCAGAGGCCATTCTCCCTCTGAACCCCGGTCAGGCTGGGTCGGGGTATAATTCGTCGGATGCGTGGGATTATTTCCACATCAACTCCGTCGACAAGGATGCCGCCGGTGACTACCTGATCTCGGCCCGCGACGCCTGTGCCGTGCATAAGATCAACGGGACCACCGGCGAAATCATCTGGCGACTGGGTGGTGTCCGCTCGGACTTTGACCTGGGACCGAACGTTGCATTCTGCTTCCAGCACCATGCGCGATACGTCTCGAAAGACGGCGATGAAGAGACTATTTCGCTCTTCGACAATTCCGCCCACGGAACCGAGAATCACCGCGGTCATGAAGTCCACACGCACCCATTTTCCCAGGGTAAGGTCATCTCCGTCAACACGGCCACCTGGACGGCCTCGGTCGTTCAGGCGTTCCAGCCTCCTGACGGACTCCTCGCCAAGTCGCAGGGTAGCACCCAGCTCCTCCTGAATGGTAACGCGCTGGTCAACTGGGGATCCGAGGGCGCAGTAACTGAGTTCCGATCGGATGGCACGCCCATTTTCCACGCATACATGGACTCCGGTGATCTAGGCGAGGGAGTCGAGAACTACCGCGCATTCAAGTATAACTGGACCGGTCTGCCCACCGAGGAACCAGCCATCTTCGCCGAGAGGACCTCCTCCGGTACCGCAGTGTATGTATCATGGAATGGTGACACGGAGACAGCCATTTGGCGCTTCTACGCAGTAACCGACCGATTCGGATCGCGATCCTTCCTAGGTGAAGCCACGCGTGACGGATTCGAGACTGCGTTCTTTGTATCGGGACACTCGTATGTACACATTGCAGCCGAGGCGGTGTCAGCTCGGGGCAAGAGTCTCCGCGCCACGCAGGCGGTTCGGGTCCAGGAGCAGGTGGTGCCGGGGCAAGGACAAGGCGCGGTTGTGGCTGGAAATTCGGACCGTGCGTCGTGGAGACAGATCGTCCTGCGGGCCTAAACGTGGGTAGTTGATCACATTCAGGGGTTGTGGTGTGGTGTGGTGTGGTGGTGGTTGTGAAGACGGTTCGGATGTAGAAGTGAGGTAGATCCGGGATGAAAGAAAACAACGGTTGAGAATGATCCGAGCGATGCAGTAAGCGTAAGCAGTCAGCAGTAGGGTAAGCCTGCAAGTGACAGTAAAAGAGTAAAAAATCCTCCGTACCCTAGGTAAGAATGTCAAGGGTACAAGAAAGTAAGAAGGAGCTATCCCAAAACGGGCATTGCAGCGTGGAGAATCCTGGGGAATACGCGAATACGCAGCCAATCAGAGGGCAGCCTGCCATGTGTCGCATCAAGTGGCATGCTTAAGGTTTACCGTTCCATCTGTAATCTTGCTATTCAACGGGCATTCGATTGCAGTGGCAGGATCAGGATTGTAGGTGGCCTGGGATGCCTGATCTCAGCTGGTGGCCCTGTCGGAGTGTGTATTCGATCAGGTATCAGTACATGGGGATACACTGTATAATATATGGTAGAAGTCTAAGAGTCAAGTAGAAGTACACAAAATCCCGAAACAAAGCCATCGCACCTGCCCTCGCTCGGATGGCGCATGTTCCGCGATCCGTTCCTGCTGAAAAGCGTAATTTGATAGTCTCCTCCGCCTCCGTGCTCGTTCTCGTCTAAGTCTGACCTAGGCTAGTCTCATCTCACCTTGTCAGCTTTCATCTTTATACTCCTCTTCACTCCTCCCTGGCCACCTGAGGTGCCTTCAACATGGCTGCCCCTCAACCTCCTGCGCCCTTCGGAGGTGGTGCAGCCGCTGCGGGTATGGTCAAACAGCACCTCGAGTATACCTCCGACGAGGCCTCTCATGATCGTGATGTTTCCGAGGAAGACACCGTCACCCCGGCCGCAGAGGAGGAAACCAGACACAGGGAAATCACCGCCATCGCCCGAACCTTCTCTAATCTTTCACAAAAGGCCAGTGCCACATCTACCGCCCAAGCCAATTCAATCAACACTTTCCTCGATCCCGCCGAGGATCCCACGTTGGATCCCAATTCCGACCAATTCAGCTCATTAAAATGGGTCCGCAATTTCCTGCAGATGACCAGGGACTCGGACCGCTACCCCAAGCGCACCGCTGGGGTCTCGTTTCGCAACCTCAATGTCTTTGGTTATGGATCTGGAGCTGATTACCAGACCAACTTTGCCAATGCCTGGTTGAAGATGTTCAACTGGGCCAAGAGTCGGGCAGGCTTTGGGAAGAAAGTGCGCATTGATATTCTGCGCGACTTCGAGGGCCTGGTCAATGCCGGTGAGATGCTCGTCGTGTTAGGACGTCCAGGCAGGTAAGTGAAGCTTTGTGGTCAATCTAAGGGTATAAAGAATTGGGAACGGGCCTGACAAGGATACATAGTGGATGTACTACATTGTTAAAAACAATCGCCGGTGAAACTCACGGGCTGTACATTGATGATGGTGCCGATGTGCAGTATCAAGGTATCTCCTGGGATGAAATGCACACTAGATTCCGCGGCGAGGTCATCTATCAAGCCGAAACGGAGATCCACTTCCCCCAGCTGAGCGCGGGTGATACCCTTCTCTTTGCCGCGCATGCACGTACCCCGGCTAATCGACCTCCTGGTGTAACCCGGAACCAGTATGCCATGCATAAACGCGATGTGGCCATGGCCATGCTGGGTTTGTCACATACTCGGGATACAAAAGTGGGCAACGAGTATATTCGCGGTGTGTCGGGTGGTGAGCGCAAGCGCGTCAGTATTGCCGAGACAACCCTCTGTGGCAGTCCGCTACAGTGCTGGGACAATAGTACTCGTGGCTTGGACAGTTCTACGGCGTTGGAATTTGTGAAGAACATTCGTCTCTCAACCCAGTACAGTGGAGCTACAGCAGTCGTCGCTATCTACCAGGCCAGTCAATCCATATATGATATTTTCGACAAGGCAGTCGTGCTCTACGAGGGACGCCAGATATACTTCGGCAAAGCAACCGATGCCCGTCGTTTCTTCATCGATATGGGTTTCGAATGCCCCGATCGACAAACCGATGCCGACTTCCTGACCTCCCTCACCAGTCCCTCGGAGCGTCGTGTCCGCCCGGGTTTCGAGAGCGTCGTACCACGAACCCCAGATGAGTTCGCCAAACGCTGGAAGGAGAGTGAGGAGCGGAAACACCTCCTCCAAGCGATCCAATCTCACAACGATCAATACCCACTCGGGGGGGATCAGCTAGATACTTTTAACCGCTCTCGTGCGGCCGAAAAGTCAAAGACCAACAAGGCGTCGTCTCCGTACACAATCTCGTACCCCATGCAGGCCCGTTTGTGCCTGTGGCGAGGGCAATTACGGTTGAAGGGCGACATGAGTATGACAATTGCATCCGTGATTGGAAACAGCGTCATGGGTGTCATCATTTCCACCGTCTTTTTGGATTTGGAAAACAATACCGACAGCTTCTTCCAGCGCGGAGCACTTCTGTTCTTTGCCATCCTGCTTAATGCCTTTGCCTCGTCTCTAGAAATTCTCACCCTTTGGCAACAGCGGCCAATCGTGGAGAAGCATTACAAGTATGCTCTTTATCATCCATCTGCTGAAGCTATCGGTTCCTATATTGTTGAGCTGCCGTCGAAAATCTTGGTCGCGATCACATTTAACATTATCATCTACTTTGTGCCGCACCTCCGGCGTACTGCTGGTCACTTCTTTATTTTCTTCCTCTTCTCGTTCTCCACGACCCTGGTCATGTCGAATATCTTCCGATCGATAGGAGCTATATCTCGCTCTATGGCTCAAGCAATGGTCCCATCCTCGATTTTCATGATGATTTTGGTTATCTACACCGGTTTCACCATTCCAGTTAGGGATATGCATCCTTGGTTCCGGTGGCTGAACTATCTTAATCCAATTGCTGTAAGCATTTCTACAATATTTGTTCCACGAATTTGTGCTGATAAAAACATTTAGTACGCCTTTGAAGCCCTGATGATCAACGAGTTTAGCGGACGTCCATTCCCGTGTACAACCTATGTGCCATCTGGTCCCGACTATGATACATCACCGCTCAGCTCGAAAATATGCTCGCAAAAGGGAGCTGTTGCCGGCCACGACTTCATCGACGGAGATGCCTACATTAACACAACCTTCAACTACTACAAGGAACACCTGTGGCGAAACTTTGGCATTCTCGTTGGATTTTTCGTTGGCTTCTTGATCGTATATGTCGCATCGAGCGAGTTCATCCGGGCTAAGCCATCAAAGGGTGAAGTCTTGGTTTTCCCCCGTGGCAAGATCCCTGCGTTTGCCAAAAAGCGCAAGGATGACACTGAAACTTCACCATCTTCTGAAAAGCACGAAATTGTGGACAAGGAGAATGATGAAGCGGCTGCTATTGTCAAACAAACTGCTATCTTCCACTGGGAGGATGTCTGCTACGACATCAAGATCAAAAATGAGAATCGCCGCATTCTTGACCGTGTTGATGGATGGGTGAAGCCTGGAACCCTTACAGCTCTGATGGGTGTCACTGGTGCGGGCAAAACTTCCTTACTGGACGTCTTGGCTAATCGAGTCACCATGGGAGTCATCACCGGTGATATGCTTGTGGACGGCCGCCCACGGGATGGCTCGTTCCAACGGAAAACTGGATATGTCCAGCAGCAAGACTTGCATCTCGAAACAAGTACTGTGCGTGAGGCTCTTGTGTTTAGTGCCCTTCTCCGACAGCCAGGCAGCACTCCCTACAAAGAGAAGATCGCTTATGTTGAAGAAGTTATCAAAATGCTTGGCATGGAAGACTACGCAGAAGCTGTCGTGGGTATCCTTGGTGAGGGTCTTAATGTGGAACAGCGTAAACGCCTAACTATCGGCGTGGAAATTGCTGCCAAGCCTGACCTACTGCTTTTCTTCGATGAGCCCACATCTGGCCTCGATAGTCAAACGGCCTGGTCTATTTGCAGTTTGATGCGGAAGCTCGCTGACCACGGCCAAGCGGTTTTATGCACTATCCACCAGCCCTCGGCTATGCTGATGTCGCAATTTGATCGACTACTTTTCTTGGCCAAGGGTGGACGTACTGTGTACTTCGGCGACCTTGGCCCACGTATGCAAACCCTAATCAAGTACTTCGAGAACAAGGGGTCTATCGATTGCCCGGAGAACGCGAATCCGGCCGAATGGATGCTCGAGGTCATCGGTGCTGCTCCTGGCTCTCATGCTGATCGTGACTGGGCAGAGGTCTGGCTACAAAGCCCAGAACGAGACCAGGTCAAAAAGGAATTGGCCGACATGAAAGCTGAGCTACGAGAGAAGCCAGTTCCTCCTCCAACGGCTGGATATGGAGAATTTGCAACCCCCATTTGGTACCAGTTCCTCATCTGCATTCGACGAATGTTCCAGCAATACTACCGTAGTCCTGGATATCTATACTCGAAGACCGCCATGTGCGTGTTTCCAGTAAGTATTTCTTAGAATTACACCTCACCCCACCTCAGTTATAGCTGACCATCAAATTAGCCAATTTTCATTGGTTTCACATTCTGGCGAATGCCCAATAGTCAACAGGGTCTTCAAAATCAGATGTTCGCCATCTTCATGCTACTCATCATCTTCCCCAATCTAGTCCAACAAATGATGCCCAGTTTCTGTGTTCAGCGCGCGCTCTACGAAGTGCGCGAACGGCCTTCCAAAGCATATTCCTGGAAATCATTCATGCTGGCCAGTATCTTTGTCGAGCTTCCGTGGAACGTCATCATGGCACTTCCAGTGTACTTCTCGTGGTACTACCCGATTGGATTGTATCGCAATGCTCCGGAGGGGGAGATGACAGAGCGTGGTGGCACGATGTTCCTGCTGATCTTGATCTTTTTGATGTTTACCTCGACGTTTAGTTCGATGATTATCGCTGGTATTGAGCAGCCCGAGACGGGTAGTAATATTGCGCAGTTAATGTTCTCTCTCTGTCTTGTGTTTAACGGGTAAGTTATCTTGCGGCCTTGATGTAGTGCTGCGCGAGTTTGCGGCCCGGTTGAACTTTGGGAAAATATGCTAACTGCCTATCCTCTAGTGTTTTGGCGAGTCCAACCCAGCTAGGAAACTTCTGGATCTTCATGTACCGGGTATCACCCTTTACATATCTTGTCTCGGCAGTCTTGTCTACGGGTTTATCTGGAAGCGATGCAGTCTGCTCCGACATCGAACTATTAAAGCTCGATCCACCAAATGGACAGACCTGCGGAGAATACCTAAGCGAGTATGCGCTATCTGCCGGGGCCAATTTACTGAACGAGAGCGCGACGAGGGGCTGTGAGATCTGTTCGATCAAAAACACGGACCAGTTCTTGTCTATGTTGAGCATCTACTTTAGTGACCATTGGCGAAATATCGGACTGCTCTTTGTTTATGTCGGGTTCAACATTTTCGGGGCCCTCTTTCTCTATTGGTTGGCCCGCGTGCCGAAGAAGTGGTCACGGAAGGTGAAGGAGGAGTGAGGAGTGAACAACCGCGGGAAAATAGTGCAGGCTTATCAGCCCATAGATAGCTTAATAGAACTTGACCTTGGGGACTCACTTGTATGAGATAGGAAAAAGAAGACAGCCCGGCTGAGTAATGGCGGATTTCGATCGAATTTGGCAGCTCGCAGGGCTCGCAGCAATTCCCGCTCGGGATATGCTAACAACCGGTTCCAGGCCACTGTCCAGACTAAGATTAGACTGGACTCCGGGACAGTATGCAACTTGCATCTTGCAACTTGCAACATCCGGTGGATCTTCCAAATGGAGGCGGTGGAGGCGGTGGAGGCGGAAGTGGATTTCTAATATTTGCAACGTCGAGCTAAGGGGGCCAAACGACATCCCACTGGCGGGCTGGTGGGCTCGACAACACAATACTGAAACCAGGCTGAAGATTCCGGCATAATGGCTTTAATGCCATTAGGGACTTTCTTGCAGCCCCTGAAAGGGGACGTTTAGGGGCAGCCCAAACCCCCTAGAAGAACTGACATGCCGGACATGATGAAGACGAACTCGCTAAATGCTCGCTACCGTGACCCACGATTGGCCTCAGGAACCCCGATTCCGGCATTGTGAGATCTGCCCAGTCGAGACTCGCAGCATGGACTGGATCATGGGGAAGCCAGGAGCAGGCTATACTCTTTTGGGCAGGAAAGCCCAATTCGCATTTGCTCGCATGAGCTGCTTCATTAAGTTAAGTCGGACTAAGCTAACCCAGGTTCGGCAGGCGTCATGTCGGAAGCCAACTAAGATGAAGGCTAAAGAGGCTAAGATGGCTAAGACGGCCAAGATGGCCATGACTCGAGATCGACGGGGTTGTGGGTCGTTTAGTTTGGGGTCCAAATTGAACTGGTTCCCTGCGGATCCTGCGATCTTCCCTTCTCACCCCCTGATTGGCACTGTTGTCTATCGTTTTATTTTTACTTTCATTTTATTCTTTTTGTCATTCTGGTTTTCTTATTCCCGTTTTGTGATTCCTTCTCAAGGGGCCATCTCGCTGCAGCTCAGCGCTCGATGATCGTCATCACAGCCCGTCCACTCGTATATCGGCCCTACACAATGCAGTCCAGCCCATGCATAATGCTACACGCTTCTGCCAGTTACCTTCGGTCTCTGTTTTCCCCTCTGGCCCGCTTGAGGCTTCGTTGAGGCTCATTTTCCGCCCCACCATCGATCCACCGCACCTGATGGGCCGTTATCCTACTTGGGTACTCATTCATCTCGCTGAGATCCAACGCACTGGACCCGCCGGCGTGGTTCGGATGGAGCTCGTCACTCTCACCTTGCGCTGTCCAAATTCCCTTATATATACCGGCCCCGGTTCCTTTTCCCCTGGTCCCCGAAACCCTATCATCCTTCCCTCGCAAGTCTTATGTTTCCCTGAAGTATCCTTCCAATCAGGTTGGCACGGGCAACATGGACTCCTACGCACACTTCACAGATATCCCCCACACCATGCCCATGTCGGGCGTTTCAACCCCCTCCTATGAGGCCTATGACCCTTCACTCCCCACCGACCACCCGTTTGTTACCCACGCGACACAATTCCAATTACATGTAACCCCCATGGACGAGTCCAAGGCTCTGGGTGCCTCTCTCGCTGCACAGCAATGGTGGAAGGCCGAAGAGCAGTCCTTCGAAACGGGCTACATACCTCCGGACTTGACCTACACGGAGCGCTTTTCGCCGTGGAACAGCGGTATCTCCACTATCTCCGATCCACAAAGTCCGCGCAGTAGCAACAGTGGCAGCGTGCCCGCGACGAACTGCATCGCATCACCAGGATTCAGGCAAGAGGATATCGCAATCGGTGCAGTCGATGAGCAAACGAACTATCCCGCCCCGACAGGCCTCGTTGATATCGACTACTCCTCCATGATTGCTAAGCCACGAGTATTCGAGATCCAACCCGACCACCGCTCCCCCTATGAGCCAGACTTCGACACTTGGTCCGGCACTCAATCAGATCGAAATGTCACCCCTGATCAACAACTTGAATGGCCATCTCCCGTCCCCGGCGAGGTGTCGTTCCCAGCTCCGACCCGCCGCGAAGGGCACCAGCAAACAATATCTACATCTACATCTACATCTACATCGCGAATCCGCAAGAGCTCCACGAAACGGGCAACATCCACACAAGGACGCACTCGCCGACGCCGAGGTACAACTAGCACCGGCGAAAACAACACCCAACGCACATTCGTCTGCAGTTTCGCAGCTTATGGCTGCGAAAGCACCTTTGTCTCCAAAAACGAATGGAAACGGCACGTCACCTCCCAACACCTCCAACTCGGCTTCTACAGATGCGACGTAGGAAAATGCAGTGGACACACACAAACAAGTCCAACCCACTTCCTCACCCCATCCCCCTCACCAAACCCACGCTCTCGCTCTCGCACCGCCACCCCACCACCGGGCCAACCAAACGACTTCAACCGCAAAGATCTCTTCACACAACACCAGCGACGAATGCACGCGCCATGGTTATCAACCGGTCGACGTCGCGCCCCTACCGATAGCGAACACGCCTCTTTCGAAGCTAGTCTGGAGAAAGTCCAACAACGCTGCTGGTACGGGCTTCGCCAGGCACCCACTCAAAGCCATTGTGGCTTTTGTCGGGAAGGGTTTAGCGGGGAGGGGAGCTGGAACGCGCGGATGGAGCATGTTGGGCGACACTTTGAACGGGATGATCCCCAGTCTCTTGGGGAGGAGCTGGAGGATGTGGCATTACGTGAGTGGGGGCTTTGCGAGGGGATTCTCACGCTGGTTGATGGTCAGTGTCGGTTAGCGTCTTTGGTGGGGCTTGAGTTGTAATGTAACTTGGGGGTTACAAATTTGATGGCTGAAAGCTGATGCTGATGCTGATGGCTGATGCTTACGAATCATGTGGAATCGGTGTTTTGTTTTGCGATTTCATTTGGTTTTGGGCTGGATTGGTCCTTTGCATTTTTGCCCTGTTTGGCTTGTCTTGGTTGGTGTTTGGGTCGGGGTCTATGCTTGATGATTTCATTCCATCTTGGCTTTTGATTTGGAATACTGTATTGATAACAGACCTTTTATAAACCCTCACAGGCTTGGATTTGGCTGGGATATGATTTACGATATACAAACATACATGCATATATACACACACGTCTATTTGACATTTTACACCGCATTTTATCAAGGAGACTTCAGAATTTACATAGTTTGAATATTTGAATCGTTCGAGAGATGCAAATATAAGCAATCACGAGGAAATAAAAGCCTCTGACAAAAGTTCCCTTGTTTCTAACTCGGCTACCTCATCACACTGACCCCGGGAAATAAATACCCATGTCCGGTCGGAATTCCGGGCGAAAATCCGCCATTGATTATGCTCTAAATGAAGAGTTCTTTACCCTGGAAACCAAATAACAAAACGAGGCGTTCTCGGAACTGTATCCACCACCATTTCTGGAGGACATAACGGCCAAGTCCGAAAGCCCGACCGAAAGTTTGAGGAAACGAGTCATTCCATTAGCAAGACGGTTTTATGCTTGTCCACAGGATGAGCAAACTTCAACGATCGACAGGCCTTCATTTCCAGAAACAAAATTAGAAAAGCGAGAACCCTGCGTGGACCATGAACCTTTCAGGGGGGAAGAGCAAAATCCGTCGGGACTTCGAAGGCAGCCAGATCCCGATTCCTACATGCCACGAAAACGAGCCAATCCAAGGAAAAGCGTTAGCGACGCTAAGTTCATTGACCCGTCCGAGACGATGGTATCAAAGCCGCGGGCTCTACATCTGGACAGGACTACACTAAACAATTAGGGCCAATACGGTTGAGGCTATTGCTGGGCTTGGTTTGGTTTAAGCGGGGACTGACCCGAGCCAGAGTAGCGTTGAAGCTAACGAACTAATAATCCTGGAGCGTGTCATAGCCCCAAGGCTGACTGGAGTCGGACAACTCGGGGAAATCGGATTGGAGATCGATAAGCTTGTTGTAGGCAGCGTTATTTCTTGGGCTGCGATACGTGGCCTTACACTAGTCCGGGCTCGGATCCGGGCTCGGATCCGGGTGGGAACTGGGAACATGGATGAATGTGGAAAAGTGGGCGAAAAGAAAGGATGGGAAAAAAAAAAAAAAAAAAAAGGGATTAAATTCTCAATCTTTTATTAATCCGTTATTTGAAATGTACGTCGGCACGATGTGGAGATGCTGGTGGATCGAATATGGATCGGCGATGTGCTAGCCCTAATCTGGAAGGAAACTTAGTACGAAGTACAAGCTCCTCACCGAGTGGAAAGAGCTGTGGATTCGAGTAAGAGGGAGAGACCGGGAGAAGTTCAATCGGCTAGCTTCTCTGCCTTTCTCAGCCCACGGCTGATCTTATTCCGCGTTTCATGCGGTGAAACTAGACGAATAGACCCTCTTGCCCTGCGTGGGGGCCGATATCAGACTTGGAGTAGGCCATGGTCGGGGAGGAGAGGGACGGGAGGCCCTTTCCCCCCTTCTTTTCTCATTGGATTTACTCCAGCCCAATCAAAGACGCGCGCGACCGGTCAGGACGGAACAAGTCAGGACGATGACGAGGTGTGAGTGCGAGCGGTGAAAAAGCGTGGATCGCCCCCAACTCGCACTGCCTTCCTCTTTGAACCAACGGAATGGAGGGTTCCGACTGGATTGCTCGGGGCAAGCGAGGTGCACAATTATGGCTTGACCTGTCCGGTGTGTGCATAAACCCTAGTGGGGGTGGAAGTGGCAGAGAGAGTGGGAGTGGACAGTTGACAGTCAAATGTGCACTGAAGTATGAAGTATACAAACCACCACTGCGGGGCATGAGGTCGATTTAAACCTGACGGCTAACAGATTCCCCAGATAAAACCAGTTAAGGTTAAATGGAGACCCGATATCCGATCGAACGCTCCTCTCCTCATCTCAGAAAAGAAAAAGGAACCAAAAAAAAAGCATTTTGTCTGGTTCCGTGACTTGCTGCTCCACTGGAAACGAGGATTGCCCAAAGAGGAAATCTCGACGACGACGCCAGGCTAACGCGGACCATCCCGCCACAACGTCGCGCCCCAATGATGTCCCATGATTTCCCAGGGCTGCCGAGTTTATTCAAGCTTAATCGTTAATCGCCCTGTCTGCGCTGATTCGACTAGATCAGTCCCAGTTCCCGAGTCTATCTGGAATGCTGAAACAGTGCCAGCCCGGGGGTGGGGTGGGCCTGCAGGGATCGCGACTAGCAGCCAGCATAGAGTATAAGGATTGCCTGTGCAAATATGGACTAGCTGGGTTGATCTGTGGTCGCAAAATCACTGAATTGCCGCTTTGTTTCGAGCGAAACTCTCATGGTGCAAGTTGATATCCTAATCTACTTGAACTCCTTCACATGCGGAGTATTTATCCGGTGCACGAGCACGGTGGCGCCTAAGTGGTGCGCCCAAGGGGTTTATCAAATCATGCGACAGGGTAAGTGAATGATGAGCAAATCTCTTTCAAGTTCTCATGGCATTTTTCAGACCTAGAAATGACCATATCATTGCAGGCTTGAGTATATACTCTAGTCTCGTTTTGATATTGTCGCCTATTATTTCAGGCAGCAAGGCACTCAACCCAGTAAAACAGACTTCCAGTGATGGTGACAAAAGAAATAGCAAAAAGTAAAAGCAATTAATTCGCAGCCAGTCAGATTCGTATAGGAAATGTTCAATTTCTATACTCTTCACGTTGCTGAAAACCCCCCTTCCCGGGTGTCTTGATCTGACTTCAGAAACCAAACCGCTCGACAATAAGACCAATCGCTTTGCCGATCAAGCCATCTTTATGATCGAGCTATAGGCTGCAAAATTAAGTCTTGATCTATGTCCTCCCTTCTCCGAGTCTTCGTCGCCATAGGGCTGTTCAATGTCGGCCGAGGTGCCCGTATGAGGAACCCGAGCCCGACTTCGGCTTTACATCTCGGAGTTGACCCATTGATCTATACAATCTATGATACAATCTATGAAATACACTGGCATCACTGACCAGTATCACTGTATTGAAGCTGTTTATACTGCTGGTATTGTCGGTACTATCTGCCATTGTCAATTACTTTGAATGAACTCGGAATGGCGAGACTACTTCGGACACAACGCTGAACACTCGGAGACAACCCCAGCGACCCACCAGAGATTCAGATTGCGTATATCACCATTAAAGCCGATGGTGATCTGGATACTTCGCAGAGTCAGTGTCCACTACTCCATCCACATAAAGAGAACACTCACCATGCTCTCCCTTCGCCCCCGCTGGATTCTCCTTCTCTCAAGTCTCGCCCTTATTCCATTCGGCATATACTTCCAATTCTCCCCTTCAATACAGCGCAGCAAAGCCCGATTCTTCAACATGGCCAGTGAAAACTTCAATACCGTCTTCTCCCAGCGTGCCGACCAGCTACGCGAATACATCTTTTCCCAGCACGCCTCCACCTTCAACAACAATCCCTGGGCAGTATGCAATGCCATCGAGGCCTTTGCCAACACAAAGGGGCACGTGATGGTCTTCCGCGACAAGAAGCTCGAGGTGGCACGCCACCAATTGGAAATACAACACCCTGCCCCACGCACGATCCTTGAATTTGGCACCTTCGTAGGTAAATCTGCGCTGGCGTGGGGGGCTATACTTCGCGATATTCACGGGGAGAATGTTCCCGTAGATGTGAAAGTATACACTTTTGAATTGGATCCGAAGATGGTAGCCCTGTCGCGGGATTTGATCCAGTTAGCCGGGATATCAGATATCGTGCATGTGCTGGAAGGGGCTGCCTCTGACTCTCTGAAGAAACTGCATGCTGAGGGCAAAGTGACCAGTGTTGATATGGCGTTCTTTGATCACTGGGAGAAATTCTATCTGTCGGATTTGCAACTGATTGAGGACTTGAAGCTCTTCCGTGTTGGTTCTCTAGCGATTGCGGATAATACGGATTTCCCTGGTGCGCCGGATTACCTGAAATATGTCAAGGCTGGTGGAAGGGGGGTTGTAGGCTCGGTAAAGTATGAGAGTACTTCTTTTGAGACAGAAAGTCATGGAGGCAAGCCGGTACGTGTTGTGTTCTCATTATTCTTTTTGCAAGTTGTGGTTGAGTGGTTGGTTGACGCTGACTGTTGCAGAGCATTGTTGAGGTTAGCAAGATCGTGGCTATTCAGTAAACCACTGGCATCAGGGAACATTCAATTTTTTTTTTCTTTATGATCTACAAGTAGTAGTACTTCTGGGTATGGTTTAGCGGTCAAGATATTTGGGTGATAATACCCATGGCATAGTAGGTAGTACTATTCAAGTTTTGTCTGATTGTAATTAACTATATCCTCTCTACCACACTCTTACTGTAGTACTAACTAATGGGGTGTAGGTAGTACTGGTAAGTGAAATATATATCTTGGAGTTCATCCAAAGCCACATACTTATACTAATATTACACCCTATCAATATAGAATGAAAATTAACCAGACTCAGCGTAATACCTAGATAGTTGTGTGGTGATGTCCACCCATCTATGCTCTGTTGCGCCAGTGGTGGCTGACCCGCGACTCCGCCAACTCCGCTCCGTCGGCCACGACTCCCCGCAACTTCTGCACATCTCGCTATAAGCTTCTAGCCACGCCAATTACGCCCCAACCTGCCCCAACTACCTACGAGTACCATCACCTGCAGGACATGTTGCATGCGCAGTAACTCCAATCGACAATCACTCCAGCTCGACCACGTTGAACCCCAGACACCCTCGACCAAGCCATCATGTGCGCCCCTACACCTCACACAACGAATGCGCCGCCGCTAACAACCTTCCAGGGCCGTCTTCTCCCTCATCATAATTAACAAGGCTGGTGGTCTAATCTACCAGCGTGAGTTCCAAGCCGGCCTGCGCAAACTCTCCACCAACGACTACCTCGTCCTTGCCGGTACCTTTCACGGGTGAGTCCACATGCCCATCCCCCCTGTCATGGACATGCGCGCATCCAGCTAACTTGTCGATCGTAGTGTTCACGCTATCACTCGCTCCATCACCCCCAAGCTTCCTCTCGCTCCATCAACCTCCCCCGCCGCCTCCTCCCCCGGCACCACTCCCTCCGCCACGTCCGGGTACAGCTATCCCAACCCTGGCGTCCCCAAGTCAGGCCTGGAATTCCTCGAGACAGATAAATTCCGCCTGACGTGCTTCCAGACGCTGACTGGGACGAAATTCTTGCTTTTCACCGACCCCCTGACCGGCAACGTGGACACGGTCATGAACAAGATCTATGAGCTGTATGCCGACTACGTGATGAAGAACCCGTTCTACCAGCTCGAGATGCCGGTGCGGTGCGAGGCCTTTGATAGGCATCTCGGGGCGTGGCTGAGAGGGCGGACATAACCGTGGACTAGAAGCAGGGAATGGCTGTACATCCCAGAGGGCTGGGCTTATGACCTTACGAACTAGACATCTTTTTGATCAGTTTACTATGCTGGACGCGAGGGCGGTGGTGATCACCCCGATTATGCATAATACCAATCGCATCAATATTTCCCATTTCGCAGTAGACGAACGAGCTGAGCCTACCAAGTAGACAAGGTCCGGCACTCGAGTATACAGGAGAACATAAAAACAAGGAAGCAAACGCCGGGTATGCATCGAATCATTTCAACCGGGACCGGAACCTGGATCTACGCAGTATCCATCTTATCGTCGTCCTTCTTGTCTTTGCTGGACTCGCCCTGTCCCTCTTCGGGGATGCCTCCCAGCTCCGTCTTGCCATCCGCACCCTCCTGGTCCCGCTTCTCCTTCTCCTGTCGGTTCTTCTCCTCCTCCAGAGATAACCGGAGAGCAAAGGCCAGCTCGGGGTCGTCTTCGGCCGCATCCTCAAAGTTGAATCCGCCCGCATCACCACTCTCGCCGCCGGACGCACCCGCCGCACCGGCGTTCTCGCCGGCCAGGATCGGGGTCTGCTGGAGCTCCTCACTCAGCAGATGAGGACCCGGCGGGATGATGGCCAGGTTGGAGCCATCACCGCTTGATACGTTTTCCACAAACGCTTCCAGCTTCTTGGTCTGGTCAGACTCGAGGTCACCGAATGCAATCACGTCGATGGAAACATTGTTCTTTTTCATTTTCTTGGCCAGCTTGACCAGGGTCTTCTCATCTTCTTCAATGGGGGAGCAGGAGAATACGATGATTCGTTGCCGCTGGGACTTCTCGGAACGGTGCTTCAGGGCCAACTACAGTAGACAAAAGACGTTAGTCGTGCAGATCAAATCGTTCATCCAGAATCACCACTTACCCCGGCAACCTGGATGCTAGAGCTCAGATGCGATGTGCCGTGAATCTTGGTGCGATGCAGACCAGCGAGGATGCTGCCAAAGTCCGAAGTGAAGGTGGATAGCACTTCGGGACCCTTGCCGCCCATGCTCATAAGGCCGACAGCCGACTGTGGGTGTACGCGCATCTTGACGCTGTGGACGATGCTCACGGCATCGACCTGGGCTTGCCACCGGGTTGATCTGCGAGGATTAGATGATGCGGCGAAGGTGGTACAGGCATAGCTACTCACGTGTAGTCTCCATTGCGACTGCTTTCGCTGTTGTCGACACTGCGGGCAGGGGTTAGCAGGGTTTCGAGCTCGGGATGGAAGCATTGACGAACATGATCATGGTAGCTTCGAGCGACATGATGGCGGGATGTGGAGGGAGAGGAATGAGAGGATGTTTCAAGTGGAGAATAGCAGGTGCGGTGCCAGGTCGGCGTTGATGACGAGAGGTCTGGCAAGCTCGCATTCTGCCGCCACTCTCCGCCCGGGCACCTTGTTTGTTGTGGCTCCACGGCCACTCCGCACTCGCCCTTTGCCTCCTCCATTCGACCCCCCATTACCTTGCAAAATCACTGATATCAACCATGGCTACTTTGAAGCGCAAATCTCCCGAGTTTATCAACGCGCCAGATGCCACCCCGAAGAGTCCTCCGGCCAAGAAATTGCGCCTGACGCACGGCCAGAAGCAAGCGTTGATGGATAACCTGCAGCTCGAGAGTACGTGGGATGGAAGATTCTAGGTTACATTGCAGTTGCTAATGACGATTTAGTCACTGAACGAGCTCGCAAGCTTCGCTCTCAATATGCTCTTCAGGCGAATGACTTGCGCGCCCGCATCGAACGACGCGTCAACCGTATCCCCATCTCTCTGCGCAAAGCCAACATGGGCGAACTCTACGAAAAGCACAGTGCCCAAAATGCGACTTCATCACCGCTACGGAAGCACTCGCCTATGAAGACTAGAGTAGCAACCAACATTTCCGTGGAGCCAGCTTCGCCAGCTGGTCGTACTCGACGCACAAGGTAAGATAACCGACCAATTCGCTTGATATACCCCACTAACAGTAATTACAGCCACGAAGGATTTTCCGACAAGGAGAACGCGCCCACGACTGGCGAGCCCGAGGGACTGAAGAACCCCAAGCGCCGCAACAACCCCAAGGCAGCCGGCGGTGCCTCGCGCGTTGTCTCCCAGGAAGTGCGAAGCAACGACCACCGCATTCTTTCCCCCAAGTCTCTCAATTCCCGCACATACCCACACTCGCCCTTCCGTGCCTCCCCCGAGAAGGGCCAGCCCTCATACTTGTCGCGTCCTACCTCACCGCTCAAGCCGTCCAGCCCACTTCGCGCAGCTGGCGCTGGGACACGACCCCGTGGCGCGACAACATCCACCGTCAGAGATGGCCTGCAACCGACGCAACCAAGGAAGACTACCGCGCGTGCTGCGACTGGACCCAGAGCCGTGAAGTCTCCCTTGCCTCGCCCAGCAACCCGCCAAGGCGAACGTCGAAACAGTAACGGTTCAACCGCGTCATCCGGCACAACTGTTACGAAGCCCACTCGCACAGGCACTGGTGCACGCAAGGCGACAACGGGAACCGCAACTACTACCAAGAAGCCTACCGTGCCTCGTACCCAGACAGCCTCATTAGCAGTGAAGAAGAGTGCCACCAATACACCTTCTGTGCGGAAGACTACCGCCCCTGCAGCCACGACGGAGGCATCAAGCCGCGGGACTCGGGCGCTCCGGAAGCGTGTGTAGAGCGTGGGTTGATTGACAGCATATGACAATGCCTTGATGGCACAGAGGAGGGAGTTAGTTTTTCCAGCGTGGAGTCTTGAGTCTTGCCGACTCGGAGCATGCGATTGATTATGGAGTTTACCGGGGTATTTTATATGGGATGGAATCATAATATTTGTTTTGCATTCATTTTCGACCGTTTGTACCTTGACCTGGAATACAGCCATTTTGAACACTTGTTATTTCTTGTAGTCTTTGATTAACTCCAGGGCTGTACTGTGGCATACAGCCGCCATCAGGCTACACCCTGTGGACCTGGAGAACCTTGCGCCCTGTCATTCTAGAGCTGAGTGGACTCTACTTTGGAATATTCTAGTCTCGTTGGCATGCAGTATTCCTATTTTTTATGCCTGCTTCTATGTATAATGCATGATACTCATAATGTTACATCATTACTCTTGTCTGTAAAGTCATTGCTCCAAACCTATCTCCTCTCATAGCCCATTCCATCGTCATCATAGACAAGCACCCGCATAATGGCCTTCGCAACCTCGACACCATCGTGCTCCAAATGCGCCGTCTCAGCCGCCCGATCCGCATGTTCGAGGTCCTTGATTCCACCACCATCCACCCGGATCTGAATCTGTCGTTTCACCATATCCTCATCAAACGCCAAATGCGCCTGCGAAGTGAAAAGCCGGTTCTGGATATACAAACCCTGAACGGGTGTATGCTCACTGCGTCCCCAGCATGCAACCTCGGTGCCCGGAGCGAGCATACCGGGTCCCGCAGACGCAGAAGTAGGCGGCGAAACAACCTGATCCTGATGCATCTGGTGCAAGAACACATGATCATCAAGCGTACGGAAGAGGCGCTGACCAACAGATGTGAGATCAATACGGCTGTGACCAAGTTCCCAATCTCCCGAGGGCGCAGGACCAACTTCGCCGCCGAGCATACGGGCGAGAAGCTGGTGGCCGAAACAGACGCCCAAGAAACAGAAGTCTGGCCGCTGCATCCAGAGGGTCTTCAGAAGCTTCAGCAGTTCTAGAATCCAGTCGTTATTCCCGTGCGCATCGTACACGCTCCCTGTGATGAGCAGTCCGTCAAAGCGGTCGAATTCTTCCGCTGTTGGGATCCGGCCGCCGTATTCGGATACGACAAAGACTTGCTCTGTTTCCACGCCTAGAGGTGGATGATGGGCGTGACCAGCTTTGGTAAAGTGTTCGTGGACAATCCGGCCAAAGGAGCCACGCGCAGAATATGTGTCCGGGTGAGGTTTGTCGGTTTCAAGGACCATGAGGCGGATGACGGGCGCCGATGGGGTGGGTTTGGAGACCTGATCCATTTCGTTTGCCATTTTGCTAGTATGTTTGCGCAGGGGGAAGTGTGTTGTGGAGGAAGAGGTGGTGATGAGGAAAGGCGGCGCAGCAACGTCAACGTAATGCTTCTACCTATCAATGCCAAGTGACTCGGCTCTTTCATTTTGTAAGAGCATCATGTCACGATTCTCTTCGAATTGACCCACCGCCAAGTGTGGATGGTTCTTGGCTGCTGTTTCTTCCAGGTCAATGAAAAGTGGACTATTCGGTCATCGTCTTGACGTCAGTTTGGGGCCGGGGTAACCGCTGACTAATTTTATGCAGCTGAAAATTATATTTATTCGCTTTATTAGATATTCTCACCGAGCCTGTTAGGATTGGATAATCAGTTATTAGGTACAATTTTGCAATTTAAATTCTGATGATTGTGACACCCTAATCGCACAATCACAATCAAATATCTCCATCATTAGCTACATTGTCATCTGGATTTGAATCCATCGTTGATTCGATCCGTCTAATTATCGCAGCAGAATTGCCAGTAAGAAAATAAAAAGGGGGAACGTCCTGATTAAGGGCTTTAATGGAAGATTCCACTAAATTTTGGGGGATGTTGATATTTACCTTGGTGACGACCGAACACACCCACTGTACTTCCCCGCCCAACTTGCACCCCAACTAGGATCGAAGCCCCAGCTCCGATCCAAGCGTTATCCTAAATATGGATTTCCCTTCCTGTTTCCGGTCCTTTTATTACGTGGCGTTTTGCCGAATCCATAGGATGTAATGCAACATTCAAGCTGGCAGTAGGCCCAAAAAGAACATTTCGCAGACAGTGATGAGGTATGTATCAAGAACGAGGAGATTCAAGTTTAAGAAACTTCCTTTTCCAACTTTGAAATTCAAGCCGTGATCTATTGAAATAAGCCCGCCCACAAATGGGTCTGTCTCCTTGAATAAGGCTTCGTCTTTCTTCGGATCTGCAAAAATTTCCATAGAAGTGAACGAGTATCCCCAGCAATGATAAATGGTCAGCAGTTACCATGGATTTGACTCGAGTCATCTAGAAAAATGGCATCGTTCCTCCAAAGGCGGATCTTTTCACGCGAGAAGAATGAGCTGCCGTGTTGAATTCGTCGCATGCCTTTTTGCTGCGCTGTCTGTTTTCTTGTCGAATTTCATCCCCTGCATGATACCATTCCCCACGAAGCATTTTGTCCCATTCTGGAGAAGAGGTCATTTTGCTTCCTTAATCAGGTTCTATGATTTTGGCGTTTGTATTATTTGGGAGATTTGATAGATTATCTTGATCTTTATAGTAGCGTAGTCCAAGCGCAGATGTGGCTCTCAGAGCTGGGGAAGAAGACGAATCGAAATATCATGGCAAAGCAAACAGGTAAGTGAGACTTGAGTCTTGATGGTATAGTATTTTTGTGAACCCGAGACATGAACTATAACACATGCCTGTCCAGTGATGATACCCTCAGTGGATATGGCAGACGATAGACGCCAGAGTGCAAAAGCAAAAAAATGCCCCCACCCGGGATCGAACCGGGGCACTTCGCTAGCCAAGTTCATGATGTCTCCTTTGAGGGAGGACAACATAAGAACGATGCCATACCACTAGGCCATAGGGGCGTTGAGATTAGATAACCATTGCATTTTACTCCTCATAGCAGTCCACATATTCTTCCACTTTGGAACTCCGTGATGTGCTTAGTTGTGTGGGCTGATGTACTTGAGTCCCGTTTCTCCATAAAGAGACTGTGCCGTTGTAGAATGAAATGTCCCACTAGGAACCAATTCGAAAAGGGAAAATCCCATTCGAAAAAGAATGTAGCCAGCGCGAGAAATATTGCATGTTAACTAAGTTAACATCAACTTGCAGGAAATTTTTCATTTTCATAAGTGGATCACGTGCGGGCCATGCTTCTTGGTCATTTTTGCGGGTAGACGGCGGTGGGGATAGTCGAAGAGTGCGCGTTTCAAGTGAACTTTGATTTGCGTAGGCTAGAAGGCTGAATACCTCTACTGGTATACGTATGATCTCGTTGCGGGAGTGGGCTGGCTTTTAGTTTGAATCTAATAAAATAAGTGGTACTATGGGGTAGTAGATTTGTATAGCGCATATCTATCAGCCGTTGTGCACCTTTTCAATACGTTGATTTAAAGCTGCTGTCAACACTCATGCAAATAACTTTATGCCCCCGCCTTTCTGAGGGCCTCCGGGGGACAGCATCATTAGTTTGGAAAAGCAACTCAACGCACAAGGGTTTCCGCTTGAGCGCAGAGGACTGTAGACTACCTACGGGTGTGCCTGTCGAGCTATCTCTTAGTACATTCTAGGGTGTGGATGATGACTTGAACCTCTTACAAATTAGCACCGAAGCTATTCACTATTTCGACAGTAGGATCTATTCCAAACTATCACTAAACTAGAAAAAGGCGAAAAAAAATTATCACCAAAGGCGACAGCTACATTGGACTCAGCAGGTATCATTGCAGTCATGCTGGTTGACGAGCAAGTAGGACAAAGAGAAAAGAAATCAGAGAAAAGGGGGGCTCCTCAACCTTATACCGCCAGGTCGTCGGAGAAAGAATGGAAGAGCGCAGATGAAATAAAAGACAAGCTAGACAAGAAAAGAACGGGACCAAGGTATAACTCGGAGCCTGGTCCAGCAATGAGCCGTTGGAAAAAAGCGTGCTCGGGCAGTAAATGAAAGCAGGATGGATGGGGTCCATCGGGGTAGATACGGAATGGGTATGGCTGATCCCCAGAATCAGATGCAGAGACGGAGAGTAAGAAAAAGGACAAAATGAGGACGGGACCCTTGGCCTAAGAAGGGTGAATGGGGGAAAGGATGGAGAGCCACAGATACCAATCCGTCGGGGGCAAATCAGCTCGCTGATCACTTTTGGGAATTTTGATGTATCAGGTAGGAGAGTGAAGAAAGGAAATTTGAAAAAAAAAGAGAAGAGAAAAACTCCGTCAACCAAGCCTGTCAGTCGAGATGAAAAGAAACGGAAGAAAACGCTAATCAAGCCCCCAGAAGGTAGTATAATAGGGAAATGAAATACACCACGGGCTGTCAGATATGGCGCCAGGTTGGTTGATGCAAATCACGGTCATCGATGAATGGTGTATCAGTATTGCAGCTGTGCAGGAAAGCAAATGAGAAAAAGAAAACCCAAGTCTAGCCAGTAACGCCCATAGCGCCTTGACCGGGGCGAGTTCGATAAGAGAGATTTTGCTGTCCATCAGACGGTTGACTCCCATTGCTGGCACTACGCTCACGACGGTAACCCGGCTGCGGCGTCCCGAAATCAAATCCAGCTTGTGGAGCACCGCTGTTCGAGTGGGAATGGCTGGGACCTCCAACATGGCGGACCGAACTTTGCATCTGCCAAGCTGCATCTTGCGACGGATCTGTTTCGATACGAGCTGAAGCCGCCGGTGTCGTATTGTTGCGGTTGGAGTTGGTGATTGTGAATGTCTCGCCACCGTTCTCTGGCCTTGTGGAGAAGCTACCACGGGCGATGTCTCCATATCGCTTGAGAATTTCCTTGGTCGTGACTTTGGCGTTCTCCTTAAAGAGGGTAGGGTCGCTGAGAATAGATTGAAGGTCTTCCGGAATCTGGAGAAATGTCAGATGAAAATCCTTCCTCATACAAATCCGAAGGTTACTTTTACTTACCTCACACATGGTGTCATTGTATGTAATAAGAGCGTTAACTGCCTCGATGGCCTGGAAACTCTCATCCACCGTGCTGTTCTTGGTATTGGGGTACAAGATGTTAGGTGTCATCACGGTGGCCAAGTTGTGAATGTCCATCTTGCTTCCAGACTCCTCGTCTACATGGGAGAAGGATGATGTCCAGTTCAAGAAGGTGAAAAGAACCTCCATCGTATCACGGTGAGCTTTAGGCAGAAGACAGCATGCGAGATGCAACACGCGTTTCTGCTTCTCCGGGTCGGGGAGTTCTATCAAGCGGGTTAGTGCTGATTCGGATAAAAGCGCAATATGGCTACTCACTTTGCGCAGCAACAAACAGCCGGTGGAGTTTGAAGGTCATCAATGGATCAGGCATCTCACGAAGGAATTTCTTCAGGAGAGCTGCAATCTGAACCGGGCTTTCCTTGGCCATATCGACCTGGTCGTATCTGTTATCGATCATCTCCGAAATCTCCTTGAGTCGTCGAATGTTTCCGTTCTTTCGGAAAACACCCTCTACGGACATGTCCATTTGGCGCATAGCAGAGACCGCGTCGTCCACAACAGCTGGGATCCGCAGAGCACCAGGGCCCACGCCGTGGCTAGACTCGGTTCCTTCCTTCTCCACCAAGTAGTCCAGGCTAACTCCAAATACACCCTTTTTCTTGCCCTTCTTCTTCTCGTCCTTGAAAGCACGCCCAAAGATATTCCAAGTCGTCGGCTTTCGGGACTCGATGAGGGAGAGCAGATCTTCCATAGTGAACTGTCCCTCTAACAACGGCTCCATAGACAACACGGCAACATGACGGACGATGAAGTATTCCAAAGCGGTAAGCTCAGAGAAATATCGCTTACAACGAGTTGAAGGCTCGACCAACAAGTTGTTAATATTGCCATCCGACATGTTGCGCCCGTGGCTAGGCCTGTATCTGGCCATTGGCTCTCCGGCATCGACGAGCTTGGTGCCAGCATGCCTATATGCGTTGGGTCGCTGTTCCTTGGCTTGTTCCGCAGCAACAATGCGCGGGATGTCATCCAAGGTCAGCGCATCCTGGGTGCCAAATGTCAAGTCTTTGACTGTTTCACCATTGGCATCCCTCTCTTCGACGATTTGAAAGCCGTGTCCGTTGGGACCACTGCCGTCATTACCAGCTGACCCGGGTCGCGCACTCCTTCCCTCGGGGCCATCAATGATCCGTGAAGCACGAGCCTTCTTATATGTCGTGGAAAGGGCGCGCTCATTGCGAATTGAGCGTAGACGACGCATCTCGCCCACAGTTTGTTCCAATGAAGATTCTTCAAAGCCGTCGCGGGCAGCACTGCCATATGACACCGAGCGGCGAGCGTAAGAGCGGCGATCGCCGGGCTGGGCTCGATGGCCTTCTTTGTTCTCATAATCTTTAAGATTGGGATCGTCTAGGAGTTTTTGTTAGTTGAAGCTGATAGAGGGAACAGCCTTAGTCGGAGAGAACTTACCAGACGTGTGAGGGAGAGTTCCACCTGCGCGCAGCACAGCGAGAAGACGGGCAAGGGCAACTCTCAACAGAAAGACGAATTGCTGCAACTTGGAGACCTCGATGAAACCACCTTGAGTACTGGAGCCAAGGTCCTGCTGGTGGACACATCCAGAGCAGTAGGCAAGCCTTTGATTTTCGCTCCATAATGCGTCTGAGAGGTCGATGCTCAAGTCTTTGTCACAGGAGGAACATGACAGATGGGGAGGCTTGATATGCCAGCGATTCTCTCCCAAGAGAACACATTCATCATCGATGGGCTCTTTGCAGGCAATACAGCAATCGGACAGCTGGTCGGCAAGACCCTCGACTCCAGCTGTAAGGTCAATCGGCTGGCCATCGTCTTCAGGCGGAACAAGCGATTCCAGGTCACCAAGATGAGTCAAAAAATCGTGTAGACCATCGGGCGCTGACATCTCACGCTCAAGCTTAAGAGCACCTTGTAGGCCGATACGAATGAGGAGTTTGAGATAGTGGGCGAGTCCAGTTACCAGGGAAAGTAGTTCTTGGGTGACACCAAGTTTCCGAACACCGGTCTCTTGTGTTTTGGACAGAAGGGAAAAGAAAGCAACAATCTTCTTACAAAGAAGTTTGGCTTCGCGACCATATGATAGTTCTAAGAAAGATGTTAGCATGCGATGAGAAAATTACCCAGGGCTCTTGTTGGTCAGCATACCTTTTACTCCCTGAGATTTGATATAGTTAGCCAATTCATCAACTGCGCCGAAGAGAATCTCAACATGGCCAATAAATCGTTTGGCAACGAGGACGCCATCAATGTACGCTCCATTGCTAACGTGTAGGAGCATATCGGAGATGCAAGCAGCCGAGGATTCCTCGAAAGTAGAAAGAGTACTCCAAATATTGTAAACCTTTTCTTCCATCGTATCCTCTTCCTGGCGAATCCGCTCGCGGTCTTCGGGGCTGGCATCAACATCCACTGGTGGAGGCTCCCAGATCTGACCAGCAGGCGACAAGCGCACATTCCAGAATTTGTGAATCATATAACACTCAGGATGCCAGTGTTGGTTCTGGCCATTGCGGAAGATCTCGACAAATTGTTTCAGAATAGCGGTTTGACAGCCGTGGCAGCGCTGGGCGAACTGGGTCGAGTAGTGGAAGTGACAGTACACCTTGCCCTCGTGCTCGTAGTAGGAATCCTGAGCACCGAAGACCGTCGGGCAAACTGAGCATGTGAAATGTTCGATATGGTACTTGCGTTCTAATGCCGTAATATACGACCCGCGTAGGGCGCCGCCGCACTCGTGGCAAAGCAGACCGAGACGTCGGAAATAGTCGGTTTCGCAGAGAGGGTACTGGACGCTGCCATCGGGCGAATCGATGGGGAAAAACTTGGAGGCGACAATCTCACCGCAGTCCTACATTTCAACAAAGTCAGCTCATGGTCGGAATCCCAATGTCCACCGTCCCCGTAAAGTGTACTTACATCGCACTTGAAACACTCCAGATGAAAGGTACCACCAAGAGCTCGAACAAACTGGCCGGTCAACGGCTCATTGCACTTCTGGCACAGACGCGACGAGCCTGGTGACTTGGTGTGTGGTCGCCCATTGGGGCGCGAACGATCACGGGCCGCAGAGCGGTCCCGAAACCCAGGCTGTTCAGGTTCGAGGCCACGACCCGAGCGAATATCCTCCTGGCTCAAAGGGCTGTGATTCAACGGACTATGATTCAACGGGCTGTGGTTCCCTGCTGTGCGGGTGGTGGGGGAGTCGAATGGGATCAAACTGTCCTCGGGAGAAGTCGGTGTGTTCTTGGAGTGGTAACTGCCGCCATAGCCAGAGGTGTTCAGCGTGGGGTGGGGCTTGCCTGCGACCAGGCTGGCCGGGAGTTCACCGGGGGGCATGATGGACCCCCGTCAGAAATATCAGAAATCAACGAGATCGAGTCGCGGCAGCGGTGGGACGGCGGAGATGGCATGCAAGGGAAATTCGAGAGAGACAGCGGGGGGAGGCTGGGAAAGCGGTCGTGTCGAGTAAACACGAACTATATCGTGGGAGAGGGAGAGGGAGAGAGCGAAAGAGAAAGAGAAAGTCCAGTCGAAGTCGAGTGCGTACTGTTTCTATCGAAGAAGGGTCTTGTTAGAAAGAGGTCGTCTGGCAAAGGCGCCGAGTCTCGCGTGTCCCACATCAGCGTTTACTCACACTCACGCCATGTAGCCACACACTTTGCAGGGCGGCAACAAAGAGGGTCGGGGTCGGAACGGAGCGAGGACGAAGACGAGACAGTAGACAAAAGGCGACGGGCCCAAGACCGACCAGGCGGAGGTGGAGTATTGGTATTGAGAAGGATTGGAGTCGAGTAAGGAAGGGTCCTTTTAGCGCGCACAAGCTAAGAGGACGCGGGGGATCGAGGGGAGCTCGCGAGAGCGGGCGCACACGATGGCAGCCACAACCATGCCCGAGGGGCTCGTTCGGGGGAATAGTCGAGAAGAGGTCGAGGAGGAGGGGAAAGAGGTGGGCTGGGGTGGAATGGAAATGGAATGGGGAATGAGGACGAAGATGGAGACGAAGATGGAGATGGAGAAGATGTGCCCCCCTATTAGGGGTCACGTGATATACACTATTCATTGTTAATACTCTGCAGTTGTGGGTGGTTATTATTATTATATTTGTATCCTGTATGTTACAATTATCGTTATTAAATTCTACACTATGCACTCTACACCAGCTAGGGTACACCGTACACACACACTGTCCCGCGGCAGAGTCAAGGGTCCACGACTCAAGACCATGGATCGCCGCGCTTTTTATAGCCTGAGACTAGGGGACTAGCATAGAGATGGCGTGTATGGTGTATTGTGTATCCTTTGTTTGCTCTTGTTTGGTTTACCCTGGTTATATTTGATTCACTATTTGCTCGATTAATCCCAACCACCTGCTACTACTGTAGTAATTACCAATACTACACTGCTACCACCATGAATATCCTCTAACCACGGCCCCGCAATCCTATCCAAACCCAATCTCTCCCTTCTAGAGTGGTTGACAGTGGTTGATGCCAGCACGACGTCAATGTTCGACTCAATTCACTTTTCATAACTGTTACGCTCACAAACAACGCGTTTGGCGGGAGCCAAAAAAAAATAAACACGGTGCCGCAAACTCGGCCATCTACAGGCATCATCTTCTTGCCTGCACCACCTTCTTCCCACCACCATCACCACTATGCCTTTTCTTCCCTCCCTCCCCTCCCCCTGCTAATCTTTGTGCTCGCCTATTTTCCAATCCATAGATCCACCGTCACAAGATGAGTGACCACTGCACTCTCCGCCTGATGCGAGTGAGTGCCCCCGGTCCAGCCTCATTTTAATGATGACGATCACCACTGATATCGCGACAGGAGCTCAGACAGCTACAGAATGGTGACTCCCTCGGTTCGTATAACCATCCTCTCTTTCAAAGCAGATCCTGCTAATGCAAAAAATAGCAATGACAGTGCACTTCAACGATAGTGATATCTGCGACATCTGGGCCCTCATGATCGGGTCCCCGGGCACCCCCTACGCCTTTGGTTTTTACCAAGTAAGTCCCTTTTCCTCCGTAACGAGCCACCGGCCTCCATCTTACCATTTTACAGTTTGAGATCAAAATCCCAACTGGTCAGTCAAGTCAATCCATTCCTCATGTCGGCCCTGGCTAACGCAGGCATACACAGAGTACCCCGCCAAGCCCCCCAAAGTCACCATCAAGACCACCAATCGTGGCGCGACTCGTTTTGGGCCCAATCTCTACGCGAATGGAAAAGTTTGCTTGTGAGTTCTGCCCCGGTCATGGTCAAGTCAGCTTGAAATCTAACTACTCACCTCACAGGTCAATTCTCGGGTAGGTTATACACCGTAGCTTGCTCTACTCTCACCTCACTTCAAGGACCCTGGACACTGCTGATATGTAAAAGAACTTGGCATGGGAACTCTGGCGAGCAATGGTCACCCGCGCAAGGGTTAGAATCCGTGATGCTTTCGATCCAGAGCCTGCTCTCCACGGACCCGTATTACAACGAGCCCGGATTCGACCGATCGTCTGACGAATCCTCTAAAGAGGAGGTCCAGGATTACAACTCCAAGGTAAGTAATTCTACGCCCAAAAAGCCCTTGAAGACTGCCATTGACAAGATGACAGATTCGTCACGAGAACTTGCGACTCACAGTGATCGTTCCACTCGAAAATATACTCGGCATAGGCGACGACCCTCCTCCGTCAGAAGAAGTGGGCTCGTCGACTGGTTCATGGCACGAGGGGGTAGTCGATGACTACACCAAACAACGATTCCTGTGGTACGTCGAGCAATACAAGCAGACGATCGAAGAAGAGGCTCGAGCGATTCAAAAAAAAAAGAGACATCAGGAGCAATTCCTCAATGCCCAATTTGAAGGCCGCAGTAACCAAATGCAAGGGATGTGGGACTATCCAGATCTTCGGAAACGACTCACCAATGTTGAGAACAAGTTATTGGAAGAGACCTACGCATGGCCGGAGCAAGGCCGCGAACTCGAAGCGCAAGATGCCGGCATCGCAGTTAGTCTTCGGGGACAGCACTGCCAGATTACATCGCAGTTGCATCGGGCAACGGAGTCGATGTGCGAGCTCGAACTCGTAAACGATAATCCTTTCCTCTGGCGGCTGACTTATTTCGGTCGCCCAATGACCAAGCTGGACGGTGGAGTATTAAGGATCAAGATCTATATCAGCCCGCGGCACCCGGTCGAGCAACCACGAGTGTTTTTCGAGACTCCAATATTCCACATCCGCGTCTCCCCAAAAGGCGCGATGATCTATCTCCCAGCGCGCGCAGAAGAAATGTCGCGACATATCGAAGGCATTATCAAATGCCTTGAAGACGAAGCTCCCCCTTACAATCCGCTAATGACGGTGAACCCGGAAGCGACGGAACTTTGCTGGGGCTCGAAAGAGGAACAGAGGCTTTATAGCCGGAAGCTTCGTGTTTCAGTCGCTGAGGCCACTGAGTATGTATCACCCCGCTGTTGCACTTGTTCAAAAAGGCTGACATTTCGCAGACGCTTGCCCCAATAGTTGCACGAAGATGCGAGGTTCCTCGAAGGTCTTCCTGGGCCAATCTGGTTGATGACCTTGCATTGAATGTGCAGTTGCTGTGATGACTCGGTGATCTCCATCGAAATAGTTTATGGCCAATACCCCCTGTTCAGGAATTGCTCGAAAGCTTGAAGTATCTACTATCTAGAGTGGAATAAACTTGATACGAAATGACCAACATGACAATAGAGTAGAAGCCGCCACCTTCCAGTTCTCAATTGAATGATGTTCAATTCCAATTTGAAGGTCTGAAGTTCAACTGTGCACTGGCGCTAGTGTGATGCATCACCGGCGTGCACACGATATATATCGTACCCGCCACGCTACTATACTTCCGTGACCACGATGGAGATTGAAATTCCAAAGGTTCCAAGGACTGTGACCACCAAGACTGCTTAACGTTGGAACAGCGTTTAAAAACATAAAAAATAGAATAATCCGAAAACCACGATACCTATGCGACAGCAAAAATCAAAGCCACCTACTTACTACTACTGTACTGTGGCTACTACTAGCCCCAGACTGGGCACCGGCACTGACACTAGTGGGCCTCGCACGTGCCCCCCTCCACTGGCACCCCAACTGTCCCCTTTTCCTTCCAGCTGGAACCAGCACTCCAATCCAATCCAAACCCATTGGCAACCACCACAAAATGGCAGCCCACCAACGCAAAATGGACCTAGGCAACGTGCTAGTCGTTGGCGGCTGCGGATTCCTCGGCTGGCATGTTGTCGACCAGCTCCTGAACTTCCCATCCGAGACCGACCCCAGCGCCGCCCTGCCCAAACCAACCAACGACGCGCGCTTCGACTTCCCAACCCTAGGCTCGCGGTACCCAACCTACAAAGCCAACGTATCCGTCGTTGACCTGCGAACCACGCACAACCGACTCCCCGGCGCAACCTACTACGACGGCGACATCACATCGGTCGAGTCGATGCTGGAAGTTTTCCGCGCCGCGAAGCCCACCCTGGTTATACACACTGCGACACCTTCCGTGCTGGAGGGTAACAAGCCACTGCTGTATAAGGTGAATGTGGAAGGGACGCGCACCCTTTTGCAAGTTGCTGGTGGCGAGCATGGGGATTGGGGTGGTAAATGTAAGGCGTTCGTGTATACCAGTTCCAGCTCTGTTGTGCATGATACGCAGAGCGATTTGATCAATGTCAATGAGCAGTGGCCTCTTATTCGGGGCAAGTTGCAGAAGGAGTATTACTCCGAGACGAAGGTACGTCAGATGCGATGCGCATCGGGCAATCCAACCTAGCGCAGTGTCCAGCAGAGCAGTGCAGAGCATAGCAGAGCTAACAGCACCAGGCGGACGCGGAAGAAATCGTCCTCAAGTACAACCGCCAATCGCCAACCGGAATGGTAACAGCCGCGATCCGGCCGGCCGGAATCCACGGCGAGAAGGACACAACAGTGACGCACAAGATCCTGGAGCACGGCGCGGCGGCCTCAAACACCGTTCTGCGCATGCAGCTCGGTGAGAACGACAACCTTTTCGATTTCACGTACGTGGGCAATGTCGCATACGCACATATGCTGGCTGCTTGGCGCCTACTAGCCAGTTACGACCGATTCGAGTCCGGAAAGGGGGTATTACTGGACCACGAGCGGGTAGACGGCGAGGCATTCAACATTACCAATGACTCGCCTCTCTACTTCTGGGATGTAACCCGGGGAATGTGGGCGCTTATTGACCGGGTTGTTGAGCCTGACCAGGTCTACTCGTTGCCGGAGGGGTTGTTGGGAGCTATTGGGGGGATTGCCGAGACCGTCTTGGGACTTTTGGGGAAGACGCCGCGATTGACTCGTCGGGTTGTGCGGTATTCGTGCATGACGCGGTATTACTCTATTGAGAAGGCTAAGTTCCGTCTTGCTTATCTGCCCGTTGTCCCTGTTAATGAGGGGATTGCCCGCGCGGTGGGATATGTGGTTGAGAAGCAGCGTCAGGATGAGGGGAAGAAGGCGTTGTAGAAAAGTCATGTATTGAGTATTGTTTATATGTAATAATAGCAAGATACTGCCGATTTGATTGATTGAGAAGTTGTTCAAAGTTTGCGGCTGGTGATCAGCAGTGGATGGAATGTGTAGACGGCATCTAGATCCTACATCTACTCTACATCTACATCCACACCCTGTGGCATCATCTAACTGGTAGGCTCAGACCGCAGGGCTCCGCTGACCCACTGATATAAATTGCCCGATAGCGCCACCACATCATGCCATGGTGTACGTACGAGTAAGAATTTGCCATAGAAGCCTGTACAAAGAAAGCCAAGCTGCGCTATATCAAGAATGCCACCGTGATAGTATATTCAAATGATAGCTGTTCAAAATCCACCGCTGTATACAAAACAAGATAATACGCTAGTATAAACGTCTACTCAGAAGAGTCGTGCGTCTTCTTATGTTTAACATCCAATCCCTCCACACTGCTCGAAACAGGGACACCCTCGTGGCGTACAACCTCAACATCAAACGCCGCCCTGCTGTTGAAAATCGTCTCCATCTCCTCCAAACTCTTGCCCTTGGTCTCTTTCACGAAGAACCAGACCAGCACGGCCATGATGATGTCGAGCGCGGCGTAGAAGAGGAAGGTATAACTACCCCAGGAAGCTTGCATGTATGGGGTGACGAGGGAGAAAAGGAAGTTGAAGAGCCACTGTGTGGAGACGGAGACTGAGGAGCCGATTTCACGGATGCGGGTTGGGAAGATCTAGCAGAGTTAGCGAAATAAGCTGAATAGACTAGGGATGGATGAACTCACCTCAGTGGTATAGGGCCACGGCAATGGACCCCAACTAAACTGGTAGATGGAATTGGTCAAGAAAATCATAGCGACAGTCGCAATACCGGCAGAGGTAACCTCCTGCTCAGGCTTGGGGGTAGTATTATTCACAACAGTGACAATAATGAAACAAATGGACATGAGGATAGCTGAAATCCACAGCGTCGGCTTTCGTCCCCACATCTCCGAGAAGAAGAGGATGTAGATACCGACGGTAATGAACTTCTCAGCACCGAAGAGGCCGGTGATGAGGAGGGAGCGACTGCTATCGTTGCCGACGAGCAGTTTGAAGAATTGGGGGCCGAAGTAGGCCAGCGCGGTCATACCGGTACATTGTTGGCCGCAGAAGAGGAAGAATCCTAGGAGGAGACGGTAGCGGTTTGCAGGTTCGAGGAGTTCGCGCTTGGTGACGCCTTCGCTGGCGCGAACCTCTTCCGCGATACCGGTGCGGATTTCGGCGAATTCGGCTTTGACTTCGGGGCCTGCATGATGTTAGACTACAGGAGTCACACTAATATCGATATTGGGTACTCACCATCATCTGCACGCATCCATGTCAAACTCGCCCACGCCTCCTCAAAGCGCTCCTTCTTCGCCAACCATCGCACACTCTCGGGCTGGGTGAAAAGTCCTATCGCAAGAACAGCAGCCGGAACAAGCTGCAAACCGACTGGGATCTGCCACTGCTTAGAAACCGACGGTAGCGTCTGCTGAACAGCATAATCAATCCAATAACTAATCATAACACCAAGAGCAAACAGCCACTGAACACCAGAACCCAGCATACCACGGATCTCCTTAGGCGCCATTTCAGCATTATAAGTAGGAACGACGGCCGTTCCAGCTCCTAGTCCGAGACCGGAAATGACGCGCCCGATATAGAAACAGACTAAGGAGTGCGACGGGACAACTTGCAAAATGACACCGGCGCAGAAGACGGCCATGGAGGCTTGAACGGTCTTCTTGCGACCGAAGTGATTGGAGAGGGGAAAGATGCTTAGGGCGGCAATGAAGGCGCCGACATTTTGGAGGGAGACCATGACGGCGTTGACGGTTGTTTTGTCGGTATAGCGGAAGTCATTGCTATAGGACTCGAATTCGAGGATTCCGCCTGGAGTTGTTAGCAATGGTGTGCGAAACAGCCGCAGCCACAACCGCCACCAAGCCATAAAGCTTGTGTTTGTTGAGGATGCTATGTTAATGCTCATGCTCACCGACAATGCCAGTATCATAACCAAAGAGGAAACCGGCGGTGCAAACGAAGAAGCCGAAGAAGTAGGCGCGAATGGCGCCCAGCCGGGTTCCTTTGAGGTGCCCAGGCATTCTGTGGTATCAGCAAGATGTATCGGGAGAGGTATAAAGAGAAAAGAGTAACACCGAGCCCAGATCAGATTTAAAATGTCCGCTCGTACTCGGACCGCACCTCGTGGCTAGACCAGTCAAGCTGCGATCAGCACGCAACCGTCACCTGCGGATTCGCCATAGCACGTCATGAACTAAGCTCAGGCCCGGCTTGTTTCAGCTCAGCTCTCTTTTGCATGATATACACTACTGTATCTTGATGATCTTCGCATGGCATTAAGTTGCTATCGCTGTGCTGCTGCTGCTTCCATTGTTCCTGCTCTGCTCTCCTGCTGCTGGGTGTTGTCGAGTGTATGACGAAGAAAGATCGGCGCTTCTCCGCAGCCGCCAAGATCCACCCCGGATCGGGCGTGTTTCCACTTCATCCACTTCCACGTCCACTTCCACTTCCATTCCACTTTATGCTTTCTTGATATCGGCTGGTCGCTTCGATCGTCCCGCTGTCCAGTTATCTAGTTCACCATGGTCATCTACGGTGGTTTACTCCCCTGACGCGTCCTCTGAATCTCGCGTGGCCGTCACGACGTAACGCACTGACGCATAGACCAACGGGCCATGCGACGAACCAGAAGAGCTGAAGCCTCCGCCCCCGCGCAAGGGGGCGGAAGATGTGGAAGGCCTGTTGGTAGTGGTGGTGGAAGTGGAAGTGGGAGCTGGAAGCTGGAAGCTGACATCGGAATGTCGGTCTGCAGAGAGTTGAGAGCACATATGTACTCCCTCAGGTAGTATCCATGTAGATACATATTGTAAATGACTTGCATTTCCATTCCCACCGCCATTGGTATCATGCCCTACTACCTACCAGCTGGGGTGAATATATCATTGTGCATCGCTGAATCCCACTTTACTCTGCTTCCCCTCAATTAGGGGGTCACCCGATCGGGTTAGGGCTATCCGCATTGGGTCAAGCAGCAACAGCACAAACCAAACCATGTGGTTGCAATTATTAACTCTGTGCTCGATCCTCGGAATTGCGGAGTAAAGGGGTCTAGGTTTACTCCCAGAACCTTAAAAGTTACTCTAGATAGCTGCAAGGGACGTCCACCGCTTCGATAAAGCTACTAGGATCAAGCTGCTCTCAGCTGGTAATCCGTTAAGTTCACAATCCCTGACCACTTGGCTTGGCTTGGATCTTGCGACCGGACCGGAAAGGCTCGTCTGCTGTCCCTTGCTTGGCAAGTTCCCGCCCAGACCATAGAGCTGGCGATTAAATCTTAGTGAAATGTTTATCTACTTCTATGGATGGTGATATCATGTTCTTGCTAGGCAGAGATCGAGAAAATAGGATTTTTAATTCTTTCTTATCTCATTGTGGATGATATTATATTGGGATACGCTCTTATCAGCTGCTGGATCTAAATATCAAGTATTGGCAATACATTGTAGTGTTATGCATAATGAACTCTAGATCGAGCCTCTCGTAGGAATTCGGAACACTTAGGCATACTATATGTATACTTTTACTGCCTGTGCCGCCCACACTATTTACAAGATCCGCTTGTAGCTTTTCAATACAACTAGGGGCTTAAAAATCAAATTAGATAGCATCTTTCTGTATCGACGTGATCCTTAAGTGATTAGCAGTTAAAATCTTGACAATTTGGTTCTCAGCCGGAAAGGTGGATGATGAATGAGAGCTCTATATTCTAGTAAGAAAAGGCGTCGCCTGAGAAATGTACTAGTACATACCCTCCCCTACCTAATTTCAAGATGGGCGCTTATGGGCTAATTTACTAATGAGACAGGTTGATCCGCTTTTACAAACGACCACCACGTATTCCCTGGATCTCGTGTGAAAATCAGAGATATGATCCCTTATATACAAGAACGAAAAGCAAGAAGAGTTTGTATCCCATATAGATAGTGTGAGAGTATTTACTGTAAAGAAAGGTTAAGTACATGTAGCTAACGGGCGCTTGGGTGATAAAAAGCGACTTGATATTCCCGTCATAATCTTCATAGGGGCTCCCTACAATGAATACCAGGTACTTAGCCATTTAGACGAGAGAAGGTCCAGCAGATGACAGGAATAACCTAGCAGTTCTTTGAAGGGAATGGGCCAGATACGAATCGCCAGGACTGATAGCCACCCTCAGCAAGCTTGTTACAGCCAACACTCCACTTTCCACTACCATCAGGAGCAGCTTGAGAGGCATTTTGGTATGGGCAGTTCAGGTCCGCAGAAGCAACGAGGCAAAAATAATCCCAGGAATTCCCTTTAACTATAATAGATTTGCTGGGTGCGCGAGAGAGGCAACCTGTGTTGTTCATATCAACCTACTCCCCGTAGTTCTCACTGCAAATTTCGTCGGTACAGAAGTAGGCCCATTGACTACCACTTGATATATGTTCTGGTGGATCTCCCATATCGGTTGAGTTTCCTGTAGGTCCTGCATAGGATAGCTCTGCACAGGCAGCGACCAGGAACGCTTCAGAAAGGGTAGATTGACGCATTCTGCTCGCTGGTATAAATGTCTGTTAGTACTTGCACATAATATTAAACTTCGGAGGAAGAATAGGAATATACATAGCGATTTTTAAATTCAACTTGATTGAATTATTAAAATGTGTAGATTGGCTTCGGGTTGAGGTGGATATAACTGGAATCTGTTTGCAATGTGGACGAAGGCGACAGGCGCAGCCTTTATATACGTATGTGGGTACTAGTCGTCACATAAAAGTCGACTCCAAGCCGATATGTGGGTCCTTATGGTATGCTTTCCTGGTGACAATAGCGTTTATATTTGAATACCAGAATATGTACAAGGCTTCGCCCCCCCTTAGCTCTGCAACCATACATATTCGTATATTGGACCTCCTAGGCAATTATACAATGATCTAACTAGTATCTACGCTTTATTAGGAAAGTATGCTGAGAAGACCCATAGATTAGCATTGAGTCAAGTACGGATCAGCAAGGCTTGGAAGTAATGATAGGAACTAAATATCAGGCGACCCATCTCAATACTACAAAAGGTCAAAGTCAAGCGTGGCCTGGCACATCCATCCTATACGACCTCCCGAATCTCTCGTACAACACTCTCATTGGTATTCCAGGCCCCTGTCATCACAATTGAAAGTCAAGGAGCAAACGTAAATTTGACGTCCTGACAAACCCCTCACAACAATATTGTTGTCCACTCAAGACAATGCAATTCCACACCCCCTATAACTGTTTGGTAAAAACACCAGGTGAGTCAGTCTATATTCTCACATCCGCAACAATGCACTAACACTATATCCCTCGCAGCTAAGGAAGCGTCAAAACGGATTGTCAGACCTCCAGGCCACTTCCGGCGCCGATGATATCACCAATGGCATTGGCGGTGACCAGAGCCCAGTGTCATTTGTCTGTCTGCGCGACTAGAGGACGATATATTCTAAAATAGAATTCTCAACAATATCCCTTTACAATGGTCTGATGCTATACTATTGGTGTCTCCTTTGTATATCTTCACACTACATCTAAAATCAATGAACGGCCTTTGCCTTGCAAGTATAATACAACAGCTCAGGGTACAACCCTCATTATCGGTATCGGAGTAGTCGGAATGTACACGCTCTGGCTTCGTATTTAATTGGTATTATCTTGCCATTACCATGTCTCGCGGGCACGTTTAGTGCCAAAAAGTGTCGCATGCAACAATTTACCCAGAAGGTATGGGATGACTGCTTTGCTCCTGTCCTCTATTTGATTGTATTGCCCTGGATGGAAAGTTCATAAGGCCCGTTCGGCCTAATTGTAGAGTCCAACTCATTTAAAGGATGTGAGTCGGCCTGATAAGTTGCCGCTGTGCGTGTATCATCAACTTGCTGGAATCCTCCGCGCTGCGCCCTTGCATTTCGTCCCCCCCACCAGAACCCAACCCCCAGCATTGCTATCGCCAGAAGGCCCAAAGGAACTCCAACTCCCGCTCCAATTGCGATATCCCTGGATGATGCTGTATCACTCGTTTTTGCTTTCGCGCTTGCGGTGGTAGTTAAGGTGGCGGTAGCATGCGAACCGAAGTTAATGAGGGTGGGCTTAAGGGTAAATGTGTTTGTTCCAGAGCAGCAGTCATCCGTATCACCGCAGCAAAATGTTTCGCCTGTTGCGCCACAATGAATTACTGAGCTGGGTGTGCTGTTGGATCCTCCTGACTTAAGTAAAAGCAAAGTTAATATCAGATTTAGAACTTGATGAGCCTTGGGTTGGGACAGGCGGCATCAGGGCGAGAAAAAGGATTACTGAAAGTCACTCATTAGCTTGCTTACCTCTGAATCACATAAAGTTTTGTTCAAGCAATTCGGACTATCCCAAGTTTCGTCGGTACAGTAGTCTCGGTAGTACCCCTTCGTCTCGGGCCGATAGCAAAGGCCATTCGATTGACAAATATCCGGGAGGGTATCATTCAACCTGCAGCACATAGAATCCACGCCGCCGTATCCAATACATGGCAGGAATCTCGAATCGGGTTGGGTTCCGTCAGGGGCGAAACACTCGTTAGTAGTGGCCGATGAGAATTTCGCAAGGAGAAGAAATGCCGTTAGGACATATGAGAAGGCCAGAGGTATGGTTTCAATCATGCTCATGACAGCCAAAGTATCATTAAAAGGGAAGCTGAGTAAGACAATGAGAAAAGTGTCGGGAAATTACCACCACGCGAACTTATGAATGCGGCGAAGGTACGGAGTATATGTGGAAACCTTGCACTATGCAGATCGAAATTAAGCGTCTCCATATGAATGCGGCGAAGTAACGGCGTATATGTGGAATCCCTGCTCTATGCAGATCGAAATTAAGTGTCTCCATCTGAATGCAGAAACTAACCTCTCTTGAGGATACTTTCCTCTGAGTGGAACACTTTCCGACTAATAAACTAGATGGCGTTCCTATATGGTCGACCCCTAGATACTGCGGCTGAATGCTGGGGAGCATGACCCTGGTTTGTGTCGATCGAAACTAGCAGTGCTAGTTCCTTCTAGCACCCCGTATTGCCTCCACTCTCTCCAGTCGCTGGTGTTGGTATCGGGGTAACTGTTATTCCGGCTTCTCATCTGTACAAATGACAGTAGTGCTGCCACAACAAAGCACACAGCTAATATAGATAAATTTCTACGATATTTTGAGATTAAATGAAAACACCAGAACCAAGTCTCAGCAAAGATAGGAGTCACCTAGAAATACTGGTTTTAATGTGCTAGTCGAATGGGCAGTGGATACTACCTGCACGACGCTAAAGCGGCGCTCACCCTATTATCACCTGGGCGACACCCACCCGACTATCCGTACTAACTAACCGCACACGAGCCGCACGCCAAATGCCAACGCCTGCCAATTGTCACTCTATACCCACAAACTCTTTCCCGAACCTAATATTGCCTTAAGCTACTCTATGTTTGATTTAGAGTGTTTTGTTAACCCTGAGAGAGATAACTAAAATACCGTGGATTCTTCACAGCATTTGGATATTCAGCAACCAACCGCCCCCATTGCTATATTTAGTGTATGGTAATTCGGGCCATTCTCGAAAGAACTGTGCTGTAACACGCAGTTATAGCCCCTGGAACATTTCAACAGATTCTGACGCGCACACACACTCGTTAATCTGTCTCAATTATCAATGGCCGTCCTCGATACTAGACTGTACGCGTAAACGAACTGATATGTTTCAACATATCGAAATGCCTTGTGCAAGTAATATCACATGTTACCAGGGCACGTAAGTTACTCGAAATGCACATACATCAGCTGTAAGCCGCTCTTGGATCGAATGTGTGGCTGAGCAGGGCTCAATCGCCAGGATGCTCCTCCCGATTGAGAGCAATAAATATTCATAGCCTCCTTCCGTGCACTCGCCCTGTCTACAACGTAAGTCGCCGGTCTACTTAGATTTCTCAAAAATAGACTAGAAGCTTACTTCCTGGTGTACTGCGTAGATTGTTCCTGCTTATTCAGCTCACCCTAATACTTTACAGTAGTTCGTGCCTCGTGGGGGTTCCAGTCAACCATGGCCCAAAAGGTAACGTGACAGACCCACTTAATTTAGGCCACGCTCAGCTTTACAGTGCAGCGTGGCCTAAAACTCACTAAAACTTAGTGCCAATTAGCGTCAATTAGTAATATTTACCCCTATTCCTCAATTTTTCTTCTCTTATACCACTCTCCTATCTGTTATGGATCTACCAGTATATCCGCTAGGGCTTGGTAACGTAGTAATACTGTAATTACAAGATTCGCCGCAACTAATGATCTTACATCGATAGTATATAGTCTTTGTAGGATATAGTTATATCTGATATATAGATTATATATAATCCATATATATTAACTAAATCTTTTTCTTAGCCACAAGATAACTCGGAAACAGAGTTAGTATTTAAAGATGCGAAGAAGTATTTGAGGATTCAGAAATTTCTAATCAGGATTCTATATCTGATAAAGATATAACTGAAAAAAGTGATGCTCTGGTATTGCATCCTCCCCATCTTCCATGGGTGACGACCAGGTGGACCACCAAGTCGAATTGGCCACCGAATCTACTACATCTTGATGGCCTTGCCTGCCCTTAGATAGATTGACGTATCACCACCCCTACACAGACAATTGAACTTCACTTTCGTTCCGCACTCGATGCCCTGCCGTTATATCTGAATGCCATCGCGCCTATCCGTTTTCATTAGGTATAAAGTTGCAATATATATTTCTGAGATATAGTACTAATACTCTGCAGCCATCCATGGATGGATGATCATCAGTTGGCATACCGTGGTTGCTCGAAACTTGAAGAAACAATACGGACTGGAGAGACTGATATTTATCACCTACCGTCATTCAAAATCCGCTGGAGACTGTTAGTATACGCCTTGAGGTATTGTTCATGAAAATCTCCGAGCGCGCGGAATGAGGGCTATTCGGAGTGGGTCAGCGGGGCGAGGCAGAGCCGCATCGCCCCTTGCCGACATCACCCTTTTCTCATCAACACGAGACACGTCACCCAGTGATCCGATTGTCCCGCTAAAGTAAACAATAGAGTCGAAGCTTTGGATTCCTGGAATCACACGACCAGTGGATTTACAGGCGAATTCGTTCCGTTCCGCATCAGGAAACCTACTTCAACCCAGTGGCTCCACGTGGAATCCCCAGAATACGACAGAAACCCCAAACGTAATGGCCGATAGCGCCCCCAAAGTCGCTGCAAAAGAGCGCCGCGAGGCAGCCAGTGCCGTGGACAGAAAAGCCGCGAACCTGGTGAAACAAATCACGCAGAGCAAGCACTTTATCGCCTTCACAGGTGCTGGAATCTCGACTTCGGCTGGTATTTCGAGTCTGAAAGTCGTAGTCATTCTATGATGCTAATCTCGGCTCTCAGGAATCCCCGATTTTCGCGGTCCTGATGGAAACTGGACGCTGAGAGCTCAAGGCAAGCCCCGTACGAAGCACGCCAACACGCTGCAGGCCATCCCCACACCATCGCACATGGCGCTGGTGGAGCTACAGAATCGCGGTATATTGAAGTATCTTGTCAGTCAGAACTGCGATGGGCTCCACCGACGAAGTGGGGTCTTACCAGTACGTTATTGGATCCCGTTTCCCGATGATGTTGACTAACCCTGTATAGGAGAGAATATCTGAGCTCCATGGTAACAGCAACCGGGAGTCTTGCTATGATTGCGGCAAGGAATATATTCGAGGTAATTCACAGTCCCTGGCATTCATATATATTGATCATCTGACTGGCGTAGACTTCCGTGCTGTCTCAACCTATGAGAAAGGCGACCATGATCATCGCACGACACGGAAGTGTGCTCGCTGTGGAGGCACTCTATACGATACCATCATCAACTTCGGGGAAAGCCTGCCAGCTCAAGCCATGGCGCTAGCTCAGAAGAATGCGGAGATGGCTGACCTTTGCCTTGTTTTGGGGTCTTCGCTTACCGTCACCCCGGCGAATAGTATCCCAGAGATCGTTGGCCAGAGAAAAGTAGCCAAGCTTGCAATTTGCAATCTTCAAACAACTCCCATCGATGAGCTCGCAGATTTAAGAATATTTTCGGAGGCAGATATTCTGATGGTAAAGGTCATGGAAGAGTTGAATCTCCCCATTCCCCCTTTTGTTCTTCGGCGGCGCCTTGTGATTAAAGTCGAAACACAAGAAGAGGACAGACATCGCGTCATTGCCACAGGTGTGGATACTGATGGCACTCCCATGACCTTCCTTCAGTCGGTCCGACTCGAAGGCAGCAGACGGGTCGCTCGAGCAGAGCCTTTCATCATTTTGGTTCGTGAGTCGCTACGACCGGGTTCCCAGTTGAAGTTGGACTTGGAGTTTATGGGCCATTATGATGAACCGACTCTCGAACTTGTCCATGAGTACAATGGTGATGAGGAGGTCCTTTATATTCTGGAGTTCAATCTTCAGAATGGGAAGTGGACTATTGCAAGACAGGAAGGGCTGGCCGATGCTACGGAGTCGTTGATGATCGAACCGTAGTCAATATCTGTAAATTTGTCGATTGACTTCTAGTGGAATATACATAGCTGCTCAGTATAACGAAAGAGTTTCTGTTAAAATTGAAATTGGCAATTGAGAAATATCCTTCTACTCCGTTTTGAAATACCATTCTGAGACAATCACACTCAAAGCCGCCATCTATTCGAGGGTTACTAGTAGTTCTTACCTAGCGGAACTTGACACAAGCTGCTATACTTACTAGAGCCATATCCACTCCAGGCACGAGAACTATCTCCCATGCAGGCCTATTACTTGCGCGCGATGATGCTCGTAATCCCAATCTCTGACTGTGACGTGTACTCTCACGAATTTCTCCGATTCGCCTCCCACCGAAGGAATCGTCATGAAAAACGTCGAAGAATATCATGACGTGTCCATGTTTCTTCAAAGTAATTTTGTGATTATCCTTGCCAATTGTAAATGAAAACTTCATACTACTGACATCGCCTGATACCCATGGTGTCGCCTTTCCAATGGTAGTTTCACCTGGCTTACTACCAGGCATGGTGATTATCCAGCTAAACAAGCTGAAGCCGGGTCTTTTGTAGATATCAAACATCGGAAGCCCTGATTTATCTCGTATCTCCCGACACTTGCGATCCTCGTTATATTTTCGACCGGAGATGGCGAAAATCAATCCGCCTGCTTCGTAGGTGACTTTGTAATCGTTCTTGGAGTGAGGACCACCATATGGCTTGACCACAAGCTCTGTTCGCTCTCGTGCGATGTACTCCTTTCGAAGGTAGAGGTCCCCTTCTGGGGTACTCATCGCTTTGCGGGGTGGTGAGTTCTTGGCGAAGACATGGCGATCGAATCGCGCGTGTGAATATGTCGTGACAGACATTTTTGATAGCACTAGGATAGCGGGTTGATAAATATCTCGTTTAGGGAAGTGGCACTGAGGGGAGCAGACTCTATATCGGGGTGCATTTTATTGTTGGATCAGGCACACGCCCAATGACTTCACTGTGGGCTGACAATAAGTTTGATTCGACACGATAACGTGGTGGCCGACCGGTGGTTGACGAATAACCGACTCCCCCTGAGAGCGAGCCTTGTCGGGCACAGTCTTGGGGCCAGAATGAACTGTGGCTTGGATTTGTCCTGGAATGTGCCTCGGAGCCTTGTCAAAATAAATCTTCACTTCCCATCATTTTGTGCAATGAGCTGTACAGCAAGCGGGAGTCATGTTCAAAATGAAAAATTAGAGGAAGTGAATGAGAAGTAAATTAAATTATATCTCAGATTGATTGAATGTTATGACCCTAAACGACCTGGGCCGACGAGCTCTTGCTCTCAAGGATCGTCCCATGATAAAACCTTCCATCAATGGCCCCTCCCAGGACCCGACCGAGGAATGGCCGGCTTGCTTGATCGATGGCAATTTTCAGAAGCGAGACAATCTCCTCAAGCTCACCATCGCTCACCGTATAAGGTGGACAAACCAGAATGTGATCCACCTGGTACTCCCCAGTATGACCGAGGTTTCCCAGAATATTCAACCCGAGGTCGAGACTATTCTTCACAACTTGTGTGCAAAAGTTGGCTTTGATCGGGAATGGCGTTTTCAAGTCCTTGTCAAGAACAAACTCCACAGCCCAAAACAATCCGCGTCCCCTAATATCGCCAACCAGAGGATGAGGACCGAATTCTTTCCGAAGAAGTGCTTCTAACTTCTGCCCCATAGTTCTGGATCTATGAACCAAATTGTCACGCTTGATAACTTTTTGTGCTGCAATTGCAGCAGCACATGCCAAGGGATGGGCCTTGCAACTGTTAGTCCTGGCTTGTGTTGAATAGGTTTGGTTGGTAATAACATACTTGGAAAGTGTGGCCATGAGCGAGCCCACCAGAGCCGGCAGACAGTGCATCAAAAATCTTCTGATGTAGCAAGACTCCAGATAGAGGCACGAATCCTGCCCCAAGCGCTTTGCCAATAGTTTGAATATCGGGACCGCGGATACCTTCTTGTTCCCAAGCGTGCATGGTGCCGGTTTTGCCCATCCCACAAATTATCTATTGAAACCAGTCAGCTAATTCTCATGATCGCGAAGTAGGGAAAACCGAGGCCGGATATGGGAATTTACCTCATCCAGAATCAAGAGAACGTCGTATTTATCGCATATTTCTCGGATAGCTTTGAAATACCCAGGCACTGCTGGTAGGCAGCCCAAGGTGGTGCCACTGACCGTCTCGGCAATAAATCCAGCAACAAGATCTGGACCAACCCTCAGAATCTCATTTTCGAATTGTTGAGCTAGACGTTGAACAAAAGCCTCGTCCGACTCATTCTTATGCTTCATGCGGTATGCGTAGCAAGGATCAACAAACGAGACATTTGACGACATGAAATCCTGATAGAACTCTCTGCGCGACTCATGGCCAGAAACACATAGCGCACCAATGGTGTTACCATGATAGCTTTGTTTGCGCCCGATGAAATGAGTTCGCTGTGGCTGGCCTCTCTCATGCCAGTACTGTACGGCGAGCTTAAGAGCAGCATCAGTGGCTTCGCTGCCTGAGTTGACAAATATAGCCTTTGACAAGCCTCCAGGTTCGTCGGCGAGCAGAATATCAGCTAACTCCTCCGTAGAAGCATTCGTATATGGAGAGCCGGAGTAGACGTAGGCAATATCGTCACGGAGATGGTCTGTGATTGCCGCGAAAATCTCCGGTTGAGAATGACCAAGACATGATACCGAAGGACCGCAGCTCGCATCGATGACTCTTTTTCCATTCTCGAGAATCAACCTGATTCCATCACCTCCGACGATTTTGGAGGGCCTTTCGGAGAATGTCCGATGGAGAATGTGAGAACGAGCGACAAATTCGTCTGTAGACATCGTGAAAAGATAATCTCATAAGTCAGCAGGTGTCAAGCAAATGCAGGATATGGTATACACAGAGACTTTTATATCGCAACGTGCCGTGGTTCTTAGCACCCGACATGGTGAGGAGAAGCCGCCGTTGACGCCGGGCGCGTGGGGACGCAGTGGGGACTGTTACTTCCCCACGACACCATTCCAGGGACCAGCTTGGATTGCGAATCGATCGGTTTCGCCGCCATTGACGCCAATAGAGGATGGGTTTGGTTTAACTGAGTCCGCGGATATAAATGTGGCGATTCCGACGGAGGACATTCTGGACGGAGACAATTTTCCTTCGACTTCTTGAAAATCATGGAGGGTAATTAAAAGCCCCTCTCATTACAGCCCAGCATACAAACTCTAACCATGAAATAGGAACATCAAATAAAATGGAAAAAGGCGATGGCACTACAGAGGCATACCGCGGTCCAAAGCTGCCAAAGGTCCCAGAAGACTTGGTGGTGTCCGGCGTTCTTGACTTAGACTGCGACGAACGCTTATGGGTTCCCCAAGCTAAGGATGTCTGGTTCCGACCGTTGTGTTTCAATGTCTCGCATGGTTATTTCGTCAACATTCTGCGCGTCCGAAAGAGTGGTATACTCTCTCGCCACCGGCATACAGGCCCTGTGCATGCCACAGTACTGCGGGGCCGCTGGCACTATTTGGAACACGATTGGTGGGCCGAGGAGGGCGGCTATGCCTTTGAGCCCCCGGGTGATATCCATACCCGTAAGTTATTTGTCTTTGAAGGTCATGAAATATTTGCTAATGCAATGACATAGTCGAGGTCCCAGAGGGCGTGAATGAGATGGTCACGCTGTTTCATGTAACGGGCGCATATATTTATGTCGATCGAGATGGGGTGGCTCTTGGAATTGAAGATGTATTTAGCAAGCTGCAGGCAGCACGGAAGCATTATGAGGAGGTTGGACTGGGTGCGGACTTTGCCGATCAATTTGTGAGATAGGTTCGAGATGTGGAAGTGTTCAAGTTGATAAGATCATCAGGTTTCGAAAACATTAAACAAAGAATATTCAAAGTATTATACTACCAAAAGACTAGAAGCTTGACGGATTTTCTAAATGTTCTAATAGAAATAGACTCTCTTCTCCATGAGAAATGACTGCTTATTAAAAGTCTTTCTTCTCTGACCCCTTTCTACTTTATTGCTTTATTATTATCTTTTCTTTTCTGGTTAAATTTCTTCGTGAAGTGAATTTTGAAAGTATCTCCAAAGTATCTATTACCATTTCATCTATTCATACTCACTCCCTCTTGGCTGAGTCCAGATAGTTATAGTCATCCTTCGATCCATATCTGTCAAAATCAAGGTCCTCTTTGGCCGGGACGACCTCTCCATCTAGGTTGATATCTTCACTTGGCATTCTAGGTCCAAGGTACTTCCCTCTCTTGCTAAACAAGTAAATGAAGAATACAATACCTGTCAGGCCAACAGAGACAACAGAGATATAGTTCATATTCTCTTTTGTGACCGGCATTTCGGTAGGAATGCAGCAAAGGATATCAAGAAAGACAACCCAGGCCACCGCAAGAAAGTTGATCACGGTTCCAAATCGACCTAGGGAGAAAGGTCGCTCAGGGAGGACTTTGTCTCGACCACGGTAAAGTAGAATGGCCTGAGGAAGAGCGCAAGATGTCTGCAGGAAGATAACAGCGGCACCCACCATGGCAGAAAATGCGGTTGACGAGCCCAAGAAGATAAGCCCGTAGAGCTAAGAAACCATGAAAAGTCAGACAATATTAGGCATGTAAATGACACAAGATTTCATACTGAAATAACTGCACCGGACAGACAGAGTGCATTGAGAGGTATTTTGAACGTTGGGTCAATCTTCGACATGATTTTACTGAATGGTAGCATGTTATCGCGGGACACTGCCCAAAGAGTCCTCGAACATGTAGTGCCTAGTTTTGTCCCATTAGTTATATAGTTCTCGTGGAAGTTGAAGAAATTGACTAACCATTGGCCACACTGCAACCAAAGAAGCAGAATGCAAAAAGTGCCAAGAGCACGGAAGAGGCACTCTTCGACTGCGTACTCTGGTAGTAAATCTCGATCAATGGAAGCCCAGACGGTGTATTCAAAACAGCATCCACATCAGTAATCGCATTCATACAGGCACATGCAAAAGGGAATGCAGTGACCAAACCAATCAAGATAGGGTATAGTATAATCTTGGGTGCATTATTTGCGGGATCTCGAATTTCCTCACAGAGATGTGCTCCACAATCTGTGCCTAGAAAGGCATATACAGCATTGCTGACAGCCAATATGAAAGCAAATCCGTTGCTCGGCCAGCCTGTGCCATTGGATGTGTCGGAAAACGTCCATTCAGCTGGTGCATGGTTGTTTCGGCTACACACGAACAGAGTGACAGTGGTAGCTGTCAGGGTAGAACATGCTAGAATGACTGATCGTAATATATTAGCTTCATAACCATCCCAGAGAGGACCGTTGTGTCTCACAGTTGAACCGATTGAACAATGGAAGAAGCTGAGAGCCAAAAGTATTCAATGCAACAGCAAGCCAGACAATTCCAAGGTATACCAGCCACTCATGCCAGTTCTGGCTTTCATATTCTGGGTACCACAAATAGGCAATTGATAAGATCAAGGATGATATGAAGTTGCAAGCTGCTGCACTAGCGAGCCACCATCCAAGGATACTCAGCCATCCGTTCCTGTGGATTAATGAGTCTTCACTTTAGACAAGGAGCACGGGAGAATGTCTCACATATATGAGGCAAATGCACGATATTTGTCAGAGGCAAGGAAAAAGGCCCAATAATATTGGGCACCGGCCACCGGATATGCCGACGCTAGCTCTGCAACACCTGCGGACAGGATGGCAGTCATAACGGCCGCTACGGGAATTGACCATAGCGTGCCAGCCGCCGATGCTTCTTTAATCGAGATGCCCATTGACGATCCCGTGCCGGACCAGGTGCATGTCAGACTAAACGAGAGCGCAACGAGACTGAATACCGAGAACTGTCTCGGCATTTCCCTCTTGTAGCCACGGGCTTCGAGTTCCCTGTCATCTTCGAATTGGTGCATATTGAAATTTCGTGAGGCTTTGCGACTACAGGGTGAAGAGAGGAAGTTTCCGGGGCCACATCACATAAATAGCCAAATAGTGGCTTTCAGGGCCAAGTTTGTCTGACCAGGTCCCCTACTCAGCAATTGTCATCGTGTTGACAAGATAAGTAGCTTGGCAGAAAACCCACCAGCCCACATGGAAGATGCCAGATCCGGGGGAAATGGAGGAAATTATCTCCAATCATCTCTCTCCTTATTGGATGGTTCTGCTGCGCTGTTAGCGCACGACCTCCGATTGGACATCCTCACACTATGTGGCGGTAATTGCCGCTCTCCCCGCACGAAGTTGATAAGGTGCAACTCCTGACTTCTCTCGATGCAAGTCTCCGCTGTTAGCGCCAGTCTGGTATTTGATCATCTCGAGAAGTGCTGTCTTCCGTCTGGTTTGTGAGGCTTGTGATCTGGGGTCAGCCATGTCGACAGAAGTCTCCTCCTCTCGGCCGCCCTTGCCGCGGCGGGTCATCAAAAAACGAGGGACCACTCGAGAACGGACGGGGTGCTTGACATGCCGTCAACGGTATGTGGCCCATTTGAACTAGCCGTGTGGAAACAACTAACCCATCGTTTAGGAAAAAGCGATGTGATCTAGGCTATCCTGTGTGCAGAGAATGCGTGCGATTGAACTACATGTGCAGCTGGGAAGAGCCGAGATCCGTTGCGCAAGAAACCCACAGTACAAAGGCTATGGTGCCTGCTCAGGGCAAATCCAACAGCCCGTTCAGACTGTTCAATACCCCGGACCCCGTCCTTTTCTGGGTGGATGAACACGCCGACTGCACGTCCCCGTCGAGCCGCCGGCACTTTCTCCGATATTACACACAGACCTTCACACATCTTCTCACTACCAACTTTGAAAATAATTCATTTCTGTCCGGTAAGTGGGAGGCAAAACTTGGCGAGTGGTATCAACCGCTAACCCAGAATTTAGTGTTCTTGCCGATGGCTATGCACAGCCCACCCTTGCTAAACACGCTAATCGCGTGGTCCTCCTCGCATCTGTCATTAAGGGACCACTCTTTTCAACAGGTGGCCATTCAGAATCGTTGTGCGGCACTGAGAGATCTGCGTGACGCGCTAGAATCTGATCCCACCAATCTCGAGGCCAATCTCGCCATGTCATTGGTATTGTGCTCATTGGAGAGCATCATGGCAGATAATGGAGCCGCCTGGTACCAGCATCTAGTCGGTGCTGCTGGAGTGATCTCAGCCAACACATCTACAGCCATTCTTGAGGGACCTTCTACTACGGAACTACTGAGACCCTTTGAGGATGCGCATTCAGGGCGCTGGCTGCTTCGGAACTTCGCCTATCGGGATATCATCATGGCTGTTGCGCGCGACGAAGCACCACTTTTAAACTCGCATCATTTCCTCAGACTGGATGAGCCAAGACTCCCGGACTCACATTTCGGTCTGGCATCAGAAATTCTCGAAATAATGTCAGAAATAACTACGCTGAACGAGGAAGTCAAGATTATCCTATCAACAGTGCGAACGAGACTTGACGTCAATCCTTCATCCAGCCTTGACATGGATGATGTTCAAGACGAGTTTGAACGATCCGAAATCCCTACAAGATTTTCATTGCTTGAGTCCCGATTGAACCAATGGGCATGCCCACCTTCTACAGATACGTCATTAAGATTATTAGCAGAGTCTTATCGGAACTCGGCACTCATACATCTCTACCGAACTCAGCGAAGAGCTTTCCCACTCCAAGCGGATACTATATCATCAAAGGCGACGGCCCAGGCAGCGGCTATTGTCGAAATTATCGAGCGAATGCCAACTCGAAGTTTACCGGAATGCACACTCCTGTTCCCGATTTTCCTCGCTGGAGGAGAGGCCATTGCCGAATCGCACCTGAAGACCATCCGAAATAGAATGCTAGATATGATCGAGTCGCGGGGATTCAGGAATGTGGAGGTGGCGCTATCAGTTTTGGAGAAGCTGTGGCGATTGAGAATTGCACGGAGATCGGCTGGCTCGTCCGTACGTATTGATTGGCTTGATATTGTACAACGGGATGGGATTGAGCTTTCTTTGTCATGAAGTCATTGCTTGATGCTGAGAACCCTTCTCCAGGGTATTCAGCTTGGGTAACTCTGCTCTCAGGCGATCTTCCTCTATAAAATATCCACAACTTTACCCTTCTCGGCAGTTTTGCGGTTGAAGAACATTCCAGTCTCTTTCGTGTATGGGGACAATTCCTTCTCGTTCCGGAAGGATGTGACAGAAAATTGAACGTCAGAGTGGTTTCCTGCTTCTCGAGTGTTATGTACATCTCGGCTCAGCATATCCCAACACAATGGGGGGTGATTGTAGGGTGGTGGGTCTCAACAATAAGATAACCAATATTGACAGATTTAAAGAAGTGAGATTTCTTCATCAGGTTACTACTAATGTTCGAAATTCTATAACTTGCCACCCTATGCACTATGAATGAGCTCGGGTTCCCCTATCAACATCTGATACTGCGTGATATTCGGACCAGCGCAGAAGCGCGGCTCGTCGGATGCCGCGAAAGCTTGGAATTCAGGGTCGTTGAAAACAGCCTTCGCTCCCTCGGCGGAATCAAAGATCACAAAGGCCACACCGTCCCATCCTGACTGTGGAATCCCGATTGCGTTCTCTGTATCGGCTCGTGCGGTGGGGTCGTCGTGGTACTTGCGATTGTGTTAGCACATAGCAGCCTCGCGGGGAGGAAGTAGATACCTGTTCGTATCTTAGACAATGCTTTTTCACCATAGCAATCTGCATAAATTTCTCTGCATGAGGACCCCGCCAGTACTCGTCGAATTGTTGTTTTGTCAGATCCTCCTTTCGCTTAGCGAAGATGAGGAGTTTGACCGGGGCGATACAAGATAGTGTCATTGTCGGATACCAGGAAATATATTTGGATTTGCGAGCTACAATAGCTGATGTAGGTGGATAAAATGAGAAAGAAATGGGTTGATGGAAGTCAAAACTTCATATTTCTGCATGTAATATGTTCCTGCGACTAGCCACGTAGGTGAGGGGAGGGGCATCTCAACCCCGCTTTGCGGCAGGGAAATGGAATTCAAATCCGCTAGTTCCCTCCAATCAATTTAACAACCTTGGCCATAGGAGCCATCCAATTATATTTTGGAAATTGGGCAGCTAATAGGAGTTCTCTCTTCTACTCTGGGGGGCTTCAATGGTTGAAGTCAATCCAATCGTTGCTTTGTTGATCATACTTAGATGGCAGATACTCTGTTTAGTCCTACAGGTAAACTAAATACTTTTCAGGCACTCCATGTAGGTTCTTTTGGTCTAAACTTTTCAGAAATGTCCGCAGATCTTGGCTAGACGACATCTCAATGCTAGCAAACCTCTTATCGACTGGAGTGCTCGAGCTTCGCCGCTTAACTGACCCTGTGTGTAATTCATTAAATTTGTGCCCTTGGAGTTAGGCCTCTAGGGGGAAAGCTCAATTAATTACGACCTCACCGATTTGCTCGTATTGCACGAGGCTGATCAGATCTATACGGTATGGTTGAATTCTAATCAGTAACCCTCCCTAGACTGTAGTGATATGCAAGACTGTTCACCGCGAAATAATACAGAAGAATCATCGTAATGGCTGGTAATATATTCCGCTTATTGCTACTAGGGTCAAAGATATACGTTGACTACTAGTACGTGATTAATCCTATCTCTACTAAATTTCCTAATCTAGAGATACTGCTATTGAATCAATGAACTTGCAAGAAGTGCATCTATCTCATTCTATCTCATTTATTTCATGATTCCTTAGTTTTGTACAGGTGTATCGATGGAAAAGGGAGGAGAATTTTCGAGGCAGGTGTGGCATAGGAGGAAGGTGCCATGTGCCACCTGCCACCATCCCATCTTCTTTTCATCACATTTTCCCTCCTTCAGCATCGCCTCCTTCATCCACTCTACTTCCCAATGATTATCACCGTTCTGGTTCGATTGGCTGCATTTGCGGTGTTTGTTGGCTTCCTCGGCATCACCCAATGCCCCGACGAGTCTCGATACCGCAGTTCCTTCAGGACATGGCCTCCCTGGGACTCGACCTTTGACTATGTGGTGGTCGGTGGTGGAACTGCAGGAATCACCATTGGCTCTCGCCTGGCTCAGAAAGGCTTCACTGTCGCTGTGCTCGAAGCAGGTGACTACTATGAGATCACCCACCCGGTTTCTCGGGTCCCTGGCGCGGCAGCTATTGGCATCGGTGCTGATGTGAAAACGGCAACCAACGTCGACTGGAAGTTTGTCGCGGAGGCTGTCCCGGGGGCAAGTGGTCGTGACATTCACTACGCCCGGGGAAAATGTGTGGGCGGATCGTATGTCTGGCTCGTCCAACTGCGATCGTCAGGTTTGCTAACGGTTCCTGTGAAGTTCGGCCTTGAACTACATGATTTATCATCGGTCAGTTTCCTCCGCCCTTTAATTGTGGGTTCAGGCTGACAGTATCAACAGTCCCCCTCGAGGTGCCATGGACAAATGGGCAGAGGCTGTCAACGATCCCAGTTACACATTCGACAACGTCCTCCCTTACTACCAGAAGACAGCAAGATTTACCGATCCCGACCCCCAATCAGGGAACGTCAACACCCCTTACAACAAGTCTGCTTTCTCACCAGTCGGTTCGCCGTTGCATGTCTCTTTCCCCCGATATGCGATGCCCTTTTCCAAATGGGTTCAGAAGGGGATGACAGCAATGGGCATCGTGGAGGCACAAGACTTCAACAGCGGGACGCTGATGGGCCATCAATTCTGTATGATGACAATCCGCCCATTCGATCAGACCAGAAGCAGTTCTGAGGCTGCTTTCCTGTTGTACGATAATCATGTGGAGAAGATGACTATTTATCAGAACACATTGGTCAAGAAAATCTTGTTCGACGATCAGAAGCGGGCCATGGGGGTGAGGGCTAGCCAGTGGTGGGACTTCACCATCAAGGCAAGGCATGAAGTGATCATCTCAGCCGGTGCCTTTCAATCTCCGCAACTTTTGATGGTTTCTGGCATCGGTCCAGCGGGTACACTGATGGAACACAATATCCCAATCATTTCAAACTTACCAGGCGTTGGTCAGAACCTGTGGGATCATGCGTTCTTCGGTCCATCTTACCAAGTCAAAGTCAGCACGTTCTCGATGCTAGCTCAGAGTTCATTCTGGCTTGCCGAGCAAATTGCCAGCTATGGCTTCTTCCATAATGGAATGTTGACAAATCCATCAACCGACTATCTTGCATTCGAAAAGATCCCCCTCCCATGGCGGCCATCTCTTTCTGTCGAAGCCGAGCGGGATCTCTCCTGGTTCCCCGATGACTGGCCTGAGGTTGAGGTAATATCAAACCCCGCCAGCTTGCAGTCAGTCGCCGAAAGCTAACTTCACCTCAGTATCTTGCAGCATCTGCCTACGTGGGAAACTTCTCCGACCCCTTCAACCAGCAGCCAGCATGGCCTAATCAGTACGCCACCATCATCGGATGTCTTGTCGCTCCAACGTCCAGGGGAAATGTGACTATTCGTTCTCCTGATATAACGGACCTTCCAATCATCAATCCGAACTGGCTGGACACAGAGGCGGATCAGAAGCTGGCGGTATCGACCTACAGGCGTGTCCGGGATACTTTCCAGCACCCTTCAATGAAGGAGGTTGTTGTCGGACAAGAATACTTCCCCGGAATGAAGCATCAGAGCGACGCAGAGCTGCTGGTGATTATCCAGAAAACAGTTATGACGATTTTCCACGCGTCCTGCACGTGCAAGATGGGCACCAAAGATGACTTGACCGCCGTCGTCGACAACCGAGCGCGAGTCTTCGGGGTTACAAATCTTCGAGTGGTCGACGCCAGTGCTTTCCCCTTTTTGCCGCCAGGTCACCCACAGTCAACTGTTTGTAAGTGCTTCCGTCTGTCCATGATTTTTTTTTAACGATGCTGACTTTTCAAGATATGTTGGCAGAAAAGATTGTAGACGATATTATCAACAACCAAACCTAATCCGGGTGGACATCTGGGCTTTTATACTTTTATGAAGCAGAGAAAATCGACTATTATAAGGATTAGACAATATTCACTTAGAAGGTTATGGAGGAACCAAAATGGACCAAATACACCACTAGGCCAAAAAGTGCACACACACAGTTTAGTGCCTGTACACTGTATTATTCCATTCCGACAATACCATCGGGCCTAGTGGCTGAGGTATCGCTTCGAGGGCCGGTGGGCATTATCGGACTTAACAGATCGGCCGAAATACATCGGATATTGCACGTAACTGGTTTCGAGGATGACACAAGGTCTTGATACCACTGTCTGGCGCTGAATAATACCTCCAAAATCATCCCACTCTTCTTGTTGATTTGAACATCGAGCCCGAAATTCTTCGGTTCTTCCGATGATCTACGGCTATGATTACGTCATGACCTCATACTACTACCAAAAGATGATTGACCCCTACGGGCTATAAATGCACACGCTGGCTTGTTACGATTTATCTCCGGAAGCAAGAATCCTTCAAGTCTTGATAAAAAAAACCCCCCTTCGACCTATCCCACGCGAATAAAATCATGTCAGAGACAATCAAGACCGTTAGCATCACAAATATTGCGTGGAAGACCGCTGCCGATATCCACTTTCCACCCAACTTTGACGAAAAGAAGAAGTACTCCGCCGTCGTCTCCGCCCACCCCATCGGCTCCTGCAAGGAGCAGACGTCGGGTAATATATATGGGAAAGCAATTGCGGAGGCGGGATTTGTGGTTGTTACTTTCGACGCTTCTTTCCAGGGCGCCTCAGGTGGCGAACCGCGCTTTATCGAGGACCCCGAGTTCCGCGTCTCGGACTTCCGTTTTGTTGTCGACTACATCCAGACACTTCCTTATGTCGACGCAGAGCGCATTGGCGTGCTCGGCATCTGCGGTGGGGGTGGCTATGCCATCAATGCAGCCATGACGGACTACCGCCTTAAGTGTTGCGTTGGTATCACGCCCGTGAACTTTGGCCGACTCTCCCGCGAAGCCTTTGGCAATTTCGACCCTGTAAGCTCACTAGAGAAGATGGCAAAGCAGCGAACTGCTGAGGCACAGGGTAGCCAGCGTCTTGTCATCAATCTGCTGCCCCCATCTGTTGATGATGCAAAGAAATCGACCACAGACATCGATGTTATCGAGGCGACCGAATACTACAAGACCGCCCGCGGCCAGGCACCAAACGGCTGCACCAGCGGTCTTTTTTCTTTCAATAGCGCCGCTCTCGCCTGGGATGCCTTCAACCATGCAGAGGTACTTATGACGAAACCGCTTATGGCCGTCGTCGGTGACAAACCCGGCGGCTTCGGCGCCTACCGTGACGCCCAGGAGATTCATGGGCGGGCTGGCTCCAAAGAGAAGCGCATCGTCGTGCTACCGGGTGTTTCGCATTATATGCTTTACGACAAGCTCGAAGCTGTCAAGCCAGCACTAGACCAGGTCATCCCCTTCCTTAAGGAGCACCTTGGTGACGCTCGGTAGATCGGAACCTTCGCAGTTCAAGATGAAATGAGTACGCAAAACGAAATGCTACAACCTATTTGTACCGTGCCAGGTTCTCTAACTTTATGGAAATTATAGCATTAGGCTATAATCCAAATATCTTAATTAGACACAGTAATAAAAATTTTCCGACGCATTGCCCAGACTAGAAAAATTCTCAAGCCGGGGGTGATTGAGTAAAATGGAACATTTTACTAATTAGGGGTTTCAAGGAAACATGATTCCTCTAGCGATCGATAATATTATCTTGGCCGGTCTTCAAACCAACTCGAATTGTCGAAAGAATTGTTTAGTTCCCCTCGTCCTGGCTGTTCAGGGCCCTGTGTTTGTCCTGAATTAGTAACCAACTTCAATGTACCTGTTGGTCTTCAGAGATTACGATCTCTAAAGATATTCGTTTCAATGCGGAGGAAATATGGCAAAAATATGGCAAAAATGCGCCCGCCAAGTCAGCTTCGCTTGCTGTTTCATTTTGGACCGCTACTCGTGCCCTGCCGACCGAGTATCGCAGAGATTATTAATTGTACTTGTTTCCTGAACAGAACATCCCTTCAGTATTATTATAGCGGTTATACTGGAACTCTTACTTCGTATGTACGCAATAAAACACCAGCATGCATCCTCATCACGGATCCGCCTTCCAGATTATCAACTTCGAGTTCCTCCTCTTCCATCGCCGCTAGTCATGAACATACCAATCCATGAGTTGTCCTCACAACTCTTATACAATTCCTCTCGGGTGCAATCTTCTACACCGCATTCTTTCTTTGGATTTCGGACCAAGTGCGCTTCTCATCCCTCAGCGCAGACTTGGCCCAGTAAGTTGTAATGACCGCCCAAATACCAGCCCAAATCCATGGAATCGTCCATCCTATCAAATTGAAACAGAAAGTGTCAGCTGGGTTCATCTTTGCGATATGTAATAAGGATCTGACTCATTTTGTGGATGGCAAGGTGGGACGTTTAAAGGATGCGTGAAAGACGAAAGGGAATGAATCGTTAACTTACCAAGACCGAAAGCAAAGGTATTGGTGTGAGCCTTGGAAATTATGGTTATCAAAAGAATGCCCATAATAAGACCACCAAATCCCCAAAACCAGTTGAGGGTTTCAATTAAACGTTGAAATCGGAAACTGGCTCTATATCTCTCCATCAAAGCCGAGCGGTATGATCTGCCTCTACCCCCATCTACCGCAACGACATCTTCGATGATGGTTAAGATACCGGGACGAAAGACTGTACCTGTGGGAATGGAAGAGACAGGGAATGGCTGTCGCACGCCGAGCTTTGCCAAAACTCCGACTATGACGAGGGTGAAGCCAACTTGAACAAGCAAAATACACGGAGGCAAAGCCGCCATTCGTACACTTGGAGGTTCATGTGTCAAGCCGATCACGATAATGATCGTAACAAGAACAAAGCCGAGAAGATAGTTCCAGTGGAAGAAGTCGAACTATATCAAAAAAAATTCGGAATTATGTGTCAGCTGATTTTCTTTATCATTCTCTATGTTTTTGGCAGATTGTTGAACCTAGTATAACAGGAATAAGGATTTGAAAAGGCAAAGGGGAAAAAGTAAGAAAAAAATCAAATCAAATCGAAACACAGCACTGGACAGAAGGAGGGGTAGCATACCATCCAACGACTTTCTGAGGTAGCGGGTCGGCAGTTTGATGTCCGCTTGAGTAGTTCCCATGTTCGCACGCCTAGCGATAGCAAAGTTGACACTCCTAGCACGGCACTAGCCACACTCAGGGCTAATTCGAGGTAACTCCCAGTCAGTCCTCATAGAAACAAAAGTTATTTAGAGAAGTAAGTTGAGCACGTACCAATTTTGTCTTCCAGGTCTGCCGCCCAGTGTAAAGTTGGATAAAGCACCAACGGAGCTATACAGGATGTGAGTAATATGAAGCCCCAGTTTAGGGCAATCTTGAGTTTATGCTCATGGAGATCAAGAGGCAAGGGAGGGGGGCCCTCAATATCTGCTGCCAGATAGTCTTCCGGTGCAATCATGGTATGTTGTTCACTTTCGTTTGAGGCAAAATCGCTGGAGCGCATGTTGAAAAAGTAAAGGCTGAGTTCTCAGAAGTGGTATACGAGTCGACTTTAATACTTTTCCACCTGGGCAAGGCTGAGCACAAAGCAAATATAGGCTTCCTCTGCAATGCTCATTTAGCAACTCCCAACACAAGGGGGTTAGATTCATGGTCCACGCCAGCTGAACGCTTCGCTCGAAATTACTGGAAATTGCCATTCATGTTTCTATTAGAGTAACTAGTGCATATCACGCGGGAATTCAGCCGCACAAAACTAAACTTGTTCAAGGTATATACCGCGTAGAGCGACAAATATCTTTGCTTGGGCGCACAGCTAGCCCAAACATCAGAGTCAGCACAGCAAGAGTTTGTTCCCGCCCCCACCCAACCCTGTCCATGGCGGCCAGTCCACCATACGAAAGCAAAATAATTCTATATATGCTTTCGCCTATCTAGGAGTAAAATTGCGCCTTGTTCATGTTCAATCGCAGAGATCTGCATCACGCTCTTCAACGATCCAATCATGCTTTACCCTGGCGCCTACGTATTTGATCTCAAGTGCACGGATAACTCGTTCGGAATTGACGCTAAACTTAATAGAGAATCAATTTGCGCATGGCTTCAAGTTGGGCTTGGGATATGGATGGTATATGGCGCTCCAACAGCCGTAATCGACCCAGTGTTTCTGCCCGGGGACGACAGCGTCGCAAAATTACTAGTGTTCCGTATACAAATTTAGACCTGTTTGGTATACCAATGTCATGCCACATTAGTGCTTTCTACTAAGAACTACAAGGTTCAGAAAAGGTGTCGCAAGTTATGAGATAATTTGTGGCTTCCACAAGAATAAAATCAGTTTCCCCTAGTGCTGGTTTGGCCTAAAGGGGGGCGACCCCGCAAGCACCCCGGCAAAAACGGTCCCTCCCATAAGAATGGAAGATGCGTAAATGTAGATAGTTGCTGCCCCATAGCAATCGGAGTGAGTATTCCAGCAAGTGTCTGGCTTTTCAGGGTCTTCACGGGAACTCAATGTGGAAGAACTTGAAGGGGGTCGAAAGGACTGGGAACGCTGCGATGCCCAGCTTGCCTAGAATGAGCTAGGAAGGGCGATCTTGAGCATCACTTAGTAGGGAGTTTACCTCAACAGCAAGGGAAGTCCATGGATCCAAAGCGAAACGCAGCATCATCAGGATGTTAAAAGAGGCCGATATCCGAGTGAACGTTTTAAGGCTATGAATGCCTCCTTCTTTGCAAAGCTTTCTGTAAAAACCCCGGAAATGTCGTTGCATCTGGCCATCAAGCCATTTAGTAGCTTTGCTTACGCTAGCGGATAAAGTTTTATGCAGCCTCACGACCCGAGAGGCAAATGCAACCACCACAAAGATTAAGGATATATAAAGTTGTTATGTCCTGCATATCGTTCCCAATATAGATCTACTTTGTTCGTTACACACACATACACTCCTGTATCTCGAGTGGTGACTTGCACAGACCCACTTATAAGAGACGAAATTGGCCTTCGACGGAAAAAGTGAACACAAACAGTATGTATGCGGTTATCTGAGGCGTATAGTATTCCTTTGGGCGGAGTGAGTATGAAACGGCGATCACCTATAAATATGGGCCGTCAATACTACTCAACATTACTGTTTTAGTTGAGAACGCGTTTCTTATTACTAGATTTGACCATAACTCTAGGAAATACGACCGACAATAGTACGCCTTCTATGGGACGATTTGCGTTGGAAGAAAACTCAGTTTGGTAGTGAAGCTCTAGATTTTCCTCGGCATTTGATATCATAGAAGGCTATCACTAGAAGTCACTACAGGGAAAAAATGCGAAAGTCGTCCATGGGCAAGAAAGGAATTAGTCAACAAATTTGTTAGAGGGATTATTTAGAAAATGAAATGGGAGTCATTGAAAATCAATTCTGTGGAGCTATTGGAAGGTTTCATTCAAGGAAGTCTTTGAAGGGTATCACTACAAGGAACTGTTGGAAGATATCATCAAAAAACAATCAATTAAAGGCAGTCGCTAAGATAATAAATTCTAAATTGTCGTTGAGAAGATCATTTTTTAGGACCATTAAAGGAAAGAATTTTAGGTAGTCATTGAAGTTATTAAATCAAAGATGCGTTGAAGAAATAATTAAATTAATATCGGGGAATTCCAATTGAAGATCGTTACTATAACTGTACCACTTTAGGTGGCGCAGTCACGACGGTGAAGAGATTGGCGGAGGCTGGGGCCAATATTGATGCCATGGACAACGCGGGTCGTACAGCCCTAGAGCACGCGGACTTCGATGGCAACAGGACCATCGCAAAGTTGTTGCGAGATTGCAGGTCCACGCCATCGCAGCTGAGTTGAGGATGTACAAATACAGAGTATGGTTTTCACGCCCTCCAGCTCGCCCAGCTCGCTCAGCTCTCGCAGTTCTTGCAATTTTGGGGCAATGGGGCCAAATTGTCAGGCTAAGGCTGCACTAGCGCTGGGCTAATATGAGCTGTACACACGATGGCCAATAAAGACCCGCCCGAATGGCTTCTCCGCTGGATTTGTTTCCGAGAAGGCACCTGAAACTGCAAGGAAAAAGGAAACTGCAAAATGCCTCTCTTGTCGATGCTTGGTGCTCGGATCCAATTCGTCCCCTAGCAGGTCAGCGGTGCTGATCGTTGCTGATCAGCCTCAGAGCAGACATCGCCCCCCTGGTGTCTCCCATTTATGCGTTATTTGGCCTTCAAAAACTGCTTCATTCACTGAAAGGATCTCTCCGAGATCTCCAACAAGACTACTACCACGCCCTTCAAATTGAATATCCTCCCACTTTCGTGCATACATTCCTGCGTGTGATAGGGCTGACTGTGGTTCCCCACTGCTACTGCTTCCGAAACAGGTAGCTTTGCGCGCAAGTGTATAATTTTCTTCCTGCTCTCTTTGACGCCTTCCCTCGGATCGGGATGGTGGGAGTACCAGGCAGATCTGGTGGATGCGCAACTTGTCGCAGGAGAAAGAAAGGCGTACGTTGAACCCTGAAGCAAACCGTCGGCCTCGAGCCTCTCCCTCGTATAAGCTCATTCTGATACATATGGGCATCAAACAGTGCGACAAAGTCACACCATTTTGTGGCCAATGCGTTGTGGCTGGGTTGGTGTGCGAAGGCTATCGTCGTCATCATTCCGTGTGGGTCAACTCAACATACAGCGAGAATGGCAAGTCTCCTAGCATTGTACACACTCACACAAGCGGCCCACCTACCATTACCTTAGACGACTCCCTCATGAGAGCTACCAGAGAGGACCGCTATGTAGGCCTTTATCTGGCTGCCTTTCTTCCAAACGGCCGCCTCTTGTCGCGGGATGCCTCATACATATCCTCTGCGGGCTGGCTAAAATACCATAATGCACTATGCCGCTCTGAGAAGACTCTGCGCTTCATAACGCTCGCACATGGCTTGTCAATGCTGGCAACGAGGGATAACGATAGTCAATTGAAATTCAAAGGCGTCCAGGCTTACCGCATGGCGCTGCAGGAAATGCGCAAGGCAGTGCAGGACCCGCAAAGATCCACTGGAGATGGACTTTTGGCAGCTGTTCGGCTTTTTCGCTTCTACGAGGTATGTATTGCTTTCACATGTCACTCCTGAAAGATAATCAGATTGCTCACGTTACAAGATTCTATATGGTGCTGAGACAAATGGATCAAATAGAGCAAACCCCACAGCCCAGATCAAGGGCTACTATGCCCATACTGAAGGTGAAATGGCCTTATTCACGAATAGAGGTTGCGATAGCAGATGGAGCGAAGCGGGAAGGTACTTACTTGCAAGTGGCCGTATTGTATCAGTAAGGTCAAACACCAGATTGTGTTAATGGATCGGCGATGTTGATCTGTCAAAATCTAGTTCATTTTCAGCGTTGGCCGAAGACAGCGCTCCACATTCGACGATGGTCGATGGATGACAGTTCCCTGGAAAGACACAAGAAAGTCACCTCTTGAGGAACTTACTGATATCATGGTCCAAATCCCCAGCTTATTGGAAGAGCTAGACGCCATTCGAGCATCCCCTATTGAAAAGCGTTGCCCACAGGCGTCAGATAACTTTCTCAAAAATTGCTCTCGCTTGGAACGACAATTACTTGCATGGAGAAATACCATGGCAGATGATTTGGGAACCTACGATTACACCCAATCAGACAGTACCCTTCCACTGCCGCAAGATGATAGAGATTATCCAGTGCTGCATATGAGCTTATTTTACTGGAGCTGCTCGATTATCCTCTACACCACGATTCACATCGCCTCGAACGAGGCGATTCTGAACCAAGTTAAAGTTTACTGTTCTCCGATCCCGTTCTCCTCTCCGGGAAACTCCAACTATCATGACGAACGAAATCCTACTTTGCACGCTCACAGAATCATCCACGCTTTGTCCTTATGCTATAGGCCTCAAGCAGGTGGCTATGCAGCGCTTAGTTCAACATTTCCGCTGGGCATGGCCGTCCGTTATCTTCTAGTTGCTCATCTTTTCCCCCACAAAGATAACTCTGGAGATACGGAATATGAGTTTTTACAACAAGCTCTGTCGCAGCCTTTCATGGGGGCGTATATCGCGCGCTTTATTAATCATCTACAGCAGGTAGACACACCCGCCAAATCGCTTAAGGAGTTGCCAGGGTGGCATGGGACGGAGTTGAGGGCTATGAGATGGTGGTTTGGGCCTTCTGCTGAGATTGAGTTGGGGGATTATAGAGAATGAGACTAAACATGACAATTTTTAATTTTAGATATGAGCTCTCCCATGTTCGTACGAGAAAGTGGAAACATACTAGGTACATTTGGCTATGATCTGCATTTTAATCTACCAAAAAAAAAAAAAAACATAGAGAGCATCCATTAGGAAAAGCTGAATTCAATCTGACTCTCCAAATCAATCATCAGAGCCCTGGAGCCAAATTCATGCAGATTTACACTTCCCTACTTCCTCGTTGAATACAAAACTCCCTGCTCCGAGTCCCGCGTGGTATCGGAACAGGCACTGTAATGCATAAATGTTTCTTATCCACCTCTGTAATTACCTCTATTAATTGAATCCATTTATTGTCTTGCTATATCGAAATTGCGGCCTTGTAACACATGGGCTTCTGATATGACTAGTAATTAAATGCTTGGTCTCTCCTCCTCAGTTTTCGTATTTGTACGCCGACATATTCACTACGCTTTTCACTAATCATTGTTTTTCTCATCAAAGCAGATACATAGTCCGGCGACAAGTGCCATGTCCACACCAGGTGCCACAATCACACTATAATTGTCTTTTCCAAAGAACATATGACGAGCAGTAAAAAGCTTCCTGGAAATACGAGCCACAGTTTCGCCAGTCTGTTCTTCGACAACATTGGCAATGTGGTCCATCCAATTTCCGCTCATTATCAAGGTTACTTCATTAGCATTCAGGTCGGTAAAGGTGGTAGTGGCTTTGGAACCGATAACTAGCATGACAGTCAGAACTTCAAGTTATATACTACTAGTAGCAGTAGGGAGGACTTAATCGTACTAAGAGATAAAACTTACTTTTATGACTGTTCTTGACTTCACAAATCTTGTTTCCATCGGGTTCCTTTATCACGTAGGTGGTATGGATATGCATATGTTCTTTGCAAATATCAAACAGGTGATGGCCTTGCATGTCTTCGACTTTCTTGCGCCCAGAAAAGGATGGCCAGGCGCCGGTCACCTTCAAAAAGGGTGCTCCATTTTCAAACTTGATTTCAAAGCTGTCGCCAGATAGAGAGAAAATTCTTTCTTTTAACACTAATGTTTGTGGCTGGGTTGCAATGAATTGTTCGAACAGTACCACAGGCTTAGACACTGGATAGAGACTGAGTTGAGACATGACGAAGATGGGCTTCGGCCAAATTATTCAAAGAAAACCAAGGATGAAAGAGCCAATTTTCGGAAATCACTGCTTATATTATTTGTGTGCCGCCTCGAAGTGCATACAACTGAGGCTGAGGGCGTTTAAAGGGGCTAGCCCCATTGGGTTTCAAGTTGCGCTTAGTTAGTTTCGGCCCCACCAAATTAACTTCACCGACAGCAGAATGTCCTCGACTACTCTTTGACATTGGTGGATATGCGGCTCTAGCCTCGCAAAGAACCAATCCCGCCGTTCTTGCTAAGTTTGGAAAAAGCGGATCTTCCTGTTTGATGGGTAAAATAGACTTCGTAGAGACAGCAAGAGCAACAGCAACAGCAATAAGCTTGTCCTAGTTGAACCCACACGTAGGTTTTTCAAAACGCTCCCTAGCTTTTCGTGACGAGGCAAAAAATCACTAGTAGTTTAACTCAAAGACGCAAAAGAGACAATGCCGATTGGTTAGAGAGATTGGACGCTTTCGGGGCTCCGGCGGAGGGGATAAGTCCTTCTGTGATAATTTCTCGGGTGAGACCTGGCTAATAGAGGTGTTGCAAGGCATGGCTTCTCGAATTGGTCTTTCTGATAGAATCTTCTTACTTCGGCCAAGCTATACTAGGGCGTTAATCAAGTCAATACACCGTGCTATATCCTTAGTCATAGAAAGATCTTGGTAAGATATCTATATTAATTCTGCTACTTAATAGCGTTGTTTAAGGTGATATATAATCCTTTCTAGATTATATATATTAATAGTAGTAGAGGTCAGAATTACTCCTAAGGGCCTATAGGTTCAGTCTATTTTGTACGGAAAAAGCGTTTTGTTCATTCATCTCTTTTAGAAGTCGCCTCATAGCAGTCGTAAAATCACCACATCTCCTCTAAATACATCTGGTTCAAAGTATCAAACATATTGTAATCACTCGGCAGACAATCCGGAGAGAAAGCAAAGCCAAGATTATTAGCGAAAAGCTCATCCGAGTTCGGTAAACTTCCAAACTCGACAGGATTAACACCATCGAAAGAAGAAACATCGGGCCGAGTATGATTTTGATTTTGATTAACATGATGGGGGCCAAGCGGGTTTTCAAAACGAAGAGCAAGGGGGTTCTCAGGCTGCATATTTTTCGTATCGAAAAGACCATCAAAGATCTCAAGCGGAGGGGCATTAATATCCCAAGAAAAATTCGAATCAGCAAGTTGAGAAGCCGCCTCATAAGCGGCGATATCACATTTCAACGGCGGGGACGAAATATGATCTGATCCGAAACGCTGGGTATAAATCTTCTCGAGATTGCGACCGATTCGCTTAGCGATATTCCATGATGTGGATAATTCCTTCAGAACCTGAAGACATAATGACACCGCGACATGGGGGGATAAATTGCGACTCCCATCTTCGCAGGGGGTAGGTTTTAACTTGTTCTCCACTGTACAGCAGTTCTCGATTATAACCATGGCGGCAGATAAGGTGCAATATGTAGCGGTGACGGGACTCATTTTGAAGCTGCCAAATGTTTGTCTGTATTTTTGCATTACGATGCACATTGCGCGGATCGAGGAACTGCAGCTTGCGAGGGCCTTTTGGGTTCGTGAGTGGTCAGGGGATTTTTCTTCTGGGGTTTTTGGTTGACTACCGTCTGGTTGGACGCCGGTGTTGGAGTGTTTGTTTATAAAGGGCCCACAGAGAAGGATGAAGATCGTGTGGTATACCATTGACATAGTGTAGGCATGTGGGAACCTGGAAGGGCCTGATTGTCGGTCGACTTTTAGTTCCGATGGCAAATCGTAGTACCATGTTTTCAGTTCTAGAACGCAGGAGTCGAAGAAGGCGGATCGTTGGTGGGCGTGTAAGAGAGGTCGGGGGGACCAGCTGAGATGGGTTAAGTAGAGGAGCTTGGCTGGAAACGATTTCGGTCGGATTTGGTAACACTTACAGTGAGTGCAGGATCTTCTCGAGGATCCGGCAAAGGTCAATCATCGCCTGATGTAACTTCACGACATCTCTTTGGGAGAAAGCCCGGAGTTGGCCATCACCCTTCGCGGAAGGTAATATTGCGATGGAAGCACATTCGAGGTACGGCTTGTTCACAACACCTTGCGAGTCCTGTTTCAAGAATCAGATATTGCTCGGGGTGGAGAAGAGTCGAAGACATACCAGCAGGGTGCACACTCTCCCTGCATAGCTCGCAGATAGCTTATCGTGGCAATACAAAGCCCAGTAGATTTGCCTTCTCAGTTCGATCTCGATAGGCGGCAGAGACACAGCTCCAGCGAGAACTGCCGGGTCCATGTTGAGGCCCATGTCAAGGGCAAGACGATTGGCCATGCCCTGATGAAGCCAACCAGCCGCATCGGACCCCGTTGCCTGCAGAGAATCGAGTTAGTAACCTGCCTTCCTTACCATTGTATGCAAGGGCAACGTACTATGTAGAACATGCCCATTATAGCCAGTGATTGAATCGTAGTGATCTTGGGCCATCTCAAATCATGTTGTATCAATTGCTCAGCTTTGCAGATAAACATCCTGCCCGCGGTGTTGGGATCATTCGGATCCGTCCGAACTTCCAATCGATCGCAATACCGCGAGCCCATAGCGAGAACGCAGTTCAGTAGCAAAGGACTGTAGTATCGTCCACCACTGGCCATACTTTCTCGGAACAATGTTTCGTTTATCATTTGAAACCACGGTTGCTCCCACTCGAAGTATAGGTCGATCAAGTGAGTTTGAAGTTCTTCTGGTAACCAGGGTTCTTCTAAAAGATTGATATTCCCGGCTACTGGGTATTGACAGCTCGTGGTGGTCAGTTCTGGGCATTCCGGAGTATTTGCAGAGCACCCTGTAGTTGATGGTTCTGTGGAATATGCTTCCTCGACCGGAGAGTCTACATATATCAGCTCAGTCCTGCGTGTAAGGGAAGGGGTTGGATGTGTTTACCATTCGCCGAAGAACGGAATAGCAATCTACCGCTGGTAGGTCCAAAGTACCTGACCTCGCCATCCTGATCGAAATTCAAAGATTCGTCTAAAGTCAATGCACCATCAAAAGCGCCACACAGGTCCTCGACATTGGACCCAGGAGATGCCCACTCAGGCTCAGCTGGTTGATTCGAAATTCCATCTTCCGCCATCAGTTGCGCCACAGAGGCATCTGCATCAATACCATGGGAGTGCAAGACACGTTCCAGCAACTCAATCCGATTTCGCAACATCACTACGTAGGCCTTGGGTGCAGGCTGCCTCCCATCCTCGGCGGTCGAGTACTGGCAGCGGATCCCACGATCCAGACATCGAGAACATGACGGTCGAGTGCCATCGCACTTTACGGAAGGTCAGTTTCCGGGATTCTTTCGGAGGCTGTATACCTTCGGTGATGCGCGACATACCTTGGCTCTTCGCCGACGGCATTCTTCACAGGCGCGGGATGTATACTTCCTCGCCGGCCGTTTCCGTCGAGCAGGATCATCGGCCGGGGTCGTGGAAGACATTCAGTCTTGCTGCATGGGCTAGCCAGTCAGGAATGGCAGTCTCTCCCGTCTGGTGGTGCCTTCAAGTTTGAAATTATATATTCAGTGGATGGAGCGCCGGCGGCCTTGGTATTACAAAGCAACTGATCGGGGTTGACACCTTACGGTTCGGGCGGCAAGTGGGATGGGTAGCCAACGTAGAGTTGGACGGTTCATTTTAGGCCATAAACGATCAAAACGTTCAACGGGTACCTAGGTATAGGTTGAGCTACCTATGTTTACTGTCGAACTAGTGGTATGCAGTGATATATTTGTCATAGGAAATTGGCAATTATCCTCGAGAGTCTTCAATGTTCATTGTGGGAATGCATTCCTCTTGGCTGTTTTAAAATCACATGACCCGGGGTTTCAGAGCTGATATTGCCAGTGCCTCAAACAACTTGAATGTTGATGTTTCGAAACTTTGAACAAATACTGGAAGCTTTTAAAGAATATTTCCCTTCGGGGATACTGGGAATTACCTGGGGTCTCCTCGTGTCGATGCACGCCAGTGAAAGTCTGTTCCCATCTCTAGGCACTTCGAGTCTCCTATGCTTCATGCATTAACTTCAAGTTGGAGATCGCCAGAACTTAAGGAACTGACTTTCTAGGCTTCCCATTGTAGTCAAAAGTGGATGCGTCTGTGGCTGGCCCGCCAAAAGCGAGATCTCATATACCTAACTTGAACCAGCCTCTCTTGGCAGATAAACCCTCCGGATCCACAGATATATATCAAGTGACACTCACACATCAGGCAGAACAAAAAACAGAGATATTCCACTACGATCTACTACCCAATGCAAGGACAACCCACGCCGGGTCTACATTTCCATCGAGGTTCGATTAGCCTTCAATATTGACATCACCCCGACCACGGGATATACTGTTGGTCCGCTGGACGGACCAAGCATCATCCTTGACCGGGGAAAGACCCGGGGATCAAGGACGTGGGGCAGAAACATGATTCACAGAAATACGTAATAGGATCTACACTTACGAATTGACTCGGTTCCCCTCATACTCCTGCGGTCCTCCAGCGGTCCGCTCATGCAGCTCCCAGCCCACTTGGGAGGATTGCTGCGTTCCCACGAAATCCACCCCTCCCCCACAGAACAACAGCACAGAGGCAGATCCATGCAGGACGGCAGCTCACCAGGCCTGATTGGGCCCCAGAAGGGTGGAGAGAAGGAGAAGCATAAAGTTTACTCGGGGAGTATCGCCAATCCGCTGGCATTGCCTGGGAGGTATGGATGGCGTCGGTCATGGGGAAAATGGGGGTGTGCGCCCATGGCTTTGAGCCCACTGCACACATCCATGTTGTCGCAAGCCTCAAGCCCGAAGGAATGAAATGGAATCCCTGAATCCCTGCCCTCGAGAGGTGAAAAGCACGATCTTTGAGAGCATCAGGTGACTACCCCGCAAACCGGGGGTGAAGAAACGGTGGAGACGAGATCGCCCACGGTCCACAAGTCCACAAGTCCACACAACAAATGCAAATGCACAACTTTGGGCACTTTCACTTTCACTTTGGCATTTCACTTCCCCCCCTCCCCCCAACATTCCGGATGGAGATCCTTTCCTTGCTGTCCTCGCTCCCCCTCCATCCCAGACGGATATGAATCATGTTGACCAGTAAGGGACCGTGGGACGAAACAGGCCGGCCTGCGTGGTACAAGTGGACGGTGCAACGGGGTAGTTCTGGCTGTAACAAAAAAAGCAGAGAGCAGAGAGCAGTGTTGTTATGTAATTGTTAAGCCCACTTACTAGGTTAGCAACGTTTTTGGTAGGAAATCTGCAGGGCCATGGGTCCATGGGTCCATGGGTCTGGTCTGCTCTCGTGCTCTCGTGCCTCGAGGGGACCCTTTCGAGACAAGCGAAGTCTCGTGAAACAGATGGTGGCGTCCAACGGGGGTGTGATGGTGTCCTAGTGCAGCGGAATGACATCCTAATGTGGCTGCGCGGCATGAAGGGATCGGGCCCGCTGGGAATCTGGCAATTTACCAGCTGGTTCTGGCTCCCACGAGATTGCTTCTTTCTGTCTCTGTCTCTGCCTCTGCCTCTTATCTCCCAGGTGTCGCATAGCTGCAGAGCTGCAAGCTGGAAAGCAGAGCTGCCTCGGGGGGTAGAATGAGGCGCAGCAGAGATTCACAGGGATTGGAGAGAGCAGAGAGCAGAGGGCAACAGTAGCCAAAAGTACCAGTAAAAAGTCGGATCCAGACAAGCCCATTTCTGCAGTGGCTATCGACTGCACGTTTGATAGATTGACTCAACGTCATGAGCAAGGAGCAAATCGTCAGATGTGCTGTGTTGGTTTTTGTCCTCGACTGGAATGTTGACATAGACGTAGACATAGATTGAGGAGTGTTGTACGTTAACGCGTCGAATAATCAATGCCGAGCCGCAAAGCATCCATCAGTTCCTCGACTGTCTCTATCTCTCTCGGTCTGTTCCCAGTGATCACTCGTCCCTCGTCTGGTGGTGCAGCGTAGAGTGCAGTGCTGCAGTGGAAAGGCGACCCGCCGCCAATCACCGCCCTCACCTCCTCCCCCTCCCCTCCCCTCTCGTCCTTTTTTCCCCTTCTCTTTTTTTTTTTTGAGCTGGTGCTTATCATCGACATTTTCCTTTCCAAACAACCCTTGGAATTCACTTCTCCTTTCCCCTCCCTGGGTCGGCCTCTAGGGTTGACGTCGATGATCCTTACGCGTCGGCCTTGTCGCGCCTATCCAGACTCCCCGCATACCTGAAGGTGCTCAGGGCCTAAGGTAGACCGAGACTGTCTACTTCCGTTCTCCTCCGTCCTCCGTCCTCCGTCCTTCAAAAGTCGCCCTTCAACGCCCATTCTGGGTATCCGCATTCACATTCGCATTCGCACTCGCAGTGGGATCTTTGATTTCTTACTGTGCGGATGCGTCATGGCCTATTAATGTTGCGGATGAATCGATTGCCTCGCCTGTCCTAAGAGCAATCCGCTCTGCCCGCAGACGGTTCTGCTTGGCTCGAAGCCTGCTCGATCCCTTTATTTCTATCGCATCCGCCACCGTCATAACCATCGATTGCCTGGCCGACCGTGACCCGCGTTGGATCCGGTCGATTCAGTATGTCGGACAATGGCTCACCAAATCCCAAATTCCTCGCGCCTCCGGCCGTGACGGCCTTACGGCAGGAGGCTCGGAACATCAACCCGAAAATGACTAGGAGTATGAGTGATGATATGCGTGAGGAGCGTGAAGACTTGAAGGAGGCTGCCGAACAGACGTTGAATATCATCGTGGATCTCAACCTGGACGGTCGCATCAAATGGGTCAGCCCATCGTGGAGGCAGGTCGTGGGCTCGGCCCCAGAATCAGTCGAGGGCCGCATGATCTCGGACATCTTGCTGGGAAATAAGGATGTCTTTCACGATGCCATGGAGGCCATGAAGGAGGATGACTCGCGTAGTCGGTTCATCCGCTTCTCTGTCCAGATGGGGCCGGACTCGGTCCTCAAAAACGCGCCCGAATCGCGTCCGGCTGATACAGAGGATGGAGCAGAGAAAAAACAAACGGATGAGCCTACGAAGCCTACGGAGCCTGTGGAGCCTTCGCAGGGCGAAGGCGACCAGAATGTGCTCACGATGGAAGGGCAGGGAATCATGGTGTATGAGCGGTCGGACGATGAAGCCGCACACGTATGTTGCAATCCTGGAATTCGTATACACCGTGCAAATGCTGACCTGAAATTGACTACTGCAGACCATGTGGATGCTCCGACCCTTTACCGAACCTAGAGAAGTAACAATCGATCTCCCACCTCAGCTGGTAGAGTCGCTCGGTGTGGGAGCGGAGGTTCTAGCGAACTACCTCACAACGTTGGCGGAAGCAGCAGCAAATGAACCCGACCCAGCGAAACATCCTGCCCCTACCCCGGTGCTATGTCGAATATGCGAACGTCAAATCACGCCGTGGTGGTTCGAAAAGCATTCAGACCTGTGCCTCCAAGAGCACAGGGCGGAGATGGACGTTCAGATCGCCCAAGAGAACCTGAACGAGCACCGACATTCGATCGTGAGAGTACTAGATGCGCTTGAGGCTCGACAGGGAAGACCGTTGGTCGGGAATGATGGGACTGTTATGCCATCGGCGCAGGCAGAGTATAAAGGATTACCGATCGGACCATCCCCAGTCAGCTCGACACCATCATCAGCACCTGTATCAAATATCAACTCCGCACCCGGAACACCGCCTCGCTCGAGAGACCACTCAGCCTCGGGAATCATGGGTCCGAGTCGCCCTCGTTCGTTCACCGTACGACGGCCGCTCGCCCGCATTGTCGAGCTGGTGCTCGATCTCTGCGATACCGCGTTAGAAATCAGCATGCCGGTCATCAGAGAATCATCCCGTCCCGAAAATGTGGAAGAGTTTCGGACGCTTTCGCCGCAATCTGAGTCCAGAATCTCTCAGGTCGCTCAGTGGCAGTCTCCGAGCTCTAACACACTAGAGCAGGAACAGGGCCTGGCAGCCCTCTCAAGTGATACGGAAACCGTCGCCAAGGCCAAAGTAGATGCTGTCGTTCGCCATCGCAAGATCGTTGAATACGCCGAGCGAATTCGCATTGAATATACAGTCCTCGTGGAAGAGTGTATCGCTGCTGCCCTCAGTAAGGCTGAGCGTATAGCTGCTGGCCAGCTCAGCGATTCTTCCTGTTCCGACGAGGATGCAGTCCAGGATGGTACTTATGGCAGTGATTATTCTTCAGCCAGAGAAGGTCCCTTTTCAAAAGACCCAAGCTATGAGTCTCTCCCGTCGCTGGCCCCGGAACAGTCTCAACAACAACCGCCACCACTGCAGCCTGCTGCGCCCGCTTCAGCTCCTGCGCCCACCCCGCGAAAACCGACATCTGCATTAACGATGTCGATGCGCAACTCGCCTGATCGGGGCTTCTTGTCACAAGGCGAGACAAGATCCTCATCAACCGCGGTATCTACTGGATCAAACAGTCCTATGGAATGCCCAACCCCTCGATCACATAAGAGCGCCGCTGGTCTTCTCGGAACATCCCAACCATCTCGTCGTGGGTTGCCTTTGTCAGATATCGATGCGGGAGATAGCAGTGATAGCAGCATGCCTTCGACCTCTGCATTTGCAGGAGCCATGCGGACAGACTCGCCTTCATCTGAACGCAGCCTTGACCGCAAACGCCGGAGCTTGGTTCTCCCGGGCTTGTCTAGTTCCCCTCGTCGCCAGCCTTCTCCAGCTCGGGTCTCTGGTCCTCACTCTCCGTTGCGAATGCCAAAACCTCGACACTCAAACGGCGCGGATAGCCTGCCATCTCCGATCGTCTCTCCATCAACATACGTGAGCGAGTTAGCCCACAACATTCGACACCATCGTCGCCAGTCTTCCGCTACCTCTTCAGATATCACCAAGCCTCCGCCATCGCCTCGCCTACCATCAGTCAGTCAACAGCCACGTCCTGCACCGCCTTCAATCAAGGACTTTGAGATCATCAAACCTATCAGCAAGGGTGCCTTTGGAAGCGTGTACCTGTCCAAGAAAAAGTCGACTGGCGAATATTATGCAATCAAGGTTTTGAAGAAGGCAGACATGATCGCCAAGAATCAAGTCACCAATGTTAAGGCCGAGCGTGCTATCATGATGTGGCAGGGGGAGAGTGACTTCGTCGCTAAGCTCTATTGGACGTTCTCAAGCAAAGAATATCTCTATCTCGTCATGGAGTATTTGAATGGCGGCGACTGCGCCTCGCTCGTCAAGATTTTGGGTGGTCTCCCGGAAGATTGGGCCAAGAAGTACATTGCCGAAGTGGTTCTTGGTGTTGAGCACCTTCATAACCGTGGCATTGTTCACCGTGATCTCAAGCCGGACAACCTTCTGATCGACCAGACAGGCCACTTGAAATTGACAGACTTTGGTCTTTCCCGTATGGGTTTGGTCGGGCGACAAAAGCGAGTTCTGAAAAGCCCCAACGAGTCTGCTCCCGACTTGCTAAAGCAAGGCCCGTTCCCTCGTGCCATATCTATTGCCTCATCCCGCTCAGCATCGTTTGACTTCCAAGCGGGCTCGCCTGGCTCTACACCGTTGATCACCCCGGATCCTGGAACCAGCGTCGGTCAACCTTCTTATTTCAGTCTCAACCAGAGTGGTCTAAACCAAAATGCCCTAAACCAAATTGGACTCAGTCGGCAAAGCTCTCGCCGTGCATCGGGCTATCGCAGCGATAGTGCAGGGAGTGACAGCTTGAACGGAATGTTCAGAACCTTCTCGCTCAATGATCCTGTCAACGAACCCCCAGCACCTTCGCCAAGTATGCTGTCAAGTAGTCTGGCCGAAGACGAAGCACACAGTGAGGCGGGAGAGTCTCCCCTTCTTTATCCGTTTCAGCCTACGTTTAGCAATTCGATGATACACAACACACCGCCCCAGCAGAGCATGTTGCCTCCTGTTATGGCCCTTTTCGACCCGGAAGACCATGATCGACGATTCGTCGGAACTCCTGATTACCTGGCTCCTGAGACTATCAACGGTGTCGGGCAGGACGAAATTAGTGATTGGTGGTCCTTGGGATGTATAATGTTTGAGTTCATATTTGGATACCCGCCCTTCAATGCGGACACCCCGGACGAAGTCTTTGAGAATATCTTGCGCCGAAGAATCAACTGGCCAGAGGATCCAGACGAGTACACCACCCCGGAAGCCTTGGATCTGATGAATAAGCTCATGACTTTGAATCCGCGTGAGCGCATTGGGGCCAATGTTGGGGAGAGGTTCCCTAATGGTGGAGCAGAGATTCGCGCTCATCCTTGGTTCCGCGATATTCAGTGGGATACACTACTAGAAGACAAGGCGGAGTTTGTCCCCAACTTGGAAAACCCTGAGGACACTGAGTACTTCGATGCACGCGGTGCTACTCTGCAGGCTTTTGCCGAGGAGATGGAGGATGAACCATCACCGCAGATCCCGGCCACAGCAGGGCCGTATCTTGATCGACCCCATGACGCTTTGTTCAAAGTCCGCTCTCAGGTGAATTCGATGAAGCGCCCGTTAATGCCTCTTCACATCCCTCCTCATGTTCGGGATGCCCGCGATTCGCGCAGTCGGAGATTGAGTGAACCTGCGCCGGCCGATGATTTCGGCAGTTTCAATTTCAAGAACCTGCCCATGCTCGAGAAAGCGAATAAAGATGTGATTCAGAAGATGCGGCAAGAGGCAATGCAGGCTCAGCACCGTCAATCAAGCTCGTCCTCGACTGCGCAAGCACCGTTGGCGAACTCTCAGCCTTCCTTGGACGGCAGCCCCCTGCCAATGTCGTTGCAGCGCACCATGTCCCAGAGCAAGGGCAATAATCGGCCATCTTCGCCCTCAAGCCTCAGCCAGGCCAACTCCTCGCCCAGTCGGCCCTCGCAACCATCTTCACCGCTACTGGTTCAATTTAGCACTGGTCATAACCATGAGCGCCGTAAAACATCAGGTTCCTCATCGACCACATCGCACCAGTCGAGCGGAACATTCCAGCCGTCATCTGTGGAACAAAACCGCATGCCAAACCTCAGGCTCGGCTCGGTGGCATCATCCCCCGTCAAAGCTAGTCGTATGCCCGCTCATTCTCCCGACAAGAATCCGTCTTCTTCAAGTCACCGACATGGCAGTGCCCCGGCAAGCCGAGCTCGATCGCAGACGATTGGATCTCAAGATGGCGGTGAATTGTCCTCCTCTCTCAGTAGGGAGTCTTTCGTGCCGTCTCACCACAAGCGACGCAGTCAATTGCTTGACATCTCACCATCTTCCTCGGATAACGAAGACCCTCGTACCAAAGCTCTGCTTAAGGTTCAACGCCGGCGGCAAAGCTCACGACGTATGTCACAGTTCAACGTGGCGGAGGGTCCCTTTTTCCGTCCTTTGGATATTCTGATTTGCGAAGACCACCCTGTTTCACGGCTTGTGATGGAGCGTCTCTTCGAAAAGCTTCGCTGCCGAACCATCACTGTCGCGAATGGGGCGGAAGCCGTGCGCTACGCGCTGAGCGAAGTTCAGTTCGACATTATCATGACGGAGTATAAGTTACCTCAAGTGAATGGTGTCGACTTTGCACGGATGGTTCGCGAGACCCGCAGTGCCAACAGACATACACCGATAATCGCCGTCACTGGTTACCTGAAAGATCTCCCCGAAACGCATAACTTTGATGCGCTTATCCAGAAACCGCCTACACTGTCGAAGCTCACTGAAGCCCTGATCAAGTGGTGCATGTGGAAGCCACCACCCAAGGATTACAATCCGTCGCAGTCTTCTCTCCCGGTACCGATGCCGACTACTCGGCCTAGTACGCAACCGATGGATGATAGCCCTAGCTCGGCATCATCTGGGTTCGTGCCTAACCCTCCTAGTTCATACCGAGGGTCTAGTCGGGATGACTCCATGAGCAGTAGCGTCTTTGGAGATATGGAATCCATCAAGCCGGAGGAAGTGCCTGTCATTATCAGTCGTCATCACGATGACTGGGAACAGGGTAGCGGTGGGCTGGGCATTTCTGAAGATGCTCACCCTGGCAGCCCCGACCCTAAGGCGGTACCTGTTCCTCAGCTTCTTCATGCTGCCACCGCACCAGCCGCTATGGACGGTACTGGTACGCTCACACCACGAAAGCAGCGGTCCAGCGAAGCCATCCGCGCCAAGCGAGAGTCTCTGGAACGCAAGCAATACGAAGGCGCCGAGTCAGGCGACGATGAAGACGAGGAGCTTGGAAATTCTCAATCTCGCCGCAGCCCACCGAGCCGCAGCCGTCGACCCGGCTCCAAGCTCGGCATCGAGATGATGCGCACGAATAGTCGAGGAAGTGTGGTCAGTGGCAGCGAAGAGCTTCTCAAGAAGGAGAGAGAAGCCCTGCGCCGAAAAAGCGGAGAGTTCGCCAGTGGAAGTGACGACGGCTCTCTCGGTTCCCCAGCCAGTACCAGTCTCGAGGAACGTTTCGAGGGGATGAGTATCCCGGAAGAGTCCGAGATAGACGAACAACTGAGTCCCAGGCACTCCCCTCCAGCCGGGCTAGCATCTACATCTCCATCCACATCACCGTCTCAGCGCAATCGTGCTACGCCCGGCCATCACGAAACCTCAATCTACTCGGGTCCGACATCGTATCCGTCCGCATCAAAGGCCAGCTCGGAGAGCCTGAACCAAGGCCAAACGACGCCTCCGTGGGAACTCAGCCGAGGCAATGCCCCGATCACACCGGATGTGAAAACCTCCAGCAGTCTCTTGTCTGCGGAATACAGCTCCGTCGTTGAGACAGATTGGAGTCCGACGCCTGATGCTGAAGCTACACCCCGACCACTTCATCCATCTCCTACTCCTGATGACGAAACTCCTCGTCCGAGTGAGCGATATCGCACGGATCTGTCCACTTCTAAAAGATAGAGCTGCCACCCTTGGTCCTCTTTTTTCTTCTCTTCCCTTCTCTTTTTTCTCTTCTATTTTCTTTTTCACGTTCTCCTAACATACTTGCATCTCCCTTCCTTGCCTTCGTTGTAAACATTTCCTTTGATTCTTGCCCTGTCCAGCGGACATGTCATTATACGCGAATCCTGTCACTGTCACTGTCACGTCTCTTATGTCCCTGTCTCTTGTATGGCCCGGCAGCCAGGCGTTCCGGAATCTGAAGTTCATATTGTGGGAAGTTGGTACCCTAGTTTAGCGATATCAATCGATTAACTTGACCTTCTCCTCTCCTCTGCTCCACTCTCCTCGTTAATGAAATAAACACATCCATCTTCCCCACCATTTAGTCCCTCTCTCACTGTCTCTCACGGACCCTCGGGTACGGCGCTGTCAAGACGAAGATCTTACTCTGTTTGGGCCCGCTCGCTCCTCATGGACGACCCGACGAATGAGGCCGGGCCAATTGCTGCGCCGTTCCAATTGTGCAGCTTCGCCTGGTTTTAGCCTTGGACTTAGTGTTAGCGTTAGTGTTAGTTAGTCGGGTTGGGTGAGTCTGAGTGTACGTGGACTTTCTCATCGGGGCACAGTTGGCCCCGATCAGTGCGATCGATTGGATAGTGTGTCCTTGCACTTGCGTCTTGTACAGCTAGTATATGTACGCATGGCAAACGCAGACACACGCATTGGCACGCGCATTTTCCATTTCCATTTCCATTTCCATTTCCTATTTCCCATTTTCTCGACTTGGTCGCCTCGGACTAGCCTAAGTGACTGGACTGGAATAATCATAATTTTGCACACGGTGGACCATCCGGCCCACCAGTGATATCACCACTTGGAGATCTCGAGATCTCGCATTTGAGGCTTGTTGACTATTAACTTATTCGGACAGGGGCTAGGTCTAGATCTTAGGTAGATGCTCAAGCTGGAATCTAGGGTCTGAATTATATGAAAGATCTAAAATAAAACGCGGGCTGGAGGAGGGTTGAGTATTATTAGCTGCCCCTTTGCCATCGCGCCACCCGGTGGAGACTTGCCAAGCGGTGGCTGCAGGTGGCTTTGGGCATAATTTGCATTTGGATTATCGAGTGCCGATTGGATTGGATTGTACAGGATTCAGTAGCATCACACAAGAAGAGTCTGTGATACTCGACGTGTCCGATGTATACTTCACCACAGCCATGGCGTGGTAGTTACCAACCAACCAGTTCCATACCATATGGAAATGGAAAGGTACAATCTCATATCATATTAATGAAGGAACTAAATTATGCGGTCCAGACCGTCTCGAGAGCGCCCCACCATGGCCCACCGGGTTTCACGTCGTGGCTCTGCTCTGTTCTGTTCTTCTTTTCTCTGCTGGTCAATTTTGCTGCGGCGATCTTTTCGTCTTCTTCTTGTCCTCCTCCTCGTCCCCCTCCCTCGCCCCCCTCAGTCTCTACCATCGAGTTGCTGCTCACCTTCGTTTGAGGCATTTGCCTGTCCCTATTCATTGTTACACTACATTACCCTTTAATACCTGACACATTCCTCTACGGTTGATCCGTAGACACCGATCCTCCCCCACATTCCTTTGGGCCTGGTGCCACCATGTCGAGCCCCGTGGACACCCATAAAAAAACCCTGCACATTCAGGAGCAGCATCAAGAGCAGGAAGGACAAGAGCAGCACCACCATCAGCAGACACAGCGGTCGGCTTTGCACCAGGAATCGCCCACCTCCGACGATGGCACCTACGTGAACGAATCCTCCGGCGAGCGCAACAAAAACAACCTCAAAGTCGAAACGACTTTATACGAAGATGGCCCTCCACCGATGAGCACGCCCTCGGCCCGACGCGAGCAAGCCACCCGCCTCGAAGATGACCTGTTGCTTCTGCAGGCGGAGCGCGTCGCATCGCGCTCCACCCAAGGCGAAACTGGCGAAGGCGAGCGCAACTCCATCAGTCGCACGCGATCGCGTCGCAGCGAGGCCGTCGACGAGTTCGACGAAGCCACCAACCCGCTGCACGAAAAAGCCGCCGTCTACAAGCCCCCCGAGAGTCCCAACACCAGGCTCTCGGCATTTGTGAAGAAGATTCACCAGTCCAGCTTTATCGTTCGCTACCTGACCTACATCGTCCCCATGGTCCTGTTGATTTTGATTCCCCTACTCGTCGGTGCCCTCAAGTACCCCAATACCAGTGTTGGTGGTGTCAAATTGATGTGGTTCTCGATCTGGCTGGAAATCGTCTGGTTGACCCTCTGGGCCGGTCGCATCGTTGGTAAATGCTTGCCCCCCGTAACTAGTGTGATCGCGAGTATTTTCACCAACAACGCGAAGAAATGGCGGGATATGGCTAAGCAGCTCGAGGTTCACTTTGCCATGTTCCTCTGGTGGCTCGGTATCGAGATTTCTTTCCTTCCCACTATGAAGAACCACCACGTCAATGGCGACAAGGGTACCCGCAGCTGGGAGAACACGCTGAACAAGATTATCATTGTGATTTTCGTCTGGACCATTCTCAATCTGATCGAGAAGGTCATTATCCAGCTTATCGCCATTAGCTTCCATCTGCGCACCTACGCCGACCGCATTGAAATCAACAAGTTCCAGATTGGCAGCTTGGTCAAGCTGTACCAATGGTCCCGCGACCGGATCGAAGAGGACGACGAGGCCTTCCAAGAGAAGGGCAACGACCAGACTCCCGAAGGCACCAAGACCCCTCTGCACTATGCTGGCATTGCCGGACGCGCGGCCCAAAAGGTTGTCAATAAGGTCGGTAACACGGTCGGCGATGTGGCTGGCGGTGTTGTTGCGGATTTCACTGGTCGTCGGGCCAAGAGCAGCACCGATCCTTACCAGGTTATCCTGACTTTGCTCCGTTCCACCTCTGGCTGCCAGGTTCTGGCCCGTCGTCTCTGGCGCACGTTTGTTCGTGATGGCTTCGACACTGTCTTCTCCGGCGATTTGAAAGAGGCCTTTGACAACAATGAGGAGGCTGAGGCTGCTTTCGTCATGTTCGATCGGGACATGAACGGCGATATCTCCATGGAAGAATTGGAAGGTGTCTGCGTTGACATTGGCCGTGAGCGCAAGTCGATTACTGCCTCGCTGAAGGATCTGGACTCTGTCGTCTCCAAACTTGACGACGTCTTCATGTTCTTCGTATTCGTCATTGTCATTATCGTCTTCCTCTCGCTGATTTCCACTTCCGCTGCTGGTGTCCTCACCTCTGCTGGTTCCACCATTCTGGCCTTGTCCTGGCTGTTTTCTGCTACCGCGCAGGAGTTCCTGCAATCCATCATTTTCGTCTTCGTCAAGCACCCCTTTGACGTTGGTGACCGTGTTACTGTCTATGGTAACTCCGGTGATGCTGGTCTGGGTGATGACTACTTCGTCAAGGAGATTACTCTTCTGTACACCGAGTTCAAGAAGATGCAGGGCCACGTCGTCCAAGCTCCGAACAGCTACCTAAACAGTCTTTTCATTCTGAACCAGCGCCGTTCCGGTGCCCTTGCCGAAGCCATCCCTATCATCATCAAGTACGGCACAACCATCGACCAGCTCGACGGCCTCCGCCAGCGCCTGCTGGAGTTTGTCCGCAGCGAGAAGCGCGATTTCCAGAGCAACATCCTTACCGAGATGCGCGCCGTGACGGAGAACTTCTCCGTGACACTAAACGTCGTCTTCTTCTACAAATCCAACTGGCAAAACGAAGGTCTCCGCCTACAACGCCGCAACAAGTTCATCTGCATGCTCATGATCGCCCTCCAAGAGATCGGCATCGAGGGTCCTCGCATGAACCTCCAGGGTGCAAACGTGGACATCCCCTTCCACGTCAACTACGGAGCGCCCATGGTAGCACCACCCCTCAACAGAGAAGAGCCGACGGAAGCAGAAGAAGTCCCCGTCGGCGAAAGTTCGCACTCGATCCCCGAAAACACCGGCACCAGCAGCAGCAGCGCCGTCCGCCACCCTTCCATCCTCCGCAAGGGCATGAAGACAGCAGCCGCGCGAGCCCGCGGCCAATCGACCTCCCGCAAACACGTCGATTTCTCCCTCGGCATGGCAAACCTCTCGTCCAACGACGTAATGGGCGACGTGTTCGAAGACCGCTCCGTTCGTGTCGACGACATCGTCCGCACCTCAAACCGCGAAGCCGCCGAGCGTCGCATGCAAGAAGTCGCCGAGGAGGAGGAAGAGCGTCGCACAAGCCGCAGCACCGCTGCCAGCGGCTCGTCCTCGCGCAAGCGTCGCCCTTCGAACCTGAGCGTCCCGACGCAGGAGGGTCGTCCCTCAACCGAGGCACCCAGTGTCCGGAGCGGAACCTCCACAACCCGCAACCGGTTCTTCCGTCACCGCAGCAGCGTCAGTCGCGATCAGCCCGATTTGGAGTCTGGGCGGGATATCTCGCCTGGTGTTCCTTCCCATGCGCCTGCGGCTTCTGGAGCGCAAGCGTATGATCAGAAGGATGAGCGTGGGCAATAACAAGCCTGGCTTACACCTGCTGATGCACTCCGTTGACTGAGCGAGGAGTGCTGATTTCATGAACATATTTTGGATTTACATTTACATCAACATTTACATTTTGTATCTTGTTTTGCATACACACATACATCTTCCTCCAGACTAGACTGGACCCATTGTTAGGTCTAGGTCTGATAATTCTGTCCTTATATATCAAACATCATACCCCGATACAGTGTATATCTATTCTTGGATACATACCAGAATCGTTTGACTTCTTTCCTGTCCTTTCCCTCAGCTATGGCTTATGCATTCGGATGAATAGCGTGAATGTGGGTGGCCTTGTCTTGTTTATATTTTCTCGGGATAATCAAAATTCTTTCCCATTGCCATTTCTCATAAACGTATGGTCATTTTCTTCTAGTTTACCAAGAATGCTATGCTATGATCTATCTAACAGGGCCCGAATTCCAAAGGCAGGACTAGAGGGTGGGAGGTGTCTGATGAAGAACCGTGCTAATGCATGCAAAATCTGTACTTCTAAAACTCTTATGTACATAGAAAGGATGGATGCAATGGTATGTCTCCAGTGGACACCGCACGTCGCAGGTGTGAGCCACTTTCAAATGAATGGTCTCGTCCGACGACAGTTGGTCGATTTGGACAATTATTCCCGGGCTGCGCAAGTCCCGCATTGACATCATGCTGCGAAGCCTTTGTTCTGCGAAGCCTTTGTTCTGCGAAGCCTTTGTTCTGCGAAGTATGAGCCATTGGCGACTGCACGAAAGAAGTTGTGACGGGCAGTTGGATATCTTGGGCTTTCAAGGACCACTGATTCATTGATCGTCAACGAGGTTCCAGACAACTTCGCGAATTTGAGCCGGGCCGTCATCGAAGAAGTCCGGCTCATGAACGTAGATCTGTCGAACACGACGTCCGTTGTTTTCGACCACTGCATCTTGCAACTGGAACGAGAGCTTTTCCCAGTCCATTTCGCGCAAAGGCGCCAGACTAAAGTTGTAGTCGTCCATGGGAGACCAGTAATCCTCTTCCCAGGTAAACTCCATACTCTCCATCTCCGCGTCACTCAGCGGGGAAGAATACTTCACCAGAGAGAATCCATTGGTAAAGAACCACTCTCTTGAATCCCCCACCCGCCAGCGGTTCAGGAGACAGGTATCACCACAGATTGCAGCAACCTTGCTCAGCGCGACCATATCAACATGGAAGTTCGATTTCCAGTGATGCAACGAAAGGGGCAGCGGGCGCCCCGATTCAAAGAAACCCGACGGATCACGATGAATATCGAGCTGGAACAGCCCCCGATCCCACGTCATTTTTGTCTTGGTATGCCAATAGACACACTGAGCGATTTTCTGATCACCGGGCCCCTTCCACAAATCACACTCATCAAAGTAATCCATCATCTCCTCAATCAACGGCATCGACATGAAAATCCCCGCACCACCAAAGGCCATCCACATATTGCCCTTCAGCTGTTCAAAGCTCTCGGTAGGCGCCCCGATATACCACTTCTCCGACGGATCATACGCCGCCTTGAGCCTGCGAACGATATTCCCCATAGACGGGAAGAACGTATCATCATCAATGACCACCGCCCACTCCGTCTTAGCATCCAGATCACGATTCTCCCACATCACCTTCGTAAGCGCGAAATAGCGATCCGTGTACTCCGCCGAAGAAGTCTGCAGCGTCATTCGAATGCCCAAGTCATGCGCCCGCGCCTCCATCTCCCGGAGTTCCGGCGTCCGATCAATCACCCGGGTCTGCGTGCCATTGCCATCCCCAAGATCCTCTTCGACGGTAATTTCCTCCAAGAGACCAAACATATGCAACTTATTATTCGCCGCCCAGTGTGCGAACGCGGGTAAATCGTCATGCAGTCGCTCGATGGTCGTCGCGAAACCAACGTAGATATGCGATGCATCGACCGGGTCGACGGGGGGTGCTTCAATGACAATCGGTTTGCATGAATTGGGGCGGAGGGGTCGATATTGGATCGTTGGGTCGCCGGTATTCACATCCAATTGTAACGGGGGTGCTTCGCTGTCTGGCAGGGGGACATTCAGGTTTTCGGAGAAGTCCCTGAATTTCTCCGAGCGGACCACGGCGATGTCCCAGCGCGAGTATCTCACTTGGCCCTCGCTGTATGACGCATGTGGACGGAGGAGATCGAGGTCGAGGGTGCATTCGTAATTTTGTAGTAGTTTTGCCAGTGGGTCGGGTTTGGGGAGTGGTTGGGATTGGGGGTGCGGTGGAGGACGGGGTTGCGGTTGCGATTGCGATTCCTTTTGCGACGACGCCTGCGTCTCGGGGTTTGGTTCTGGTTGCGGTTGACCATTTGGTGGCTGTTCTAGTTGGAATTGCGATTGCGATTGAGACTGCGATTGGGAGTGGTGGGCGTCCGGGGTGATTTCAATATTCGGATTATTGTGGAAATATTCATGGGAGTGGCTCAATCGGAGGAGCGAGACGAAGATGATGGCCGAGCATACGGCGAACAGGATCGTGGTTCGGCTCCGTTGACAGGAGAGGAACTGCATTGTGTCTCTAAGCCCCCCAGGGCGAACGGAACGGAGAGGGTGAAAGGGGTGGTTGGTCGCTAGCTCGACATGGAGATGGATATCGTACCAATGGAGGGTGGGAGGGGGGAAGGTGGGAAGTTGCGTAGTTGCGTAGTTGAGAAGAGGATCTCGAATGGAGAGAAGAGAGACCGAATCTCACCCTCGCACTCGAACTCCGCTGCCTCAGCCTTTCGTCTCTGCTCACGTCGTCATGCGGCGATCTTCCATCTTTTTTTATTCCCGGTCTATCGTCAGACGATGGGGCAGTGGGTCGCCCATGCACCAATGCGACGTCGTAGGCTTTTTGGCGTTCAAGCCACAGCCGCCAGCTACCGACTGGATGAGGAAGAGGAGGGAGAGAGAAGGAGGAGACAGGAGGGATTAAGGGAATAAGGGGTACGAATGAAATTGGGGCGTCTCGAATACGACATTCGTCGCCTCGCCCGTATTTATAGAGGCATGACTCCCTCCACCTGGGCAATTAACAACAAACTCGCCCATTGAACAGACAGCCGAACCGAACGCTCCACGAGGCCAGGGCCGCGTCGCCTCTTGGCATTTTATCCTGAAACAGGCATCTTTCTGGCACTCCGGCCACGCGGTCGTATTCACACAGCGGAACACAGCGAGGTCTATACAAGCCGGACCAGCAGTATCAACGAGACGACAACCAAATGCTCGCTGTCGACTCACTGATAGGTCAATGGCCAAGCGATGTAACCCGACGACAGACGATCCTCGCTCTTCGGGCGATGGTTCCCTCGCCCTGTGTAAACCTGCGACACGAGATCGGCACCCCCGCCGGGCCAATGCAGTTCCAAGGACGAGATCGCGTCAACTGTGGTTAAGAAGCGTGTCGATTGTTGCCGATTGTAGCAAGGATGTTCTGTCTGTCCAGATTCTGCACAACTCTGAAACAAACGTTTTTCCACGTTTTCCCGCCAACGACAGGACATGAAAGGAGAGTTTTGGGGATCTACTATCTATACACTATGTATACTACACAATCGTACATGGGTACTCGCCAAGTGAAAAGGACGCGAGACCTAATGGCATGCCTTGCCGAACTTTCGCAGACGCAAGTAATTATACGGCAAGGGAGCCAGATAGCCCGCGCCAATAGAGACCACGGCGGCCATCCAGAACGTGGGATCGCCCAACGCGATCACTCCCCCCGTGAGATGATAATCCACCGCATTCTCCGCCAGTTCCATCGCCAGCATCGACACCAGGCTCATCCCCGTCGCAGTCCGGGCAGCCCGGCGCCAGGACAGTTGATCGGCGCCGCGGCGCAGCAGGACGGTTTCGAGCATAATCGATGTCGTAATGCCCGCGGCCACTGTGTCCCACCGTTAGATTGTATACAGACTGTATCTTTCTTTCTCCTTTCTTGCGAGAGGAGGGTGAGGGTGAGTGGAGGAAACAGGACAGGACATACTGGAAACGAGCATGATCGTGTTCATCCCGAGATCGGGAGCATACGATTGAAGGGTCCATAGGGCTGAGAAATCCCCGACCGTGCAACCCACCAGACAGCGCAGGGTGTTGATCCCGGCTCGTCGCCAGGTGGAGCGACAGGTCCAGAAGGATGCGCGGAGGGTGGAAGAGGTTCCCGACGATCGTCGGACAGGAGCCCTGCTCTCGTCGGTTTCCTTCCTGGTCTCCGTAGTCCGGGTGTGACAGCCCTGTCCGGAGGAAGTTCGTGACAGGAAGCGATAACCAAGGGGGTCCGGCAGAGGAGCACACCTCTGCCGGAGACAAGCGAGACCTGGTCTTTGTACTTGAACGCGAATCATGATATGCTGTCTTCAGATGGAGTCAGGGTCTTTATGTACTTGTCGGCTCACGCGAAAATCGCGACGGGCGGATCCGCGCCGTTTTAGCGCAGGCACAAATGCCTCGTCCGAACAGCCGCGGCAAGGGGCGACCGGGAATATTCCCCGAGGTGTTATTATATTGTTATAGCCATGGAACTTCTCATTGAAGAGACTTATTTCGAATAGCTCATCTAGAGAGTGAATATTATATGGCCGAATCGAGGGGGCAGAGAGTAGTTGGCCACTTGCCCTGGGTACCCGCAGATATTTCAACCTCGAGTGGTCACACCAGGGAAGCGCGCAACCTAGCAGCCACTCTGAAGCACAAGCTTCTTCACCTGCACCGTCTTGCCCATTACTAGCACCACTATCCGTGTGCTGTTACTACTGCTACTCAAGAATATCAATATTGAGTCAACGCATCTCCTCCAGTTCCTCCGTCTGCACGCGGTGATAGGTGAGTAGGCAGCGCTTGATACGGTACATGCAGAGGTGGTCGTTTCCGCACTTATAATAACAAACTCCAAGGCTTTCAGATTCCGCTATTATTTGTACTAAATATGCCGAGAAGTAACAATCCGTAGCATACTAGAAATATAGAAATATGCGATCAGCAGACCGAGATCACTATCCCAAGCCAACGCCCATATTCGAGAAGACTATTTCCTCCGACCCAGCTATCAATTATCACGGTCACCTTCAAGTGAAAGATCATCATCCAGCGCGACCTCTATTATGTCTTCCATATCGCTTTGAAGGTAACGAGGGCGGTCATATCTCTCCCATCTCGCCTCTTTCGCTAGTGTTGCATTGTCAACGCTTTTGCTTGACAGGAACCGAAATCGGACCTTGCGATATTGCACCGCGATGATTTGCTCGCCTTGGGCCACAAACTGCCGTTGCAAGTCTTCCACGCGCCCACTAGACCCAGCCAGACTGGGATCAGCTAGCTCGCCCAATGGCACAACAACTCCTGTTGCCAATAGCGCACTAGAGATTGGCATAGCTATATTACCATCCAGTGCCTTTTGCTCTCGCGATTGCTCAGCGATATGAGCATCCAAGGCAGTATGGTAGCCAACAACAACGTATATATCCTCTCCCTCATCGATAGTTCGCTCAATCCACTTCCGGACACCTTCCAATTTCACAATATCCCGGAACCACTGCCCATTGTTGTCTAAGAAATAGGTCTTCACTTGCTTCGTGTTAATGTGAATCGAGGCATTCGTGCGGCTTGACACGGAGGAGGAGAGGAAGGCGGTAAGCTCGGAACCAAATTTACGTTGGGCTCTAAGAGAGTCGGCGCCGTCGTACTGGGTTGCAACTTTTTCGATAACTCGAAAGTTCTTCTCTGGCCTCGGATCAAAGTAATCTCTGTGAGGCTCATCAATATTGGTGACGAAACGTCCTAGCTTTATAGCGGACGGTGGAAGGAAGAACTGCGGGAGGAGCACGCTCACACGCATTGGAAAGAGATTGAATAATTAGAGAGGTATAAATATGATAAAGTTTTTGCGTGGCACAATATGGAATATGAGGTAGCTGGCGAGGTGGCAGAGCGGGTTAAGTTGTCAACTACGGGATCGGCGGCGCTATGACCCCTGCGGCTGAACTTGCTTGGCGTCAATGATCTGGGCACTGGGTGTCGAGAAATGCGTCCTAAAGTAGACGAGAGCATTACTGGAGGCACGATGGACTGCCTAAAAAGACTGGCTGACCAAAAGACTGACTGCCGCCATTTCCAGGTATAGTATTAAACTGCGAGAGAGAGATAGGAGGATGACGTGGCAGTATTTCATTAGAAAGCTCAGGGGCTAGCGAGATGACTGAATTGTTCGTGCAGCAAGCTACTGACCTTCGAGGCAGCTGGCCTTGGTTTAGCATTGCGCTAAGCCGAATGGGCTATTGTATTTGTAGGCGTACCAGTATGGATCCAGTTGCGGCTGAGGCTGGGCGGTAACTGCGGGATAATTGATGCTGCTGCTTATGCGTTCAGGCCAGGATTTTTGCCAATCTTCACCGGACAAGTCTGTGCTGGCAAGTGCATGCAGTGGACATGTATTTAGGCCCGAGGCCTTTTCCCTACAGCCCAAACCTCGAAAGTATTACGCTTCGGCGATATTCCAACATAAGAACCAGGCTCGAAAGTCGATACGAAGGAACACGACAAATGGATGTCCTCGAACGGAAGATCCAGGTAATTTACCAGGAAATTCAGTCCGCTTCTAATGGCCATCCCAAAATTGCAATATTACTAAATAACCTTGGCAATATGCTCACATGGCGATACGAAAGAACAAAACGTGAAGAACACCTCGAAGAGTCTATCCGCGTGTCTCGTTGGGCGGTTCAGGCGACCTCTCATGGCCATTCTACCCACACAGTGCAGTTAAACAATCTTGTACGCGTGCTTCGACATCGATACGAGTGCATGAACAGAACAGAAGACCTCGAAGAGGCGATTCATTTAATTCGCCAGGCGCTTGAGGCCAGTCCTAATGACTGTCCTTTTCGCGAATGCTGGATACTCAATCTCAGAATCATGCTTCAACGTCTATACGAACGCACAGGAAGAATGGAACATCTCGAAGAGGTGATCCAGATGTATCTTCACGCGATTGAGGCGACTCCTGATGGCCACCCAGACCTTTCAACGCACCTAGAGAGCCTTGGAACCATGCTTGCAGCTCGATATAAACGCACAAGACGAATGGAAGATCTCGAAGAGGCGATCCGCCGATATTGCCAGGCGATTGAAACGATTCCCCATAACGATCCTTTTTTCCCAAGATGGTTAGAAAACCTTGCATGCGCGCTAACACATCGATATGAGCGCGAAGGACAGATGGCAAACCTCGACATAGCGGTCGACCTGTCTCACCAAGCGCTTAATAACACCCCTCGTAGCCATCCGGACTTTGCACATCACTTAAACAACCTCGTATATAGGCTCGTACATCGATATGAATACACAGGAAGAATGGAAACCCTTGATGAGGCGAAGGAGGCCTCTCGCCAATTGTTTCAGGACACTCCTAATGTCAGTACTGATCGTTCAGGATGGCTAGGAAACCTTGGAAGAGTGCTTACATATCAATACGAACGCACAAAAAGCGAAGAAGACCTCGAAGAGGCAATTGAGGTCTCTCGCAAAGCGGTCATGGCCACTCCTGATGGCCATCCCTATCGCGATCGATGGTTGCATAATCTGGGAAATTTACTCGCAAATCGATACCACATAAACCAGGATAGAGAAGACCTGAAAGAGGCGATCAACATTTCTCGCCAGGTACTTCAGGGCACTCCTAATGACCATTTCAACTATGCATTGCACCTAAACAGCCTCGGAACCATGCTCGCAATTAGGTACGAAAGCACACGGCATATGGTAGACTCTGATGAGGCGATATGCCTGTTTCGCCAGTCGATCAAAGCCACTCTGAATGATCATCCCAATCTTGCAGGGCAGTCAAGAAACCTCGCAATAATGCTCACAAATCGATACGAGGAAACAGGGCAATTGAAAGACCTCGAAGAGGCGATCTTCATGTCTCGCCAGGCAGTCAATACCACATCAGCACCCCCTTTAGAACGCATCCAGGCTGCTAATCTAGCTCTCCGGCTCTTGCTAAAGCAAGAAGATTATGATGGTGGTTATCAACTATCTGTTGAAGCTATTGATCTCCTGCAGCTCGTACATAAAAGGTCCTTGAGCTTACACGATCGGCAATATGTCGTCTCCCATTTTTCTGGTTTCGCAATACAAGGCTGCTCTCTCGCCCTTCAAACTGGACAACCTCTTTTCGAAGCTCTACGACTATTACAGCATGGACGTGGTGTTATCCTTGGTCTTCTCATGGATGACCGGAGTGACACATCTAAACTAAGGGAGGCCCATCCTGCCCTATATGCACTTTATGAAAGCCTCCGCCTTGAGGTAAATACGCCTGTTGAAAGTAGCACATTCCAACAGATGAGTGAATCCATCTCCACAAGACAACCAAAGGCTCTCGAGGAGCTGGAAAGGTGCATAGAGGAGATACAGCAACTTTCAGGCTTCGGTTCTTTCCACCGGGGTCTCACGCTGGAGCAAATGAAATATGCTTCTAAAAAAGGCAGCATCATCGTGGTGAATATGACTAGCCTAAGAAGCGATGCCATCATTGTCTCTCCAGACGGACTTAGCTTGGTTCCTCTTACTCGATTTAGTGCCATCGAGGCACAGCGTTGGGTCGACCAGGACTTAACTTCAGCTTCGCCTGGCCAACGTCGCGAGAAGAATAAAATATACTTCAAATTTTTGACCTGGCTTTGGCGTGACTGCGTTAATCCTATCCTTACTAGGCTTGGTCATATTGGTCAATCATCCCTGGAAGATCTCCCAAGGGTCTGGTGGATTGGGACTGGACTTGCTAGCTCATTCCCATTCCACGCTGCATGTGATGCGTCTACAGGAGAAAATACATTCTGTCGCGTTTTATCTTCCTATACCCCTTCAATCAAAGCACTTTTACACGCCAGAGAGCGGGGTTCTATCCCTATCCCATCAAAAAAAGACCCTTCAAACCTACTCATTGTCACCATGGCCAACACACCCGGTGCTAAGGATTTACCTGGGGTAAAGGTCGAAAAGTCCACGGTCCTAGAAACAGTTGGAACTTCTGTTCATGTGGAAATTCTTGACCAACCGGACTCCGCAAGCGTTATGCGCCAGATTGCCCAGTGCGACATTGCCCATTTCGCTTGCCACGGAATCTCAGACTTGCTTGATCCCTCTCAAAGTGGCCTTTTACTGCAGACTGCTACTCCGAATCCAGGACAAGATATCCTGAGCGTTCTCAAACTCTGTGAGAATCATTCCGCACATGGTGGGATTGCATACCTCTCTGCATGCTCGACTGCAGAGAATCGGGCGAAATATTTGATAGATGAGGCCCTCCATGTTGTGAGTGGTTTCCAGGTCGCCGGATTCAGACATGTCATTGGAACATTGTGGCCATCTGATGACAGTGTATGCGTGGAGGTTGCGAACTCTTTCTATGCTGAACTTTGTCGGAACGGCACCCTGGAATACAACGACAGAGATGTCGCAATAGCACTTCATAAAGCGGTCTTTATGATTTCAATTAGCGATGATTATCGAAAAAGGCCGTTACATTGGGCACAGTATGTCCATTATGGTGCTTGAGCATAGACCAGTGATGCAACTATTTGTGCTATCTGGTATCTACCGATCACGCCCTAAGACCGTAACTTAGGTACGGGCGGGAGTGGTGGCAGAGGAAAATGGCATCTTGCAAGATTACCAGATTGTCGAGGCCCACTTCAGGTCCCGATAACTATTTGACTTGTTTTTATTGACGTGGAAGGTTGCAATCTAGGTGAATCCATAATCCATAATCTAACCACCAAGTTCTTGGTCAAGCATCTGCATCAACCTACTAGTACTGCTAGTACTGCTAGTACTACTAATACACCAAGTGTCGGCTATGATTGAAAACTACGAGTGCGCTGAAATAGCCACTACCCATCTACTAGTATTATGGATTAATCCAAATTACGATGTTAAAGTAACCACAATCTAGTCTAGCATCTGTATGTAGGAGTAGTAATAGACCTGATAGATTCTGTCTCTTTCAAGTTCATCACACGCCATCCTCGATGAATCTCGCACTTTCTTTATTCGTGTTAATCCTATTGACATGTTTTATACACACGTCTAAATATTTTGAACTTATTTCAACATCATCAGCCCACCTTGCCAGATCTTGTTCTGACGTTGCATTGACCTCGAGATAAGCCACGCGCTACACACGATCGAGCCAACTAAGATTCAACGTTCATGGCCTAGCGCCATCGGAGCTCGGAGTAGAGGCTCATGAGATTCCCCGACGCTATTCACCGTAAGCAGGGTCCAAAGGGCCACGTTATTTCACACCATGCTACCCCTCTCTTGCTGCATCACCTGTCGCCATGTCGTGTCCTGTTGACGGCGACAACCGATTTGGCCCCCGGGTTGCAAGCCAGTGCCGACCATTCGACTTTACCCTGCTTTTTGAAGATGCCTTCTTTGCCCTGTTGCCGGCGGCGATCTTCCTGCTGTCGATCGTATTTAGGCTCCCAGCTCTCCTCCGAGCGCCGGTGAAAGTAGCATCCCATCGCTTGGCGACTACAAAGCTTGTATGGCTTCTTTTTAAAAATACATGTCTTGGGGCTAATCGAGATCGCAGATCGCGCTGGCAACTTTGCTGGCTTTCCACGTCGCTTTTCTAGCCTGTCAACTACAGGCTCCAATACTGCATACCAAAGTCTCGCTGGCGGCTAATGTGCTACAAATTGTAGCCATCACTTCATCCACCTTGCTATCATGGCTGGAAGATCAGCGCTCAGTCCGACCATCGGATCTCATGGTCATCTACTTCTTTCTGTCAAGCATACTATCCGCTCCGCGGCTGAGGACGCTGTGGTTCCTTTCGCCTGTTGTGCACACGCAGGCGTCCTTGTGGACGCTCATTACAGTTTCCACGATCATCATACTGTGCCTCGAGTCCATCCACAAAACTCAAGTCGTGCGCCTTGCCTATCGCCAATCTAGTAAAGAGAGTACCTCGAGTTTCTGGGTTCGCAGTTTCTTTATCTGGATCATACCCCTGTTTCGGAGTGGATTTTCGACCATCATATCGCTGAAGGATATGCCCGATGTGGACCATGCCTTGCAGGGAATTCCTGCCGAGTATAAACTACAACTCGCGTGGAGAAAAGGTAAAATGTCCGGCTTCTGGTTGCTAAAGCGTATCACTGATGCCTTTAAAAGGAAAATCTAAAGGAAGAAATCGCCTCCTTCGAGCAACATTTCGCGCCTATCTCGGCCCGTTTGCCAGCGCAATTATTCCTCAGATCTGTCTCACAGCTTTCAAATTCTGTCAACCATTTCTGATATCTGCAACAATTGACTTCATAAGCCAGTCGTCCACCCAAGAGAGTCGGATTCAGGGCCCTGCATTGGTTGGCGCATACGTGCTAACCTACATGGGCATGACGATATCGACAGCGGCATACTGGCGGCAGACATTTCGCCTGGTCACCATGATTCGAGGCGGCCTCATCTCTCTTATTTTTCGGCAAACGACCAAACTTCACGCTGGCGATTTCAAGGCGAAGTCGTCCATCACGTTGATATCTACAGACGTGGAGCGCATCAGTTACAGGCTTCGTGCCATCCATGAGGCGTGGATGGCTCCTATTGAGGTGGCGATTGCAATATTCCTTCTGGAACGACAACTTGGGATAGCTTGTTTGATCCCAGCTGCTATATCAATTTGTATGTCAATACCTCTTGACAAATGAACATCTTGCTGACATATTCCAGTCGCGATTGTTGCCACGATTCCAATATCCAAAATGTCGAATGGTGCTCAGAGAAAGTGGATTGAGCGGGTTCAGGCACGCCTCGCTGTGGTTTCAAGTATGCTGCACGATATGAAGGCAGTGAAAATGCTAGGAATCTCTGGAAAATTATTCGACAGTCTTTCTAATCTGCGAAAAAAGGAACTGCAAGTTTCAGAGCGTTTCAGGGTTCTCATTCTCTGGGAGATAGCATTCTGTAAGATCAGCCCACTCAGAGTGTGTGCCGGTTACTAACAAAACCTCGCAGCAAACTTGCCCATCACCATGGCGCCATTCGCAACGTTCGCGATTTTCGCAATAATAGCAGTCGCAAGAGGCGGTGAATCCCTTTTCTCAAACCGAATGTTCACTTCTCTATCCCTCATTTCTCTGATGACGTCTCCACTGCTCACCTTTGTTCAAGCACTGCCAGGATTATGGCAGTCGATCGGGTGCTTCGATCGTATTGAGAAGTACTGCACTCAGGCACCGTTCGAGCAGGACCCAAATTATGTCTCTGACGTGGATGGTATCGAACTGCACTCGAACACTCATTCATCTCTGCCGTCAGCTGGAATGGTACTTGAACTAAATGATGCTAGCTTTTCATGGTCGGATGATGCCGAGCCAACCCTTCATGATATTTCCATTTCGTTCAGAAAGGCTGCAATCACGGCTATCATAGGTTCCATCGGAAGTGGAAAAAGTACTTTGTTAGAAAGTATTCTTGGGGAAACCAGTCTTCAGAAAGGCACCATGTCCCCATTCCACTCAACAGTCGCATACTGCCCACAGACACCTTGGATCATGAATGATACAATTCGCCAAAATATCACTGGACCAGGATTATTTGACGAGAAGTGGTATAATTTTGTTATCTGGGCTTGTTCATTGGAGGCCGACTTGCAAAATATCCCTGGTGGAGATCTGTCAATAGCGGGAAGTTCTGGTATTACACTCAGTGGTGGTCAGAAACAGCGCATCGTACGTGCTCATCAATATGGATTCTTCTTGCGGGGCATCATTCTAAATTTTTGAACAGTCTCTCGCTCGAGCTGTATACTCACAAGCTGCAGTCCTGGTCCTTGACGATGTATTCAGTGGCCTCGATACCCGCTCTGTGGCTGCAATTTCATCTCGGCTGCTGTCAGCGGATGGACATTTCAAAAAAGCAGGGCGAACGGTGATTCTTGCAACTCACAACTACCGCCTGCTTCCCTATACAGACGAGATCATAATCCTAGGTAATGGCCGCGTATCCAAGACCGGTACATATGAGCAATTGCGCTTTATGCTGCCAGAGGATAGCCAAAGCCAAGCCGATGAAGAATTCAAACACCAGAGCTCAACCGCTGACGAACCTACCGACATGACCAGTGTTTCTGAAATACTACATACAGTCACCGAAGACGACGCAGATCCGAATATGGCACGCCGCGACGGGAAATGGTCTGTATATGTGTTCTACTTCCAATCAGCCGGTTGGGCGGTGGTGCTTACAGTCGGTATCTGCGTTGGGCTATATGGGTTCTCCGATAAATTTTCCAGTTAGTTGCTCCGCCCAATCCACCAAGGAATGACACTCACACTGAACAGCGGTGTGGCTCCAGCAGTGGTCGAATGCCAACGATCAACACCCAAACCAAAGGGTCGGGTTTTATATTGGGGTCTACGCAGTCTTGTTTGCAACGTCACTTGTCACCCTACTCATTGGAACTTGGTAAGTTTCTTTTCTAATTGCTCTGTGGTATACTAGCTAATTGTCCCAGGGCACTTTTTGTGAAAGCAATCAACAACTCTGGCCTTGCCATGCATTCTCATTTACTAAAAACGACTTTGAGGTTCGTGATGCCTGGCCGCAAAAAGTATGAAATACTTTGAAGCTAATGGATACTACTAGTGCCCCGTTTAGCTTCTTCCAGAAAGTCGACGCTGGAATGACGACGAATCGGTGGGTCTTGCATAACTATGTATCATGAAGCATTCTCACTGATATTGTACAGATTCAGCCAAGATTTGGAGTTAATCGATCTAGATCTCCCTCTTGCAGCTATCAATTCAACTGTCGGTAAGTAGTCCGCACTTGGCCTTTTTTTTTTTTTATTTTTTTTTTATTTTTTTTTTTTGAAGACATAATCTAACAATTTCCAGCCCTGGCTCACTGCGCCGTGGAACTCGTCATCCTTTGTGTGATGGGTAAATATCTCACCGTGACTGTTCCCGTCTTAGGAGTCATTCTCTTTTTCGTTCAAGGATACTACCTCCGAACTTCTCGACAAGTGCGGCTGCTAGACATCGAGACCAAGGCGCCTCTGATCACTCACTTTGTAGAGACTATGCAAGGAATTTCCGTCATTCGGGCTATGCGATGGCAGGGACCCTTCCAAGGCCGGCTCAACAAACTCCTCAATCAGTCTCAACAGCCATTCTACATGTTGGCTTGCATTCAACAGTGGCTCCAATTGGTGCTTGACTGTATCGTCATGGCTCTAGCCGTCATACTCGTCTCGCTGGTCATTTCGTTAAAAGACCAGTTTAGTCCCGGCGCAATCGGTGTTGCGCTGAATCTGATCTTGAGTTTCAATTTGGATCTGATGCATCTTATCAAGTCATGGACTCAGCTGGAAACATCGATTGGGGCTGTCTCTCGCATCCAGGAATTTGTCGAGAACACACCGTCAGAGGATCATGATCAAAATTGCCAGGAGTCAGTGCCGCCCGAGTGGCCTTCCATTGGAGATGTTTCTTTTCGAGAAATCACAGCTTCATATAAGTAAGATCTTCGCCGTTCTCTTCTTGACCTAGCTAATGTCGGTATAGCTCTCAATCACCGCCAGTCCTTCACGACCTCTCCTTATCCATCCGCCCGGGCGAGAAAATTGCCGTGTGCGGTCCATCTGGAAGCGGAAAGACTTCATTGATCCTCGGGTTATTGCAGATGATTGAGGTCCAACAAGGAGCCATTGAAATCGACGGCGTAGATCTATCAACACTCCCATGTAGTTCCGTACGGTCTCGAATAAACGTCGTCCCCCAAGAACCGTTCTTCATGCCCGGCACACTTCGCTTCAACCTTGACCGCGGGTTGGAAGATAACCCTGTACCCGACACATGTCTCATCCGAGCTCTCGAGACAGTCGGTTTGTGGAAGAAGGTCTGCGGGGACACATTCACGGGCGAAGAGCTGGATCAGGAGTTGTCCGTGTCAGACTGGTCAGTTGGTGAGCGACAGTTACTAGCTCTCGCGCGAGCATTGGTTATGAAAAGTCCAATCTTGGTTCTCGATGAGGCGACTAGCAGGTATGTGCCGTGCAAGCTATCTGTAGATCCCCGCTACATGCATGAGGGCTAATCTTAGAACGTGACGTGGCAGTGTCGACTGGGAAACGGAAGCCAGCATGCAAAGTATCATTGAGCGAGAATTTGCATCCCAGACGGTGATTTCGGTGATGCATCGTCTTCGATATATTGAGCGGTTTGATCGGGTTGCGTTGATGAAGCATGGGCGGCTTGTGGAATTTGATAGTCCGCAAGCATTGCTGACAACACCGTCGGAGTTTCAATCTTTTTACCGGGCGAAGCAGGCTGAATGAGGTTTCTTGGAATGATTCGTTCCTAGAGATTCCAGGTCTCATCTATGGGATATGCCAAGGCCTCGGTTGAGGGTGTAGATCGGTGGTATACAACCGAGCAGTCCAGCAATACTATAAGCGCACAACTTGAAATTGAACCTTCCAAGGTTTGTTGAAAGCCTACTTAAAATAGGATATACACTTTCGAGGTAATATTTACATTGTCCCATGATCATTCTTCAGCGGATTAAGGCAAGTCACGGTTTATTTACTACTAGTTAGTAGTAACTACAACATAATCTAGGCACTGTTCTGTGGCAGCTGAGCTGGGCTAGAATGTTCTGACTTCAAGTTTCCATGGAATATGAGATGAAGGCATAATAGAGATCAGCCTGGACATACAATGATACTAGATGCTATAATGTATGCTCTAATGACCCCGCACACTAGCAGTGACCGCCACTTCGACACGCTCAGGGGGCCGCCCCACTCACCTTCTTCCCTCAACACTTTCAAGTTCCTCTCAAGTTCGATCCTGATTGAGCACAACAATCATTCATTATGGTCCGAGGAGAAGTATGGAATTATTCTGCTATCCCAATTGCTAGGCTACCGCTGGGCTTCGGCTCTGTTGTGGTTTATACAATCCCCCACTGGTTCCCCTGAAATATCCCCGTCCGTGTCCATGGATGGCACGTCCCCCCTCAAGTTCCGCACACTCAATGGAATCAAAACCTTCAGGATCTCCTAGTCCTCCCCATACTAACGCGTCAATTGTTTAGATCTGTCACCTTCACATCGGCCAGGCCGGTATCCAGCTCGGCAATGCCGCCTGGGAGCTGTAGGTTTTCTCACCGCTTGTTGATATCGTGCGCCTGCGTTACGCACAGAGGCTAATTCGAGGCGACAATTTCCAGCTACCAGCTTGAGCACGGTCTGACCAACGACGGTCGCTACGACGAGAAGCGTGCCGACGAAGTCGGTGCCAGCGGTTCCTACGACACTTTCTACACCGAGACCAGCGGCGGCAAATACGTTCCCCGCGCCATCTTTGCTGATCTTGACCCTTCGGTATGGGGATATACCCGCAACACTGATACTGATGTACTGTGGGATGAGAAAACGGGGCTAATGGTGGATTGGTGATTTAATAGCCCGTCGATGAGATCCGCAGCGGCGACTACAAGAACCTCTTCCATCCCGAGCAGCTGATCAGCGGCAAGGAGGATGCTGCCAACAACTGTATGCACCGACGGGACGTTGAACTGCACATGAGCCGGAAGCTAAATTCAATCTAGATGCTCGTGGCCACTACACTGTCGGCAAGGAGCTCGTGGACGGTGTGATGGACCGCATCCGCCGTGTCGTTGGTATGCGGAAACAGCTTTTACCTTCCTTTGGCCCTCGATCGATAAACTAACTAGTAATAGACAACTGCTCTTGCTTGCAAGGCTTCCTGGTCTTCCATTCCTTCGGTGGTGGTACCGGCTCTGGCTTCGGTGCTCTTTTGCTGGAGCAGCTGTCTACTGAGTATGGCAAGAAGTCTAAGCTCGAGTTCTGCGTCTACCCTTCGCCTCGTGTTTCGACTGCTGTCGTTGAGCCTTACAACGCCGTTCTGTCTACCCACAGCACCATCGAGAACTCCGACTGTACCTTCCTGGTCGACAATGAGGCCGTCTACGATATCTGCCGTCGCAACCTGGACATCCCCCGTCCCAGCTTCGACCACCTGAACCGCCTGATTGCCCAGGTCGTCAGCTCTATCACCTCCAGTCTGCGCTTTGACGGTGCCCTGAATGTCGACCTGAACGAATTCCAGACCAACTTGGTGCCTTTCCCCCGTATCCACTACCCTCTGATCTCGTATGCCCCCGTCGTTGGCAGCAGCCGCAGTGCGCACGAGAGCTTCGAGGTCCAGGATCTCACCTATCAGTGTATGTTGATACCCTTGAAACAGTTTTAACTTATACGGCATTCAAGATGCTAACCCACCCCAGGCTTCGAGCCTAACAACCAGATGGTGGTCTGCGACCCCCGCAATGGCAAGTACATGGCTGTCGCCCTGCTGTACCGCGGCGACGTCGTTCACCAGGAGTGCCACCAGGCCGTGACCGCCGTCAAGTCCAAGGCATCCTTCAACCTCGTCGAGTGGTGCCCCACCGGCTTCAAGATAGGTATCAACTACCAGCAGCCCGTGCAGGTTCCCGACACCGCTATGGCTGATGTGGACCGTTCCGTCAGCATGCTCTCCAACACCACTGCCATTGCCGATGCTTGGAGCCGTCTGGATCACAAGTTCGACCTGATGTACTCCAAGCGTGCCTTCGTCCACTGGTACGTTGGTGAGGGTATGGAGGAGGGTGAATTCTCCGAGGCCCGCGAGGATCTTGCTGCTCTGGAGAAGGACTACGAGGAGGTCGCCGGCGACTCGATCGAGGTGGAAGAGGAGGAGCTCGAGTACTAAGCAGACTTGTTGCTCAAATCTAAACCTCGCGCATATGACTGTGATTCTTCGTTCTGTCTGGATATACGCCACCTCCCTTCTGCGACACCCCCTTCCGTTTCAGCCCAAACAGCGTTTCTCTTTTCTCCTCTTGAGTACGACGACAGTCGGAACTATTATGTGTGGAATTCAAAATTGTTGACCATTTTCTCTAAACCGATACAATGACCTATTGTAGTACCCAAGGTACACACTTAACTATATTATCAAACCAACCCAGTAACCCCGTAACCCCGCAACCCTGCAGCCCGTAACGCCAAAATATGCCCGTGTATGAAGTAATGCAAATGTCCCCCTCAATCAAGAGTCGCCACGTCCATTTCAAACTCTTGAACGATCTTCAAAACCCGCTCGTATGTCCACATCGTCACCGCACTAGCCGGCGCCGCTTTGAACAAACTAACCGTCAATCCCCGATACAACCCACGCACGCCCTGCGTGCGCAAGATCGTCGTAATGGACCGAACAACACCATTGTATTCAGGAATGTTGCGATGAACATAACGCGTACGCGTCGGTCCCTGCACCTGTAACCTCTTTCGCACGAGATCTAGCGGGAAAACACCCGTTTTCGCCAGTACACTCGCCACCACACCAGCCGCGGCATCTCCAGTCCCAAAAGGAAGAGCCTCCCACTGAGCCATGGTGGGGCGGAGATTCTCATACGCCGTGAAGAAGAGGCCCATGTAAGGGACAATCTGCGCCACGGCCGCAGAACAACCCCGGAAGAACCCAGCCGGGCCCTCCTGTCTGGAGATCTCCACTACAGACGAGAATAATGACTTGTAGACGCGTTCGGTGCCTTGCGCGGCGAATCTTGTTCGGAGGAGGTCAAGGGGGTATGTGGCCGTTGTTGCAATTCCACCGGCGACGGCGCCGGAAACGAACGACTCGCCGGAGGGAGGGAGTCGATATGGACCCAACTGCGCTAGGGCTTGGGTTGTTGTTCGGTATGCAGTGAATTGGAGGGCGCCGTAGCAGACGTACATCATTTCCGCGGGGACATTGCCTTTCCATAGACCCTGTTGGAGATCATGTTAGTATCCTGCGATGCCAGCTCCGCATTACTTCCCCGGAGCTTTCCAGCTCCCCGCTCAAGACATACCGTGATACCCTCCTGGCGCACAATGGACCGCATAGTCGACAACGTCCCCTTATAGACAGGTCCGACGACCGTCTGATGCGATATCGGGTCAGAGAGTGAATGGATCTGCAGCTGCAGGCGGATCTTGACGACATCCAGTGGCGCAATGCAGAAGCGCGAGATCAGCCCGGCGGTCCCGCCGGCCAGCACGACCTGTCGCCTGGTGCCCTCATCTTTGAGATGTTCGCCCCCAGCCGACATTTTCTGGAGGAGTTAGGAAGAGGGCATGTTCCGGTTTGTTATTTTTTTCTCTTTTCCGGCGGCGAATGGAATGGACTGGGCCATGATTTACGTAAGTCCGGATTGTTCTGCCTGAGGCTTTACTTACCGCCCTCACCGCCTCCAGTACATGTATATAACACAAGTGGGAAAAGGACCCGCAGTGAGTGTTCTAAAAGTAACGTCAATCGAGTAGGTAGTCAATCAAGTAAGTACTAGGGCTAACGGAGCCAGTCACTTTCGTCGCTTAGATACAAAAATCGGGAATGGTTACTGAAGCGCTTAGCTAAGGGCGTCTTGGCATTGGGTTGCAGGATTGCGGAATTCCAATTGAAAGATCGAGGGAGAAGTAAAGGAGACGACCTGGGGTAGATATAAATGTCAGAGAAGAAGGTCAAACAGCCCAAGCTCACCGCATAATTACTTTTTTGCTGCACGGCACAATTCCATCGGCCATATTAACCTCGGCTCAAACGGGGCACGTGATCCACTCCGGGGTTGAGCTTCCTCTTCTCCGCTCTTCTTTCTTGCTTCTTCCCCTCCTTGACTACTTTAGCCTTCCTCTTGTCCTTTTTCTTCAATGCGTCCTTTCCGCCCAGCAGCCCTGCGCCAGGTTGCGCGGGGCCTGGTTGCCCCTACTCGCCGAACCTTCGCATTCTCGGCCAGACGACTCAATTCCGGGGAAACGTCCGCAGATCATAATACCTCCATGTCCCAGCTGATGCAGCAGGCCACACGTCTCGAATCAGCAGAAGCGGACCATCTACTCTCTTCTCAAGGGACCCCGACGTTGGCGCATACGTTCGTACACAAAAGTTCTCCCTCGAAAACTGACACCACCGAAATCCATCTATTGAGCCCAGCACGGGTCCACCTCAAATTGTTCGAAATGTCGCTCCATTCGCCTCATTATGGATCCTCCCAGTTCCCATTCTACTACCTGCGCGACTGTTGTCGATGCCCGCGGTGTGTCGACCCACACTCAAAGCAACGCTCATTCCTAACCAAAGATATCCCCCCAAATATCTTTCCGCGTCGAGTTAAGTGGGACGGCACCCTATTGGAAATAAAATGGGGTAACGATATTCCCGGATATGGTGAAGAGCATGAATCTTCATATGACATCCGGGACCTCATAAGTGGACCCACCAACACCCACGAAAACAACACAAAAGCTACAAGGCCCTACCACTGGGATAAGGGGATGATGACGGAAGTCCAACACTGGGTCTCATTCGATGACTATATGTCGGATGACAAACAGTTCGCATTGGCCATGCGGAACCTCCAACGCACGGGTTTAATCTTTGTCAAGGACATCCCAAAATCTCGCGAGCTGGTTAAAAAGATCGCGGAACGTATGGGCCCATTGCGGAACTCGTTCTATGGCGAGACCTGGGATGTGCGCACGGTACCGCAAGCCAAAAATGTTGCTTATACTAACCAGCACCTTGGTTTCCACATGGATCTCTTGTATATGAATGAGCCACCCGGCTATCAGCTGCTGCATTGCCTGGAGAATTCCTGCGAGGGAGGCGAGTCTCTTTTCGCCGACACATTCCGTGTAGCGGAAATCATGCGGAAGAAATGGCCGACAGAGTACAAAACCCTCACCAGGCAGCTTTTCGGCTTTGAATACGTACACAAAGACCACATCTACAGCAATACCCGACCGCTATTCGAAACAGACAAACGAACGGGCGTTCTTCGCAACGTCAACTATTCCCCTCCATTCCAGGCTCCAATCCCGCAATTCTCGACCCCGGGGGGCGTTGAAAACCATGAATACAATTACTTCGTGAAGTGGAGGCGCGCATTGTCTACCTTTACCGGTATACTGGAAGATCAATCGTCAGTCTTCCAGTTGAAGCTCGAACCGGGCGAATGCGTTATTTTCGCCAACCGGCGCATCGTCCACGCTCGAAACCAGTTCAGTACCGCGTCTGGCTCGCGCTGGTTGGCCGGTGCGTACGTCGACGAGGATGCGTTATTATCAACCTTTGCAACCACTGCGCAAATGCATGAAAATCAGTGGAAGCATGGTGATCCATGGATATCCGGCCGCAATTACTTAAGCAGGCGACAATCGGAAACAGCAGAAGATTCCTAGAATCCTCGGAATGACCAATTTGATCGTGGTGAGTCTGATTCCCGTCAGGCTGGGGCTGGGGGTGATCCATACCTCTGGTAGGTTAATTAGGTTGAAGACAAGGGGATCTGGGGAGCCAAGGACGAGCTATAGAGGCATAGAACCATACAGCAGCTTGCAAGGACCGAGCCTTCCAAAAAGGTTAGACCCGTTATCGTGTTACGCCGCACATGAGAATTGTACAATATATGCTACTGCAGAACTTCGCTCTTCGTAGAATGGCTAGTTTCCACGATAACAAGCGGACTCAATTTAGTCTAATCTCTCTATTTTTAAATGTATGACATGAACAATTACAAAGTCTCAAACTAACTGTCTTTTTTCATATCAAGGAAAAACGTATATCATCACGGTGGCAGTACAGCATCCAGCTCCGAGGCAAGTAAAGGGTATCATGCAGAAACTAGCTTAAGCCGCAGGCTTGCTCACAGAGAATTCTCCCATGAAGTCTGGGTCTGCATTGATTTCCTCGCGGACCTTGAGAGAGAAAAGTTAGCAAAACGGCTCTAGTGAAGCGGACAGGACGAGGACTCACAATATCCAAACCACCAACAAGCTCTCCAGACACCCACAATTGCGGGAAAGTGGGCCACTCCGCAAACTCCTTCAGACCTTGACGAACGTCCTCATCGGCAAGAATGTTGAAGAATCCATACTTGATACTACGCTCACGCAGGATACCGACCAGTTGCCGACTGAAACCGCACTGTGGGGAGCTAGGGGTGCCCTTCATAAACAGCATAACAGGAGCAGCCTTAACCAGTTCACTCAGACGAGCAAATAAGGCTTCCTTCGACTGCTCAGGCGTAAGAGCGGGGTCGGCAGAGACCGGAATAGCATTGGCGGCAGGTCCAGCCGAACCGTCAGGCGAAGCGACAGGTTGCTGAGTGGCAGTCGCGGGGCCATTCTCACGAGGAACAGCAGAGAGGGGAGGGGGGATATGCGCTCTGTTCACGCCGTCTGTGGGGGCACCTCCGCCAACATTACGCTCGATAGCGTCGCGAACCTTGATAGCATCGCTACCGCTAATAGATTCCAGAATCTCTCCATTCTTCACACAGACAACGAATGGCACAGCGGAAACATCATACTCCTCCGAGATATCGGGCAGTTGCTCGGCGTCGATGCTGACAAACGAGACGGTTGGCGGGGTCGTGGCGGGGAACTGGGAGGCGAGGGCGTTGAGAACATTACGCATCTGCGTACAGGGAGCAGCCCATGAAGCGTAGAAGTAGAGGACGATGAGTGTTTCGGGAGGCGCATTGCTCATGTGCTGCGCGAAGGCAGCCTCGGAGGAGACTTCGACAAGGGCCGACATCGTTGGGCCGTGTGCGGAGGAGGGGACTTGCGGGAGAGAAGAGAGTTTGAGAGCGAGTGGAGAGTGGGGAGTTGGCGAGTAGACGTAGGTTAGGTGGTGGTGAGTTCTTCAGACACAATTCAGTCGAGGAATGAGCCTCCGGACCGTGATGAATGCTAGCAGGGATGTCTAGGAAGGAGGAGGAAGAGGAGGATGGCGTGACGAGGGTGAATTTTCCAAGGTTCCGGCGATCGCTGCGTTATCAGATGCGGTATTGCGATACCGAGCGTATTGTCATGTTGTAATGGCAAATGGTCCGCGGTCACGCGACTGTATCGGTTATCCGATCGGAACATACGTGACTTCGATCCGGTCACCTGATATCCTAGGGATGAGCCTCTATCTATCACGTGATGAAGCTGGCTGCTTATCGCCTATCACCACGTGAGCCTGTGCTGAATTTCCAGCGCAAGCACGAGTGAAGACTGTCTCATTCACTGCATATCATGGCTGGACAACAAAAGAGGAAGCGTGACGAGGATCCGGATCCCGTCGCTGAACCTCCAGCTAACGGGTTCGGCGTCGCTGAAACCCTCTCACGCCTGAACGACGCCTCCCCCGAGAGCGACGAATCTACAAAGAAAAGCTCAGGCGACATGACGCGCCAAAGCAAGAGGAAGCGTGTTGATGGCGAGAAGACAAAGTACCCGGTACTGACCTACGTCGAAGGCAAACTGCAGTCCTCAATTCGAATTGCCGACCTTCAGGGACTTCTCCTGTACTGTTTCGCAGATGGGATTGCACCGCAATGGATCTCCGTCAAACACTCCGGCCATGTGCGCAAGATCGCTGTGCTGATGGTTCCGGGTTTGGAGATGGGCATGTTTGACGGTACCATCCCATTGGAACCAATTACACCCAACGAAGGCGAGAAATCCGAAGCAAAGGCTTCCTCCGGCGACTTGGACGAATCAAACGATACCCCCGATAACAGACGAAATGAGGACTTCCAGCGTTGGAAAGAAGGTCTCCCGCCTCCAGACCGGTCCGGTCGATACAATCCACGAGTTCTTTCGTCAGAAACTTTGCCCGAGCCTCTCGGTCCATTGAGCAAGATGTTCCCGCATGTTTGGCCGGTGAAGGCTCCTGGCGATACCAAATACAACAAAGTGCATTCGCCGCTACAAGCGATTTTGATGTCATCACTTCCTAAGTCCAAGGATGATCAGCGCAAGGGGGCTCGGCCGGCGAGAGTTGATAAGAATGCGGCCTTCAAGCGAACACCCATCACCACGTTCATTGCTTCGTTGGAGGATCTTCGTGATAGCGAATATCCACTCCACCCGGCCCTTTTTGGTTCAGATGCGGAGAGGAACCAAGAAGCCGAGTCCCGACGACGTAATAAACGAGCCGCGGAAGATGGCTGGGTGGACACTGATGTTCCCAGCCTGGATGCGGGTATCGTTCCTGATACCGAGATCGAAAAGGGTAGCATGACTGTCGGACGGAAGGTCCTGTCTCTAGACTGTGAGATGGTCTTGACCGAAGGCGATAAGTCTGAACTGGCTCGTATCAGTCTTGTCGGTTGGGACGGCGAGGTCGTTCTGGATGAGCTGGTTCAGCCTTCACGGCCAGTGACAAACTACCTCACCCAATATTCGGGTATCACGAAAGAGATGCTCGAACCAATTACTACAACATTGCCCGATATCCAACAACGTCTGCTCACCATTTTGACACCGCAATCTATTTTGATTGGCCACTCTTTGAATTCCGATCTTGCAGCACTCAAAATCACACACCCTTTCATCGTTGACACTGCCATCATCTACCCCCATCCTCGCGGCCCACCTCTGAGATGCAGCCTCAAATGGCTCACTCAGAAGTATGTCAACAAGGAGATTCAGAAGGGAGGAGCTGGCCACGATTCAGTCGAGGACGCTCGAGCTGTGCTCGAGCTAGTCAAGCAGAAGTGCGAGAAAGGCGAGCGCTGGGGAACAAGCGATGCTTCAAATGAAAGCATCTTCCGTCGGTTGGGACGGTCTACCCGCGTAGGCAAGACCGCAACCGCTGGCGAAGGACGCACCGGTGCAGTAGTTGACTGGGGCAGCCCCGAACGCGGATTTGGTTCGCAGGCGACTGTTTCGATCGGGTGCCGTGACGACAATGACGTCGTCAAGGGTGTTGCTGCAGCGGTCAATGGCGACGAATCCAACGCTTCCATCCCAGGCGGTGGTGTTGATTTCACCTGGGGCCGACTTCGCAACCTTGAACACCTTCGTGGCTTTTGCAACCGTGCCCCAGACCCCAACAATGCCAATACGTCTACAACTTTGATTCCTCCGCCGGAAGAAACAACTCCAACAACGAGCCTCGGAGATTCCACTATCCCCCCAGTTGATACTGTCCTGGCCGACACTGTCTCGCAGACTGTCACCGATATTACCCGAATCTACGAGTCTCTTCCACCTTGCACCATGTTCATTGTCTACTCTGGTACCGGTGACCCACGCGAGGTCAGTCGTCTCCAAGCGATGCACAAGACGTATCGCGAGGAATTCAATTCACGCAAGCCTTGGGACGAGTTAAGCGTGAAGTGGACGGACGTTGAAGAACAAGCTTTGAAGCAGGCGTGCGAGCGAGCCCGCGAGGGCTGTGGATTTATGTGTGTGAAATAAAACTAAGATATTTGCATTCTTCGAGATACCATAACGAATCTTTGAACCTGATGTATACAATATTTAAAGTATTTCCTCCCATATTGCTAGCTGTAGAGGAACAAACATGCTTACTTCCAAAGGTTGGCCACATCAGCCCACGCCCTGGCTCAGCCCTAAGACGTGGTATCTTAGTATTGGGGATTCCGCCCGGTCCCCCCTATTCCTCGGAATATTTACAACCGTATTTCTCAGATTACTATTCATTCGTCTGAACAAGAAGCTAGGAAGAGCTCAAATCCGCGAGAATCGCTCGTATTCCACCTGCCACAGTCGTGTTCGTCGTGTCGTGCCCGAGTGTTCCTCCAACATCCTCCAAAAGGTCTGCTTGCATTTCATGCTCAAGCACTGGCCTGTACACTACGCTAGTACTTTACAGGCATCTTACCTTCGCGCCATTTTGCCCTGCGCCCGGAGAAATCCCACGCGGCCACTGACGGTGGTGGCGAAAGGAGTGAGCTGAGCGGGGGGTGGCTTGAGTAGGCATTCAATTCATTGATGACCGGTCAACGATGGAGTCGTCTTTATCTTTGGGAATGGCCATACATAGTGGAGAACTGAGACAATCTCGCATGATATGTATGATGCCTAGATAAAACTCAGGTTCCGTTATGCTGAAAAGGGTTCGAAAGTCCCAACCACATGGAAACTCTTTATCTCGAGCCGCGCATTAGTGTCGGCGCAATTTGCCGTCGGGAAAAATCACGACAGGGGCGAAGGCTGAGCATCGGGAGGGCTCCCGATCTTGTTTGATTGGTAGGATATTTAGCTGGCACCACGCGATAGGAAAGATGCTCCCTAAGGTTAGACAAAGTTGCGGGGAGGTGGTGTTTATTGGTGCAGGGCCGGCCCTAAGTTTCCAAGGGCCATGGCTGTCACGGGCGAGGACGGACTCGAGGCGAATAGAAGAGCAGCTGGAGGATCTCGGGGTGTTTTGGGGCCAGTTACACGGACCATCGATACGGGAGGGCTGGCGAGAGAGAATAAAAGACCGGATTCGAGAAGGGAGGGGTGAGGTGTATTTAAATCATCGTGATGCGCGCCGTTTGGTCTGGCGTTGGATTTTAGAACTAGTTCGAAGTCGAATCTCCACGTTCTTGAACCTCCACTTTGTGGAGCTGAATCCACTTCCTTCTCCATGGCGGACTATGACCGGGAGAAGATCGATATGGCGCAGGAGAAGAGGGTCGCGGAACCTGTTGTTGCCGAGAGTGATGAGGATCAGGTTGCGACGGTCATTGACAACAATGACCAGCTGAAACGGCATCTGGGTAATCGGCAAATCCAGCTGATTGCCATCGGTGGATCAATTGGAACTGCTACATTTGTGAGCATCACGGCAGGTTTGACGAAAGGTGGGCCGGGTAGTTTGTTCCTGGCCTACACGATCTACTCCTGCATGATGGGCCTTGTGAATAACTGCATCGCCGAAATGGCTGTCTACATGCCCGTCACCGGCGCCTTCATTCGGATGGCTGGCAAATGGGTGGATGAATCTTGTGGCTTCTGGGCTGGATGGAACTTCTTCATCTATGAAGCCTTGTTGATTCCATTTGAGATAACTGCCCTTAACCTGGTACTGACTTTCTGGCGAGATGATATTCCAGTGGAAGCAGTCGTCGCTGCGTGTATTGTGATCTACTTGTGGGTTTCTCTCGACCCAATTACCTTATACGATGCTAACCTTCTCAGCGTGCTCAATGCTTTTACAGTTAAATGGTATGGAGAAGCGGAATTCTGGCTCTCTACCGGAAAGGTCATCTTGCTCCTCATCGTCTTCCTCTTTACCTTCATCACGATGGTCGGTGGCAATCCCAAGCATGACGCCTATGGCTTCCGATATTGGAACAATCCTGGTTCGTTTGCGGAATACATCACAACTGGACCTTTGGGTCGATTTGAGGGATTCCTCGGTGCAGTTTGGAGTGCCTCGTTCACCGTCGTCGGCCCTGAATATATATCCATGGTGGCGGGAGAGACGAAACTGCCACGAAAATACCTCAAGACTGCATTTAAGACAACATATATACGATTTGCATTTTTCTTCATTGGAAGTGCTCTGTGCGTGGGAATCGTTATTCCTTATAATGACAAGACCCTACTGGACATCCTCGCTGGCTCATCCGCAGGCTCTGGAACCGCCGCTGCTTCACCATACGTTATCGCTATGAACAATCTTGGCATTACGGTGCTGCCACATATCACAAATGCACTGCTGGTGACCAGTATTTTCTCGGCTGGAAATGCCTACACCTATTACGGAACCCGAAGTCTCTACGGTCTGTCTTTACAAGGACAGGCGCCCAAGGTCTTCCGCAAATGCACCAAGAAGGGTGTTCCAATTTACTGTCTCTGTGTTGTGATCATTTTCCCCTTCCTCGCGTTCCTCAATGTATCGAGTGGCTCGGCAAAGGTTTTGACCTGGCTCACAAACATCATCACAGCCGCTCAGGTCATCGACTACATCATCATTTGCATCACATACATCTTCTTCTACCGCGCTTGCAAAGCACAGGGCATTGAACGTCGAAATCTACCCTATTATGGCTACTTCCAGCCTTACTCGGCATATGTCGCATTGGTTTGGATGACGATGGTGGTCTGCACCTACGGCTACGCGACCTTTTTACCTGGAAATTGGGCCGTTGGTGATTTCTTCACGTATTACACCATGGTACTGCTTGCACCCGTTTTGTTCTTCGGATGGAAGATTATTAAACGGACCAAGTTCATCAAGTCGCATGAAGCAGATCTTGTTTGGGACCGGCCTGTTATTGACGCTTACGAAGCTACATTTACGGACTACGTCCCTGGGTTTTGGACAGAAATCTTGCAAATGTTTGGTCTTCGAAGAAGTCGTAGAGAGAAACAGCAGATATAGAATTCGGTCATTTTAAGAGGTTATCATATTCTTCAGTCTGATCGGTCAATCTTCTATCACGAATACATTGAGTTCTATGCCGCACTAGTTCTGCTCTCCTGGGCTGGCCATTGATTTGCTCCTCGTAGGTGAATATATTTTCGGTAGGGGTAGTGAGGTCGGAAGACACTCGGATTGCGCGTGTCACCGTCAAGCGAGGCAGTGAGCAATTGATCATGGTGAGAGCCAAAATATTCCCTGGAGAGCCGCGACCGCCCTTGGACCGTCTTTGCGTCCACTATGACTGGACGGAATCTGTGCGTTCGGAGCTCTTCCAAGTCAGATGGTTGCATGCTCGAGGCCATGAAAGGTGGTCTGTCAGGTTTCTCTGGTCTATTGAAATTACCTAGTGAGTTCAAAAAGGCATCCAGCGGGTCGTTGAAAGATATGCCAAAGTTCTCTGCACCTTTTTCATAGAGTAAATTCTGAACATAGTCCCAGCCTGCGAGAGCTGCTCGTTCGATGGCCCCCTCGTTGTATTGATCCCGCCAGTGAACATCGATTCCAGGCTGATCGAGGAGTATTTGAACCACCTTCAAATTCCCTGCGCCTACTGCTACCATCAGGGGTGTCCAATCATCCCATATGAGACTCTCTCTGCATCCAGGCCGAGGAGCCAGGTTCAAGGCCTGGTCAATCGTTGGACAGCCTCGGCTCTTATCGTTGATATCAAAGCCCTCCTTGAGCAAAGAAAGTAGTATCTTATCATATCCCCGTGCAGCCGCCCACCAGAGCGCGGTCCGGCCATACCTTTGGCCCCAGTTTTTCTTCAGTCCCTTGGTTCGATCATAGATAAATTCGAAGAGCTCAGGATTGCAGTAAAAAAGGGCAGCTTCCATCATTTCTTCTGGTCGTTCTTTCAACTTTGTCATATCGAACAGCGGCGAGTCAAAAAGCAATTTTAGAACGCCAATCCTGCCATTCCTTGCAGCCAAATAGATAGGGTCATATCTATACCCAGTTTGCTCCCATGAATGAGGGTTTGCGCCAGCTTGAATGAGAATTCTAACAACATCTTCATGCCCGGCCTGACTGGCTACTGCGATGGCCGTCTCGCCCTCCTCCCGGTATGGAGCTGATGCAAACGCTTCTTGATACCACACTTCTCCGTACCACCACCATCTGGATCTTGCTTCTGGTCTATCTTCATAGACAATCACAGCGCCCTGTGGGTTTCTTATTTCCTTCGCATCCAGAATGGCGGCACTAAAAGGGCCATGGCATTTCCGCCTCTCCCGATCCAAAATTAGCTCAACTATTTCGCAAAACCCACCTCGTGCAGCAATCACCAACGGGGTACCGTCCAGAAGTGACCCGGTTGTTGCATCCAAAATATCCACATCCAAGAGCATTCGCGCGATGTTCACATTCCCTTTCTCAGCAGCAAAGAAAATAGGCCTGAGATAGACCGCGGTGTTCTGACAGTTGACATCAATTCCATCCTTACTGAGGAGAAACTCCACCATCTCAGCATTTCCGTCGAGAGAGGCCAGTGATAGGGCCGTGATGTTAAGCTGGCCTCGTTCCCTCAGTTCGGTGTATGTGGCTGCATCCGACTTAGTGAAATTGAGAATGACATTGATATCTACGCCGAAGTCGAGCGCCTTTTGAACAGTTTCCTTCTTGCCGTTGAGAATTGCCCATTTCAAAGAAGAGCTTTCGCATTCTCGAAAATTGCGAGCGTAAAGAGTTCGGTCCAGCTTGCGCCAGAGGCGGCGGTCGACTCGTGCCAGAGCATTTGTGTCTTTATCCGTGTCCAGATGGGCACAGATAAGTAGGAGTAACTCAAGGGGGAGCTCTGAAAGCATGATGAACGTTGGCTGGCCGATGATGCTGTTATTGTCAGGATTCGTACTAGAATATGGTGTATCAAGTAGGGAGGTGTGTTGTTATACTAGTAGATAAATAAAGAAGAGGGATCTGTTTTTCCTTAAGTAGCAATACGTCTGTATTCTATAACAAGGAACAGAGTACGTGGGCCAGTTACGCTTATTATACCTGGACAATTTAGTGTTTAAATGGGGCAAGAGGCAGTGAAAGAGAGCCATCCATCAACCTAGATATGTTCCAACAAAGGACTCTGAATGGGAAACTGGACTCGGACCAGTAAGATCGCGGCAACCGACGTTTGTCGATGACTCTTTCTCTTTCTCTTTTTTAGGGCTTTGTCTGCCTAAATATATCTGATTCTATTAATGGACTGAGCTGCCAGAATAGTATGCTAGTCGATAGTACCATATAGTGTATACAATGCATTTTTTTATTTAGAATTGTAAAACAGTGACCAAAATACCAAAACCACTCCCAGATCCACCACTACACTCCAACGGTCTAGTTTCCCTCGGCAATGCTCCTATCTAGTGTGGGGGTTGACATTGTCTAGCGCGGGGGAGCCTCCACTGGCAACCGCCGGTTCTGGTGGACGCCCGCCTGCTGCGCGAATCACCGATGCCCTCAGCTGCCCTCAGCGGGTCAAATGGGCCTGGGGTAACATCGGCGATAGCAACTGCTCCAGTTTCTTTTTGTCGTCAGGGACGCAGTCACTCCGTCACTCAGTCACACACAGTAACATGCGGACGATCTGCATGTCACCCCCCTGGCGCATAAATTGCCAGCTCCCCCGCCTTTTGCCCCTCGATTCGATTTCTGCTGCAACAAACATCCACATCCACCACGACAAGCACAGCTGTCAAGTTCATTTCCAAGATGTATTCTCCTAAAGTCGGCGATCGTGTCGACACTCTCGACACCCCGTCCATGATCGTGGACCTCGATCTCATGGAGGCCAATATCAAGAAACTCATGGACAAGCTCCTCCCCACCGGCCTCAACATCCGGCCCCATTTGAAAACTACCAAGAGCGCAATTCTCGCCGGAAAACTCGCAAAGGCCGGTGCCAAGGGAGGTTGTGTCGCGAAAATTAGCGAGGCCGAGGCCATCGCCGCAGCGGGCTTTGATGATCTTCTCATCACTTGCGAGATTGTGGGCCCCGTCAAGGTCCAGCGGTTGGTGGAGTTGTATCGCAAATACCCCAAGATTCGCATTGTCGTGGACAGCGAGGTCGGTGCTTCGGCGATTAATGATGCTCTGGCGAAGTCGGGCATCGCGGAGCCCATCACTACCTTGATTGATCTCGATGTGGGATTACACCGTACAGGTGTTAAGCCCGGCGAGCCGGCTCTCGCTCTGGCACGACACGTTGGTGGATTGAAGCATCTGAAGTTGATTGGCGTGCAAGGGTATGAGGGTCACCTGCAACACCTGCACGATTACGAAGATCGCAAGAAGCAATGTCTCGAGTCAATGGCCACTCTCACTGGCACCGCGGAGGCATTCCGCAAGGCCGGCTTCAACATTGAGGTTGTGACTACTGGTGGAACTGGCACCGCTGAGTTCTGTGCAAGTGTCCCTGGCGTCACTGAGCTCCAGCCTGGATCTTTCATCTTCATGGACGTCGACTACCGCAATGCCGTCGGTTCGTTCTTCTCTCACAGCCTTGTCCTCCTGTCAACCGTTATCAGCCAACAGGGTCCCCGAGCCGTCACTATCGACACTGGACTCAAGTCGTTGACAACAGATAGTGGTCTGGCAGAGTGCAAGGACTCGAGATATGAGTACGGCGTGCTAGGCGACGAGCACGGCTCCCTAATGTGGGAAGAGAGCACACCGGCCCTGTCGATTGGTGATCGCGTCGAGATGCTTCCGAGCCACATCGATCCCACCGTCAACCTGCATGATTTCTACTATGCTCATCGCAATGGTGTGATTGAGGAAATCTGGCCCGTTGATTCCCGTGGCATGGTGCAATAATGTACTCGGATGCATGCTGCAAAACATATATTAGATTTAATTTCGGTCATTTTAATTCGACGAAGAAAGATATAGACGAGATAAAGAAAAAATCAAGGGCCATTTTTGAGACAACAACACCCTGTTCTATTCACTACAAGCGCTCGAGGGATTCTCCTTCATTTCGACTGCCCAACTCGCAACTAATTTCTTTCACAACAGACTCGGCACTACCAAGATAACTATCTATTCACTAGAAACCGTCCTTCACGACCTGCATACTAACAGCGCTACGCCCCCAACTCCCAGGTGTTGTATCTGCTCTGGGGTCGAGCTGCTGTCCATCACAATGTGGTTCAATTTCTGCATTAGACCGTTCAAGATATATTCGGGTCATCAGCAAAGCTTACTGATCTTACAACACCACTTGGCCGCGGTGATCAAGTCAATATAGCTCGGTGGGGTCATCGTCGAGTTCTGGTAAAATCGAGTGTAATAGAGTAGAGGAGATGGATATTTGGGTTGTGAACTTGTCCTCGCTCCTTGGAAATAACAGAATTTAAAATTGAAAAACATGAATACGCATTTTGAAACCTATTGGGATAAATTTCTCTATTGAAAGATCACAATCACAATACCAAAAGATGCTGATCCCGACACAGCGGCGGGTATTGTTCTCAACATTTCTTGGTTCTGTGATCTTAGAATGGCCTTTCAGTGTGAATAATTTAATTCTATGGGTTTCGAAGTAATTATCCATATTTTCCAGGAGCAACCGCATCTTTGCCATCTGGACGTCCCCACCCCAAAACACCCTGTTCATATGTAGCGTGTTTTTTATCATGATATGAATCCAAATACTGATAGCACAGAGCGTACGCCTTTTCAAGAGAGAGAAAAAGAAGCCTGTAGAGTATATACCGGGTGGAATGGAGTATGAGAAGGGAACTGGAAAGTCTGGAGGTAGGCGAGGATAAATAGTGGCGACTCGACTCCACCGCGACCCGCCATGTCAAACGCAGGGCGGAGGCGGGAAAAGTCTGTCCTTGCCCTCCCATTGAAAAAGAATCCCACCTGGTCATTTGTGTATCATTTCCCCAGAACGCAGTGTAACAAGTGGCATGGAGGAATTCGAAGTTTCACCACAGGGCAGCACGGCCGACCTGCACGATGCCAACCTACCGCCAGTCGACAGAGGCCGCGGCGCATGGGGTTTCCTAGCTGCATCGTTCATGATTGAAGCTTTGATCTGGGGTACGTGCATCAAATCGTTTGCCATGATGTACACCATTGCTGACCGGCTCCCTACAGGATTCACATTTTCCTACGGCATTTTCCAGGATTACTACAGTACCCACGAACCATTCAAGAGCTCCGGCGACATCGCCGTGGTCGGAACCTGTGCAATGGTTAGTCCTCCTGTACAAACTATTCCATACGCATGCAATTTACCAATTCACAGGGTATCTCCTACATGCTATTGCCCGTCGCTTTCATTCTGCTGCAGGCAGTTCCCCGTCTCAAGCTGTGGGCGGCCCCTCTGGGCTTCTTGATTATGTGCCTCGCGCTAGCGCTGAGCTCTTTCGCCACCAGTACGGCGCATCTCGTTGCCTCTCAGGGTGTCGCGTACGGCATTGGGGCGAGTCTGGCTTATGCGCCTACTATCGTCTTCATGGATGAATGGTTTGTGCAGAGGAAGGGACTTGCGTTTGGTATCATGTGGGTACGTATACCCATGATGTCTCTCGTCCAATTTTATCAATGCTCACATCTTTTCTAGGCTGGAACCGGTTTATCCGGCGTCATTCTTCCAATTGTGCTGCAGTGGCTACTGGATAGTTTCGGACACCAGAGCGCTCTTCGGGCCTGGTCCATCATTCTCGTCGTGATGGGTGGCCCACTTCTCTTCTTCGTTCGACCTCGACTTCCAATTTCCCGTACCTCGCGTTCTCGACCGTTGGATTTCCGCTTCTTGTTGAACTCGACCTTCGTGGTCTACGAAACTGGAAATATCCTCGAAGCCATGGGGTATTTCCTTCCAACCATCTATCTTCCTACCTATGCCCGTAGCCTGGGCGCAAGTAGCTTCCAAGCTACTTTGACAGTTATGCTGTTTAATCTCGCATCCGTCTTTGGCTGCATTATCATGGGTTCCATGGTGGACCGGTACCATGCTACAACGTGCATTCTCGCCTCCACAGCCGGAAGCACCATTGCCGTATTCTTGATCTGGGGATTCGCCGATTCCCTTGCACCGCTGTACATCTTCTGCATCTTTTACGGTCTCTTCGCCGGGTGCTTCACATCAACCTGGCCGGCAATTGTCCACGAAGTCCGGAAAAAGAGCGCTTATGTTGATCCCAGCATTGTTCTCGGATTCTTGTCTACCGGTCGGGGTATTGGTAACGTCGTCAGTGGTCCACTCAGTGAAGTGTTACTCAAGAATGAAGCTTGGAAGGGCGTTGCCGCGAAGGCATATGGGTCGGGCTATGGGCCCTTAATTGTTTTCACTGGTGTCTCCGCCTTTCTTGGTGGCTTTGGTATCGTCATGAGATCATCCCAGCTCTCATAGATACAAGCTGAGCTTCTATCAGAATCTCGCCACCATTTAAACACTAGAAATTTTCGGCGAGATAGTGAGATTAGAAATCAAAATTCAGATATACACATAGATATAAACCACTCAAGCTTCAACCATCACATCACCGGGATCTACCAATTGACAAACCTAAGTCGGAAATGGCCGGTTGTACCCCCGTCGGGCATACGCCGGCACTTCCAAATCGGCAAGATAAGAGTAACCAATGCCTTTAGCGCAACTTCATCAACCATATGTCTCGCAGAGATATCAGCATGATCTGTTGCAATGGAAATGACTCCCCGTCCTTAGCCGTACAAGCACCGGCGGCCAAATCCCGACCTCAAGCTCCGGCCGATCATGAGCACAGACAAGCCTCGTAAACCAAACCGGCAAATAGCCGACTGTACGACCGAGCTCAGCTTTCCCCAGATTTTACACTTCCCCACTTCTCGCAACTGCGGAGACGGCATGATCGTCAGAGAGACGGGGTACTAAAGGCAAACATGCGTGCTCTCCTCCCATCCCATGCTTGATGATTTTCGGTGATCCTTGCAGGAGGTCGAGATCGAGCAAAATGTCTGCTTATCAAATTGACGAAAAGTTCGCCCAGGAGTGGGAAGAGAGCATAGATCGTACTACAGCTATCTCTCTAGCTTCGAGTTATGTGCCCGGATCGCCGGAGGAGAAGAAATTATTACGGAAACTTGATTTTCGCATTATTGTTAGTGGACCGTCTGAGTTGCTGTCGGTTGGTTTCTGACCTGATCAATTAATAGCCTTGCTGCTGGATCCTCTTCGTTCTGGGCTATCTAGACCGGGCGAATATTGGGTTTGTCAATTTATGTCCTAGATTCTTACACTGTCATTTCTAACAAGATGAACCTTCTAGAAATGCCAAAACAGGTGGTCTCGAAGATGACTTCCATCTAACATCGAACCAATATTCTGTCATTCTCCTGCTTTTCTTCGTGTCATATGTATTTTTCGAAGTTCCGTCGAACATGATCATCGCCCGCGTTCGACCGTCGTTGTATCTCTGCGGTCTGGCTCTTTTGTGGGGATTAGTTGCGGCGCTGATGGCTGTTACGAACAATTGGAAACAGATTGCCGGGGTTCGGTTTGTTCTTGGTTTTGTTGAATCGGGCTTTGCTCCCGGTATTGCGTTTTATCTTTCGTCCTGGTAAGTTTTGCAATTTCTTCTATTCACTGCCTTTGCTAACCATATATTTGAAGGTACCGTCGATATGAACTTGCCAGTCGCTTTGCAGTATATTATACAGCCGTGGCTGTAGCAGGTGGTCTGTCGGGATTACTTGCAGGTCTAATCACACAATATCTAGATGGAGTTCGAGGGATTGATGGGTGGAGATGGCTCTTCGTATGTCATCACATTCTACCCCCAAATCATGCCTTACCGGTCATCTAACAGTCATCAGATCATCGAAGGCGTTGGCTCCTCATTTGTTGGATGTATTCTTTGGTTCTTCATGGCAGACTACCCATCCAACACCAAATGGCTTACCCCAGAAGAACAACTTCTTGCCGCCCAGCGCCTTGCCTTTGATGGGTTGGGAAATACACAAGGTGCCCATGGAAGGGTCTCTGAAATGGATGCTTTGAAGATGGTCGTCAAGGACTGGAGAACTTGGACCCTCGCCTTGCTCTATGCACTTGTTACCGGTGCACAGACAATTCAGTACTTTATCCCGACGCTGGTAAAGAGCTTTGGGTGGGAAGATTGGGAGGGACAATGTTAGTGACACTCATTTCTTCCTTCTACCCTGGGGTACTAATGTATCTAGATCATACCATTCCACCATATGCATGCGCGGTGGTATTTATTTTGGCCTTCTGCTTCGTCGCAGACCACTTCAAGAACAAAGCCTACTTCATCTCCATGTTCTCAGGGATTGGCACGATCTTCTTCATCATCGTGTGTGCGATCACGAACAATACCGTTCGCTGTACGCCTCATTCAATCCTAGTCTACTTGTAAGCGTCTTGACTAACACATACATAGATATCTTCACCACGTTCGCTTTTGGCTGCATCTACGGCACATCTCCGCTTGCGCTGATGTGGGTTGCTAATATTATCTGCTACCCGGCCGAAAAGCGTGCTGTTGCAATTGGCCTCGTTAATGCACTTGGAAACACTGCCTCTATCTATGGTGTTTTCTTGTGGCCGGAACATGATGCACCCCGGTATATTCCCGGTTTCAGGTATGTAATGTACTCTGCTCTCCTGGTTAGTGCTCACTCGCTAACGTTTATCCAGTGCCACAACAATCTGGATGGGCGCTATATGTGTCATTTCATTGATTGCTGGGTATCTGTTTAAAAAATATCCTATTGAGGCACCGGAGCCAGAGGAGGTGGTTGCTGCTGAGATTCGAAGGCAGAGGGAGAGAGGGCAGGCTCCGACGAAGGCGTAGTCATTTTAAGTTTTTTTTTATTTTAAGTTTTTCTTCGGTGTTGGTGTTTATGTTTATGCTAGTGTTTTTAATGGTGTGGTATATGCTCGTTGTTTAAATCGTTTTCCGGGTGATGTGTTCAAGTTGCCAGTGTACCACTACCTACTAGGGGGACATCAACGGCCCCCAGTCTACGAAAATATATTTCTGGCCCGATCCGTGAACCATCACCCACCAACCTTCCACCGTTCAAGTTTGACTGGACAAGAAAGTTCAACGTACTACTAAACGTCAATTTGAACCTTGGAAGTCCTCCATTACTGCCAGTGCCCACGAGGACGGATTTCAACTTGAAGTTCAAATTCACAGATAGTATGGAAAGAAATGTTGCTACAACTTGAAGTACTACTACACTACTAGTAGTTCTCAGTGCAGAGCTCTCGTGGCCCAAACTTGAAGATCGGGCGATTCAGTTGTATTGCGAATCCTACTATGAATACATTCTTACATAGCATCCTCGGTCCAGCCGCGAACACCAAGTTGCATCTCACTATCGTACACTTTCTCAGGTAACTAGCACCTAAGGTAAATCCGGGACTATTATCGCGCCCGTTAAGTCTCCATCGCCTCCTCGCGTTGCATCTCCTTTCTGACCATGGCGTCCCGCGCCGCGATACTGGGTCTGCGTTTCCCCCTCACACTCCGAGATCTCCTCGTACCCGACGCAGGTTTATCTCCGTTCGTATGGGTCTCATTCGGCGCTTGGATTGGAATCTGGAGAGAGCTCTGGTTCTCCACAGTCGCATCCCCGTTTGCGTGGGTATCATTTGTCGCTTCGGTTGTGATTTGGGATGAGCTCGGGATCTCTGCAGGCCCATTCCTGTTTGTGTGATTCTCATTCGAGGTTTCAACTGGAATCTCGACAGAATTATGGCTTTCTGCAGGTCCATCTTCGTTCATGTTGGTCGTTTCGGTTGGGGTCTGGGGAATGTTGACATTCGCGTTGCTATTGACAGCTTTCTGTGCGGAGTCCTGTCCAGACGGATGGGCATAATTCTGGGTTTCTTGCTCGGTGGTGCCATCGGATATACGTCGAGGACGCCCAGGACCCCGTGAGACAGGTTGGCCGCTTGAAACCGACCGCTTGCTGGGGGCATCGGTTTGAGAAGTGGACTTCCTGGGCCGACCAGGACGTTTTTTCCCGGGAAGAAAGTCTGAATCGTCCGGGATTTGGCCAAGGCGCTGTCGCTTTGCTGGACTCTGGGCAGGATGAGAACCTCTCGTTTCTCGGTTGTTCGATAGAGAGTTAGAATGGGCTCCGGAGTTCCATTGTTGTCTTTCAGAGTGGTTCTGCGTCAATTCTCTCAAAGGGACATGTGGACCGCCGAGGGGAAGCTGGCCCGTGATCGAAAGGTCATCCGCCATGTCTTCATCCTCGAATGTGTCTGCAATAGCCAGGGGATTTCCGCCCGAGAAAGTATCTGCCCAGCCACGCTTTCGACCCGCCTGCAGCAGATCGGGGCTTTGCATTCGCGGTAGCGCTCCTTCGAGCCCCGCCATGTATTCTGGTGTGTGTGGTTTCGAATCTTCTGAGATGCGGGCCTTCAATTTCAAAGCCTCAATTTCCAGCTTCAGCTTCTCAATCTCATCTGACTTGGATTTCAGTTCCTTCAAAACCGTGGCGATCATATCGAAACCGGGCCCGTTGTTTTCTCCTCCATATCGTGTGGGACCATTCAATTCGATTCGGAGGGAGGTGAAGGAGTGCTTGAGGTCGGACATGGTGTCTTGCAGATTGTTGACAGAGCTTGAGATTTGATCGATGCTTCGCCCCTGGTGTTGCATGTGTTGCTGCATCACAGGATCCAGCGAGCGAAAGTCCGTGGCACCAGCCGGAATCAAAGCACCGCCCTGGATAGAGCTGCGACTACTGCGCGGCGGCTCCACCGATGGTGGTGGTGGGGCGAGCAGTTTCTCGAGTGCGCCCTCTTTGAAGACGGGCTCGGTTGGACGCATAGATACTACTTCCCTAAATGCCACTTTCGACATCTTCCAAATGAAGATAGGGCTGTACAAGTGTGAGTAGGCGACGAAGCAAGAGCAAACAGAAAAGAAGAGCAAGGGAGTTTCGAATCGAGGTCATGCCACTTACCCACTATCCATTTCGACCAGGACACCGAGTTTCGAAGAGGTTGGGCACATCCGACAAGAGGCTTCCTGGGTGATGCGGCCTCTGATAAGACTCGCATCAGAGTGATCGGGGATCCTCTTGCGCTGCGAAGAAACGGAGATGCGGTCCGAGTCGACGCTCATCCATGCCGTTGAGGTGGCATAGAAATTTGAGATTTCGGCCCATTCATTTTCAAGCACAGCCAGTGAGCTGAAGCAGCGCCGACAGTGGCAGATGATAGCCGGTCGCGTGAGACTGGCGAAGTCCATCGTTGATGCGACATAAGAAGACTCGAGGAACGCGAAATTCAATTGCGGTTTGAGCCAGTAAAACTGCTGACTCAGCGGTCCAGGCCTCTTGGAACGCTAGTCCAAGATAAGCATAGTGTATTGAAGAGGGACTGCGCGGTGACCTCATTGCAAATCTGCAACGGAGCCGCCAGGGGAAATTGAAAGAACAAGTTACAAGGGCATGTTTGAATATCGAGTATCAAGCTAAATTCTCACCTCAGATTTATCCCACATAATTGACCTCTTAAAAAGACCTGTTATTACGGCGTGACAATCCCGTGATTATCCCAGCTAAGCATTGACTCTCCCCGCAACGCAACCACGTGACCACTGACACCCCCGCGGTGTTTCGCCGATGCGCCAATGCGGCCACTGCGACGGGCGCAAGCCTTCATGAGTCACTCTTTTCTCCGTCTGGGCCGCCCTCTCGCGGTTCCCAAAGTTGCCAAAGTTGCCCGCCTTCCTTCTTCTTTACTTTCCTCTTCAACCTTCCTCCCCCCCAAGTTTGCAATGGCTCAATCATCAACTGCCTCGGCTGTCCAAGGCCAGCGGACCAGCACCTGGAAGGGTGCGGGCGCAGCGGAGTTTGATCTTCGAAGTATGAGTTCTCTGATGCCTGCTCTGTGCAAAGATCAATGTGAAGACTAACTCGTTTTCTCTAGGTGACACTATGACCAAGCCCACCTCGTCCATGCTCGACGCCATTTGCCAGACCACCCTGCTCGACGACGTATTCAACGAGGATCCAACCACCAACGAACTACAAAGTTGCGTGGCGCGGCGGACCCAACACGAGGATGCACTTCTGGTGCTGTCAGGGACAATGGGTAACCAAGTGGCTATCCGTACCCACTTAACCCAGCCGCCGCATGCTGTCCTGTGTGACCACCGATCACATATTATCTGCTACGAGGCCGGCGGCGTCAGTGCCTGGACCGGGGCCACGGTCCAGACCGTTGTGCCGAAAAATGGCATTCATCTAACTCTCGAGGACATCCAAAAACACGCGGTTCTCGATGACAACATCCATTATTGCCCGACCAAGCTGATTAGTTTGGAAAACACCCTCGATGGCATGATCATGCCATTAACTGAAGCTCGCCGCATTGTCGAGTGGGCGCATCAAAATGATATCAAGGTACATCTGGATGGAGCTCGGCTGTGGGAAGCTGTAGTTTCTGGAGCAGGAAGTCTCGAAGATTATGCCAGTATCTTCGACAGTGTGAGTCTCTGCTTCTCCAAAGGACTCGGCGCGCCCATGGGCAGTATCATTGTGGGCTCCCAGCCTTTCATCAAGAAGGCTCGGTGGTTCCGTAAGTCTATCGGCGGCGGTGCGCGACAAACGGGCGTCTACGCTGCCGCCGCCCGGGTTGCCCTCGAGGAAACCTTTGGGACAGATCCACACGGACAGACTGGCCTGTTGCCAGCAACCCATGCAAAGGCCAAGCGGGTAGCCGAGCTGTGGACTAGTCGAGGAGGCAAACTGCAATATCCCGTGCACACCAACATGGTTTGGCTGGACCTGGAGGCGTCCGGGGTGGGGCCAAATGACTTGACTACCATTGGACAAGAGAAAGGGCTGAGATTGCTTGGAGGGCGCGTGGTGGTGCATTACCGTAAGTGATTGATCTGAGTGATTGCCGTCTTTGTTACAGCGAGCTGAGAATGACTCAATCTTTCTGACGAATCACAGAGGTTTCGGATGAGGCGATCACACGGCTGGAGGAGGTGTTTGACATTGCGATGAAAGGCGAGTACCAGCGTAGCGAGGACCAGAGCCGGCCATATGGTAGTAGTAAGCCATAGCATCCTATGAGTGTATAGTTGTATATAGGTCATTGTATAGAATCCACAGCGAATAAGCTCTCGATCGCATCTCGAAGATCCATGGGCGACCCCCTCCGCCTTCTCCCATCGTCCAATCATAAGCTCCAATATGCCTGACTCAGCACAGGCACCGAACTTGATGCCTGAGCGCCTTGGCGCCTGGAGAGATCGTTGCGGCTCGCTTTTTGTTTCTCGGACGACGACCTTGCAGTTTCTGTCCCGATCCCCCTTCCTGGCCCATTGCTTCACCCTCTTTGCTCGTGGACGCAGGTTTCGACTGTGTGAGTTGATTCCAGGTCGGATCTGGCTGAGCTCAGCTCGAGTCCAGGTCAAAACAAACGGTCTGTACCGACATCTACAAAGGATTCCAAGCTAACCTGCGAGGCCACCACTTACAGAGACACACCCTTGATCGCCCTGAAACTGACCGACTCGAACCGCCAAGCGAATCATTCGTTTTCAATGACTTCGTCCTGCTGCATAGATCATTAATCTGCCCCGCGGTCGTCCAGCCGCCACGAGCAATAGGTCCCCACGCCAGAAGAAAGATCTGCTTCATCTGCAGAGCATACTCCGCCTGTGATACGAACTTCATACCCTCATCAATCATCGCCCTGGAGTCTCTGTTGGTTATTGAAAGCGTATATCCAACACACCCAACTCTCGTGTCGCGGCGCTGCGCCCTCACCCTTCGCCCGGATAAACCGCCCTCCACCACCCTCCGAACTTCTTCACTATATTGAAAGATCTCTTCTACAGATTACGGTCTATCTTGTGCAACATACATACAATATTCATTTCATGCCCCATTTCATGCCATTTTTCCTTTGTCCTGGTGGTTTACCCTGGTGATCGCCCTGGTGATATTCCTGCCCAGTCTCGCACCCGCCTCAAGGTATATAAATCCCTTGACCCCCGGAGTTTCATCCTTTCAAATTTACTCACAGGCCATCTTCAGGCCGCACGTGTATTCATAACCCTGTTCATACCATTTTTCCTGCTATCACGACATATACCCACGCCCGTCGGTTGTTTGTAGTTTCTGCTTGATTTTTCCCTCCATCTGTTTGCCGTTAGCGCGCTGCATCACAATCTGCATCTTCATTCTTTGCTCTCCCGCCATGGAAGCCACGCAAGAATCTACCCAGCCTTGTGCTGACCCCCGCCGAATGGGCTTGAACAACTCGGGCCTCCATGAGCAGGACCTTGCGGACATCATTTGTATTCTGCATCCCAACTCCCATGCTGCCCACGATGCAGTTGCCGCTACGGCAGGCCAAGGAAGCCAACATATTCTCCAGAAGGATGTCTTGGACTATGAAGCATCCGAAACGGCAGCTTTGGACGTGGCACTGAGACTGTCCTCGAACGTCCATGACCTGGGCTTGGGATTTTGTTTTGGTCGAAACAAAGCTCGTTGCGATATTCTCCTCGCCAACGATGACGAGGCGAAACGGGTATCCAACAACCATTTTCGCATTTACTTGACCGGCGATGGCATCATCATGCTCCAGGACACTTCGACAAACGGCACTATCGTGGACAATTGTCGCCTTCGCAAAACCCAAAGGGAAAACAGTCGGATGCTCACAAACGGCTCCGTTATCCAAGTTGTTACTGGCAACCAGGGTTCTGACGAGGTACGATTTGTTGTCCGGATCCCCTCTCGAGAAGGTTTCGCCATGCAATACACGCAGAATGTTCTTCATTACTTCGAGCGCCTCCAGCGTGTTGTTGCAGGCGCGGCCCAGCGAAATAATCGACACCCTTCAAACCAACCCGTCCTGTCTTGGTCGGTCGCAAACACATATGGTATGCATTGGACCGGCGGTGCGATGTACAATGTTACCGGGCAGATCGGAAAGGGAGCATTTGCCACGGTCTACAAGCTGGCGACAAAGCAACATGGAGCCATCTATGCTGCGAAAGAGTTGGACAAGCGACGATTTATGAAGAATGGCATTCTGGATCAGAAGGTCGACAACGAGATGAAGATTATGCGCGACCTGACACATGTAAGTCCGATCCCCTTCTACCTTGTTCTTGCCGCTAATGGTCTCGTCTGGTCAGCCTAATATCGTTCAATACATCGACCACCATGAACATGACCGATGGATTTACATCATCATGGAATACGTACCTATGGGTGAATTATCTACATATCTGTCAACGCAGGGCAAGATCCAGGAGGATATGGTGCGAACTATTGCTCGCCAGATTCTGCGAGCGTTACATTATCTTCATAAACGCCGCATCACCCATCGAGATATCAAGCCGGACAACATCCTGATTGCATCTCTCGATCCTCTCCGTGTGAAGTTGTCAGATTTTGGACTGTCAAAAGTCACGCAGGAGGAGACATTCCTCAAGACATTCTGTGGTACTCTACTGTACTGTGCGCCGGAAGTGTATCCTGATTATGAGACGTATCGACGAGGGGATGCTCGAAAGAGACGTCGTGTTGGAGACCCGTTAGTTCCCCCAACCCCCCCCTTCTAGCAAACGCTTGCTGATTGTTAGACCACCCAAAACCTCTCCCTATAGCCAGGCTGTCGATATGTGGTCACTCGGCGCAGTGTTATATCATATTCTGTCTGGCGTGCCGCCATATACCGGCCGGGCCGAAGACCGTGGCCAGCAAATGCTTCGCTGCATCATGGAGTCGGAGGCTGATTACGATATCTTGCGCCGGGAGGGCATATCAGAATCCGGGATCGATTTTGTCTCGCAGCTTCTCAATCGAGACCCCTTTGCTCGGCCAGGGGAGAAAGACTGCTTCCAGCATCCGTGGGTCGCCGAAGTGCCTGACGTGGATGAGTATGAAGATGATGACATCCTCACTGAGATTCGTGAGGGTCTTTCAGTGATTGGAGAAGACGATGAACTGGATGCCTCTCAACTATCGTTGTCCGATGATCGGGCGTATGCCCACGGCGCGGACGGTGATGAATCAAGCAGCAGTGAAGCGCTCGCGAAAAGGCCTCGCCTGGAGAAAATTCCCACGGACATCAAGTACCCTTCACTGCCCAATATCGAAAGTTTCCAGGATGGTCAAGTGGTTGCGGAACACCAAGCACGCCGTCTCTTCGGCGAAGTCACCTCTTCAGCACTGCGCAGCTCCTACGCACTTGGTCAAACAGGCTCGTGGGCTGGGTTTGACTTTGAGGCCGAGGACTTTGCATCATCCGGTGAGTCGATGAGCGATGATCACAGCGTCTATTCGATAATTTCTCTGCCAGAAAACCCCTTCGGTGGCACTGCACCCAGCTTGATGGGCGCAGAGAAGCTCGTTGGACGACTGAATATGAACTCCTCGCATCCTCTCCTCCACCCCCAGAGCGGTCCCGTTACTGAATCATCAACACGGCAGACCACTCCTGGCGAGCCCAAGGTACCCATGAATCCAGGTAGCACCCCACGTGAAGGGCGCGCCCCAACCAGCTCTGATAACCCGGACATAACCCCCAAGCCACCGAAGATATCTCGTCGCATCGACCTTGATCTACCCGAGACAGCTAGCGAGCGATCGAGCGATGGAAGTGCACCAGCCAGTCGTCGAGGATCCATGAAACCATCCGGACCACCGACAGGAGCCTCTTATGACATCGAACTCGCAGAAACCTTGGACGCTCAAACCGGGCAAGCCATCCTAGATGCACAACTCCAAGAACAACTTCTCGCAACCGAGGAGCCATCCGATCCGATTGTCCATAAACCCGACACTCCAATCAGTATTCCAGAGAACGAATTCGCCAAACCCGCCAAACCACTCGGTAGACTAAAGAGTCTCGACGGCTCAATCTTCGACCTAAACATCCGCCTAGAATCCCGACTCACATCCTGGGGTCGTGGTCTAGAAGCAACAATCCGCCATGAAGATAAAATGGATGTACGGATCCCCGCCTACGCCCTCGAGATAACATTCTGGGCCCCCAAAATCGAATGCATGATAGCCGAAGGCAAAGACTGGAAACAAGTACCAGGCGTGATGGCCGTCCTCTCAACGAAAACACGCAAATGCATCTGGGTGAATGGGGTCGAGCTCCGCAAGAGTGGACCGGAGGGTTTACAATTCGGCAAACTGTACACCGGGGATGTAATCACGGTGTACAAAAAGAATGGACAATACCTGGATCTACGCTGTGAATTCTACCATGGTGAGAGTGTTCAGACTCGGCCTGCGCATGAGGCTGGGTTTGTGGTCCGACAGGCGCTGGTGAGGAAGTCGGATGGGGCAACGAATCGAATGCCTGTTTCTGCTCGATCGGTTGAGAACTTGAAGAAGGATGGCGAGGAGTAGATTGTGTCGTTTCTGGGATGACTTCTCCACTCTGCAAGCTCTGCAAATAGATTGATAGTGTTAATGGTACTAGTATCGCATGGTGTGAATTTGATGTTGTATACTGTCGCTAAGTGGAGTGACTGCTCCACAATGCCATTGTCCGTTTGCGGTTGTTAGACTATCTATCCTGTATACTTCAAGTTGGAGATGAATATCGCTAGACTCCGAGTCGATGAATATGCACTAATAGCAGTCATACAGAACCAATGTGAACGTATTCAACAATATCCGTATCCTTCACAATATCCACGGCATAGAATGAACATGTGATGAACATAATATCAACGGGGCCAGGACCAAACCCATAATTTAAACCATGCAATAGGTTGCTCTCAGATGCCTAAATAATCTTTTTTCTTTCAACTATGTGCTATTGTCGCCACTCTCCATGTCTTTGTAGACAATGAGATCTCCCCATCGTACTCCTGTACTAGTAGTAGTAGTACGTAGGTTGCACTGGCCCGCTCCGACCCGCATGCGGCTCTCTCCTCTCCTCCGCCTCCACCTCGAACTCCATCTCCATTCTCGAATCGACCCTCTTGTCCTCTACTGGTCTGTGTGAGAATCGGCCTTCTGAAGGTCACCTCAATCCAGCACTGGCACTCGTTTTTAATCTCGATCCCTCCCGTTCCACCCCCATGTCATCCTGACCTCAGCGCCAACTCCCCGACTTCTCGTGTCGTCCCTCGACTCGACCAACACACGACCTCCACAACCCCCTTCCACAACCAATAACCTCATCCTCTTGGCCCTCAATGTCATTATCGCGATCACCCTCTCCCCACCCGGGCGGAGGGTGGTCCAGCCCGGGCCTAACCCCGGGCAGCGGCTCTTCAACGCCCGTTCGCGGCTACTCACCCAATACCCTCTCCTCCAACAGCGCCTGGGCAGCAGCGAAAGCAAAGAGCGAAGAGGTGCGCGGATACCCATCCTTCTCGACGCGTAATGGCGGTTTCTTCTCGCGGCAGAAGAAGATCATCTCTAGCCAATTTCCCAGTCTCCGCGGTCACCAGTCGCAGCATGGATACGTCGATAAGGATGTTTACGGGCGCGAGCGATGGCGTTCTTCAGCTGGGGGTGCGCGCGGCGCATTAGGGATATTATTGCGACGGAGTCGAGTGCGACTGGTACTTGGCTTGTTACTCGCTTGCCTTGCGTACTTGTGTTTATGGGGCCGTAAGTTGCGACGGGGTGGTTGGTGTCTGATGTGTGCTGGTTCAGGGTTGACTAACTTCTTTCATAGCTCTGGTTCATCTTTACAGACGATCACCTCTCGGCGGGGGACGCAAGGTCGTGATAATACTCGGCTCAAATGTCGAAGGTGGCGTTATGGAGTTGAAAGGTGCGCGGGAGTGGGCGATTGAGCGCAATAGTATCTGGAACAAGCAAGAATACGCTGCTCGCTGGGGATATGAGCTTGAGGTCGTGAATATGCTGGCGAAGAAGCGATATTCGCATGAGTGGCGCGAAAGCTGGGAGAAGGGTGATGCTATTCGTGAAACTATGCGCAAATATCCCCATGCTGAGTGGTTCTGGTGGCTTGATTTGAATACCTGGATTATGGAGACCGATCATTCGCTACAGGGTGAAATATTCAGTCGTCTTGATGAGCTTGTCTACCGCGATATCAACACGTACAACCCGTCCAACATTACGCATCCATTGCCCGAATTTTACCTGGGCGAGTTGGACCGCGCGCTTGAAGGGGACGGCGACACATCTTCATTACAGATGCTCTTGACGCAGGATTGTTCCGGGTTTAACCTTGGCTCATTCTTCCTCCGCCGGTCTCTCTGGACAGACCGTCTGCTCGACGCATGGTGGGATCCTGTCATGTACGAGCAGATGCACATGGAGTGGGAACACAAGGAACAAGATGCCTTTAGATACATCTATCAAAGCCAGCCTTGGGTCCGCAGCAACGTCGGCTTCCTCCCCCTACGAACCATCAATTCATTCCCGCCCGGCGCCTGCGGCGACAAAAACAATCCCGCCGTCCACTACCAGGAAGAAGACCACGATCTGGTCGTCAACATGGCTGGCTGTAGCTTCGGCCGAGACTGCTGGGCCGAAATATACAACTACCGAGAAATCGCCAACCGACATAACCGCTCACGCTGGGAGAAGCTCCAGGATGGAATTTCTGCTGCCTCGGAGTGGGTGTTTGGTAAAGGCGATCCATCAAAGTAGCCAGTTTGCATGACCTTTTGCTTGCCTTCTAGATTTATCCTCTTTCTGTCTCTCTTCATGTCTTCATGTTTCTACGTTGCTATGCATTTACTAGGTGCCTTTTTGTATAATACGGATGGCCAGGAGCTTTGTATATCCGGACTGGGCTGCAGTGGGCTGCAGGTGGCGTTGGGTGCTTTTCTTGCATTTCCAGGCTGCAAATATACTTTATTTCTTCTTTCTTTCATGACTCCTCTTTGATTATTAGTACAACAGTACAACAGCGCCTAGGTAGGATAATATTGCAAATCAAAGTCTCGAGTAATAGGCTTAAAGTCCACCCGAAAGTGCCACGCATACCTTTATGCATATATAAGCCGCTCCATGCGAATTGTCAACTTCCCTATTCTCCATCTCCATCTCCATTGATTTGCTTCCATCATTGGGTTTCTACACGCGTGGAATTTCACAAACTTCCTTATTTTCACATGGTATGTTACACGGAATTCAGCAGCCTGGTCGTGACAACCATGTCTTCCACCGTGGTCATTCTAGTGGCTGCAAGGGCTTTGGGGCTCGTATAATGGTAAGTACTGTTTCACCTCATCTGTCTACTCGATAATGATGTTCACCTTTGAATTTCCAACCAAACGGTCTGCTAAACATCACATAATTCCACCCCTGTTCTTCTACCAAGGGACTGGGTCATTTGAACTGGTCATGCACCATCTTAGCGTGCCAATTGGCACTTTGTTTCGAGCTGAATATCCTTTTCAATTGAGGGCCTTCGCGCGGGGGCAAGGAAAATCCTTCCTACCCTATCAGAGCCAGGATAATAATGACCGGGCCCTACTGAGTGATGTACCGGCGAGGAATTTAGGAATTTAGAAGACTGCCTCCTACATGCTCGTTTCCCGGAGGAGGGTGACATGGTGGAGATTTTTCGTGCATGAGAATTTATGCAGATGGAAATAGATAGACTACAGTATCCATCAAGGATCAATCCAGGGAACCGGGAGAACCGGTGGTAGCTCTTTCTCCATTTCGAAATAAAACCACCATCCAGTAGACTGGTGGGTGGGTTAGTACATGACCTGTGGCACTGCCGGAGATTGTTGGTTCCAAAGATATATTCCCAATCATAAATTGAATACAGCCTGTGTGAAAGAGTTGCATAGAAAGTGAAGTTGAATATGGGGTGATTCTAAGATGAAGTTGTGTAGTTTTGTGGATATACCAGCAGCATCATGTGACCTCCTCGTTGAGTGAAAGTCACGTGTGGCTGACTCACCCATCCTCCACCGCCCGCCATCGCAGCCAATCAGCGAGAGGCCAAACCAAGCAACTCCCATCCGATTCGACCGCATCGCCCTCCAATCTCAAGAATCCCTCCAGCCAGCGCAATCAAGAGACTAGCGCAGGGAAAGCCGACTCCTCCCCCTCTCGAACGCTCCTTTCCTCTCCCGGTTAATCAATCAACATGCCGACCCCCGAGTCCGCCGCCTTCCTCGCCAAAAAGCCCACTGTCCCCCCGACCTACGAGGGCGTCGACTTCGAGGACAACGTCGCCGTCCACAATGCCCGTGATGCTATCATCCGCGAGCAATGGGTGCGCAGCATGATGTCCCGTCTGGTTGGCGAGGAATTGGGCAAGTGCTATGCGCGCGAGGGTGTGAACCACCTGGAGAAGTGTGGTGTCTTGAGAGGTATTTCTCTCCCCGGTCCTCGGCGGCATTGCATACCCGGCAGCGTGATTAAGCTCGGAGAGTGACTGAAACTATCTCTCTGGGCTTGGTCCGATGCTGAATTGGATTTGTGGCGGAGGCTCTTCTTGGCGGATCATTGCTAACCTCTTCTCCCCACAGAAAAATACTTCGAGCTGCTCAGCGAGCGCAAGATTAAGGGTTACCTCTTCCAGGAGAAGAACTCTTACCCCGGCAATACTGCCAAGTCTTCCTAGATTCTCTGCGATGACGATATTTGAATTGGAGCGTGAAGCTGGGTTGGTGGATATACTGGAACCTCGAATCGGATACTGGTTGCGTTGGACGGCGAACGATTACTGCTGGGAATGTGTGTTACTGGGATCGTCGCTTTTCCCGCGGCGGAATGAATCCGGCCTTGTTGGGTGCATGCACTGGTACTAGACAGACCGATTGGAGAGTATCCGAGAGGAGCACGGTTGTTCCGCTTGGTCTCATGGAAAAGAGACGTGTGTGAGAGTGGCTTTCACCCTGTTGTACTGTACATATACGATATCATTGCCTGGTCAATTTCATCTTTTTGACAATCCCCCAAGCCCCATTGTGCGGGCACGCTTCAATAGCTCTGATCTGTTTTCTCCCGATGACTCGCGAGAAATATTACCCTCGTACCTGTTTGTCTGCGGTGGTTGATCTTCAGGTATTATCTTGAGATTGCAGGAATTTCTGGTCTGCTGTACTTGTCTTACATTATTTTAGCACTCTCTCCCCGTTTTCTCGTGGGCCACTCACTGTTCACTGTTCTTCTCCATGCGCCCTCCACAAACCTCCTTTCCCTCCAGATGACACACTTTCAAGCAACATTCAAACTGTAAACCTCCTTAAATGCCTCCAGTCCACCGTCCACGACCAAAGCTGTCTCTCTGGGTTCGTTCTCCAAGATGGTTCCGCTTCTAGAGCTCCAGCCTTTTGGTGTTTATTACCAGTTAGCTACTTGGCTTGGTGATACCCTGGTAAATCATTTTGTCTTGACCCGTACTAATTACCCTATGGAGACTGATTTAAATATCGATTGGGCTACTTTGAAGCTATATGTGAACAAAGACGTCCCATAATTTTCTTCGCACCCATTAGACATTTCGGATGATAGATTATTTGTTTTTAAACAAAGAAACTCGAATTATGAATCGAGTCCATCAGCAAATGGACCGAGACCAGACTCAAAGAGAGCCCTCTTAACTCGAAAAAAGGGAGGAAATCCTTTGATGCAGTATAGTTCTTTGCGGAATGAAGCAGGCGTTTTGAAGTCAATTCCATTTGAAATCATGTGATTCTGCCCTGGACAAAACACTGTGACCTTTCTTGGTGTAGTTACTTCAAGTTATTTCTATTTCAAGTTCTCCTGCTTCACCAGGGACTCTGAGGTGTTCCAAGGTTGTGCGTTATTTTTTCTGTTCCATTAATATCGACCTGTCCAAGTCTGCTCTGTCAGAACGCTCTCATGCTTTTCCCTCCAAAGCTACCTTCCATCCAATATTTGTTATATAGATCATTCTGGTGGCTAGTAGTACAGGTTACGCTCGCTGCCATATTTTACTCAACAGTACTTGTTCTAGCAAATTGTTAAATAGTAGTACTAAGACTCCATTTGAAAAGACACCCCATAGTCATGCCCCGAAGCACGACAAGAAATCTATTGATGGTAATTCCAAGCGCGAACTTCAAGTTGTCTCAACACCTGAAGCTACTTGTACCGAGTAGTAGAGCTAAGGACCCCCAACTTTACCCCTTCTGCCCATCATAATAGGACCCTTTTTAACATCACCAGATTGAAGAACCTCCATACCCAGTCTCTTCTCATACGCAATCTGGCTTTGCTCCAAGGAAGTCCTCAACATAGCCCATCGTAGGTACGGCATCTCATTCAATAATTCTCCGATACAATCGATGATCCAACCCCCAAGTTTAAGGCCCTGGTACTCCGGCAAAACATAAAGATCCGTGAAATATGCGAAAGTGACCATATCACCGACAAGACGAGCAAAACCGATTTGTTTCAGGTTATCTGCTTTGACTTCTGCATGTCCATTTGCTACGGAGTTTGGCGTGTTGGTAACTTCGTAGAGACCGAAACAAAATGAGTTCTCGATGATCTTTCGTAAAATCCCTTCTGGAACAGGTTTTGTCCAATACACAATGTCTAGACCAAAAGCGTGGTTTATTGCTGGGATCGAGAGGAGGCTTTTATCAGTGGACACAAGGAAGCCGGGCACTTGCCAGGATCGAGGCTCTTCGGGCAGAGACATTATGAAGTGGCCTGTGAAATGACAGGCAAGGAATTTGCAAGAAAAATAGGATGAACTTTCAATTGAACCTTTCGAAGCGTAAAGGTGTGGGTTAAATATCCGATGACTCAATCCTGCAACTAACCAAAATTTATAAGCAGACGCTTGGCGTGCTGAAATGCTCAACAGGATACTTCAGAATCATATCGGGCGAGAAGGAAACTGCTTGATGGTAAAATTTACTATCTTTCCTCCAATAATGTTAAGCTTACTAGTCTAAAGGTATCTGTCGAGCCTTCTCCACGTTGTACACGCATCTTGAATTGGCCAGTCAAGATATCCCGAACCTCGTAAAAGTCCCCACTCCACCCGCTTGCAAGGATCACTAGGAATTGCCAACAAGCGCGCATTATACGAGAGTTAATTGGGTTGATTTTGAGTGAGTCATCATCTGAACAAAAGCCAGCTCGGAAACCGCCGATGATCCGATGTGAAATATTGAGATTGTACCTTTCTCGTCCGAAAAACAATAATAAATTGTATCGTTGAGAGCAGTAAGGGGCATCATGATGCGGGGTATGCGCATGTGTATGTCATGGTGTGATTGATAAAACCGAAGTTTGCCATAAAGCTCAACTTCCAGACTGGACTGGCACGCAGTCAGTTTATTTCCCCTTATTATCGCCTATGCGTGTTCCAAAATGCAAACGAGGGAGGCACAGTAAAGCAAGGTAATCATGAAGCATGCGTTTTTGTGCGTCCAAAATGATATTTGCGCGGATAGGGTGGTAATGAACCGCTGATCAATTGTTTCCACTATTTTATTCCCGCCCGGAGTAATAAGAGCTACCGTGACGGAAGTAAGGATGCTGGCAAGCTTTCTTCGCTGAGAGCCGTTGTGCCGGGTCATACTCCAGTAATGACTCGAGGAGATGGCAGCCAGCTTCATTGAGATTGGGGACGATCTCCGAATCTGGGCGCTTCCATTTGGGGAATGTGGCCTTGTAGTCGGGTAGGGAGGTTACGCCGGGCCAGTCCTCCTCGCTGGGGGTGCCGAGAACTCTGTGATAGCTTAGTATCGTTTCCATGAGTGGAATCAGGTGGATGATCCGTACCGGAAGATCTTGAAGATTTCGTCAATCTCGGAATCACCAGGGAAAAGAGGTTTGCGGGTGCACATCTCTGCGAAGATAGCTCCGACAGACCACATATCCACGCCGGTGGAGTATTGGCGTGCGCCGAGCAGAATCTCCGGTGAGCGATACCACAAAGTCACGACCTGCACGATTAGTCGGCTGATTGGTGTGTAAGTGGGAGGGGGAGAATGCGAACCTCGTGAGTGTAAGTGCGAAGCGGAACACCGAATGCTCTCGCCAAACCGAAATCAGCAAGCTTCAGGTTACCCTCACGATCGATAAGTAGATTCTGAGGCTTCAAATCGCGATGAATAATCCGATGACTGTGGCAGTACCTCAGCCCCTCACAAAGATGCGCCATAAACTTCTTGACTATCGTCTCATCCAAGCCAAGCGGAGCACCTTTGGAGAAACCATCAGGCAGTGGCTTGCCCCGGCCACCGTCACTAACTGGGAGAGCGTCCATATATTTCTTAAGATCCAGATCGACAAATTCCATGACGAGGTAAAGATTATCACTTTCAGCGTAGACAATGTTGAAAAGGCGAACCACGCTGGGGTCCTGCATTTCTTTCAGCAAGGAGATTTCGCGAATGGCAGTGCTGGGCACGCCCTCGTCGGTATCTTCCAGTCGGATCTTTTTCAGCGCAACAATGCGATTGGGATGGCTGAGTTCCCGGGCCTTGTAGACCACGCCATATGTGCCTGGACGCGTCGTGTCAGCTGTGTTGAGTACATGCGAACCCGCTCGCGTCAGATGTCAACAATACCTTCACCGAGCTTTTCGATCCTCTGGTAGTTCTCCATGGTGGGAGTGGAGTGGACTGCTCGCCTACGAGCGTGAGAGAGCGAGAGGAATCAGAGAACCAGAGGGATGAGAATTGAGAATGAGTTGGAAGTTGGAAGTTGAGGTGGAAGATGAAGCCAAAGTGCAAATTGCAAACTGCGGCCGAAGGGCGGTCAGCTTTGATTCCGCAAGGGACAACACAGTATTAAGTATTTACTATTGAAATATCACAGTGCAGGGCTGAATTAAGGGCTGGATTAAGTCATAGTTTTTAGTTCATTTAATTTTAATCGGTTTTAATCGACAAGATTTCCGGTTTCTTTTGACGCCAATCCCAACACGTCACCAGCAATTGCGAGGTCGACTTTGATTGGATCAGCACGCGTCAACCCGCGCGCTGTTGATGTTTAGACCCACTTGGGTGTATCATCATACTAGATGGGATGATATCTAGGGGAATGATAGGGATAGTTATACTTGTAGCAACAATTCATGACAGCATCTAGACCTTCGTTCAAATCTATGAATTTCACAATCTACATTGTCGCATACATGCCTCTGACAGTAGAATCTTCTAATCTTCTCGCTAGATCAATCGCTCACAGCTCACCTGCACTGGCGTGCCATCTCTTCCCCTGCAATTGGAGGAAGACAGTAGGCAAGAAGCTAGCGCCCATGATCAACGCAGTCACAATACCAGAGCTGGCGGCTATACCGACGCTCTCGAACATAGAAGGGAACCTGATCAAAAATTAGCACTATTCTCTCTCCCTCATGAGAAAATGGGTACATACCAGAAAGGACCAATGAAGCCCCAAGTCGATCGAACAAAGTTGATAAACACACCCACGCTGCCCGCATCCTGGGGATATGTATCCACAGCATAAGTAGTCAAGACAGTAGTCACCACCTGATTTCCAAATGCCGCAATACCGGTCCCGACAACCGGCTTAACAGACCACTGGCCCTCAGTCGCTTGTTCGGTACAAACCAAAAAGACAACCATTCCAGCAATCGCCAACAGGAATCCGATATAACTCAGCCACAACCGGTATTCCGGAGCAGGCTTGTGACCAATCTTCCTGGCCCGGGCATTCATCCACATATCAGACATGATACCACCCAATTGCTCACCGAGCAAAGAACCGATAATCAACCCGAGGAACTGAAGACCCAGTCCCTGGGCGCTGAGCTCGAACTTGCTTTGTAGTAGCTGGGGAACTTCGACCGAGTTGAGAACAGAGGCGAAGAGGAAGACCATGGAATACGCGGACGCGGCTAGAAGAACGGGGATATTCGTGAACAGCGTTAATGGGTGGTAGAACTCGGAGATCTTGAATGGGGTTGGGTCGATTCGTCGGAGGGACATGTACTCGCGCTTAAGGACGGAGGATTTGGATTGAACATCGGCACCGATGTAGCGGGTTTCCGGGCCGAAGAAGATATACAGGATGAATTCGACGGCGTTGGTCTGATACTTGATTAGTGCATGCCATCATCAAATACGGATGGCAAGGGAAGGACTGACGATTGCCAAAATCCAATAGATCCAGCGATACCCAACACGTTGAGCAACGAATCCAAAGATGAAAGGTCCAACAGGAACACCCAGTGTAACCATCACTGTCCAGATACCCATATACCGAGCACGTTCATGCCTGAAAAACGTTTCGGTGACTACACCGCTACCAATCGCCATAGCGGGGGATATAAAAAACGCCACCAGGGCACGACATGCCGCCATGGAGGCATAGTCTGGACTCTTTGCGCAGCCAATGTTGCACACGCAGCTTAGGATCAGGGAGAGGAGGAAGATCGGGCGACGGCCGAATCGATGCGAAAGTGGTTTCCAGAATAGCGGGGCGCCACCGAGGATGGCGATTTGTAGGGAGGTTAGATAGCTGACGCGTTGTAGAGAGACGCCTACGTCGAGGGAGATGTCCTCGTAGGCGCAGATGATTGCAGCTGCTGTGAATGTTCCCATGCAAGCGTGGAAGGCGACAAGGGCTAGATTGGTAGTTTTCTGCTCCTGTCAGTATTCTGCATCTTCCATGGCAGTAATCAGGCACCTATTATGCCAGATGGTGTATGAGTCTGCTTACCTTCCACGCAGGCCAATTGTATGGATCGGCAGGATCCATACTGGGAATCGGGTCCAGGTCCAGTGTACCATGACGGTCGATCAGGTAGGACTTGTGTGACTCGGAGAGAAACCTAGTTGGGTCGACAGAGACGCCGAGATCCTTCTCCTCGACATAATCGGAGTCTGATTTGGGAGTGGTTTCCCCGTGGTGGTGGTCTGTCTCGGTCAACGCCATGGAGAGATGCGACGGGAGCGAAGATCAGCAAATTGCAGGGTGTCGCGAAACAGCGAGGAGGCCGATAGATAAAGGGACTGGACTGGAGACCCCGCGGTCATCGGGATGGGTCATTTCCGGGGTATGGGGACCGTGAGTCAAGTGGATCGACTGGGGTGAATGAGGTACATGGTGTGGAGTTGGGAGTGTCCGGGGGAGACCTCAACGGGCTCATCATGGGACAGAACCACACATCCACGGAGACCGTGATAGGAAATGCCGAAGATTAGCCTGGAATTGAGACTAGAAGGGGATCGGGCCGGGACTTATTGTGTATGGATTGCCGGCAAGATGGAGACGAGCAGACGACGAGACTAGGGGCCGCACTGGATTCGCGGGGATGCCAGTCGAGGAAGTTGCCAGTCGGCAAGTGATGAGCCGACATGGCTGGCCCAGGCCGAGATCCTCGCTCCAACGGCCAGTCAGAGGAGCAAGTGCCGTTGGGCGATCCCGATGGGAGAGGAGAGGCTGAGGCTGTTGGTTGACAGGGCCAAGTCGGCCAAGTTGGCCAAGTCGGGTGGCGCGGGTGGTTGTACTTAATTATAACCAGCAGTATACCTGTATTCTACAAACCACTCTCGCACCAATAATTATGTCGAATATCTTTACTGAATAGGCTGCATCCAACTATGGCCCAACAATTGCTTTGGTCTCTCCCAGACTCGGGGGAACTCCGGGGCTCCCCGCTGTACAGCTCCACTGGCGTATCCACTCTCATTTGGGCGAGACGAGTCCTAGTAAATGCGCCAGTACAGATTAGAGCAAGCCATGGTCAGCCAGAACCAGCCTTGCTCGAATTCATTCGTTGCTAGCCGTTGTTGTGGATGGCAAGTGCGAAGGATGTGGATATGTCATCCTTGCTGAGTACATCATTCAAACCAATGAACTGGAAGAAAATTATAGAAGGATGATGATTAGTTGCTCGACTAACTTATTGTTTATTCGTATACCTCGCATCGCATGTGGGTGGTGGTTTGGGCTGGAATATCAAGACGCTTCAGCTAGGCCAACTACGTTTCAGGGTATAGTTTTAGTCCTTACAATATGGATCGCGGTGATCTGGTGGATGCCTGTCTTTCAGGCGAGAATGAGGCTATTTGAACGATACTCCTCAACAGCTGATTTGGAGCTATGTACCCTAACTATCCCATGTGTATGGAGATTGTATTGATCCAATCGCAATGCTGCCTAGGTATGCCCGGCCGCCATCTGAAACACGGGATCCGATGAAATGTTGAAGACCAAAAGACAATAGACAGACATACATGGATGGCTGTTGTAATCGTACACATCCCCCAATATCCGGAGGGTTGCAATGTGCGCCTCGGCTCTAGGCTTTGCTATCTCCGAGATCCGGTGTGGATGATCATCATTTTCTGGATGAAGGTCGCTACGTCATAAAAAGGATGTCATGATAGAGTGATCTTGTGGTAAAAAATATCCAAATAGCTTTAGATAGCTCTGTGAAGCGGTAATTTTCTTGCTCCGACTTGGGCGGTACTAAAGCCCGTGAAAGGTTAAAGGTGATTGGGGAAGTCTTTTTGATATATTGCACACAAGAAATCTCCCGGTATCCGATCGTAAGCCGGAAGTGTAGCGCGCTGATCAACAGAGATTCGTGGTTTGACACACATCAAGGGGACGTCAAATATCTCGGAGGATAAGTTTGTAAAGATGCCGTAGTGTATTGTATCGAATTAACCCGAAAATAAGTGTAACTCAGAATCCCTGAGGAATTCAAGAATATCGCCAACACTCAGATATCGGACATATGCTTGGTAATCGCAGGCCGAGGAGGATACTGACATGGGTGCTTCCACTCCTGTTCCATCCAATCGAGATATTGCATCGCATCCGCAGACCTTGCAATTCGAAGTAGGGGTGTTTGGACGAGTCGGCTGCGCGTGTCCTGTATAGGTGCTGTTTGAGCCCTCAGGCGAAACTGAGAAATGATGACGGCGGTCGATGGGGAGCCGAGCGACTGCTAGCAACTGGCAGTGTAAAAGATGGCGGGGATGATATATCGTAATCCCCTGCCAAAGGGGACCCTCAGCCCGGAGCTTATCACCCTTCCATCGCGTCATCATCATCAGTGAGATGGCTAGGGGCGCTACTGACGCCCGAGGTATCACTGTCAACGCCATCGACCACGCGATTCCGGACCTGTGCACCCCATTCACGAATGCTGGGTAGACCGCCCTCAATCACAACTGGATGTTCCTCTCCACTCTTTCCCAGCACGGTGCCAGCATACCGAGACTCTTCACCAGTCTTACTGTGCTTCTTCTTCAAAGCTGTCAGATAATCCTCCTTCTCGATCGCGTCGGGGTCCACCATGTCGCCTTCACTTGGGAGAAATCCAGCAATACGTCGGATCTCGCGGTGTGTCGGGCCCGTAATCCATCCCAAGAAAGATTCTATGCCACGCATATCCTCTTCTTTAGCCCACTCTTCCTCCCATTCTCGTAGTTGAGGTCGTAGCGCGCCGGCATCTTGAAGGGCTTGGTAGACATCCTCGAGTTCAGGGACGGGGTCTTCGGGGTGCGCGTTAGCTGCGTGCTGGGCGGTTGCCGAGGCGAGGATCATGATATATCGTGCGGTGAGATCTGAGATTGATTCCAGGACTGATGGACGCGTCGAGTGGAAGCCCTGGGCGCGTAGGATCTGAATGATGGGAGGCCGGAGGAGAGCATTATGAAGGTTGTGACCAGACATGGCGGGCTTGTTGGTAGTATTCAGATGAATGGAATATCTTCAGTGGAGAAAAGACAGAACTGAACAACCCTGAAATACTCCCACGATTGGATGGACCGTTGGTGGCGGAGCAGAGGGCGAGAGAAGGGAAGAAGGTGAAAGCCAGCGGAGCGGAGAAGAATTTTGGCCGCGCGCGACTTCCACCTCCTTCCACTTGCACTTGAACTTGCACTTCTACCTCTACCTTGCAGACTTCCTCCCCATCCTGCGAGGCACGTTCTCCATCATGTCGGACACCCCGCGACCGATGCTCAAGCTCAAATTCGGCAAGAAAGCGTTGCAGCCACCGACCGAGCCAGAGTCCACGCCAGCTCCAGCTCCAGCTCCGACACCAGCACCAGCACCAGCAACTTCCGCCGAGCCATCACAGCGAAAAATCACTCTAAAGATCGGTCGCAAACCTCAAGCCGATCTCCCCGCCGAGAAAGAGAAACCAAAGAAGAAAAAAGTCTCTACGAAGAAGCGACCTGCCGAAAATGCCGCCCTGCCTGAACCTGCGACAGCCGCCCGGCAAGGACCGAAGCGACTCAAGCTGAACCCCTCGAAGAAGCCCGGACTCCAGTCGATTCGCATCAAGAACAAGCAAACAGTTCCTATTCGCCCCGTTGGCGTGGGATACGACTCAGAGGCCTCAGATACGGAGGCGGATCCAGCTATTGAGGAGCAGTTCATTCTACGAATGTTGCCCGGGGACGATTGTGAATACCTTCGCGAGGCCATCAACGAGAGGAAATTCGACAAATCCGAGTTCTCCTTCAAACCACTGACCCGTGACGCACGACGGGCCATCCTCAAAATACGCGACAAGCAATATGCGGCTGCCATGGTCGACCTTCCCTGCATTATCGAGGGCATGAAGAGCTGGGATCGTAGGGGGTGGTACAAATCAGCGGACATCTGTCAAATGCTCTTGGTTCTGGGAATAGTTGCCAATGAGGAGGAAGCTTTGAAGCTACCTGTGCCCCCTGAGGTTTCACAACCGGACGCCAAAACTCTTCAATATCCCCATGGTCTTGCACCGCCGCTGCGCTGGGTTCGCAAGCGTCGTTTCCGTGATCGATTGAGCGCGCGCACCATTGAGCAGGTGGAGAAATCAGTTGAAGATCTAGTCGCGCAGGATGAGGAGTCGGTTTTCCCGCCGCGATTTGACCTGGTGGATAGCTCTTCTTTGAACCGCGGTGATTCATTTGTGCACAACGAGGACTACGAGGAGGACTACGACGAAGAGCAGGATGCGGAGGGCGAGGTGGAGGATGATTTGATGGACGAGTTTGAAGACGATTTGGCAGGAGAGCTGGAGGCTGCTCTCGCTGGCGACGACGATCAACCGGCCCCAAGTGAAGCTGGAGGACCCGAGCAGACAGGAGCGCCATCTGCTAAGCCCTCCACAATGGCAGGACACGGCGAATCGTCAGGAGAGAGTGACGTTTCCGACGAAGGCGATGAAGATTTAGATGACGAGCAACTTGAGCAGCAGCAACAACTCCAGCAGCATCGCGAGGAGATCGCCGAGCTGGAAAACCTCATCGCCAATGAAACCGCACAATGGGAGAAGGTGCAGAATGCCATCCTGCGCCAGAAGATGAGCCGACGCATCCAGGAACTGAAGAAGGACCTCGAGCTCAAGAAGGTTTCCGCCGGACTGCCTAGCGATACCGATATCTGATCTCCGATACCATTCGAAGTATGCAATTTGCATATAATATACACTTGAGTGGCTATTTATTCGCATGATATCCCACGACCGGGTCTCCCGTGGCCTGTTTGACCGCCCCTTCGACATCCAGACCCTCATTCTGTCTCAACTTGTTCTGCCTAACGGCTTCCCTCTCTGCCACCTCATGGTCCGGCTGTGCATTTCCTTTTCCGGTCCTTTCGCCCAGCATTCTGTCATGACTCTCTCGCTTGCGATTCATATCTGCCGCCAGGTCCTCTGATCTGATGCCAGGATGCCCTGGTCCCGCCGCACTGCCGACCGGACCGGCATGAGCACCAGCCTGAGCACCCCGTATTCCCATTCCCTTCCTCTCCACCGACTCTGCAATATACCCTTCGGAAGGTTGCTGTTCGACCCCATACTCCAGATCAACGTCGGGGGCGTTTTGCATCCGCCGTCTCTCCTGGTCGTGCTCCTCGGCAAGCTTCGCTCGAGCCTCATCGCTGGATGGCTTCGATTCGGCCGTTCTCGTGATTGAACCGACAGGATCTCCATACTGGCGGGTCCGCTGGACTGGAGCGCGTTGCTCCTGCGGTGTTTGCGACACTGGGTTCGAAGCCTGCGCATAAGCTGCTTGCTTAGGGGGTTGGGCAGGTTGGGCGGCTTGGTGACGAGTCTCCATTTTCAAGGCTGGTGATCAAACAAGTTTAGCAAGTACGAGCTGGACTCGTACGTATTTGATTGGAATAGTAGAAGAAGTGAAAAGAAACGCTCGAGGATGTCTATGTCACCCCCGATATACTTTGATGGTTGCATGACGTCAGTGTCTACAACCGGCTTTCTATCACTTCTCGTCCATTGGCCGAACAGTCTGCAATTAAGACCCTAATAGATACAAAAATATTATATGCTAAATTCCTGAAGATTAACTCGTATGAGTGGAGATGTGTGCAGATTTAGAGTACAAGAACACAAGTTAAGGCTAGAAAGCTATCTATTAGTAGATGCCTCCACTCGAGCTCGACCATCCACGCTGCTAAAGAACTCCTGCAACATGCAATTAACCTCGTCTCTTGCTTCGAGTTGTACCCAGTGTCCAGGAATACTGACACTCTTGACCGTTAAATCGTCAGCAAGCTCACTCGACTGAGTCGATACCATCGAAAATTGATCGGCGATGGCAGGAGGGAGAACCATCAAAACGGGACATGGTATTTTCACCAACAAGCCGTCATCAACCTCGTCTTTCTGATTCAAGTTCCAAACTAGTACACGATACCAATTGAGAGCAGACGTATGATATCCAACCATAATCTGCTGATGAACCCTCCGCTCTTCATCAGCGATATACGGCGCCAAATCCCCACGCCGATCCGCTTTTAACCATGTCTCCATTGCGCCAGTCGGGCCGACATGATCAATCCAAAGATCCGAGTCTTTCGGATAAAAGAGGGTGAAGAAGGAATCGCCCTGGGCAGGTATTAATCACTCCAACTGAATCCATGTAACAAATCAGCGGGGGTAGACATACGTATCGATCAAGTATCGGCCCAGCATCATCCCGAACAAAGAAAGCAATATACCCAAATCGCTCCTTTCCAAGTATTTGCTTCGTCATAGCATTTACCTTATCAAGATCAAAAACCTCCCCAGGTTTGGAATAAGGGACAGATAAGAAGGTAGCAGAAGAGAATCTCTCGGGGAAATAATTCACCAAGCGCGAGAGCAAGATACTACCCATATCATGGGATACTGCATGAACACGCTGGATATTTTCAGACTCCAACATCTCAATAATCTCACCCGCCATACTCTTGGCTTTATAGTTTTCTGCCGAGGTCGGCTTGCTGCTTCCACCGTACCCGAGTAGATCTGGCACGAGCACACCGTATCCACCGGCTTTGAAGAAGGTTATTTGGTGACGCCAGTCATAGCTGGATGAGGGGAATCCGTGGAGGAAGAGGATTGTTGAATGGCAGGGGTTCGTGGGTGGGATGGAGACATAGCTATATGTGTGCTTTGTTGAGAGAGTGAGTTGTTTTGCATATTCTGGGAATGCGATGGCTGCCATGTCCAACTGGAAGTTTTGGATAGTGGAATTGTGTATTCTAGATACTATTAAACCGTGGGAGCGGGGGTTTACGAGCTAGATATACTATTACTGGGGCGGGGACTTTCTCGGAGACTTTGATTTCTTGGTCATTTGGACACGTGTGCCACAGATATTGGACTTCTGCATTCTATCCTAATTCTAGTGCCAGGGAAAAGAATTAAAAGGACCCTTTCGATAAATCCTGGACGTATAGATTATAAGATGTAGCACCATCATGGATTAAAAACAAACATTGAGCCTGTTGAGTCAGCGTTTGACTGCCAGCTGTGACTTTGGCCCCCCACAAAGACGCCCAGAATCAGCATGCAAATATAGAGTGAACAATGGTTAAAGCGATGAATATCGGGCATGCATATTTAGTTACATGGACAATAGCTAGGACGATGACCCGCCCCGGGCCAAGCTCCCGTGTTCACGGGCCCAAAAATGGAGCCGAGGTGCATGGCAATCAGCGCTAACTGTCTGGGAAATGTAACCTCCAACCTCACCTCATCGTGAAGCAAATCCGTGTTCTAATAGTGTCGACGGGGCGATTGCGGCTGAAAAAGGAAAGCAGTCTGGTCGCCTCCAGGCCAATCTTCTTCCTTTTACCCTTCTTCCTCCCACTCCAGGACCACAATTGACCCCTTTCTCGTCAAGCGCCAACATGAGGTTCATCTTACTTTTCATTCTAGCCCTCCTGACACCCGCAAGAGCAAATGACACAACAACAATTAGCTTCTTCGACGTCAGTCTCACCCAGGACGACCTCCCTTTCGCCGTGCACCCATTCACCAGCATCGCAGCCAGCGTTTCCGGGATCAACAAAGTCGCAACAACCTACCAGATAGACTGTCTAAGCAATGCCCCCAAGTCCGACTGCGACATCAAGACTCCCTGGGTCTTAATCGCAGGCCCAGAGACATACGCCTTCTCAGCAGCATTCAGTACCGAGACCGAGGGTGGGACTGGTAGAGTCACTGAAAATGTTGGATGCACGTTCACTCATTCCAGCGAATCGGCCAAATGCACAGCTACCATGGAAATCACTGCCTGGCTGGGAGACGAGACGATCTCGACTGCCATTCCAGTGACCCAGAGCGTGTCGGCTGAGAGTGTCTCCTGGAATCACTTGACCGTTACGGGCGGTTTGGCTTCTTTTAATGCACCGGCTGCTACTGAGCCTCCTGCCTCGACCGCTACCACGGCCTCTTCGTCAAGCTCGACAAATGCTGCTGTCGGTCTCTTCGAAGCTCTAATTACTGCTGCGCCGATGGGAATTGCGGCACTTGTTGCAGTTCTGTTTTGAGTCATTTGCTTATATGCCTAAAATGTCATAATGTTTGCACGAATATCATGGTCAATGCACGTCCCTGTTCAAGGGGCATAGCGACTGAATGGTTCTATTCAACATCATTATTGAATACATCATGCTTCGAAATTGCCATAATAAGATCCTTTTACCGGGTTAGAGGTGCATTCTACACTCTGGCATTCCCAAGGGTTCCGAGGCAAGATTCATGTGGCATTGGGTTCGATGAACGTGATGATTGCGCGCCAAAAGGTTGCTGTGTGTTGCTTTTCGCAACACATTTCGCCTAGAGCCTCATTACAACAGTTCTGCTCTTAACACTTACGCTCGGACATTTCCTTTTGCAAGTGTGTGGAGCTGCCGTCGCTGATCGCACTCGGAGGTATAAGATCGTCATCGAAGCCCGACTTGTGGTGACAGAAATGTTCCGCGACCGTTCAAGCACCATGCTCACTCGTTATCTCTCATGAATTCATGGAATTATATTCGAAATTTCGCGCCACAATATGAAATTCCAGTCCAGGTATCTTTTTCTTTTTGTTTCTTGGCTCACTGGGCAAGCGCAGACCATCGCGATGGGGTCCAGCCGCATCTGTGGGCCTTTCGACCCCTAAATTTAGCTAAAGCCAGGATGCCACGAGTTATATTTGACAGAGTGCCGATCAGAACACTTCTAACCCATGAGTGGGTCAAACTAGTATGCAAGTTGCTGGCGTGGTCCTGCTCAGCCTTGCGCACGCTCATGGCAAGGCTGTGAACTGCCTCCCCTAAAACCCAACAAAGTCTCTGAAATTTCCCAAAACACTCTCTGCTGCATACAAGCAAACGGTTTCGGGGCAGTTTTCTGTCAATTCCATCTTTTCTGTCATTTCCCTGATCGGATATATCAGTCTGCTTTAGCACACAGTCGGCCATACTCCCACAATGTCGTACCTTCAGCTTGGGGGCGACCCCTGGAAAATCAAAATCAACCTGTACACAGTGCAGGAAAAGTTTGTACCCTACATTGGAGCACGGGCTGCTTTCCAGCTCATTACGGCTACCTCGTTATTCGCCCTGTTCGGTCTCACTTGTTTCGTGCGGTATGGAGTACCCTGTGTCGCCCGACGCGGGAGGTTCCAAGGAGAGGTTTATCAATTCAAAATGTTGTGCTTTGCCTTGATAACTTACGCTATGTGAGCAACTAACCCCCATCGAATATCTCTTGCTTTTATTGGTCGATCTAATCTCTCGCTTCGTTTAGCTCCTCGACTCTTGAAGGCGCCGAATATGTGTTTTATGCGGCCGACACTGTGGTGACACTTCAATATTTGTGGATGATAATCATGGAATACCTCTTTCAATACCTCGGGTATTGCGCTACATTCTGCATCTTCTACCGGGTTATCAACTGGTTCCTTGAACGCATTCACAAGGAAGGCAAGCTAGCCCATATTGTTAAGATCACCCACTGGGTTTTCTTCGCTTTGATCTGCAGTTATACTGCTGTGGCTTGGGCCGTGTCTATTTATTTCCGTGTCGAATTCGTGGAGTCAACCGATGTTGACAAGATTAACGACTGGAGTGATATATACACCTACACGATGAGTGCTGTTGAAATCATTTGGTGGGTAGCATCACTTGAAGTCTGTGTCTGGGTTGGCTACGCAGCTTTCCATGTCTATCGCGATCAACACCGCGCAGCCCGCGTAAGTGTGAAGTACTTCAATAATGATCAACTAAGTACTAACTTCGGTCGCAGAGTGCCGGATTCTTTGGATTTCTCGGATCCTTTTTCTTTCTCGGTCTCTGCTTTATGTGGGCCGTTGTCGCCATCCGTTATTACATTATTCTCGATGACGACACAAGTTCATGGAGTTGGTATGGGCAGCTCGCGGTTGCGATTCTCGAACTCCTTTTCACCACCACCTCTTACCTCGGCATTTTGTTGACTTGCATGAAACTGGCTATCCTGGGCGATGATCTGGATGACAAAGAATATGCACCTGCGACTTGGTCCGAAGAAGAACCTCGGCCTCGGCCTGGGTCTCAGCAGGTATCTCGACCTGTGTCCCCAATCTCCAACTCAGCGGAATACAAATCGGACGACAAAGATGGATACAAATCCACCTCGTACGAAGCATACCGGGATGACAAGTCCCTCCCGATGGAGATGGATGCTTCACATCCCTTGTTTGAAGTGGAGGGGTCAACGCAACCAGTTGTTGAAATGGAGGGCTCGTCACGCCAAGTGGTTGAGGCGGACTCGGGAGTTTATGTCTTCCCAAAGGACCGGGAAGGTTACAAATGAACGCGTGCTAGAAATACTTTCTATGTTACAATAATACTGAATAGATACCCCAATATCGAGTTTTAATCTCACTAAATGATGCTCGTTTAGTCCACTGTCGCGTTAGGTCATAGAGGGCTCTAGGAAAGCGACTATATGCAATGCTTGTACGTTCGCTTCAAGCCCAGTTCGTAGAAGTAAGCAGTGGGGCCATTGTTGTAATATATTTGATGCGAGAGCATCTTGCTTATGTCCAAGCTCAGTCCGAAGTCGACCGCTGTAGATACAGATAGTTGATCGGAATCACACCAGTCTGTTATCAAATAACCAACTCATAATTGATCTGGATAGAATTGAGTTATCAAGACAAAAATACGAGAGTAAACATAATATTTGAATCTATCTGCACGGTATTGATCACTTCTTAAGATAAAAGAAAACTACATCTCGTGGTAGGAGAGCGAAGCAAGGCCGAGGTTACATTGTCGAATCCGGCTATTCGGCGTAACATCTCACCTGACGAAAGCTAGCATTCCCCAATATTCCTCATCTTCAGCCTTATTTGGCTTAATTTTTCTTATTCTACTCTACTAAGTAAAATGTCGTCGGTGCCAATCCTCAGCCACGCATTATGTCAGCATTCTAGCATGTGATGCCGCGGAATGATTATAATTCGAACTTCCGAGCGACCGAACCTTGAGGAGCCGAAGATCGTTGGTCCTTAAGGGTAGCTTTATTCTGAGAAATTCTAGCTTCACCTCCGAGGCCCCCTAACATTCTCATCGCCATGGCTACCCTCTTCACCGTCCCGATCGCCTCGACTGGCGGCTCTATCGTGTGCACCAACCCAACAGCAGAAAGCCAAGACAAGCAGAATGTCTATGTGCTCACATTTACCTCGCCGAAAGACAATCGGCTGACCCCGACATTTATCGATGCGATGATTCTCGCTCTTGACATCATCGAGCATCGCTACCCTAAAGGCGTTGTAATCACGACTAGTGGCATCGCTAAGTTCTACAGCAATGGACTGGATTTGGAGGTTGTGTCGAGCACCGAGGGATTCCTGGATAAGTGGCTGTGGCAGTTGTTCCGACGCTTTTTGACGTATGTTCTGCGATTTGCGCCCGATCAGCTATGCAAGGAAGCTATGCTAACATGAGATCCTAGTTTCCCCATGCCAACTATCTGTCTACTCAATGGGCATGCTTTCGCAGGTGGCTTCATGTTTGCCATGTACCACGATTATCGTGTTCAGAATCCATCAAAGGGATTCCTCTGTATCAACGAGCTAGAGTTTGGAGTCCCGCTCCAAACGCCAATGATGAGCATTTTCCGCGAGAAGCTGGTGCCTACCACCTTCCGGAATGTGGTTCTCGAAGCGCGACGATTCGGAGGCAAGGATTCCCTGCAAGCGGGTATTGTTGATGCGTTGGGTGGACTCGATGAGACCCTTGCCTTGGTTCGTGACCGGAAGCTACTCAACAAAGCCGATACGGGCATTTATGGAGTCATGAAAGAGGAAATGTATTCCCAGATCTTGAACGGGATTGATGACCATGCTGGGAACCTAGAGTGGCGGGACAGGGTCGAAGATAAGAAGCGAAATTTGCAGCAAAAGAGCTTGCAGGCTGTTGAGGCGTGGGAGAAGAAGAGCAAAGCGAAGCTTTGAATGGTGTTAACTAGGATGGTTTCCCCATCAACTTGAATGGTTGTAAATTTTGAGGTAGAATATGTACATATAAGATGTGTTATGTTTATTTTTCCCTTGAAAGGCGAAGCAGCTCGGCGACATACTTCAAAGTTGGAATGGCTTTGTATTTCAGGTAGTAGAGCATATCTTTGGGGAGTAATTTAATATCGGCGCTCACTGCAGGGTTTAATCATGACGATATAATAAAACGACAAAACGTATAGTAACTTTTACAATGATCTATAGACCCCAAGTGAATCCCCTTTCTCATAGGTTCTTGGGTAGTTTCCTACACATCTGCCTACAACTTTTAAGTTCTGCGTACAAAATGTATCTACATAGACGGGATAAAGTCTGCCAGGTGGAGCTTTCCTGCCTCGGCTGCCGCCGCTGTAATGAGGGCGCCCCGGCTCAGGCCTAGTGAGTAGATTTCAGCACGGGCTAGACTCGTGACCAAGTCAGTGAAGTTATGTGACGGGATAGTCAATGCTCACTGATCGCTTAGTGGCCAATCAGGGCCCCTCAGTGATCGCCCAGAATTGCTCGGTGATCACTCGGTGCTTAATCGGCCCATGATGTTTCACATCCAATCCGGGGTTGTCTCCTATCGTATCTCTAGCTATTTGGAAATTGGTATGGTCTATAGGGTCATTTATTCTGTGAAAACTAACGCTCTAATGCTTGTAAGCTGAGTGTCTCCGTTTAAACAAAGGACTACGTCATTCCTACCCACCGCATCAAAAATGGGACCGAGCCAGCTCTTTCGGCGTGATGCGGTCAAAAGTCATTCTCTATCATGTATACTTCAGTTCTCCATACAGTACGACAAATCTTCTTCTCTTGCCTCTCTCAGTGTCCTTCCGTTGCCCATGAAGCGAAATCTATTCACTGATCCATATTCGATGTCAAAATCCTCCGTCCTGAAACTTTCGAGAATCTCTGACGTGAGTTCTTTGAATTAGCAAACACAGGTTGTTCTTATTTCACAGTTAGGAGTTCAGCTTGTCATACCTCTAAACTGAAGCCGGCTTCCAGCGTACAGTGCGGTAACGCGCCCGTCTGACTTACCATTCTTGTACCAACTTCGGCATGAGCCAGACCACACCATGCCCTTGAGAAATTCTTGTGAATATGTGTTGTAATCATCCAGAGCTTCCTGTTTCACACAAATTGACCTATGACAACGTCAGCGGATTTTACTATCACACACCCAGAATCTGGAATATACTTGATATCTTCCGTTGCCATCTTCCGACACCACTTCAATATCCATTTCGCCACGCAGAAGACGCTCTCTAGGAGAGAGCCATGGCCCACTGCTGGCCGTGAGTAATTTTCCCTTTACTGGCGAGGCGACACTTACCGGGACTATTGGGACCATTGAAAATGAAATAGTTTGGAGTGTTGGCCGCTGCGATCCCAAAATATGCTTCTGGAAAGTCACTCCATGCGAGATTGAGTTGATGTCCATTCCGCCCTTGCACGGTCCATGAAGGGCGGTAACTAACATCGAATCCTGTTGCGCAGACGATGATGTCGAATTTGGTGTGCTCATGTGTTGTTTGAATTCCAGATTCTGTAATTTGGATTATTGGATTGACATTGACCCTCGCGTTTTTCTCACGTAGAGCCTCGAGATACCCATTGTCTGGAGTTGCGCGTCGGCACCCAAGCTCATAGTGTGGAATCAGCTTGTCGCAGAGCTCTTGATCGTTCCCGAGCCGCTCTCGCATCGATGCATGCGCCCGCGCAAGAGCAGCTTTTTGAGCTGCCGAATCCTTGAAGAAGATGTTGAAGAAGTTATCTTCGCTATATTCAAGTTACTACGATTGGGAAAGAATCATTATGTAGCTGCCGGAGAGTGTTGACGTACCTGCGCTCGATCTCCTTACGAAGCTTGAAGAGCGAGGCAGGCTTATCACGAAACCCCTTCTTTTCTTCTTCGGTGAATGCAAAATTTCCTCCGTTTTTTGTAAGCTCAGCCGCATGATTAGAAAATATCCATGTAGGTGAACGGATGTAGTTGGTCAACTGAGCCGCGGTCTTCTGCAGCTGCGGGAGCACTTGGATAGCGGAAGCGCCATTGCCAATCACCGCAACTTTCTTGCCTGCTACATCGATAGAAGGGTTCCTGGACCACTTTTATTAGACAAATGACTTATACCGACACGAAGGCAGAGACACACCAATTTGCAGTATGAACAAGCTCCCCTTTGAAACAATGAAGACCCTCGATACCAGGCCAATTCCAATTACTAGTAAGATTAGTCTTATGAAACCTCAATGGTTGCTTTCCTCTATCACGTTCAGCAGTTCTTCTCGATATTCCTCGATCTCTTCCACAAGCTGAAGATCACAAAGTCCTCATACCAATCCGAGCTCGAGGACTCGGTCAAGTTCCTGAAAGCAGAATTCCACGAGGGAACCCTCAAGCGAGCAGAGGCCATTGCCGAGAAGCTGATTGGGAGCCGGATTGTCCTGCTGAGCACGGCGGACTGGTACACCACCCTCCTCAAGCAGACAACCATGTTTTTCAACGAAATCGCCATGGTTCCGACCCACAGAAACCTCCTGCACGAATTCACCCACACCGAAGTGGCTGCCTATTCCGACCCGGCCAACAAGCAGGCCATCGTCACCATCTGCAACTCCAATGCCGACGACTACACGCGGAATAAAATCAAGACCCTGGAAGGGCTTTTCGGTGGAAAGGAAGTCCCTCAGAACCGTAACATCGAGTTTGTCAATATCGAACTTAACCAGAACAGCTTCTTCAAAAAGTTCTTCTTTGCGCACTTTTTCACAGTTTATATTGCATATTACCTAGGGAAATACTCCAACGTGGAGGGAAGAGACTTGATCTCGATCGCCGCGAAGAACCCTTGGTGGAGCCAGCGCTCAATCGAGCTGTTCCCCAAGTGTATCGATATCCCTTCGGTTCTAGAGTCCTAGACGACTGGTGACAACCTACACGAGTCAGTAGGATTGCAGGTGAATGGATACTAAACAGTTTCTCGTTTTTCAACAAAGGCGAAATGCTATTTGCGCTGTTCTCTCTCTTCAACAAGGGAAATTGCTACTATGTTTCGGATGGAAATTGTAGATATCTTACGTTACAATTATTCTGAAATCAGTCTGTATTCAGGGTTCTATTGTCCCAGCCCGGGCTGTTCGTTAGGATATGTTCTCCTCTACGACCTTGCGTAAAATTCGCCAACTGATCGCCATTTTAGTAGCAAATCATACACGATCACTTGGCCTGATTTGGAGCAAAAAGCATTGAACCTACCCCCGGGACGAAATGTATTGTCTATTTGCCAACATTTGTTACATGATACGCCTTTGAAATATAGACTTTATATACAAGAATAAGTCCATGAGCCATGCCGCGAAGACTAGCACAGTCATGACTGTTGCCACCCAAGCTATGGCGTTGGATTCTAGCTCCTCGCCAATGTAAATCGTGGCTATTGTGAAGCCAACATTCGGGAATATAATGGCCCACCAAGGAAGTGTGAAACTCATCTGTGGCTGCGACATATTATTGCCGCATTTGGAAATCATAATGGGCAAGTGAGCAACGAGTGCAATCGCGAAAAGCCAGAATGTGAAGAGCCAAAGGAATATGCCTATCCACAATGCCATGACGTTCAGGGTTTCTGAAGCAGTAGGGTGCTTTGCAAAGTATCCGTATCCGTCGGGGATTGCTTTGGCGCACCCAATAAGAGCCACAATGGTGTATCCTGATGAACCCACGGATATGAAGAGTCCGGGTCTCTGGTTTGCCGGGCCGAGACCATTGATAAGCATGTTGCCCACGAAGAGCGGAAGAAAGAGAAGGCACAGGATCCACCCAAGACCCTGAAAAGCAATGCCGGCAACTATAATGGCCATTCGTTGTGAGAGAGGCTGATCTGCTGCAATACACGACGCGACGGTGCCGGTCAGCATGGCGTTATAAATCATCAGAAACATTGGTGGGCTCATGCTACCAGGCTCGAGGGGGCGAACGACAAACATGACCACGAAGACGACAATATTATACATCAGGGTGATAGCAGCATAGGTCCAGAAGAGAACCCGGACAGCAACGATGGCCCAAGGACCGGCGTGAGGAACACCGAAACGCTGCATGCATATGATGATGGTCGCCATCGAGAGCCATAGAGAACCCGTGAAGTAGGCTTCGGGGGGTCTCGTGACAGATTTGCGTAAGTTGGAAGGTCTCTGTACGAACCGACAGATCATGGCTGTGGTTAAGAGGACGAACAGAACTAGGTTGAGGATGAAGATTACGACACCGGCGGTCTTCAGCCCGCGAAATTGATGGGGGGTTTCGGACAGGAGAATGGCCACGCCGCCGGTAGACTGAGTGCAGGTGAAGTTAGCCCATGTGAAGCCATCGAGCAGTCGGACCTTCTTGGCTGCGCTTTCGTCTTTGGGCTCCGCATTGTCGGGTCGAGCGGCGTTCCTCATTGACGCTTCATGCTGCTCTTTGTCTAGCATAGCGACTCCGTAGCGACTAAAGGCAGGGCCTCAACTGAACGGAAATGGCTGATTTCCAAAGAATGAAATGAATCGAAAAGGTATGAGGTTGCAGATGCCTTGGGGTAGAAAAAGCTCGCGAGGGGTAGCTATATATGTAGGGGAGCGTAGTCCGTACCTAAGCGAGAATTGAATTTATTGGCGGTGACACTAACGGACCCCTGCGCTTAAGGATCACACCCCGCATCCCCGCATGCTTAAGCGCAGGGGTCGGTTATAGGGACGCCCCGAATTCCTACGCGGACGCCAGAATAGGATATCAAGACTGCCAAAGCATTTGGGCTTACTTTATCCCCATATTCTTCAAGATTTTAGGGGTCCCTATACTATAACATAGTCACTCCGATTCAAGAATACAATCAATTCTTTTTTGTCGGTGATCTTTCTAGCTAGTTTCATGAAGCAGCTTTAGTTGCCTTGGGCTTTCCTTTTCCCTCTCCAGCAGAACTATTCAACCAACTCAAGTATGATTGCCAAAAAACAGAGAATATCGATGTCGCAATCGATCGAGACTGGGGGTTGACATATGTAAAGTTGAATGCCGTCACGAAAGGCCAATATAGAAAGCTTCTGGGAATACTTATAGATACTGTATTTTTCACTCTTTCAATTGCACCCCAAAGCCCATCCCCGGCGAGGAGTCCATGAAACGCAAAAAAATAGACATTGAACATCGGAGTGTAAAAGGTTTGGTTGGCAGCGACCTTCGTCGCCAAAGACAGAGAGGAAGAGCTGTAATTGAACCGCCGCCCTAAGAATAGGAACCATTCGTGACTAGGAATCGCGATAACAAGACCGATGATGACACTCCGCAGCGAGCGATGATAGTCGAAATCATCATCCCCTATCATTTGTGCTGAAAAGTCACCAAGACAGAATATCAGCGGTGTAAGGCAAAGTTGTGTAATATATGGTCGTCGGCTTTGAGAGTGAGAAAACCAAGCAAATAGTGATGCAATGGGTCTCTGAAACTTTTGGGCCATCGGCCTCGGAGTTGTACCACGAGGAACAGCATCTTGTTTTGTTCAGAAATTTGTGGCTTGAGTGAGGTGATAGTTCACTGGGATACGACTCGGTAGCCTGAGACGCAACCGTGTGAGCATGACTTCGTGTCGAAGGTGAGGATGGGAACAGGCGAGAAGACATCGAGGAATCAGCATAGTTCGTGTGAATGGACAGATCCGAGCGAACATGAGCTTGGGAGAAGAATCAAATCAGTCGGGTGGGGTTCAGTACTTTATAGGGACCACAACTCAAATTTCCGACGTACTAAAACAGGGGGGGGCACTCCCAATGTCCGAAAAGACGTAGGGGTACATAGGCAGTTAGGGGGATGAGATTGATTATATAATATCTGTCTTACACATCCTGGTATCCCAGTCACGCTCCAATGCCCGGAGAAATAATTAATGCGTCAGACTCAGAATCAGGAGGCATGTTTATTTAGTGCTTCAATAATATAATCACACTTCTATTTGCCGGCGACTGGTTAGGCTTCCAATTCTGTTGACGTAGCTATCTCCGATGTGCCAATCACAAAATAGACTATCAAAGAGTGGAGGGCGGGGGAAGACCCATAGTGGCCCATGGGTCAGAGCACATAACCCATAACCCATTTCGGCCTAATTTTGCCTATATTTGGCCCTGAAAACAAACAAAGAAATCTTAAAAGTTACTCGAAATGAGGCCGAATTGGGTCAAAATGCGTCGGGTCAAACGTCAGATCTACTCCCTAATGGGCTCGCTACTGTTCTCGCTATTGCTCTTGCTAATGTAGTAGATATTCTGCCTATAACCCTCAGAAATAGGGCATCCGCACGGTGGCGTCTATCGGAGTCAGTAGGAGAATGCGAGAATCCTCTCAATATATTCACCGGCACTACCCGGTTTCATAATACGCGCAACAGGGCGATGAACATCGAGGAGCCGGGAGGAGGGAGGATCTATTGTATGAGTGGGACTCAGGCTGAGGGTACGAGTGACGGGAAATATAGGATCGCGCAGGAAAGGGCAGTGCTCCGTCGAGTCGATCCTATATGAGCCCGCTTGCTCAGGCTACCCTGAATTGCAAGAGCCTAGAAAGCAACCCGGGATTGATCAGGGCATGCTCACTGAACAAATAAGGGTGCTTCGATTAGGCTCAGTGAGTGATCAGTTTAATTACGGAATGATCATTGATCAGTTCAAGTCGGTCAGGGGCGTGCTTAATTCTACTCAGGGAGCAAAAGCGGAGAGGGGGTGGGCACTAGAACAGAGAGCGCAAAAGTTGCCAGACATTATCGGGTATATATGTAGTCGTGACCAATATATTCAACGCTATTCTCCGAGTCACGGTCTGAACTAACTTTGGAAGTTCTGACCACCTCTTTTTTTTTTTTTTTTTTTTAATGCCTCATTATATTGATCTCGAGTTTACAAAGAGTTTACAACTAGTATCATGTGTGTATCGTTGTGAAAATGCCGGTTCTGTTGTAACCAGCTCTTTGAATGTTATTCACCCGATACTCACGGTTGGCACGGCAGTTGGCGGGCATGTGAGTGCTTGATTGACGAGTTTAATAGAGGAAGAAGCCTGAACTGATGAATATACCAACAGTATGGTTGACTCCCGGCCAGGGAGCAAAACAATGGTCGTCGGATGTTCGGGCATATCTACCTCTGGTCATAGCCTCGTTGACTCCCGATGGGGCGCATCTATCGAAGGTCTTCAACTCAATCGAGATTCAGGTGTCTCTCTGGATGAATTGGATAGTTCTCAAAGACCCAGCAATGTTTGGAACTGCATTCACCGTCCACAGTGGTTGCTGGCAAGCTTTCGCTAAGCACTTCGAGCCCGGGTAGCTACGTCTCGATGTATTTAAGACGGTACCATTTCCCTTTCCGGAGACAAGGGTTTATATGACTCTGGCAATAGAGCATTATTGGCCGTTTCTCGAATCCAACCACGGAGATATGGCATACGATTCAAGATTAACGCTTTTCAATCCAAAAGAGTTTCCTAATCTTGAGCTTCGTAATTTGCCAGAAGACAGATTCCCTCGTGAGGTTCAGCGATTACATTTCCACAAAAAGACACTATAACAGGGAATATCTTTAAGGGTCTTCCATTTGATATTCTGATGATGATTGGAAGTCATCTTTGGACCAAAGATGCTTTCAATTTTTGCTCTGTGCCTCGCGAGACATACGTAATATCTCTATTTGACTGGCAGTGGTTTTGGAAAAGTAGGTTTCTGCTAGATGGAGAATTCGGGTACTTGAACTTTCTTGTCGAAGATGAGACTAGAGTGTTTTCTAGCAAGGATGTTAACTGGAGATGTATGTATTCCCGGGCAAAGGAATTACAACGTGGAAAGGCATTGCCGATACTGCGCTTTTATAGGAGACACCGACAAAGACTTGAGTGGTTCAGAGACAGATACAAGATGGTTTGAACCCCAGAATGGAAAATTGATTCCTCAGAAAGATCCCTGTCCAAGAGTCTACGCTGGACGAAAGTTAAGGGCCAGTTTCGGTGTGACAGGGATGGACCTGATTGCGCATTCAATTACCACGCATACGACCATTTGGAATCCAATCAGACCGTCATCCTGCATCCCTCCGTTTACCAAATAAAAATATCGATTCTCAAAGGGAAGAAGAAACATATGTTACAGGCATAGAACTTATCTCTAGGGACATGGGACGACCCAACTCTTGGATACTCTATTCCAAACAAGCAAATTACGATAGACATTGAAGCTCCGAGGATGCTTCTAGGATTCGACATATCCAAGGGTGGGGCGGGAATATGTGCGCTTCGTGTTCATACAGGGTCATCCTATGGTGAATCCTTCCGGCTGAGCCCGCCTCAATGGATCGGAAAACCAAATACCAACTTGATAACCAGACTGGTTTCAAAGTCCGAGATAATAGAACTATGGGGGAAGTTCGACGTAAGCAAAATATCGTCCAAAATTTCTGTCAGGGTGTCTAATGAAAAGAAGTTACAGTACTGCAAGATGAACGTGATATCAATTGGGAGGATAAAAGAACCGGCCTGATTGAAATGGAAGGTGGCGATCACGTTGCTTGTCCAGATTGATAGTAAATCGTCCTGGCTTCTCTAAACAACAAATTGTTGATCAAATCTGAGAACCGAGGATAATAATTGCTCTCATCCGAAACTAAACGAGTTGTCCCTAGTTACATTGCCACATCTCACGATGAGAGGATCTGCATCTATAGCCACACATCCGTAAACACGCACCACGCGACAGGCACCATAGCTGCAGCAATAAAAGCTGATGGCGACGCATTTCTGACCAGGCCAAGACCCCTGGGCAGAGTTCAACAATAGAATAAGCAATATGGTATCCAGGAGGGTCTGGGCCGCAGAATTGTAAACCTGACGCTCGGAGCCGTGACATGACTGGTTTCATCGACGAAGATCTCCGAGTAGACCTAAGAGTGGTTCTCGCCGAGGCTCTCAGCTAAAGTCGTGTACTCCGCGTCAGACAGTAAGGGGAAGGGTATAAAATGAGGAGGATTGCTTGCGTTGTCTGGTTCAAATCTACAAAGTTCAACTCCGAGCTGGACTATTTGGCTTGCCTCAGAAACAGTCGGTAAGTGATTTCCAGTTGTTCGTGATGATCTGCTTTATATTGACTGATTATTCAATTAGTAAGCTTTGTTGACACCATGAGGCCGGAATACCTCTTGATATTTTTTGGGCTAGGAGTTAGTACCATCGCTGCTCCTGTACCTCACGAAGGAAGTAAGCAATACCAACCAGCCGAATAAAATGTAATATCTAACATTTCAAACAAGATAAAGACGGAAGTATCTGTACACATGGCGGTGGCGGCGGCGGATTCAGTGCCGGGTTTGGAGGAGGCTTCGGAGGTAGCTTTGAAGCAGGCTCCGGCAGAGGAACCGGCAGGGGAGGCTCTTCGGGAGAGGAAGGGGAAGAGGGGGGAGAGGGAGAAGAAGGGGGCGAACAAGGAGCAGGCGGCGAATCTCAAGGCGGTGCCGGCGGCCGTGCGAGCGGTGGTGCCGGCGGTAGTGTTGGAGGAACCGATATAGGTGGTGGTGGTACTGGAGGTGAAAGCGGACGAGAAACCGGCCTTGGTGGTGGTGCTCTAGGAGGCGGCGGTCTCGGAGGCGGTGGTACCGGCGGCCAGGGTGGTCGACAAGGAGGCCAAGGTGGTGCCGGCGCTGGAGGTGGAAGCCAAGGTGGCCTCGGAGGCGTTGGTCTTGGAGGCGGTGGTACCGGCGGCCAAGGTGGTCAACAAGGAGGCCAAGGTGGTGCCGGCGCTGGAGGTGGAAGCCAAGGTGGCCTCGGAGGCGTTGGTCTTGGAGGCGCTGGTACTGGTGGCCAAGGTGGTCAACAAGGAGGCCTCGGAGGCGGCGGTGCTGGCGGTCAAGGTGGACAACAAGGGGGCTTTGGAGGCGGTGCTCAAGGCGGCGCTGGCGGTGACATCAGTGGAAATGCTGGCGGAGGTGCTAGCTCCAGCGGCGAGAGTAAAGGGGAAGGAGGTGGTGGTGGAGGTGAAGGAGGGAAGGGACATGGCGGTGGTGGAGGTGGAGGGAAAAAAGACGGCGGTGATGGCGACAACGACGATGACAATAACAGTCACGGCGGCAGTCTCGGCTTTGGCTTTGGTGGAGGAGCCGGCATCAGTTGGGAGCATAACGGATGAGCTGCTATATGGAATGGGAAAGGGAAATCTGTGATGAGCAAGAAGTAATATGGATCTGATATCTCAGGTTGGGGTAGCATGAACAGCAGATGAAATGAAATCGAATCGTATGGAATGAAATGATAATGGTCTTTTCGGGCATCTATGGCATATTGGTTCCATCATAATAAAGTACATAGCATCGTAAGGTAGACGTGATCATCATGGGCCCGTTCAGGGCTCACTTCTTGGGCTTGTCGAGCCGGTCAACAAGTGGGCGGTACGGGGAGGCCAGAACATGTTCTGGTGCAGGCTCTCCTCGTCTGAGGTCTCCGGGACTCGGTCGACGGAGCTGTTCTTCGTGCATGCGGTCCAAAGATTCGCCAACCACATGGTACTTGGACCAGTTGATCGGGGGCATCCGTACCACGTTTTGGGCCGCCGGAATGCGGCCGAAGGGGTATGAGTTCGGGTCTTTGCTTTCTGATTGTTCTTGGCCGCTCTCTTTTTCATCTTCTTCGTCGGTGTCCATATTTTCATCCTCGGTAAATTGGATCACAGCCCCGTGGTCCTGCGTGCGCAATCGGCCAGACGCCAAGTCGCGAGCAAACCCTTCCGGGTCTGTCATGGCGGCCTCCTTCATGCGCTCGAGGCTGTGGATATCGCGTATACTCTGCTGTTTCTGCAGTTGCAATATGGATATGGCCGAGCGCAGGGCGATCGCATCTGGGTTCTCGCTTTCGGAGATTGGCACGGGTGGCGGTTCTGGTTTAAATACAGCCGGCACTGCAGGAGGCCGTGGGGCTTGATAGGCGGGTGTCTCTTGTAGAACGTGAGATATCGGCGACGGCGACAAAGGGGGTGGTACTATTGTCGCATTGCTGGCCGCGACCGGGTCCAAGTGGGCGAACACCGGCGTCACCGGGGAATACGGCGGGCGGGGTGGAGTACCTGGCCGATCCTCCGTTGTGCTTGCGCCGTCGGGAGGCTGCATGGCCGTGGGAAGAAAACTGCGTTGTTGAGCCACGATGGTGTGCGAAAAAGGCCCCTCTGCAGTTGCAGAAGTGCCTCACAAAGTCGAAGGAGAAAGCGGGGAGTCGAAGGTCGTCGAAGGCCGGCGTTTGGCTCCGGGCCCGCACTGGCGTCACCGGTGTGAGGCTCTGCCGGGCGCGAACTATAGACTCCTGCTGGAGCCACAACGCACAATACGCTCAATCGTCAATTCAGAGCAGGCGAGAGATCAGAATCAATTAATGTCGCACTGGGAGGACGCAGTGCTTGCGATCCTGTCAAGTCCAGGCGTACCAGGACCCCCAGTGTTGATGCGAGTTGTCTGCTGGGCGTGAGACATCAGATATGCACTCTCGACCAGCTCAAAAGGATGGCAAGTATGCAAGCCAAAATAGACAAAACGACAGTTCAGATCACACACAGTGGTGAAGCCGTAAACAAGTTCGTTCGTCGTGGTGGGTGCGGACGAGAAGAGAGAAGAGAGAAGAGAAGGCGGTCAATTCCACTTTCCAGTTGGCCGTTCACCGCCCGCCTGTCGCTTTCAAAAATCAATCAGACCATCGCCAGCTTGGAGATCCGCAATTGCAATTGCATCAACAACCGCAAGGATGAAGCGGAAAACTGAAGAACGAGGCTCGCTCGACACCAATGGCCTTCCTGAGTCCAAGAAGCGTGCGCTCTCCAGCGAGGAGGCTATCAGCCGCTTTAGCGACGGCCTGTTTGACCCCGCGAAGCAGAAGAAATACACTGACGACTACGCGAAATCGAGTCCGTACGTTGACACTCATTTTTGTTCTTGGGCCAATGTATTTGTGGCTGACTTGGTTTATTTACAGGTACTACCACGGCGTCATTCACCCTCTGATCGAACCTTCTTTGCTCCGTTCCGTCCGCGATGAAATCCAAGAGCACCTGTCCTTCACCGAGAAGGAGACCGATATCTACAAGATTTTCCAATCTGGAGATCTGGCCAACTTGGACGGTCTCGATGACTCCTCTCTCTCCAAATTGCCGTCTATTCTGGAGCTCCGCGACGCCATGTACTCGGCGCGCTTCCGCGAGTACTTGTCTTCTGTGACGGGCTCCGGAAAGCTGAGCGGACAGAAGACGGATATGGCGATCAACGTATATAACGAGGGCTGTCACCTGTTATGCCACGACGACGTTATTGGCAGCCGACGTGTCAGCTATATCCTCTACCTGACCGACCCCGACACCCCATGGCAAGAACAGTGGGGTGGTGCTCTGCGCCTGTACCCTACCACCACTGAGAAGGATGCCCAGGGTGAAGACGTCACGATCCCCAGCCCCGACTTCAGCCTCTCTATCCCTCCAGCCTTCAACCAGCTCAGCTTCTTCACAGTTCAGCCAGGTGAGAGTTTCCACGATGTCGAGGAAGTATACCACCCCCGTGAGGACGAAGACAAGTCTAAGAAGCGCGTGCGCATGGCGATCAGCGGCTGGTTCCATATTCCCCAAGAAGGTGAAGATGGGTATGAGGAGGGTTTGGAAGAGAAGCTGGCCGAACGCAGCAGTCTGGCCCAGCTGCAGGGCCGCGGCGACATCTATGATCTGCCTCAGCCGAAGCCCGTTTCTTGGGAAGAGCCCGAGGTGGAGGGTAAGGGCAAGGGCAAGGTGGAGGAGCAAGCACAGGGGAACGAATTCACCGAGTCCGACCTGGAGTTCCTGGTGCAGTATATTGCGCCTTCGTATCTGACCCCCGACATTGCGGAGGAAATGTCAGATGCCTTCTCAAGCGAGTCATCTCTCAGTCTCGAGCGTTTCCTTCACGAGAAGTTTGCTTCTCGCGTGAGCGCATATATTGAAGATCAGGAGAGGCAATCCCTCCCCTCTTCTTCGGAGGAGATCAAGTCTCAAACTGGGTGGACTGTCGCTCGCCCACCTCACAAGCACCGATACTTGTATCAGCAACCCGAGCCTGGCAACACCGACAACCCCATCAAGGAGCTCTTGAATGTTCTCTTCCCATCGCAGGCCTTCCGGAAATGGCTGGCCCTCATCACTGGTGTCGACCACCTGAAGAGCCAGGACCTTCTTGCCCGTCGTTTCCGCCGTGGCGCGGACTATACGCTTGCGAGCGGATACGATGCCGAGGAGCCACGGCTGGAGTTCACACTTTGTCTCACCCCGTCAACAGGGTGGGAGAAGGAGGTGGATGAAGAGGAGGGGGGCGAAGATGGCGAGACTCATCCCAAGCCCAAAGAGCAGGCCAACGGTGATGCCGCCGAGTACCCCTCCGTCGGTGGTTATGAGATTTACATGGCCGCCGATGAGGACGAGGACGAAGAAGAAGACGAGGAAAACGCCGATCAGGTGCTCCGGCCTAAGGAGAAGAAGAAGGCCGACCCTGCGATTTACCGCTCGGCCGGTGCGGATGAGGATGATGGAATTCTGTTCAGCACTCAAGCTGGCTGGAACCGTCTCAGCATCGTGCTGCGTGACAACAGCACCCTGAAGTTCGTCAAGTATGTCAGTGCGGCAGCCAAGGGTGACCGGTGGGATATCACCGGTGAGATTGGAGTGGAGTTCGAAGACGATGGCGGCGAAGATGACGAAGATATGGGCGATGAAGCTCAATTCGACGAAGATGATGATGATGATGAAGATGAAGAAGACGAGGAGTAGATTCCCCATGGAAAAGATTGTCATTTAGCATGTTACTAGCCAAAAGTTTGTAGATATCCATATTAGATAAAACCTGGTCTATGATACTAGTCTCTATTACACACCTGGGTAGCCAACCTTGGAACTATCATCTCTTAGTAATTAGTCGAGTATGCAATATCTTTCATCTGCACCAAATTCTCTCGCAAAGAATCACACTTCGCCTGGAACCGGTCATAACAATCCGGACCAAGCGGCAATCGAAGAAGATCCTTTTTCCCGACGCCCATGCCCGTTCCACTAACAACATCCAGGATCCTTGCTGCAGCTTTGACAGGATCGCCTTGCTGACTTCCATTACTCGACCTGAACGCATGAAGCATAGAATCCACCGGTGTTCCCACATAGTCTTCTGTCATCCCAGCCTCAGGTGTCACGAACGCCGACAAGAATTTCGTACGGAAAATGCCAGGCTCAACGATCAAGACGCGGATTCCAAAGGGATGCAGTTCTCCAGCTAAACTCTCTGATAGACCTGTTTCAGTTAAGCAACACAGTTCACCTGAGGAGAAGCTACTACTACTCTAGTAGTAGTAATGCGGCATTGAGGGACTCACCTTCCAGAGCAAACTTGGATCCGGCATACATACCACAACCTGGGAACGCCTCAAAGCCAGAACTACTACTAACATTGACAATGATACCCGATCTTTGCGCCCGCATAAAAGGCAGTACTCCTTTCAAGACTCGAATCGGCCCGTAAAGATTCGTGTTAAACTGCGCCTCGATCTCTGCCTCGCTCATATCTTCAATGCTGCCTAGAAGGGAGTACCCGGCATTATTGACCACGACATCGATTAAGCCACCGTTGTCACGGATGGCTTTTTCCACGTGGCTGGCTGTATCAGCCTGTGTCACATCGAGGCTGACCCAGACACCTCCTAGTTCTTCGATTTGCGGATTCTCTGATGCGGCTTTTTCTGGGTTCCGGGCTGTTGCGAGAACCTTGTTTCCGGCGCGTAGGGCTGACTCTGCGATTGCTGTGCCGAGGCCGGATGAAGCTCCTGTGACGAGCCAGGTTTTGGCAGACATGGTGAGATTTGGGCTCAATTGGGTTGTGGAGGTAAGTGTTGTGGTGAATTCTTCGAAAAAGGGCGGGTTGAGCTGTGGCTTTCTATTACTTGCGGCATTTTATGGTATGGAGTGAGGATGCTAGTTTCAGCCCTTAATATCTTGGAGTGTCACATTAGGCACCCCGATTAGGAGGTTGATTGCGAGCATAACGCTTTCAGCCCCGTTGGAGTTTCGGGGTTTAAAGCGGAGTTAAAAGTGGCACCAGCGCTAGCGATATCTACGATATCTATGAAGCAGTCTAATTTGACAAACCGAAATGTCACACGACAACGCCCAAGTGGACTGATATCAAAGCCCTCATGATATATGAGACAACACGGAAGTCCAACTGATACTGTCATAAGCGGGGGTAGGCAGAAGCCGTAGACTAGCAAACGACTCCACGAAGTAAATCCGAGCCAAAGTGTATGTAATAAGAATAGTGAAAAGCAAGGGTGCAGCAAAAAAGTCCAGATCTCCATCTTGAAAGACAAAGAGAATCTTTCGCTTTGATCGTACCCCCATCCACCACAGTACCCATAGAGCGCCCCAAAGCGGCACAGTGACAAGACACAATGCGGACACGCGCAAAAGCCACTGCTCAGCGGTTGTTGGGAAGGGGCAATTCCAGGCTGCCAGATGGAATCCACCATAGAAGCAAGTTGACACATGAAGCACTTTATCGAGCGATGGTTCGTGACCGACATCCGTACTCCAGCTGCCCCAACACTCAGGACATTAAAATTGCCTGCACTTTTGTGGACCACGCCGAAAAGTTTAATCTTCTCATGTATGGATCGAAAAGCATCGCATCCTCTATTCTCCAGAATACATAGACCGTGGCGAGCGTTTGGTGCAGGTCTGTGTAGCATATATGCATCTTCGTCGGAAGAATCATCGAATGTTAGATCCTCAATATTTGCAACATCATAATTTTCGAGAAGAACAGGTAATGACTGCAACTCTGGTGCGCGGGGCGGTGGCGCGTATCTAGATTCACCCCTATAAGCGAGGATAACACGCTTCTTCCAATACTCCATTCTTCGGATTCGGTAGTGCTCGCACGTCTCAGATGAAGAGTGTGGCTGACAGAGTAAAAGTTGAACCAAGTGCCGATGCACTCGATGTCCAGGTCGACCAACTCCATAGACTGAGTGAGATTATATGCCCTATTAAACCGGATGATGTAGAGCAGGATTGTGCAACCGACATGAATGGTGGTGTGTGTTCCAAGAGGCGTAACCGCAAGTCCTTCAATGAGACGTGTCACGACCTGCAGAGCGAACCGTAGAATTTGAACAAGAACCAGCATTTTAGCGAAGAGATCTGCCATACTTCGTTCCTCGACATCGCTTGCTTTTATCGTGGGCAAGTAGCCTGTTTTGGCGAGGTTGGTCACTCTCGCCTACAGTCAAAGCGTCGACAGCTTTACTTGTCGAAACTTCCGTTTATCGACTAGTGCTAGTTTACGATATTCTGGCGCAGCAAAATATCATCCAAGTCATTGGCCTGGGCTTATACTATGCAATACACTGTGTTTTCACAGGCATTCAATATCCCACCATTGTGTTCTCGATCGGAATTGTTCGAATCAATTTGGAATTAGATGCAGCATAAATATCACACTTTCCCGGTGAGTGTAATCACCGTCTCCTCCGGGTATTCATTAATTAATGATATCATGTTCTTGTGACTTTTCTCAAGTCCAACGCCTTCTAAGTTCTCGAGTACTTTGTCCAAGTTATCATGGCAGTGTCTACCGCCAAAACGCACGTACTATCGAGCAACGAGTCTGTCTGGCTGGTCCCGTTGCTTTCGGCCATTATCCTGGCCACTTTCACTCATTACCACAGCTTATTGCGTTGGATATGAGTATACGCTGAGAACATTATTCTTATAGTAAGTTCGTTCTATCATAACACTTAAGATATTCCCGACAGGCCTTCCAGCTCTTATTATTTCTCTGAATTGGATGGCTGATATTTATATAAGAATGTCCAAGGCGCACGGGGGTCAATCGAGCGGAGCATTGGGTATGTCTTTTACCGGGGTTTCTAGGTTCAGGGATTTCCTCCTTACGACAGTTATGAGGTTGAGAAATTGCATTATTTGCAATGGGTATACGGAGGTGGTCTTGGTCGGCGTACCAATTAACTATGGGGTTTTCATATTAATACAACTCATCACGTGAACAATTATGCAACTGATTAGTTTGCTACTGGAACTGGAAGAAGTCTATCAATCATTTCCTTACCTAGGAATTTACGATGATCCGACCGGCGGGATGTTCACGGCATCACATTTTGGCCTCGGGAATCAGGCACCAGGTTTTTCAATAAATTGGGGGTGAAGTCACCCTGTAGCACTGGCATGACTCGGACATGACAGGTAATTCTCGGTTGATTAAAATTCATCCATCAGGGGCTTCTTGAATCGATCATGGCACAATGGATGGCACGGACATTGGATAGCTTGAACATTGGAGCTCAGATATATATCCGCTGCGTCCAAGTGGACCACATCGATATATTGACGACGCCGCAGCCCCTAACATAACAAAACATCGAAAACAAGTTTTCAGCAACATGCCAGCACCTACTAGTATTGAATGTCATGATCGTTTAATGCTAAAAATTACCAAAATATTACTAGAACTACCACGGGAATCATACAGCGTGGGCAGTTGAAACAATGCAGCAGTCGCGGAGGTACCCAATGAGTCCCGAGTGAAACAAGCAAGCAACAACCACATGGCACGACCCTTCCCAGTGGCTGTGGCTGCAGGCATTTGAGATAAGTGGACGGCGGTTTTCCTAAGAATACACGCCAGCCAGCCAATCTGAGTCACAGATCAGAGGGGCTGTCAATAATTGATTAAGGCTCGAGGGAGCCCCTTCGCGAGCAGGACCAGGAGCAGGACCTGGCAGTATCACTGGCAGTACCAGCAGCACGGGACGCATTACGGGTGTGCTACGGTAGATACACATGGAGGCAAGACCTGACCAGTTAGGGCGAGTGGAAAGACGGACAGGATTCCCCGCGGCATCCCAAACATGTCTTGTGTGTTTCTGGAGGGAATCCACGCGGGCCAGGGTGGACAATGGTGGAGGTGGGAGGGGATGCAGTAGATCACATAGATCACAGCAAATCACAGCAGAGTCGAGTGTACATAGAGGATCAGACAAGGGGGTGGCCAGAGAAAGGGAGGCGGGTAGCATGGAATGATCTACCAATCCTCTTCAGCGCATCGGTCCCCAGCTTCGGGGAGGAGGGCCGGCGATGATCAGCGGGGAAGGGCTCCGCTCGACTCGAACTAGCCGCCCCTTGGAAGAGGTGTTTGCTGAAGGGAAGCCAGGGCGAGGGAGAGGAGGGAGAGGCCAGGTGGTGAAGTGGAGACGGCACTATTGAGACGCAAGGCGAAAATGAACGCGTGAATCACACTAACCACACGAACCACAACCACAACCACACCAACCACACCAACCATGCACAAACCACCTGGCGTGGCCACCTGGAATGAGGGCGGCACGGCATGGCTAATTCTCGTGGGCATCCAAAATCCCTATAGCAAGTCCTAGGCTAAGCTTACATACTAGCCCGGCACTAGCTATGGTGTTCCGTCGCATTTGCATGGAATCTGGAGATAGACAGGCGACACAGGCCATTAAGCTCGGAATGGAAGACTGCAACCGTGTCAAAGGCAGTGGTAGCGGCATGTATGCGTGTCGATCGATCAGAGACATTCTGCAAGGCTACGGGGCCATGTGGCATCCCTGGGCTAACGCGAGTGGGTGTGCCGTTCAATACATACGGTATACGTATGATGTGTGTATGTATGTATGCAGTTTATTATACTAGTGCGCAGATTAAAGCTGAAACGCGCCACCGTGGCGGTGCTGTTCTTTTCTAGGAGTACTCGGTGTCCTGCTGCCAGGCAACAGAAATGATACATCGAATAAGGTGCGAACTGACTGCGGCAGTCGGGCACCAAACCCTAACTCGATCCGAGTGAAATATGAAATAAGAAATACGAAATAAGCTCGAACAAGGCGCCAAGCGGCGAGGTGACACAGGCTCCGAGGTCGAGAACGGAACTAGAATCACTAAATAGACGCGAAGGTGCTGGTAGGTGGCAGGAATGGTAAATGGTGGCAGTCACAGCTTTGGCCTCGACTTCGGCAAGGTGCAGCAGGAGTATCCGGGCCGGTTGTGGTGACAAGAGACAAGTGACAAGTTACAATTACAAGTTGCCAGCGATCCACGGGCTGTGCGACTCTTGGCGCCCGAATTTTAGTAGTGTGGCTGCGGGGGACCGAAGATAATATTCAGTGGGAGTTAGGAGTTTATAGTTGAGTATGTTGAGGTTTCTCGAATATATTACAGTTATACAGTATACTATACTGTATGTACCTAGCTGTACATACGCCGCGAGGATATACACCACGTGAATGGATTACACAATACCTTGTGCCGTCTGAACCATCGGCCATGCGTCGCACAAAACCACTAAACCACGTTCGTGACGTGAAGACTCTGGTCATGATGTAATGATACCTAGAATATTATTAGACATACCACTATAGTAGGTGTACTAATATCGAGTATCTAGTATCTAGTAGCTACTTTGGATATAGTTGGTCACTCTTCTATTCTCTTCTCTCACTATTCCCTCGATTCTACCCTCTACACTGTTCACGGGCAACTGCGGAATGGTTCAGTTTCCAACGTCGATCGCAGATGGAAATGTAACTATGTAACTCTGGGAATTCACCCTTGCCTGAGCCTCGTGGCACAGGTGGTGCCCGCAGTAGCGTCTGGGCGTACATTCTTACGTACAGTACAGTAGTGTATTATACCATCTGTATTTCCACATTATATTAATCGAGGACAGCCTGTTCCCACCTGGTCACTCTCGTACGGTATTTTGGTATTACCAATACCACTCAAAGTTAAAGTGGCAGCAGTAGCGGAGCAGCAGCGCAGAAACAGAAAAGAAAAAGAAAAGAAAAGGAAGAAATAAATACCAAATAATAATAATCAATAATAATCCAAATACAAAATGAAAATCAAAACCAAATCAAACCCCAAAAATACGCAAAAGAAAAAGGTTCCATCGGCCCCTCCCAACTTTCCCTCGACTTGCCCCGATTGGCACTGAAGATTCTCCATCCTCCATCCTTCACTCCTCTCTCTCCTCTCTGCTCCTCCTTCCCTCTCCGCAATTGCACTTGCTGTTACACTTGCAACATGTACTGATCGCTTTCTCTCGTTTATCCCCCTGCTTTATACACACTCGCTATCCTCTCCTATCCTCCTCCTCTTCCTCCTCCTTCCACCTCCCCCGCCATGGACTCCATCACTCATCGCCCATGGGAGCAAGTCTCCTCGGGCCCGCAGACACCTGCGGCCTCCACGCACACCTTACCCTCGATATCAACCCTGACCGCAAACATGAACGGTGCCAATCAAGCAGAGAAGTCGCCGGGCAACTCATCACTCAACACTATCGAACGGGACTCGGGGAATTGGTCGATGCCGCAAAGTACAAGTAGGAATCCTCCCAGGACAGATAGGCCGACGCATGCTGACCTTCCAGGATCTTCCACCTATTCGACCGCGACCAATGGCACCAACACCAACAACACCAATAATTATCCCTCTCTGAACTTCCTGACCTCAACTTCTCAACCCTCCCCGAACCGCGCCCATGTCGTGCCAGACCGTTCACCATATCCCCATGACCAATCCACCACGCCGTCCTCCGCCGGCGCGAATCACCCTTCGCCCGGCTTCCATTCCTCCCAGCCCAATTCCGCCCTCCCCTCCATCAACCAGAACTACGATGCCTCCTCCCAGCGCGGAAGCGTCGTCGAGGTCTCCGAGTCGCGACGTAGCAGCGTGGACAGTCGCATGAATCAAGGCATCAGTTCACTGGCCATTAACCCGGCCTCCCCTTACCACAGCACCAATGCCTCGCAATCATCCATCGTGTCGAGTCTCCAGCGCGAGCGCGGTATCTCCACCGATATGAACTCCTTGAACTCATACCGAGGCCCACGCTATTCGGGTGGCAGTCAGCCCTTGTCACCCTTAGGTCCGCGGCCAGCGGATGCTCGAAATTTCGCCGCGGGTCGTACTGCACCAGCCATTTCGTCGAATCCTCGGTCTGAAATTTATAACGCTGAAGCTCCCACGGCTGGTATGGCCTATGCGTTCCCTGACCCGGATGTCGCGCGGTCAAGCTCCATCTCTTCCACCGAGAAGTCCAACCCGCCCTTCTCGCGGAAAGGTAGCACGGCGGAATCGCTCAGCAGTTTGTACTCGGAGTCGCGCATGCCGCGGGGACAACATGGTAAGCTATCCGTCTCGTAACAATCTCTTGAGCACGCGCTAAATCCTCTAGAACTCCCACCAAATGTGCACCACCACTCGTTACAACACAAACAAGTGCGCGACTTGATCGACGAAGCTGATCCGTCTGGAAACACACCATACAGCAGAACACCCGAATTACGCGTGACTCACAAACTAGCTGAAAGGAAGCGACGAAGCGAAATGAAAGACTGCTTCGAAGCTCTGCGCATGCGCCTCCCACAAGCCCAGAACAACAAGTCTAGCAAATGGGAGACGCTGACCCGAGCAATCGACTATATTAGCTCGCTCGAGAAATCCGTCGGACAAACCCGGCGTGAAAACTCCGCCCTCCGCAATGAGGTCGATGACCTGCGTGCGCAATTGCAGCAGCAAGGCAATGGCCCGTCGCGACCGACTTCCATCTTCGAACATCACCCAATGTCAGCGACGCCGACCAATGGACAAGTACAGGTCCAGGGACAGGGACAGGGACAGTCGCAGGGCCCTGTCTTTGCACAGTTCGGGAATGGGGCGCCGATGGCGCAGGAACAGCCCCGTACGCTGCCGCCGTTGATGAATGGCTCTGTGGCCCCGATGCAGGGGATTCAGTATACCGATGAGCGACGATGAAGCGAAGCAAGCACGCTGCGCTGCGCAGGGCAGCGTTCATGAATGAGAAATGACTAGTCATGTTGCACCACATCACCGACCACGACTCTTTTTTCATATTGTCATCCTATATATCCCTTGTTTTAGATATGGGCCTTGTGGGTATTGCGCCCACCTGTCTCGAGCTGTTCCAGGTCTCCATGCTCTCATGCTTCCACCCCCCTATCCTTTCGTTTCGTTTCATTTTCCTTTGTCAATGTGGCTATTTGCTTTACAGCTTCCAGTCTTCTTTTTTCTTCTGTCACCAATCATACCCGCTATCGCCCGCCCACCTCACCTTTTTCTCTTCTGTTTTCTCTGCTTCTCTGCTCGGTCGCATGCAACCGCGGCATTCTTCTTCTTTCTGCATGTTGGATATGACGGGGTATTGGGCACGGTTCATGGCTTTCCTTTTCTGCTTCATTGCTCGGAGTGTGTACCAAATATCCAAAAGGCGTGCATGGCATGCGATGACATCATTGTGATTTTCCTTTCTTTTCTTTTTCTTTTATTCTTCCGTGTATACCAGTTGCTCAGCTCAGCTCAGCTTAGCTCTCGAATTGAACGAGTACAGCAGCATCTAGATGTGTCTATCCAGTGGAGTGGAGTAGAGTATGCAGTAGTAGGGAAGTATGGATAAAGCCACCAAAGCCAACCGCCAAAGCTAAAATCTGCAGAATGGCCTCGTTTCAAGCTAAAAAAAAGCCCCGGGATCAACCATGGCATTCATCATTGATTCTAGTCTAGTCAAGTCTAGATCATCTATTTTGGGGCAACTTGGTAGACTAGACCACCACTCAGCGAGACTCACCAAGCGCCCGCCCACCGCGGCGCGTAACGGCGGCCCCAGACTTGCCGACCTCCTCCACTCTCATCCAATCTCATCCAAAACAGCTCTACGACCCCTGGCGATTCCCTGGTGATCGGGCTGCCTTTGTTTGGGATCGCTGCAGAACATGACTTTTTCACGCTTCTCATTGGTTCCGACTCTGCCTGACGTCTGCCATGTAGCTCATCCAAGCTCCTGCAATGCAGGCGCTGAGGAAGTTGGCGAGCTCTTTTCTTCTCGCGGTAGCCACTTTTGAATCTGTTTTTGTCCTGTGTTTTGATTTCTGTTTTTCTCTCATTTTCCATTTTTCTTCTTGCATCTTTCCTTTCCTTTCATCTCTTCCGATCGTTGGTTGGTGTCCTCACCAGTGAATGCATCCCCGGCGTTTTCTTTCACTGCATTGTTTCAGGCGTCACGCTGTTCCAATATTAATAGATAGCCTGTCTCTTTGTCTACTGTGATCATCCAACTCTTCATCCTTTTATTCTTTCTGCATACACCTTGATGGTAGGTGATTGCCAACACCACCTGCATACTGAACAACAAACTAACCACCGCAGTCCTGCACTCCCACGACGACGACGACAGAATGGTCTCAATCCATGAAAAGCAGAGACCAGAAGATCTGCAGGTTCCCATCCCAACATTCCCCCTGTCTTCGCCCATCAGCGAAGAAATCGAGAGTCCATCCTGCTCGTCTGCAGAAGACAGAGATCTAGAGAGGACTCGCCCGTTCGACTTTCTCGTCAAAGCGACCAGACAAAAAGTCGAGAATCGACTGGCTCGAGACCCACGTTCGAGTCTGTCACACCGAGATCGACATGGTGAAGGTCCTGGATCTAGATTGAGTATCCGCGGCATCATGAAGAAGAAGAATACCGCCAAACCCGTCGGGTTGAATCTCGTCACGGACTTTACGCTGTCAACACCACCGAAGAAGCAAAAGCCAAAAGAAGATGCACCGGCGCCATTTGTGGATTTGAATGACCTGAAGCTATTATCCAAGGCGCGTGGAAAGGAGCGCACGGCGCAGAAGAAACAGGCGCCCCTGCAGAGCAAGAACCCGTTTATGAAAGATATTCCTCGATCTCATCCCCAGCAGCTACCCGATACAAACAATGATTCACCACAAGCGAACACGAATCCATTCCTCGACCCCAATCTCCAAGACCCGTTCAGTGATAGATGTGATCATGGCCTCTCTCCCTCAGACCGTCATGTCATGATAGGTCTGACAGTACCACGAGCCGAATCCTCATATCGCCCGAGGGAGAATGATGGAACAGGGGATGTAAACACGCCGCTAACCCCCTCCATAATCGTGACACCAGCTCGCGAAGACGCACCTTGGTCAACAACACCGAGTCCGGAAATCCAGCGCCCACGCGCAACATCCAGCGTCTACTCGCAGCCAACGCCTCGAATTTCGGGAAATGAATCGAATATCCCGCCGGTTCCAGCCATCCCAGAGGCACACAGAAAGGGACTGGACTCTGACTTTCTCAGTGCCCATTTCAACGCGATGACCAGGAAACGCCGCTCAATGTCTGCCGATACGATCTTCGAAGATGCAGATGATAGTCCCGAGGAACATCGCGGGCTGTCACATGTATCGATTGACGATAACGACCAAATTCCCCTCGCCAGTCGCCTCAGCGTAAATACCGCAGCCAGTCGTCCTGAATCCCAGGGATGGTGGACATACCTCCTTTCCCCACTGCTAGGCAAAAAGTCACCCCTTAGCCCGAGCTTTCCACGCGATGCATTGGCGGCTACACCGTCGACTTCGAAGGGGACAAGGGGGTGGTGGGAAGAGAAAGAGACATCTCATTTCTCACCTGATACACCGAAGACAGCGGTGATAAATTGGGACGAAGGGAGCAAGAACCTCGAACAGTCGCGCTCATCGGGAAATGACGATTCAACCATAATCTCAAAACGGCAGACCGTGTTGTCAACGATGTTCCCTAATGGTACAATCCAGGGTGAAGCAGCAGAGTATTATCAAGCCTGTGCACATGAGTTATTCAGCAAGACGCCATACTTCGAGTGTTTTCAACATAAATGTTCCATCACCCCTCCTGGGGCTGTTACCCCCGTGATAGATGACTGTCCCGGTGAGACGAGAGATCGGGGCTTGATATTCGCCGAAGCACACGCACCCAGTGCAGAGTCCAAGGAAAACAACCAAGGCATCGCTCCTTCGGAGTCGGGTACTAAGGGCCTGCTTATTGATGTGGATTCGCCGCTTGTGGGCACGACGCAGGATGAGCATAACAAGGAAGTTTCGATTCCCTCGCCTGCGTCAAGTTCTAGTGCGGATTCTTGGGACTCGCCTCTTGCCAATGATCGTGAGAAACATCTTCCTGAACCGCCGCAGGATGCGAGTAAGGGCGTTACCTTTGAGCCTGCACCACCGAATTATCCTCAGGAACCTGTTCAGCCTCCTCCACAAGAGCGCTTTCAACCACCTCCTCCAGAACCCTTTCATCCACCTCCACCACAAGAACCTATCTATCAACCACCAGCCCCTGAACCTGCGCCACCACCACCTCCCATGCCCCCCATGGAAATCCCCTCGGCTCAACCCCAGACGATACATAACTACTACGGAACACCTCAGGAACCAGTACCTATGCAGCAGCCGGCTCCCGTAGAGCGAGTCGTTCCCAATTATGGACCTGTATTCCCTCCAGGTCATACCATGCCACCTAGACACGAACATCAAACGGAGCCGCAGGTTCCTTCGAACTGGCCAATGGCCCCTCCTATTGCAACAGATAGAGAACTGGGACCACAAGATCATCTAGAAGGACACCAACTTCACCGAAATGAACCCATCTCTCCTGGATTCCAGCGTGCAGCGGCAGGCCCAGGCGCTATTCAGCTATCTGAGGTCCACCCCGGGGAGAATTCCGAAGCAAATCACGACATAAATGCACCAGCACCGGCATACACTCAATATGCCAGAGAAGAACACCGAGAAGTTCCTCTCCCTCCACGGTATGCTCTACACCCGGCCCCAGGCGCCGCAGTAATGGATCCAACTGGACCAACCGGACCAATGGAATCCCGACGCCGCAGACTCGAGCGTGAAGACGCAGCCGGGCGAAAAGTAGGTGGATTCTGGCGCGGACGCGGATGTTTCAGCAACAAGGGCTGTTTCGGTCGACCAGGACGAGAAGGTCGACTTCGTCGACGATGGTATTTTGGAATATGCACTTTATTCCTAATAATTGTGATACTGGCCATTGTTCTCGCAACAACACTTACGAAGAAAGGAGATGATACACCTGTTCAATCAAATTGGCTCAATTTAACAGGTTACCCGCCCATGCCAACTGGAATCGCCACTATTGCAGGTACAGAGACCCAGGAGGCTACATCAACATGCATAAAACCCTCTTCATTATGGAGTTGCGCTCTTCCGAAAGACGATCAAGTCGATAACGAGCCTTATGAGGGTAATGAGCCTACATTCCGGGTTCAAATCCTTTTCCGCAATGGGTCATACGATAATAGTACCGCTGTGACATCGACAACACGCAAGGCACGACGAAGCATCGATTGGACGCCTTCACCCGCTACACCGGATACAACCGAACAATCCTTCCTGGGAAATACCACAGATGGGAATTCTGCCCCATACGAAGGCGAAGAAACACCCTTCTACATAACCCTCCTTTCATCGGTTCATCTCTCCACAACAAATATCTTCCGCCGCAGTGAGAACAGCAGTAACAGCAGTAATGATTCAACGGGAATCAAAGCTTCAAACCTAACGAATATTTTCCCCGCTCCAGATGAGAATACAGATGGTACCGCGGCGGCGGCGGAATTATACCCTCTCCCGAATTCCCAACCTGTTCGCTTATACAACCGGAATAAAGATACTGAACACTACGGTTTCTACACTTACTTCGACAAGTCCATTTTCCTCACTTCCGAAGCTTCACTCACTGGCGGGACGACGGATGATAATGATAATGATCAGAATGGTGGAAGTACCAAAGCCGACGCCCGTGCTCGGTGTACGTGGTCTCAAACGCGGTTCTTGGTTCAAATCTGGACAAGGCCGGAGAAAATTGGTCGAAGTTTACTCTCCAGCGGCAGCGGGAGTAAGACATCATCAAGCTCAACGCCAACGCCAACATCCACTTCATCAACATCCACCTCCTCCTCATCCGCAACGAATTATTCCCGTCCAGGCTCATTCCCATACCCGGTAACTATAACAATTGATCGACATGGCGGAGACGAGACGAAGAAATTGGTTTATTGTTATGGAGTTGAGAATGGGAGGTATAATATTACGAATAAGATGTTGCAGGTTGAGAGGAGGGGTGTTGGGGGAGATTTGATTAATCCTGTTTCTGGGGATGATCATCTTGGGGGGATTGATGGAGGTACTGGGGGGTGTGGGTGTAAGTGGGTTAATTGGATTTCGAAGAGTTGATTGAATTGATGAGCTGTTTATTTTTCTTTTCTTGTTTTGTATTCCTTTGGGTGGTTTTCTGTCTTTCAGATTTATAAAAAGTTATGATATTCGAGTGTCATGCTATGAATCTACTTGTTAGGAAATCCAGATCCTGCTCTGAGAGTAATTCTGAGGTGCGGAGGATGGGGTTAAAGTAATGCCCTTCTCCACAAATCTAGGGGCTATCTGCAATGGACAGCTGTGACATAACTGAAATTTGTTGAGGACCCTCCTGCTCCAAGTTTGTAAAGTCAGAGGCGGTCGAGATATGAGGGGATATCTATGTGCAGTTTAACTAGCTATTTTGTAGATATAAGTAATAGAATATCGAGAATAAGCTTGCGGCTACTCGAGCATGAATCTGGGCAATGGTTTGCTTTGTTTTTTTCTACACCTTTATTTTATTTTTATTTTTTATTTTTATTTTTTAAGATTTTATTACTGCCCTTTGTTTATTCAGATCTACGAGGATGAGAGGTGATTAGTTATAAACAACTTGGTAGTTACTAGAGTATCTACTAGGTATCTCCATACGTACATGATAGCGACGCCACTGAGATACTTAGTTGGAGGGCTCACGATAATATTATCGACTTGAGTGATTCACTCGCGATAGCCGGACTAATAGTGGCTTCTTCTCCCAAATATTGTACGACTTCTGAATATTCCACTCAGACGAGCTCTGATCCAAAACCATATCAAAGCTCCACAGAATCTTAGCAGCAATAAGCCGCATTTCCGCGTAGGCAAGACTGTAAGAGGTCAGTGGGGAGATCAAACGGGTGAGTAGCAAATACTTCATACGCACTTTCTACCAAGGCAATTGCGAGGCCCTAGCGAAAACACCTGGAGAGCCGCTCGACAATCGGACTCGAATCGCTTGTCTCGGAGCTCTAGCCATCGCTCCGGAATAAACTCATCCGCTTCCTTAAAATGAGACTCGGCGTGGTAGGCGGAATAGTGCGCGCCTGAGACCGAAATCTATAGTAACTTAGTAAACCAAGTACGTATCATAGTTGATCTTGAAAAAAACATACTCCTTCTGGAATATATTCTCCGTCAATTATCGCCCCTCCCTTCGGAACGACTCGAGGGATCGTAGCTGGGACAGGTGGGTATACTCTCAAGGCTTCTTCAAGCGCAGCATTCAAATAGCTCAGTTGACTCACTCCAAGAAAGTTAATATCGGCGTAATCTTTGAACGATCCGCGCACTTCGGACACTAGTTTCTGGTACGCGGACGGATTTCCTAGCATGTAAAATGTGAGCCCAGAAAGTAAACTTGCCGTCGTTTCACTTCCAGCCATGATAAGAACGGCGGAATTCGCTTCCATCTCTCGCGTACTCATTGACCTGTCATCGTTAAAGCGCAAGACAAACGTCATGAAATCCGGGCGGTCGGTTTTTGTTTCTAGGCGACGATGAACCTTCGCGGAGCTTAGAGCAAAATGCTCCTCTCTCATTTTCGCAAGTTTCTTTGGCATTAACTTTCTGACAATCGGGGCCAGGAAGGGGTATATCGCTAATGGTCGCTGGAGAGCGAGTACCTTCATACTAACGAAAACCATCTTTACCCAAGGGTGATATTGGCTTTTACGAAGACAGTCAAATGGCTCGCCGAAGGCTAGATCGCCGATTATGTCGAATGTGGTGAAGTTGTACCAGCGGGTCATGTCGACTGTCGGTCGCGACGCGGTAATTTCATCGTCTAGTCGCTCGATAAGCAGATCAACGTAAGACTGAATCAAATCTTCCTGGTCTCGAAGGGCCTTTTCCGAGAACGCGTGCGATAGAAGTCTTCTTATTCGAGAATGGTCTGCATCGTTCGCGTTGAGGATGTTGGGGCCGCGGGGGCCCTGCAGGTAGAATTTTGGGTCTTTGAGGAAGGACGCGGCGCCTGATTTGCGGTGGCCGTATATATCTTTCCATCCTTGTAAATTCCGGTAGACGAGGGTTGTTGGACCTGTTCGAACGACGTCCCCGTATTTATCATGTAATTCTTTGAGCTTGGAGTGGTGTTGTCCAGTTGTGGTCCAGTATAGGTTTTGTAAGTTGGTACACGCTGCGAATCGTGGCCCGGGAAATTTAGCGAGTGGGCTGAGGTATAGATTATAGACTATAATCCAAAGCAGATATGCCGCGATCTAGAGAATGTCAATGGCCGGAGTTGAATACAGAAGCAAGGCGTTGTCGTATCCACCTACCGAAATCGCCACGAGGACAGTGATAGGAGGCATCGGCTGGATATACCCCGTCTTTGCAGTTGGTGTCACCATTATGAGCCAGATTGCGCACAAGAGGATGTGAAATTGAGAAAGCTGGAGCTGAGCAAATTGGGTGGAATATAGTCGGGATTCAGGATTGTGTGATTTGACTGCGCCTGGACATTTCCCCGCAAGCAAGCATCATATCACATGGAGAACAGGGGGCTCATCCCGTCCTCGTATCGTCGCGCATGGCTAGCGTCCTTTTTCTGTCCTTTCCTCTTCTCTCGGGTCATTGATTCTTTTCTAAAGAAAGTAAAGAATAATGTATTTGTACACATTGTTGTGACCGAAAGTTTAAAATATGGACCGTTTTGTTATTTCCTTTTGTTCCCCATGCACTCCTATAAAAAGCAATTAACCCCAAGCATGCCTTAGCATCTTTCGTATTACCTACCTCCTAATCAACCGACACTCTCGTATCAAAATGGCACTGCAATGCGTGGCTGTGGCTGGCACTGCGCCATTTTGTCCAGCCCGACCGCCCGCCAACGCGAGGAAACTGCGTGTCTTGAAGGCTCTTCTGGCAAATTCAAGTACCCCCCTTGCTTGAACTCATTCGGTCGGCTGCAACGGACATGGCGCCTACCACCCCGGAGACAAACAAGCAGTCTTCCAACCGAGCAGCGGCTGCCCGGCCAACATCAACCGATCGACTCGATGATGGCAATGGCGATAGCGGTAGCGATAGTCGCGTAAACGAGACGACGACGCTCCTAGGATCCCAAAATGTCACAAATTCTGCTGAGCGCACTTCTAGCTCTCCATATGGCTCGTCTGCTCAAGATGGTGACATTGACAACGACGATGAGGATGAAAAGCCTTTACCCAGGGCCCAGATCCTCCTGCTTTGCTACGCCCGGGTCATCGAGCCACTGGCTTTCTTCTCCATTTTTCCCTATGTCAGCCAAATGGTTCAAGAAAATGGAAATGTCCCAGACACGGATATCGGATTCTACAGCGGGCTGATCGAATCATTATTCTCTTTGACTCAAGCTATTGTCATGCTTTTCTGGGGCCGAGCAGCCGATCGCATCGGACGCAAGCCGGTGCTAGTCTTTTCCTTGTTCGGCGTGACTTTAGCCACGGGTTTGTTCGGAATGGCGAAGAGCATACCGCAAATGATTTTGTTTCGATGCATTTCTGGTGTGTTCGCCGGGACCATTGTGACCATTCGTACGATGGTCGCCGAGCACAGCACCCCCAAGACCCAGGCTCGAGCCTTCAGCTGGTTTGCCTTCAGTGGGAACCTGGGCATCTTTTTAGGCCCGCTCTTAGGCGGTGCTCTTGCTGATCCTGTGCGTCAGTACCCGGGCGCTTTTGGATCCATCCACTTCTTCAAAGACTACCCCTACGCGCTCGCGAGCCTGGTGGTGGCATTGGTCGGACTGACAGCTGCCATTTCAAGCGCTTTATTCATTCAAGAGACTTTGAAGAACGAACCTGCCGCTGTGCAGGATGATGGCGAGGAAATTGCATCCGCCGCGCCGACCCGAAGCGGAAACCTCACAACCTGGCAGCTTCTAAAATCGCCAGGAGTAGGCATGGTGATATACGCGTACGCGCACATCATGATTCTAGCTTTCGCTTATACGGCCATTATCCCCGTCTTTTGGTACACCCCCGTTCGTCTGGGTGGCTTTAGCTTCTCGCCCTTCCAAATATCCCTCATGATGGGACTCAATGGCGCCGCTCAAGCTACCTGGCTCCTCTTGGTCTTTCCGCCCTTGCAACGGAAGATCGGATCTAACGGGGTAATTCGTGTTTGCTCCGTTGCGTATCCATGGTTCTTCTTGTGCTGTCCCCTTGCAAACGGCCTTCTGCGCTTGAATACCGAGGGTTCGCTTAAAGTATTCTGGGTCTTTGTGCCTACGATGCTTACCATCGGCTGTGGTGTTAGTATGAGCTTCACGGCGATTCAGCTTGCTCTGAATGATATCGCACCCTCCCCAAGGGTCCTAGGCACACTGAATGCTCTTGCGCTGACTGGTGTCAGTGCCCTGCGAGCTTTTTGCCCGGCCCTTTTCACTAGCCTCTTTGCCCTTGGGGCAAGGACACAATTGGCAGGTGGTTATGCGATCTGGATACTAATGTTCTTCCTTGCCGGGGGCTTAGGCTTCTCGGTGAGATATCTTCCTGAACCGGAGGAGGCCCGCAAGCGCCGGAATGACTAAATGAAAAGTGAAGAATCCACGGTTATAAAATCAATTTTCCAAAAAGATGGTTACACAGCCTGACTCGTACATATTTTTGGTTGTCAGATAGTGTTGCCAGCATCATGACGCGTACTAGAATACTATCACTCATGAAATCTTTTTCTGCATCTCAATTTGAAGACAACGCGAAACTGTCCCGCAATTTCCTAACGGCAATTTGCATTCTAATATAGAGAAAGGTTCCATGGTCACAGAAAAAATATTCTGAACTGACAATTTTATGACGAAATAATGGTAAATTGATTTAAAAGAGGTCCAAATTGTAGACATTTTTCCCGGCTGCGCTCGATCTACAGAGTCGATTTGGAAGTGCAGCTCTAGGATGCTTACCTCTTAGTCAAACAGACTCCATGGTGTTCCTTCTAGAGAAACTCATTGTCCTGGTAGAAGCATTTGACCCAGCAACAGCGGGATTTTTGCTTGGGCTCGTGACAAACTTAGCACGGAGCGCAGCTCGAATATCCTCCCTGCTTCGGTTTTTCCACATGGGATACCCACCCTGGCTAAGTGGAAACAGAACCAGATTTTCTGAGCGGGTCATGAAATCTTCCACGTCCGGAGGCGGGCTTGCTGTGATTATATCAAGCTCCTTCGCAATCTGACGACAATACGAGGTAAGTGGGAGGTCGTTCACGTCGTGGCCAAAGGGATTTTCGATCTCGCTGCCAATTGTGAGAAGGCCAATTATAATATATGCGGCAACTTAGGGTTCTGTCAGCGACGTCTGCTCTGCACTGGGACAAAAATTCTCACCCATAGAAGCAGGTATCGTTGTCCAATGCAGGAAACTGTAAAGCTGGAACGGAAGCAGCATAACATATATCCACGATATTTGAGCGATGACGATGCTATAAGCAGCGGGAAGGGGTGTATCAAGTACACGCTCCGTCCCAGTCAATATCTCATTTAGCGACGCCATCAAAGCAACTGTATACTTGAGTTAGCAGTAGCGAGAAAATTAACGACCTGTCGACATACTTGCATGGCCCTGAAATTGAGGCAGAGACAATGTGCCATTTTTCACGCATGAATCAATATAAGAAGATAAATGAACAAGAATCTCAACCGGGAGATGTCCAAGCGGCTTTTTAGAGCGCTTAATCAATTTTCGTGGGTTGGATTTAGCAAATGACAAGCTCAAATATTCTCCCATCGCTTTCCAAGAGGACCTTTGACGGGGGTTCAAAATATTTCGATCGTGGGCATCGAGGGCAAAGGTATCCAGGTGGCCGATCAGACCTGCCAAGTCTTCGTAGGCGACATCGGGCTCAAAACGAAGCTTATGTTTTAGGGCGACTGCAAAAGCAAGAATAAGATTCATAGCAGAACTAGGAATGGGGTTAGCCGACGGTCAATGCCTCTCGATCTGTCTCGCGTACAGTTTTCTGAGAAGATCGACATTGTTCTCTTCCTCCCTTTCGTCGATATGCACCCAGATTAGGCGAGCTAGATTGCGCGACGTTTGAACAAGCATAGCCCAATACTTGCGTCCGTCTGCCCATCTATATCGCGTCAATTATATACACAGGTGAACCATTATGCTGCGAGTATAGAGACCTACCTTTCATAGGCAGTTGAGCCGCGAAACGATAATGACAGCCCAACCACAAATCCCAGCACAGTAAGTAAAATATTGTTAATTCCCACTGTCCAGTAGTGTAGTTCAGATTTCAGTCATCATCAGCGACAGGAGATTGCGGCTAGAAGACATACGGTTATGATAGAAATGAGACATGCAAGTAATTAGAGTCGCCCATCCTCCTACCACCAGTAAAGGTATAATCATCTGAGGCATTATACTTCCCTGGACTCGCATAACAATTGGCCATTTGGAATGCTGGGTCATATTCCGAGGCCCATACTAGTCATTTATGACATGCATTTAGCCGATCATGTTCGAGTCTCGGTCTCGGACTTCTCCCCGTTCACGTACAAAGTAACGCTCAAGCTCGGTTCTGTCCTGCACATGAAACTGTGACTCTCGAGAGTCTGCCAGATTATCCAGAAAGCTCGGCCGTCGCGAGAGCCTTTCGAAAGAGTCCCGCTCCTTTGCGCCCGCGAAGAGCGTGTCCGGGTAGCTGCCATGATCGTGTTGGCGTGCATCGGCTGGATCGAGGTCGGGAACACGACGACTGCTGTCGCCCGCGGCTACCGGAGGTACTGTGTGTATTGGTGTAGGCCCCTCAGCATCCGACATGGCTGAGTAAGGAGCGATTCTGACAAAACAGAGAGAAAGTAAAACGCTTCACCTGCTGGAAGCAAGCTGATCGGGTAGGTAAATGAAGAATAATAACTACAAAGCCGTGCGGAGGGGCTTGAGGGGATGATTTTCTGAAGGTACGTCATAAGATTGTATTTCTAGCTCTATCTGCATATGCTATAGACAAGGTAGACCAGGCGATGCAGCTGTGTGGTGTCACTAGAGTAGAGCTGCACACCACTTACCATCTGGGGAGCTAGTTGCAGCCACGTCAATTTACTTAGCGCGAAACACAAAATAGATGTCTCCCGAGTCATCAGCAGTCTGCACAATTCTTCGAGGTCTGATGCCTGCACTTACCGCGTAATTTGGTCGCGTGAATGCCCCGCGTGAATGGCCCGATTTGACTGGGATCAGCGCCAAGGGGACCGCTGGACTGGCGAATCCTTCTCTCACGATATAATTCTGAACTTATTCAACATTTCTAAGGAAACTTGGAAAACATTTTCTCTGGTTGAAAATAGTCGTTAGGAAACCTCGTACCGGAGTGTGGTCAATCGACCGGATATAGGTCAACGACGTTGGGAAGACCGAGTCCACGCCTGTGTCGAAAAATGAGGGTGCAGTATAGAGTTTGCCCAAACAAGTCAATTCAGTACTACTACAGAATTGAATTCTGGGGGAAATCAGAAGGTACGATATACCAAGTAAAATAGTAGATGAAATACTGCTGTAATAGCGGGATGATATCGAGTTCAGCTTCAAGTTATGGAAATATATTTTGACCATCAGCTACTACTACTATCATGATGGATGATATTCACTCACGCTGTGGAACCCACCAAGGAAATCCGCGTAGAATGGGTCATTGGATTTAATGAACAAAGTTGTTGGTTTTTTTTGCGCTGGTTTCAAGTTTTTCTCAAAATAGTGCCAGTGTGGAATTAAAGGTCGTTGATTATCTTTCACTTCTTAGTTCCGAAAAGAGTTATCTCAGCGATGAAGTCTATGTGTTCGCCTAATGATAAAATTAATCATCACCTAAACTTGTTCAATAAATGCATGACCTAGCATTCATAGATCTACAGTTATAATAGTATGCAGTGGAATAACCGTCATATCTGCCGTCGGGCCAGTTCTGCCACTGAATATCAACCGCCCACCATAATGAAATCGAATAATCTGCTCACGACCAAAGAGCTCCCGTTCTCGACAGCTTTGTGACTGCACAAACCTGCATATCATGCCACAAGCAGAGTGCAGGGAGCCATTTTCGGTGTTGGTAATCGTAGACAGGCAACTTATAGATTTCTGTTAGCTGCAATTAAATTCCAATGCGGGTTCTCCGTCTATAATCGTCATATGCCAGGGTCGGGTCAAGCAAAAAGAGGCCACTGCCTTATAATGACCTAGATCTGTGGCTTCTCGGCTATCGCAAACCTAATGCGGGTGCTACGAGAGAACGGATTACTGGAACGGGGCATGAGAGACGATCGGTATGACCCGCAGCCGGATCAGCTGGGAAATTTGGGAGATGATCATTCTGTATAGCGGCTTACCTACCCGGTGCGACTCTAGGGTGTCAAGATGAGATAAAATTTTTAAACGAAGTAATTTTGCCTCTGCTTTAAACCCAACGCTGGCGAATGCATTTCCTGTCAAACAAGACTACCCTTAGTTGAAGGTTGTGTCTGGGTCCATCTTTCTAGTGAAGTGGAGTCTCGTCATCGAGAAATAAGGACGATTTGTTTTGAAGGTCTGGTCCAATTGCGACCGCTTCTTTCTTCAAGTACCGCACAGATAAGATATTTACTCCAGATAAAAGAATGCGATGCCGGTCGAGTGTGTACCTTTCTCAGCTCTTTTGCAGCTGCCTACTTACCCCATAGACCCATCCAACGCGTCAACACGGCTCAGCTCAAGCCTCAGATTTGGGGGCTCGAGCCTCTTGTTTAGGCCCCCACACGCTTAGCGCAAGCTTAGCGAACCGGCTGAGATCTTTGCCTGGCCTGAGCCTAAGGGGTACCCGATCTCAATCGCATGCGCGCTACACGGTTTAACGCGTAAAACCAGGGGAAATATATTACATACATTCAGTTCGTCAAGAACGGAGAAGCTTTTGAGACAATTAGAGTTGGTGGAAACGGCGGAACAGAAATCACGTCGACGTCACTTGGTGGCAATGACTAAGCTCCTAAGGGGCTGGTTACATTGGGGCAATAATGCAAGACTAATACTAATACCCGAGGTCCTGGCCCCGGTTTAATCAGAAAATCTTTTGAGATCCCCAGATGAAAGCCTTGCGACATTCCTGACCCCCTCGCTCATGTCAGTTACCGTCGGAAATGGTAACTCTTTGTTTCTGATCAACTATGCCACTCAAATCCTCTGTTTTATTGTCGTGACCCCGCTCGTGTGGCTACGCATCTTTGTTCGGTGGCGGTTGAAGCGGGCGTTGGGTATTGATGATGGTATGCAAACCTATTGCCCATAGATTTGAGCTTGACTAATTCTAATAGCGGCGTGTGTTGCTGGATGGGTATGAAAAAAAAATCTACCAATCGGGAACCCAGCTATGCGACTAACACTTACCAGGCTTTGTTCATGGGGTATTGTGTTAATGCATTAATCTGTGAGCCAAGTTACAGTGGTATTCAATTTGGACCGGACTAATCATCTTATGAATTGCAGATGGATTTGCAGGAGGTTCTAAGACACGTCAAGAACTGAGCCATGATGAATTCGAGGAATGCGTCAAGGTAAAGACAATCCACTCCGAAGCCAGCTATCCCAGTATTTTGGCTCATTGTCGTACAGATATCTTATGTGGCAACAGCCATATATGCACCAACAGCTCTCTTCATCAAGACCAGTTTGATTTACGTCTTGATAAGGGTCTTCCAACCCTTTTATACAGGCATGATAGCTTTATATTCTCTTCTTGCCATAACTGTCGGTTACTACGTCATAATCACTTTCATCAAGATCTTCATCTGCAACCCGGTCTCGGCTTATTGGAAAGAATCTGAAAGAGACACTGCAACGTGTTTGAGTCAGCCTGGCGTGATCATCGCAGATTCCGTCATCAGCTTTGTGACTGATATTGCGATTTTTGCGTTCCCAGTCGCCCTAACGTGGTCTCTCCAGATGCCAATTTGGAAAAAGATCCGTGTTGTTTGTCTTCTCGGCCTTGGAGGTGTCGCTGTTGCTTTCAGCCTCTTTCGGCTTGTTATTGGTGTCCATGAGAAGAATAATCCTCACGGAACTGCAATTTTTATGAAGTCCATATTAACAGCGTGCGTATCCGTATCCGCAGTCCCTCTCTGAACTGAGAATGGCTCGTCTAACAGCCCTTTAGAAACGCGGAAATTGGTCTCGGTCTTATATGTGCCTGTCTCCCTGCTCTGAATGTCCTTACAACGCACGCCCAGCAACGCACGCCGGAAGCAAGAAATATTTTCACTCGGCGTAGAAAAAATACCCAGTCACCAAATCGCATTTTTGATGGTGACCACTTTTCACATACGCAACTAAATAGCTCTGCTCGCCGATGCTCAACCGATTCAGCTGGACTTATGGCCAGCCATCAAGCCTCAGGATTTCCCGTTGGGGATGGCAGTGATACGATCATCAAAATGGTTTCGTTGAATCAACATTGGGAATCTGCATCTCAAAGGTATGTAATATCACCGTTTCTAGGAAATGGTTTTGCTGATTCTTCGAAGTAATCAAAAAGCCGATCGTTCGGAAATAATATAACTCAGTGTTTTGAACGCTATGTACAGTATTAATGAGATAACGGAGCACACAAAATTTTTATGATTGACATAAGTAATGCAAGTATCCACATACAATGCAAGACGGCCCGCTGATATGCACGAATCTATAATTTTTGTACCAGATAACCCCATAGACCTGTTGGATTGTTGGAGCTTAATGCGAAGGGTGCCCATATGCACCTTTTTCAATTATGCGCTGTTAGCGCACGACCAACTGTTAGAGCTAGTGTCACCGTGAATCGCGACACCCGATACGTAAAGACCCAAAGCGCACTAAGTAAAGTCAGTCATAAAGCCGGAAACAAGAAAGCCCGAGGGAGGTAGTTGTGCAAGGAAAATAACGCGGGACAAACTTACAATGGCAATTGCGATACCTAGAACGCCGATGTTGATGATAGTCAAAAATGTCTTCTTGGCATTTTTGAAGTATTGTCCCTGGTTCATGTGGAACCAAAATATGGCAGGCAGTCCAACTGTTCAATGTGAATTAGCGTAAGTCTTGATCTGTAAAGGGGTGGGGTAGATCATACAGCTGAACCAACTCCCGAAAAGAGCACTCTATCAATTAGTGTTTCATTAGCAGGTATTCTTTGACGAGACGCATGATAGACCCGTTACGTACGATGAGACTCAGAAGGTCATTGAAGACGGGAATTGACTCTGCCACAACCCAAGACACAATCCAAACTCCAATACAAATGGCCACCCATGAGCCAATCGATAGGAAGCTTCTGTTGTGCATCTTGTCGGATCCACGGAAAAGGCGCACGTAGATGTATTTGCAAGCAACATGACCCAGCACGACACCGGAAAGAATGGTCTATAGTAATTAGCGAAATGGAACTCAAGTAAAACTAAGACTATGGGGGGAGGGGGGGTCTTACAGTTGGAATAGCAAGCCCCCAGGCAATTTTGCTCATGATGGGGCTCAAAGATGAAATGGCTGGCGACTTGACATCGGGCCCCACATAGTGGTAAATGATCAATGCACTAACGAGGTACAAGACGGTATCGACAATTTGAAGCATGGCGAGTGACTTGTTAAAGGTGCGTGGGTCCTCAGTTTCCGACATGAAGCCAAAGTAAGCCACATGGGCGACTATACATAGGTGGTTAGTCTTTTACCGAGCCTTCAGCAGAGAAAAGGAAGGGTTCTGATGATAACTATCACCCCTGGAGTTCAACTAACGGTAGGCGAAGATAATGTTGGTCACTGCCAAAAAGCCCTCGCGGAAGCTGACTTCCCTGGTCGCTTCATTCACGATATGTGGCTTGGTATCAACTCCCGCCGAGACCATGGTCACTACCGTTGCAACAAAAACACTGACGAATGCTGGATATAAGTCAGTAAAAATCTCCGATATCTGAAATAGTGTTCTTGCTCAGGATTGAAGGAGTGACATACAAACGACAGACATCCAGTACACCTTGTCCATTGTACGGGGCAGAGCACCGAGGAAGCAGATGACCAGACCGACAACACCGAAAACCAAGGTGCAAGTACCATGGTTAGTCAGAACATTCATCAAGATGTTGAAGGTCAGGATATTGCTAGCCATGAGGAAGATCAGGAGTAGCAATTGACCGATTCCCAGAATCTCACGGCCAATATGTCCCATGAGAAGCTCGCCAGCGTCTCCCATGCTGTGAACTTGGGGGTGGCGCAGCTTAAACTGGCCGATCTCATAGCCTGTATACCACGAAAGTGCTGAGATAAACACAATCATGATCGAAGCCCTGCATTAAAGTGTCAGCAATTGAGTTTTGAAAATCGATCAAAGAGATTTCACATACGGAACCATTCCAAGCGTGGCCACAGCGGATGGAAGAGAAAGAATTCCGACTGATACATTCTCCGCAATCATGACTAGAGCTTTTATTAGAAAAATAATATCACTCGGTGAATGCATATAAGCACTTACGCATTCCGCAGTGCCTGAAGATCCATGATTAGTTTTAAAACTGGACACCATAATCTCAGCCAAGAGAAGTAGAAACTTACCACCACTTCATCGTCCGATATTTGACCTCTGCGCACTCCTCATTTCCAAAGGGTTCCAGGTCTTTGGCTGATAGAGGCTTGTCGGTGTCCTTCTTAAGGGGCTCTTCAATCGCACCCTTCTCCCCGACAGCGTAACTCTCCTCGTCGCTACTCATGATGGGCAGGTTTTTGTCGGCCTTCTCCACGTAAATAATTAGGGATTAAAAGCCCATAGAAACCAAGTGGAACAGCTAGACTAGCATCAATCAATGGCGCAGATGTTGCAGGAAGCAATTTCTAACAGAAATGCACCAAATGCTACCCCGGCCCGGCCAAGAAAAAATCTGAAGGGCTTCGGGAAAGTGCGAGTGGGGCTTCGGGAAAGTTGCCGTTTGGCCGGTGGCTACTATTAGTATGACACTCTTTATTGGGTAGCACCAAGCTTGGCCAGATAGTTTATAGTTCTTTAAGTTTCCTATAGATAAAATTTATATTATAACACTGTTCTACAATGTTAAACTTGGCAGTTAACTGAATGCGGTGATATTTGTCCATTCCGATACTGTGCACGTGTTTCACGTCCATTTTCCGGCCATAGGCTAAACATTCACCCCGTAGGCCTAAGAGAACTTTTTTTCATTTCTATTTTCTAAACATGCCAAAAATCATTGATTAATAGCCTATTCATTGAGTTTTCGCGATCTTAGTAGAAAATCGGAGATTTTCGGCGCCGAATTTGGTAGCAATTGAATTGCCGTTTCCGGCCGCGATCCGGCCAGTACTAGTATTCGTTCCCTTCCTGCATCTAATATTGATTCCTAATCATAACCCAAAAACAAGATATGGCTAATCGATTGAAACTTAGATCCAGATCACTTCCTTAATTCCTCCAATAGCGGCTGGAGAAATCTATACTAGTGCAATAAAAGTCACTAGCTAGCAGCAACGACTGACTAAATAGTACGTATAATAACTAGTTGGCCTACTCATGTATGGCTTTATATTGAAATAACAGATATACTACGCCGGAACCCACTGTTAAACAGTGAGTAGGGTACTAGTAGCTATTCCAACTTGAATGTTGAGACAAGTCCATTCTAAACGCAGTAGTAGATCCCCCACTTCTTACACTCCTTACTTCGCATCGCATGATGGCCGAAGAATAGTTTCCCTGCCTATCTCGAAAACGCCGTGAGATAACAAAGTGAATGTTTCTGTTTCTTATCGTGCCTCACTACTATTAATTACCGATAGCAAATTGTCAGGCATACTCAACATTATCATGGAGTGTGTAGTATAGTAAAGTAGTAGTTAGTCTAGCTTTAGATGACGCGACGCGTCCTTAGGGTCACCTAAGCGCTCTCGAATTGCCTTCAGAGACTTTCTGTACTCTAGTATGATGCTAGAAGGTATTCCTACGCGATAAAAGGAGGAATACGAAGACAGCAAGGCGTTTGCAGCAGCGTCTAATGCTGCGCTATCGCCCAATCTTCGAGGGGGTAATTTGAGAAACGAATCGTGGAATGAAATATTATGTCAAATATCCCTATCCTCAAGCGTCCTTATAATTCCCGTAACAAGCTTTCTCTGGGCAATTGCGAGACTAACAGTTTGACAGGCTGCGTTGTGACCTGAGAGATCCGAGGCCACCTAGATCTTTCCTGACTGTTCTGTGTAATATGATCTTTCCGAGATAAGCTTTTACTTTAGCAGGCTGGATATGCCAAGAACGCTGAATATACCTTCGATTTAGTGTTAGAATTTTTGGTAGGGAGACTTTTTGCATAAAATTCTCCGTCCCCATCTGCATTTCCTAATGCAATGCGGAAACAGGTCGGCTATTCTCATGGGAATCTAGCCTGTCTATGAAGTGCGGGGTAAGATTACGATTGCCTAGGCAGGTTCAAACGAAAATAGGATTTGCATGCGGGGTCGCTTCAAAGACACTTCGCAGGCTTATCGTTACCTGTCTATTATCCAATGATCTTTCATTTAACCCAAGTCAAAAGATTCCCCGCAAATTCTAAGCAGAAAGCATAATCAACTAACCTAAACAGGATGGGACATCGCGTACACTCAAATACATACGGTGAAAGATTTAAAGTGCCCGTGCCCTTCCAGTTAGTCGTCACATTGCGATTTGATTGTTCTTTCGACAGACCTTTCGAAAGTTTCTTTGAATAAGCGACTGTTTGGGTCTAGATGATATTGGCTATGGACATTGAAAATGCCGCGCCTAGAGAGGGAGAGAAGATTGTGAATATCGATGATGCCCAGCTACTTGCCATGGGGAAGAGGCCCGAACTGCAGCGGGTTTATAACACATGGACATGTGAGTTTCGATATCTGTTGGGCACATCCTTACCGATAGAGCCTAAACTATCTAGTGTGCGCGTATCAAGTGATGATATCAGCCAGCTGGTCATGTCTTATTGTCTTGTACTCGACTATCTTTGACGTTGGTGGACCAGCTAGCCTGATCTGGGCAACGTAAGCCATTTATGCACAGGAATTTGAAGATAGAATGAAGATATCTAACCACAAGGTCTAGTCTCATCGTATCGATCGGTCAGACACTGCTAATGACCTCGTTGGCAGAGTATTGTAGCATATGGCCCACTGCTGGGGGGCAACAGTACTATACCCAGGCCCTTGCAACGGGAAGAATGAGACCACTCCTATCTTACCTTGTTGGATGGGCCATAATGGTGGGAGAGATATCTACTGGGTCGAGTTGTGCACTTAATAGCGCTCAGATAATTGCATCATTTGTTCAAATCGCCCACCCCAATACGGAATGGAAGGTCTGTCGAAAACTATTATGCAAAATCTTTGGAGCTACTTGCAGTGCTAACAAAATTGAAAGTCATGGATGACGTGGCTGCTTTACAGTGGACTTCTCATTGGTCCAGTTATCACGAATCTAAACCAGAGGTAGGCATTTGACATATACCAACCGTCTTTGAACAAGATGGATTACTCTAAGGTGGTCAAACATCTCATCCGCTATATTCCTGCTAAACTGAGACATAGGTGGCTTCCAGGAGTCAACCTATTTGGTGCAATTTGGGTCGTCGGCGGTGGAGTAGCCTGGGCCGTCGTCTTTATCGTGATGGCGCCAAAGCATGATGCCAGTTTTATTTTTACCGAATTTATTAACAGCACAGGTTACAAGAGCAGCGGATGGGTTTTTATCATGTCTTTCTATAATTCTATGTATGGCTTGGTGGGCACAGATGGGATGATGCACCTCGTGAGTTAAACTGAGCAAAAATGCTGGGCGCGGGTCTGATTGTCAATGCAGGTCGAGGAGATGAAAAATCCATCGAAAAATGCGCCAGTTCGTCCCTGACTATGACTTCTAAAATCACCGGATGATGCTGATGTTTGGCAGCGCAGCATGATCTACTCCATGATTCTCTGTGGCATCATGAGCTGGCTGGCAGCTGTTTTGATGATTTGGACTGCGGGTGACTGGAACATTTATATGCCATGTAAGTGTCACTATCAGATCCCTCAAAATCGATTTTAATCAACCTTTGCAGCACCCCAACCTTATATGAGTTGGTGGATCGGGGTCACCGGATCTTTATACGGTGGCGGTTTGTTCTGCGCTCTTGTGATGATCGGCATCAACTTTTTCGTTATTGTGGGCACTAACAGTGCCGGGTCCCGAATTGTCTGGAGCATGGCCCGTGACAAGGCATTTCCCTATTCTGAATACCTAAGCCATGTTAGCCCAAGGCTTGGTATTCCATTGCGAGCTATTGGTTTTGTCGTGGTGGTCGATTTGGTCCTCGGTATGTCTATCTGTGCTACTAAATGTGAGATAAGAAGCTTCTCAGTGACCTTAATATATTACTGGCTGATTGACTGATTGACTGCGATATACGAAATTTAGGCCTCATTGTTCTCGGAAGCGATCTCGCTTTTCAGTCAATTATTTCCGGTGGTGGCCTAATGTTGCAAGTCAGCTATTTAGTGCCTGTACTCATTGTATGATGCATTCATAATGTAAGTATTTTTGATTACAATTTGACATATATTCTTTTAGGTTGTCATTCGAGGAAGAAAGATATTACCTCCGGGCCCTCATTTCGACCTTGGAAAATGGGGATACTTCGTCAACATTCTAAGCATTTGTTGGTCTCTATTGATCTGCGCAGTATATCTATGCCCCCTATACGTTCCGGTCACAATTCCAACCATCGACTACATGAACTGGAGCTGTCTTATTGTCGGCGCATCCATTGTTTTTCCGGGAATTTATTGGATATTAGGGGCTCGATTCCGGTACATCAAAGAGCAGAACTCGGTTATGGAAGACAATGTTGTCGTCATTGACGGTGTTCTCGTGGGAGGAATGGAGGCCATGAGAAGAAGTCAAGGGATTCAAGATCTTCCAGTCAAGGAGTGACGACTTGATCAGGAGCAATCGCTCCTAGAATTCGATATTTTTAATAGTTTCCAGAAAGCCGATTCAGCTGGTTTCAATCACCAAATAACAAAGTCCTTGCCAAATCTAGTTTGCTGTCTGAATTCTATCCAACAATCTGCCCAACCTGGTTCTGTAGTAGGTCGAGCCCACCACGCTTTCAAAAATTCCAGCATCCGTGGCCGATCCAAAGGACACACGAATTTAATCAGGTCGCAGAAACGAGACTCAATCCACATCTGCCTATCCTTGTCTCGCATACACTCCGTTCCAGCTATAAATAACGGCCAAGGCTGATTTTGGGCGAAGGACAAAGGGGTTGAAAGAGACGATAGTGCCTCGAAGAGACAATCACAATCACTCGCTATAATTTGCTCATTTGCACAAGAGGGACCAATCGCCTGGTAGCCAAATATGAGAATCGCATAAAACCACGCGTCTATCACACGTATCACATCGGCATATTTTTCCTTTGACAAGGTCAAGCTGTTTGGATCATGCATAGCCAGTACTGCTTGCCTGACATTTGAGGCCTTGGATTCTAGCTCCGCGATGCTCAATGGCTTTTGAGTATTATCGGTGCGATGGTTACTTACGGACCAGGGTGTCATCAGTAGGATTTGATGCATCAACTGGACAAAGCCAATAAAGATGTCCGTTCCGTTTTTCAATGAAATGCTCACTTCTGTATCGTCAATCTCGATATTCAGCGTGAGCCGCGGCCAAATAGTAGCACAGTAAAATTCCGATAAGAGGAAATCATAGCATTTATCTCGTTCTTCAAGTAGGACTGAAGTTTGGCGATATCGATGGATTAGAGCCTGTGCCGTCCGAAGATGTAGTTTCCATGTCGAATCAGCAGGGAAGTGCATTTCGAGGTGCCAGAGTAGCATCGCTGTTGCAAGCGATTCTCTAAAGCTTTGAAGCTGCATTCTTGCATCGGCACCACCACACTGGCGGTGGGCGAGACTTAGATGGTGTGTTAAAAGAAAAAGCGCTTTTTGACGATATTGCTGCGACATGTCAAGGGATAGCGTTTTCTGTGGACTGTTCGAGTCAAATTTCACGTGCAAATTTGTGGCTGCAATTGCAAGAACGGCGTAGAAGACACAGGGCGATTTCGATGCGAGTGGGCATATAAATTGTCGCCATGGGTTTTGAGAGCTATCGATCCAAACGAGTTGGGATGCGATGGAGTTGGTAAAGTGATGAAGAAGTTGGGACCTTGACATCGGTCTGAGATGTGCTGAAGCGTGATCGTTTTCTTGGAAGGCTAAAGATGTTTGAATTTCATTTCCGGGCTTTGGATCTAGTGGAAAGTTGTTGTTCTCGATAATCAGGTGCGGCGAGTCGAGTAAGATATCTCTGGAGCTTTCACTTGGCTTATTCTCCAGATAGTCACGGTCGGACTTTATTGAGGGGTTCGGCCTTTTCTTCGATGCTCCGAAAACGAACATGATTCTCCGGGAGTATCCCGGGCATTCGAGAGATCTACTAGCACATTTGAGACATGTTGGAAGGCCCCTGTCACATTTGATGCGACGGGATCTGCACTTTTGGCAGTCTTTGCATGATGGAAGTTAGCTGCTTGTAAAGTTGGAGAACTCCAGAGCGGAGGATGATGAAATAGCATGGAAAATATCACTGACCTTTTTTCGGAGCTGACATGACTTCCGAGATACTGTGCCATTCGAATATTCGTGGATTCTTTTTGAGACAGGGTTCACGTTTGGGCGGGGAAGTCGAGATAACTAGTCGTATTCGGTGATCACGCGGGGCGGATAGGTTGTCCACTAGCTGAGACTGACTTTGTATCTCGAAACAAAAGTGTTGCAAACATCTAGATTCTACTAGTATTTTACGACTATTAAATATGTTTGATACACTAGGAATGAAAATGCATCATTTCCTCGGTAGGATATTTATCGTCATGATTTGATACGTGAGTATTTAATCGGCTAATCTTGGTTTCGTATCATTGTAAGCGCATCACATATTCACAGTCTCCTCGTCTTCAACACCAAACAGAACACGCATGGGGTCTTGATATTTATGAAAACCAACACTTGGAGCACTGATTCCATATCCGAGCAATCTTTGAACTTGGGGTGCAAATCTCTTCGCTTTTTCAGGTGGCACAGCAAGCATCTGGTTTTCTGCCGGTCTGTACATTCCTTTAACCATGAACATGCCAATAACTTCCCGAATTTGATCACTGGCAAGGGATAAATTAGTGAATTGGTTCGCAAAAATTGCCATGGACCTACATGGATTTGTTTGCGCCCCCGCCATGGTAAACATTCCCAGTGAATATCAGTACGTCCCCAACGTCGAGTTCAGCTGGCACTGCTTCTTCCTTCTTAGGGATACGCTCCGGGTCCCATTTATGTGACCCTGGTATGATTAAAGTGGCACCATTCTCATAGGTAGACTTCGTGACCGCCAACAAACAGCCCATCATTATGTCTTCTGTATGATCTCTTGGATGGTAATCACTGAAAAATACATTAATTAGTATATTCGAGAGGAGTTGGAACTTGTCATAATATAGATGGAGTTACCTGTCGTCTTTGTGAAGATCCTGGGCACGCGATCCTGGGTGAATTTGAAACCCCACGGTAGATGAAATGATTGGTTTAGTTGTCCATTTTTCCAGGTTTTTTCCATGCCAGCCCTGGAAGGTACTAGTGAGAATCATGTTACAGACATCAATCCACAATTTGTTCGTCGCATATTCCACACAGGCATCTGAAATCCCAATCAACCCTGTAGCACGCCGCGTGGTCTTTGGGAAGAACCCGGATGGATCTGGGATGTCCGCATCAAATACCGGTTTTAGCTCCGCCCGTATTCTATCTGTATGTTCTTTTGGGAAGAGACCGTTGATAATGACACCACCGTCCCTTTTCACGATCTCAACGACCCTGTCGGGAGTTGTTTTTGGATCAATGGCATCAAGCCTAGTGATCTTTGGAGTCTCATTATGGAGCGTCATATTTTTAACCCTGAAGAAAAAGGATCTAATCCAAATTTGAATCCCTCTGTATGATGATATTTCCATACACAACTGGCAGAGTTATGAGCTTTAATTTATATTAGTCCTGATACAAATAGATGAGTTCTGCCGTGCATCTGTCTCTCGTGGCAGTTTCTCAATTCTCCTGCCATGTCGGGAATGTGCAAGATTCGAGGGTGTAATCACAGACTAATCAAATCACCGAAATGAGGGGAATGTATGAATTGATTCCGAGGGAAAGCTCACCCCGATAGAAAGATTAGTATATACCAGGTCCCCGCATGATCCGCAGCAGGCTCACTCCAATAGAGTTCGAATCTCAAAATTCTTTCCTAAAATCATCAAGCAAGTCATCATTAATTACGGGTTATCTGCATGTACTCCAATACCATTTCAGATGCGCTCCAAGAATTAAGATTCGAAATAAGGATGTAGTTTCCTGTTTAGATGTTGGCAATCATCATTCCCAGCAGGGTTTAGTTCTCCATTTTCTTTCCCCAACCGGAATGGCGCCTACGTCCCCGCTCTCCGTGCCCACAGTTCTGCCAAGCCACTCACTAGCTTATCTCATATTAGAGGTATCCGCGGTTGCCTAGCGATGCTGTTGAACGAAAAAAAAAGAGATTCCCCAGAAATACTCCTAATTCTAGATCAACAAAAGTCTACGGTCATTCGTTCATAATACAGGGAGGATCGAAATCAGTTTCACCACTCGCACGTAGACCAGTATATCATAGGGGGAAAAAGTTGTCTGAATTGATAACTTGCCCCGTACCATACAATTGAACAGGTGTCAGGTAAGTGACTAATTACACTGAACTTCCTTGCCATGTCGGACAATCCATAATCCTCCACATAATCCCCACAGTGTCAACAATTTGCATAAGGACAAACTAATGATTATGTCAACCAGTCACGTGATATTGCACTTCCCACGAACTGATGATTGGAGCGGGGAACTCACGAGTTAAAGCACTAGCGGCCTGGGACTTAAGCCTCCCTTTCTCTAGGGGATCGACCTCCGGATATCTTTTCTGCCGATTGCCGTGACACTAAGAACAATATAAACAGTGTTGAAATGGTCTTCTCGCCGCGAGAGCAAACCAAACCCCAGAAAAGGAGAAGGGCTGTCATTTCTTGCACCGAATGCCATCGGCGCAAGCAGAAAGTAGGATTAACCCCTGATACATAGTCGTGGTTGACATCTAACAAGATGCACAGTGCGACCGTCAGTATCCGTGTTGCAACTGTATCAAGCGAGAAAAGCAGGTACTGAGACCTAATGTCTGCACTTCGAGTTTGGTTTCATTGACGAAATAGGATCTTTGCCATTATGGTCGAGAGCCAGAAAGGTTCCAATCGGCATGCGCTAGTTCCAACGACAGTGGTGCTTCGGCAAACAGCAGTAGCACTAACGCGGTGCGTCCGACTCTACTAGCTGAATTAAGCTCTGAATGGACCAGCGAGGACCATAATGAGATTTGCAACTTTGGATACTCCAGTCAAAGCAGTCACAACACCCTGGGCTTATTACGGGCCACAGAGCAACATGCAGATCACAACCCCATTTCGGCTGGCTCGTCTGGCACAAATCAGCACCCTTTACGAGGGGCTTTACAAAGTGACGCAGACAGGAAATACAAAGAATTAGCCCTTCAGCTACCTTCACAACCATGCATCGACATTCTTATCCAGACATTCTTCTATGACGTCAACTGGCAGTATGATTTACTTGACGAGGAGCATTTTCGAGAACAGTTGGAGGCATGGGGAAAAGTCTCCTATTTCGATCTTCAAGCTGGACTCGAGAGATTGGTACCAGAAATTCGGGTGTTTCCGGCACTGCTCTTTCAAGTCCTCGCACATGCTCTACTATTTCATGCTCCACAAGATGAAAGAATCAAACCCCTGATGGTCATGGCTGGAATGACATTCCACGATCTTGGTGCGGAGTATAGTGACATCGGTGCCAGAATTCTATCGCTTTTGGGTAAACGAGGCATCACAATAGCTACTGTGCAAGCAGGCTTACTCCGGGCCTCATTTTTGAAAAGCAGTGGCAAAGTGATTGAAGCTTGGCATGCGCTTGGTGCTACAATCCGCGATGCGCAAGAAATAGGTCTTCACGCTGGACGACTTGTACCAGATCAGTCACCAGTTCAATCGGAAAAGGGCGGGAAAAATCCCCAGGAGGGTTACATCGGCCACAAGATTTGGGTCATCCTGCACATCTGGGACATCCATATGGCCGTCGTTCTTGGCCGACCGATTGTAACTGATCTCAAAATAGACGATTTTGCTCGCACTATCGATAACGACGAGAGCCGACGTCAATTATTCTCACATTGGAAAACGGATACCGATCCCCCTCGGCCATTCGATATCATCCTCGCCGGCTATAATGTGGCTTACCGATATTTCCCAGATATTCATCGGCTGGAACAAAATGGGGCTAGATCACAAGACTACGCCGTGGTCGAAAGTATTCACGCTACATTGAAGAATAGTCTAGAATTTCTACCCTCTTGGTGCCGATTAGAAAACCCGGATACGACGTTTGATCAAACGCCTGGATGTCAATGGCTACCAGTTGCACGTGAAGGATTGACTTCGCTCATCCACCTCGTCTTTCTCACCCTCCACCGACCCTATATATTTTCAGTGGCTACCAGCCGCACAGAGGCACTTGAAGCTGGAATTATCATTCTTCGTGCACAAGAACGACTGTTTCAGAAGTCGGAGCCACATCAATGCAAGATTTTCAACCCTGTCTATGCTTCTTTCGATGCAATTGTTCTTATTGCCGCCATTTGCCTTACCTTTTTGGACCAGGGTTTCGAACAGCTAGCAGAATGTATTCAGGTTGTTGAAAGGGGGATGCAAAGATTAGGCTCCATCGGCCAATTCAATCCTATGGCTAAGTCAGCCTATGCGGTGGTTTGGAATCTTTACCGTCGGCTTCAACCTCGCCTCGACATCTTCCGCAGCACAGGAAACTCTGGGGCCCAATTAAACAATGCGGACTTGATTTCCCCCAACAGTCTTATCAGTTGCTCTATCGGGACACAGTCAGAACATTCTTTCGACGAAGTTCCCCCACCCCATCCCGTCCATGACTTATTCTATGACCATCTATCTATCTCACATACCCCGATGGCTGATACGCCGAACGATTTACCCTTCGACCCTCTCACTGTGGATCTTACAGATGGGTGGGATTTTGAGGGAACTTTCTCAGATACCAGCTTCTGGAGTTTAATGAATGAGTTCAATCATTGATATGTACATAGCGCCGATGTTGTTCTATTTAATATCGGCAAACCACGCCGCAATGTCCCCCACATTGCGATCAACACAATCCGGCTGGTCATAGTGTTGAAAGTGGGAGACTTCGTTGTTCCAGATCAACTTTTTCTGAGTTGTGGGAATAGACTCATAGTGGCGCTTAGCAGCCGCCGCATTCATGCAATTGTCACCGTGGATGAGCAGCGCCGGCTTCTTCAGCTTCGCCACGCCAGGGACGGTAGTATAGTCAAAGTGGTCCAGGTCACTCATCACGGCGTATCGGTTTTCAAATCCCTTCAATGTCCACGGCCCATACCAGGACCAAACGACTGGTCCGGGAAGGCCGGCCAATGACCCAGTATTAGGGTCAGCAGCCTTCGGATCAACCAGCGGCTGGTACACCACTTCCCCGGTCCTTTCATACAATTCACGGGCTTGTTTAGCTCGCTCAAGTCGTGCTTTGTACAGGTTTTCTCCCTGTTCGGGGGTGGGCATCTTCATGGCAGCGATATCCGCCCCAGGCTCCCAAGCAACACACCCAGCGCAAATCATATAGATGTCGGTTTCGTGGTCCCGGTAGTATCCTGAGACTGAGGCCACACCTGCAACCCGGCTATCATAGGATGCCACGTCCAGAGATTCGGGGCCGCCCTGGCAGATCCCGACTAAAAAGAGCCGAGAAACATCGACATCGCCGCGTGCCGAGAGGTAGTCAAGACCGGCGACTGCATCCTCGTTTTTCATTTTGGGATTTTCCAGACGTCGGGGTTGGCCGGTGCTCTCACCAACGGTGCGGGGGTCGAAGATTAAAGCTGCATAGCCTTCGTCTGCAAGACGAGTTGCGTATTGGAGAGGTGCTTGTTCTTTCATGAATGAGTACGGGCCGGTGACCACAACTCCTGGTGGGTTTTGGACATTGGCAGGACGGTAGAGGATTCCACCGATGGTCTCACCATGCGAAGGATATCGAACCTTCTCGGTGGTGTATTGCCCATGAAACGGCATGGTAAATGATATTTAATTGGAGTTGACTGTGCACTTAGGATTGAGAGGATCTTGAAGATCTAAAGGACCGATTCCCCAGGTATTTATAGTGTTGGCGTTCAGTATTGAAACTGACGTAGATGCATTTGGCCTCTTGACGCAATATGTTACATCCGAATGCATTAAACTCCAATCACATATAGTCTTTGCGTAATGTCTCCATTTTTCATAGCTAGCTGCTCTTTTATCGCCGACGAAAGTGGGTCCAACTATCGCAAACTCCGATGAGCCAATGGAAGGGTGGATAGTTGGACCCACTTTCGTCGGCGATATACGAGCCGCCAGCTAGCAGTGTCTTGTAGCGCCGCCCCCCTAGCGGTGAGGGTGCGCTACACCGTAAGAACAAATCCTCACCCACCAAATTTCCTGAAGCAATTCCCAGCCACCCAGTATGCCAAATCTGTCGAAAATTGACGATTCTCGTGTCATTGAGGCCTGCGAAGCCGCCCCGTCCAAAAAAAGCCGAATTTATCAAAGGTCGCGCGGGAATTTGGTGTTTCGTATGCTGTGCTACGTGGACGCGTTCGTCGGGGAAAATAGGCTCGCACTACTAGAAAACTGAATCGCTAGTGTTTATTGTATTATTAGCAAAATATGGGTATATCATTTTATCTAATAATTCCCTATGAGTATAAAATTAGCACTAGTGAAGTAGAAAATAAAGGAGATTAAGTGTATTTAGGCGGAAGACGTATAAAGGTATAAAAAGCTCAAGAATGTGGTGAGGGAGGATATGCCTATATGTTTGATATATAACCTTGACGAATACGGTTTTCAACCAGGAAAAGGCAAAAGTTAGAAGGTTATAGAAGGCTATAATCCTCTTAATCTTTCTGAGTTAGAACACTCAGAGACTATCACCACCCTTAAGTGTATCGCTATAGATGGCATATCGATCCTTTATTCATATTCAAAATTACCACCTTCTAAGAAACCTGGTTTTATGGAAGTGAGGCTTTACCACCAAAAACACTAGTTAGTATATCTCTAACAGCTAGATGTTGGATAAATTGATTTTTTAATAAATTGATTATTTCTAAAGGGCCATAAAATGATATAACTAGACAAAAAAAAGGAGAAAAATTGTATATTAATCTATAATAGATATTCTGCCTATTTTTTACCTGAATTCCTATAAAAATATCAAGATTATAAGATTATCTTTATCGATTTTGAGCCTTACTTAATATACCTTTACTAGCCTCTTAATAGAAAAACTATTTGAGCTATAAACAGTATTTCTAGATAGTTAATAATAAGATAGTATACTGTAATAGCTATCTAGTGGGGAAGACTAAGTTTCTATAGATAATCACACCTGTTCGAGAGAGGGTTTAACATATATATTATTCAAGAATCATTTAGAGAATATAGTATATATCTAGTGAATACTAAAGCTATTATTCAAAAGCTTTAAAGCCAAGAGCCACAGCTACTAGATATTATTATACCTAAACTCTGACTATATAGAGAGCGAATATTGCCCTCTGCCTAATTATCATCCTCAAGTGTTGAGGATTTGTCCCTGAAGAGCATTTAAGCCCTTGAAAAGAAGTACAAGAAGCTATCTAAGCTATTTAACACTAATTCAATATCCCTAAGCTATAGCAAGGCCTATAACACATGTTAAAATATAACAGGATTATCGTAGAACATGTAGAGCTTTCTAACGCTATTATGCTATTATATACTATATAATAGTGACCCGCGTACCTCTATAGCGAAAATACATCTATAGACAGGTCAAACCTCTTAGTAGCACTAATATAATTAGGCTTCGGGATTCTAATCATTCGATCAAGGAGAGGACGGAAAGAGAGGTTATAAAGGAGGAGAAAAGGTTAATCAGACAGTATAAAAATAGTATATGGTCAACCACCGCCACCAAGACCTATATAGGGAAATGAGGCATCAATCGAAGCGGCGAGGGCAGCTCGTGAAGCAGGAGAGATTTTTTTTTATTGATCCAAACCCAATACGTTGACAGATAGGGTGAATAGGGTCAAATTTGTTCTTACGGTGTGAATTGCTCTTACGGTGTGGCGCACCCTCATCGCTAGGTGGGGGCGCTCCAAGGCACAGCTATCAGGTAAAAACGGAGGCGTTTAGTAAAGGACAAGAGGTCGTTTCATGACATCGCTTACAATTACTTTGCAAATCCATCATTTTACTATTTCTTCATCACCTGGAACTATGTCCTCTTTACCTATCGACAGTTTGTATGAAGTTACCATGGGGTGCAAAAGGAATTCGTGAGACAACGCCAAGTTCGCCGCTCTTGAAACTCCCCTGGGAGACCTGTCATTCGAGCAGCTGCGGGAAATACGCAAGGCATATGTCGACCTCTATTACAGTAGTCACAATTTGAGAGCCGGGGTTGAACTTCATCGAGTGGGGCAGAACTGGTTTGATTGATGCCCAAGGAGGGCTACCCAAGGTGCATGCGAGCGGCGAACGAGCGATGAGGGCCATTCAGGTGTCTCATGCCAATTGACATATTATGTGTATTTCCATTAAGTTGTGCAATTATCTATCATGTGTCTACCTCTTACAAGGCATTTCGGTACCTTGGAAGGAGCCAAATCAAAGATAGATTAGGGTGTTTCAAAACAGGGTTCGGGAAAAGAAACTATGTGAATGGAATGGTGAAACAGATTTCGATCCATCCTGTAGCAACTTTCCATTCTTTCATTATTTTGTAAATACTTTGGGCAAGCTATTACGCCGCGGAGAAAGCTATTTGAAGCAAGTGTGTTTGCACCTTATTCTATTTAGTACAATTCTGACTTTTTGCAACTACAGCACAAACCCATTGTAGCATTGTGAGGGGATTGCCCTCCAATGACTACACAAACCGGCTTATGAATCGCTACGTTCACTGCTCGAACATACGTTGCATCATTGTAACAGTCAGGAAAACCGCATCGTATTGGAATAATAGCAAGGTAAAACACAACAATTCACCAAGCCATAGTGGTATATCACTTTTCTACCACCTCGAGGAGAGTGAAGCCTCTAGCCATCACAGTTACAGCCCATCCTGTTGTAATAATCGACCATATTCTCACCGGTCGAAACTTTGGCATTTGTACTTCCACTGCAGAAGTTCCCGCCGAGGCACACTGGCCCATAACCGCAGCCCTGCTTCACTACCCAGGGCTCGTCCCCACAGAGCTCCTTAATAGCTTCCGGGTGGGCAGGACAAGCAAGTACGTCAGAAAAATGACCGTCATTATCACTACCGGCGCAGTCACCGTTTCCAGGGCCAGCGGGCGCAGCGTAACCCCCCTGGGGCATAGGTGTGGCCAGGCCGAGGCTGAACATGGCGCTGAGGCCGAGTAGACCGAGAAGCTTGGTGGAAAGGTACATGATGGTTCGGTCACGTCGTGTGCGTTTCTAGAGCTTGGTGTTAGCTATCTTTCCTCTTGGTGGCTAAGCCAAGCTAGAGGGTCTTCAAAATTGAATCGCTCACAATAGTTGCTTGGGTTTCTTCTTGCTATGAATCTGATTATTGCTTTCATGTAGCATACAGGTGGAAAGCAGGGGCCTTTTATACCTGAGATTTGACAGAGTAAGACCTTCTTTTCTGATTGGCTTTTCTCCTATCAGAAGACAATATGCGGTAAAAGGCACCAGGCAACAAGATCAAAATCGTCGAATTGCCCGTCAAGACGTCATTTGTGCTTGAGGTTGCAATCTGAAAGTCGAAAATGGGGCTGAAGATTGAACATGATGTCAGTTTAGATATCAGAGACGGGACACATTGTGGAGACCCAATAAGTCATTCCGTCTTTGAGTTTTCCATCCTGTGTTGACAGCCTTGATTAGTTCGATATACTTGTGGGAATAGATCGCCATCTCATGGTACCCCACGGGGATGTGTTTTGCGATGCCAATACCCACAGCTGAGTGCTGTATTACACTTTAAGCCCCCAACGACCCCCACCGAGTAGGGGGGCGATGATGAAAAGAGCAAGGGGCCGGTGCCCAGTATCAAGCATAGACACAAGATATGGGGAAGGTTCGGATCTCGTCATCTTCCTCTCTTTCATCTCCCCAAGTTCCGATCTTGTCTCGGTGTTGTTATTTCGCTATGGCTACGCCATCTCGTTCTTCTCCAAAATACTCCTCAGTTCCGAGCGATGATATTGAAAATGGCAAGAGCATTGAACTGGAATCAGAAAGGTTGCGGAAGCCTGTTATCAAAAAATGGCTAGCAGCTGTGGTGGCCACAACCCTAGTTATGGCTGGTCTGTTTATGGGCCGGGAATGGAGAGTAAAGCCAAACGAACCAGTCTTCAACCCGCAGACTTCGCAATGTACAGATCCCAATTTACGCCGCGAATGGCGCCAGCTGTCTCGCTCCGAGCAAAATAGCTATATTGAGGCCGTAAAATGTTTGAATAGGTTGCCATCCAAGATGCATTCGCATGGTCGACTTACTGATGATTTCCCTTGGTCACACCGCCTTATTGAGCACTATGGTTCGTCTTGCTTCATTCTCCCAAAAGAAAACTTTACGTTAACACAGATGGCAGCCCATGATGCCGCACCATTTCTCCCTTGGCATCGTTACTTCATTCATGTCTATGAGATGGCCCTCAGGCAGGAATGTGGGTACACCGGTCACCTAGCATACTGGGACTGGACTCTGGACTGGGAGAACCCAGCTCAGTCGCCGATATGGGACCCTGAAAGTGGATTTGGGGGCGATGGGGATGCCCATGGCGATCAGACCGTATACTCTGGGCGTTGCGTGAGGGACGGTCCTTTCGCCGAGTATACCGTCTACTATTCCAACAACACGATCAAGCCACATTGTCTGTCTCGGGGCTTTGGATGTATGGATGATTCTGGCCAATTTGATGGAACGTTTCTCTCGCCACGGTTTGTGAAAATCGCCCATAATAAAGCGACCTATTTTGACTTCCTTCTCTCTCTCGAGACGGGTCCTCATAATGGTATGCCTAATGGGGTATGCGGCGACTTTTACTCATTTGATGCTCCAGCAGGTAAGTTCTTTTTCTCTTAACCTCGCCACCTTGTATGTATGTATTTTCTTTCAGGCTAACAAAGGGAGACCCTGTCTTCTACCTCCATCACGCACAGTTAGATCGTCTCTGGTGGCTCTGGCAGCAAGAGCAGCCGTCCCGAACGATGGAATACAATGGGCGGAAGAATGGCCATTCCGAAGTTCAAGCGTCTCTCAATGATACCCTCCCAATGCATGGATTGGCCAGGGACGCTGTAGTAGAGGAAGTGATGGACACTAAAGGGGGTTTGTTATGCTATAGATATTAGCGTGCGTACGAATCACATTAAATCAATGAGAGTTTTCCGTGTATGAATCCTGTATGCCTGAAAATAGACCACGATGTGTAGCCGCTGTAGCTTATTGGTTTAATTGACTTGACATCAGAGCCCTTAACATTGACTCGGTAGAATTGGCTGTTGAATGTCAAGTTGAGTGGCGAGTTTCATCCAGGTCGGCTTCTTCCAATAATTGTCTGCTAAAGGAAACTATTCCGAATCAGGGAAACCCATTTCAATCATCTGGAAAATCCCGGGGGGCTAAATCGACTTGGCAAGGGTTTTCTTGGGAGCACTGTGCACCTTGTGATTCTGTGGCGTGCACGAAGGAATCCTAGCCAGGACGATCAATCCCACTTGATACAACGTTGCGGCCGTCGAGCGCCAAACAGACGAAACGAGCCCCTACTTAAGTCCAGATTTCAACCCTGGATCGGCATGCTTGGCCTCTTTTGGCCCCTTTTGACCAAAGTTTCCCCGCAATTACATTTTCATTGTCACGTTCGACTGTTTGGGGGCTAAAAGTCTCTATTAACTTAGAATACTGTGCAGTGTGACAAATATAGAACTCTGGTGATTGCGAAGGATTCCATCGCTCGGAACTAAATGACGTCAGTTCTGTATTGTCGCTTTCGGCCCCTTAAATCGGGATGGCTTTATTGAAAGAGGGCAAGTGCAAATTTTACAGATATTCTATATAAAGTTCCTTTTATCCGCCAGCCACCAGGACCTTTATCAACCATTTGAACTTGAAGTTTTCCTTTCACCTATATAAGTCAATAAATTTCTACTACCAAATAATTTTTCCGTCCAAACGTCAAAATGCACTCCGCGTTGATCAAATTCGGAGCTCTCGTTGCATTAGCTCAATTCTCGACTGCTGTTCGTGTCCATATCGAGAATACTCAACCCCCAGCAAACAAATACGTTACGCACTGCACCCTTATCCTTGATGGTGACGTTCATGGCTGTGTGGATGGAAGTTCTGAGCCTTTTGTTAAGGGCTGCGGAGGCAATACAGGCACAGCTACCCACACAATCTGCGAATCCGCCGCCGTCACTATCAATTGGGATACCCTTGAAGTTGAATTCGTTAATAACGCGGGTGATCGCGCTGGATGCACTCTAGACACTGATCAACCTGGTGGTGAATGTGATATGACCTAGGTTGAGTAGACTTTGGCCGTCCTCCTGATAAACAGGGCATGGGGTTGATGTTTTATTTGCTCGTCGTCTTTCATGAAATTATTGCGTGTTTATCGAAGTGAATATATACCACAGAACTAGTTGTTTTCCATCGCCGTTACTCAAACTTCGTCTACTACAGAGAAGGTGTGCTCGAAAATGTACATCACTTCCTTGCCTCCTTTATAACCATTGGTCAATAAGTCAACATTTCACTCTGCAAGATTCCCTTTTGTTACTAGTAAAAGAGACAAGGGATAATTGCGCGGACCGCACTGGAATTATTGAACTGGCATCTCTGTTTCTCTGTTGTAGATGACTTTCTACGGAAAGACAGATCCACGCTAGTTTCACATTTTATGTAACCTGCCAAAAGGGAGTAACCGGTGAAAATGTCTTAATATGCTCTACATATAGTTTCTTCCTATGGAGGCGTCTCATCTACCTGCTATACACCTTTCTCCTCCTTCTTTCCATGACCAATGCACTTTTCATACGCTTATCCCTTTGCCATTTAATAATGCTTACACCCTGCATATTTTATGGGGCCAAGACCTATTCTAGAACTAGTAAGAGGAATGCCATCTCATCGAATTGAAATATCTCTCAGACTATTGGGAAGTGCCTATCATGTGGAGCATTGGCAGGGAAATTAGCATCGATTAGTCATTGACGGGAAAGTCTCCAACTTGTACTAAATACCAACTACGCTCTTTACCTAGTATCTAGCAATGTAAACTATTATGAGGCAAGTATTCTCTCCCCGTTCGTTATATAGAATTTTCCATCACACCACCCACACTCACCCTAATATGAGAATCATCGCTGTTTGAAGGCGAAAGCCACTTCTAGAATTGGCCGCCTTTCCTATATGGCTCAAGTACAGCTAAGCGGACAGGAAGCCCTGTTCTCCACATATTATGCACGTGTGTTCGAGATAGGTTTCAAGATTTAAATAGGCATCTATATCGTTTTGGAGTGGATTCGCACAATTCGATCGGACAATTGCGCAATAGCTTTACGCAGAACTGAGTGTGATTCATCATCTATTCCAAAATTACTGCATCACCTTCAGCCCGTGAAAATCCAATTTTCTTGTATTTTCACTGTGAACAAGTGACGCATTTCCAGGCATACGTATCTTTCTCATATTACAGATAGAACCCAAGGTGTGCCCCCTTGGCTCGCTCCCATTCCATCTCTCTGTTCCCAAAAAAAGCAAATTGGTCGGCAGTATTATAACGGATTTCAAAATCCTCTCCACGAATATTAGTGATCGCCTCTATGTTCGCTTGTCAGTATCTATACAAGAAACGACTTATGTCACAACCGAGACGGCATAGCTCAATCTTACCTTTGAAATGAAGTACACTGCCAGGGTATATAGCTGTGACGGTATCTCCATTGTTATACAGGCACTACAGCCTCCACTCCGGACTGTATTCTTCAGAGTACTCTATGCGCGGTGGTTGTAGCTACGAATAACATAGTCATAGACTAGGACAGATCATTTAAAAGTAGGCGCTCCACATCAGTATTTGGGACACACTTCTGTGGCCTATAGAGCAATTTGGCCCTGCAAAGATAAAATAGTTTGGTGCGGCAGCGGTGCAGAGAGCGAAGTATACCTCTGGCGTGGCTATCCACTCTTTATCTAACCGGCGACCGTCTCGACCAATAGGTTCCCACCCTGGAACAAACGACGTATCGAACCCAGTTCCACAACCAACCAAGTGGAGCTCCTCCTCTCCAGCTATCGTGCGGATATCAGCCGGGGTAATTTTCTCTATACCCTCAAAACACCACTTTGCATTGGGCTGCTGTATGGACTCCAGGTATCCATCGCCCGTGCTCAGTCTACGGCAGCCAACATCATACTTTGGAATAAGCTTTTCGATTAAGTCCAAGTTCTCACTGAGACGCTATCACATAAGAGCTTTAGTCACGTTGACCATAAAGCCATTCAGCTCCGAACCAGTCAGCATTAGGCGGTACGCTGAATTAATTCTTCTTAAAGTCAGCGTAAGGGAGGGTAAATGGTATATATAAGGCTGATCTTATAGGCACTCGATGTATTTACGGTACTTGATATATTTTTGTGGATTACTCCGGTATAAGTCCTTTTCTTCCCTGGTATATTCGAAGTTTGTACCCATTCCATCCTTCGTTATATCCGGGCACAAGCTGACCAAAACCTAGGTGGGATTTCGAATATAATTTTACGAGCTTAGCAGCTTTTGGTTGCAGCGCCGGCACAACCTGAATCCCAGAAGAGCTATTTCTAATGACGGCAATTTTCTTCCCCTCCTATTCTTAAGAGGTGTCCCAAGCAGCGGTAGGAGGGTTTTGCCGGTGAACTTATCCAATACCTCGATGTTTCGCATTTGGTGTTGATTAAGGATTCCGGATGCGTTGATAAGAATATCTGCTTTCTGTAATGATCGAGATCAGACTCTGTTTCCTTTTTGGGACTAGCGCGGCTCGCAGCCTATCAGCGAGCCTCACCTCCCTCTCTGTTTCTTCTTTTTCTTCTTCTCCAGACTTAGTATCGCGTATTCAATGCACTTGTTTCACGACGATCTGGCCTTCATTACACTTTCGCTGATGATTATGCCACCACCTTTTCTTAGCTGAAGATACCATTTTCCACTATCCTTATTCCAAGATAAGTAAGCTACTATACTAATTCTAGTGAGTAGTTCCGGGATTGTAGTAGGACCTTGGATTTGCCTAATATAAGGATAATAAATTTGATATCCATATTTTCATAATTACATTAAAAGTGCATCCAAGATAAGCATATACGCCCAGGATCTAAAAGAAGAGAATTCTAAGCCTCGAAGCGCCACTAGTGGCCGTAGCCGAATTAGCAGGAGCAGTACTCGTCACGGCCGCAGTTGGAGTCGAAGTCGCGGGAACGGCAAGTTTGCCATTAATTAGACTGGTTGAAGATGAAAGGTCAACGGAATCGGTCTTTGACGAGCTTGCGCTCGAACTGACGGAGCTTACATCGCTTCCACCCTTGCCGCATTTGACAACAGTCTTCCAGCCACCCGCAAAGACATCTTCCCACCATGAGGACTGGGTTCCAAGGGAAAAGTAGTTGAAGAAGTATGCGGAGCCAGGTTGCTCGTGAGCGTTTTGCATGAACTTGATTGCACAGTTGTCGCTGCATGGGAAATCCTTGCTGCCCCAGCTATCGCTCTCGGCAAAGGTCGGGTAGCAGTAATCAGTTCTGCGAAAAGGGGGAAAAAATGTAAGTACATACACCCAAAGTAGTCAATTTTGCTTCACAAACTCACCCGTTCTTGGCACAGCCTCGGCCGTACATGTACTGGAAGACCTCGCCAACAGTGGAGACGGGAACTGAGAAATCAAGAGATCTCCCCTCATCAAGACCGGCTAGATCGCCATCCTTGTCACATGTAGCCTTAACGTTCTTGACATAATCGTCCAGTGAGTCCTTACAGGTCGTGGTGCAGGTTTCCCGCAAGTCCGAATTATCCGGGTGGAATTCAGGGTCCATAGACGCCACGAGCTTGAGAAGAGTTTCATCACAGTTGATACTGGCGCTGTAGGCGTCCTTGCAAGCCTGGGAAGTGCTGTCTGCCAAGTCCTTGGTGGTATAGTCCCAGCTAGGGCCGGAAACGTTGAGGCTGAAGGAAGCAGCAGCCTGGCCCAAAGCCGCGGACAATGCGAAGAGGCGAAACATCATGGTGGCGGGGGCCATTTTGCTGGATATTCGCAAAGATTTATAATGGAAAGATCGATGAAGAATATCCCCGATAATAAAGAAACGAAAGACGAAGGTCAGAAACGGAATCTGTCTGGAGTTATAAATAAAGCAGCCTCCGTCCGGAGTTCACTGCCGGATTTTAGAGGGAATGACCATTCCGGTCTCCGTCGCTGTTAGCGAGGTTTTAGTCCCACATTGGAGGCGCTACTTGATGGCCCCCAACTTTTCAGGGGCCAGTCCCCGAAATTTAAGCCTCAAGACCCACAGGGTAAAAAGGGAGATGAAGCTGGATCACTCTGGAAGTGCGAGTCGATCTTTCGAGAATAGCAATAATAAAGTGCTGACGGTTGAATGTCGCAAGTGCTGTAATTAATGGATACTACAATATCGGTGGCTTGGAGGCTTGAAGGCTGAGATCGAGGTTCGCTGCTGGCGATTGACGAGCCGCTTAGCCGGGGGCATTTCCCATAATTAGCTTCACGAAGCCTGCAGGATCACACTTAGCATGAGGCTGCAACATGCTAATGGACCCTTTCGAGTATCAGAGGATCGGTAACACCGAATTGAATGTGAACAATAAATGGAAGAGTGGGGAACGGAGTGCGAGAAAGAGTGGGGAGTGCGAGAAAGAGTGGGGAGTGCGAGATGATTTCTACTCCGTACTGTATCTACTAGAAATGGCCACTTTTGACAAGGGGGGCTTTACATGAACCAGCCCCTGTAACCTTTTATGAGAAGATCTGAGGGAAAAGTTGATGCGAGCCACTGACCGCTATCATCCGCCGTCCAGAACACAGGAACTGTGCGTACGCACTTTTTGGCTCTCTTCTACCGAGCGCCGTATTTGTCCGGTATTCTGCCTATTTTTTTTTGCTGTGTCGAGGACGCTAGTACATGAACGGGTAGAATTGTGGAGTGCAAGGTGGGAATTGATCGGTTTCTCGAACTACTACAGATGTAGGTAGTGACTTGCATACACATTCTCCTGGGGGGTATTGATGCTACCAAAAATTAATGCATGTATTTTCTGATGGGGAACATTTGAGCCTTCTAAAATTGAGGGGCGGTCTGGACATCCCTACCTTATTGCATTTTATTGAGGTACATTAGTCATTCCATAAGCTCTCACGTGAGCGGCGCTCAGAGAGCAAATCAGAGCGCATAGATCAGACTCACTGAGCAGATCAGAGGGTTCAGTGACGTGCTCAGATCTACTCAGTGAGCAAAAGCGGCGCTCACTGAGCACTAAATGGAAAGGGAAAGCCAAGACCTTGCAGGGGAAATCCGGTACATAGGTTTTATGCAGAAGGGGCAGCCCAATAACGGACATTTCCTTCTATTGCTATATAGGGAACTTATCGCTGCTAAGCTTGTCGCAAGCGAGATGAAGCTGCTGTGGGTCGTGGTATACTGCATAACCGTATCCTATGTATCGGCAGAGGCCGTGACACCGTTGGCCCTATTAGTCAATATCTAATCCAAGCCTTTCGTATTGGTTTACAAACTCTTCAAATAACTTGTTAAACGCCAAGAGGTCCAAGCCGTTCAGGAGTTCCTTGTTATCCTCCTGTTCCGCGTAGCAGAGCATGTTGTGGATGTCGAAGGTGATGGCCAGCAGGTATCCCAGCTCGGATTCCCTAAAAACTTGCTCACCCGTGTCAAAGTCACCAGTCTCCTGGTTCCACTGCTCGACATACTCCTCGCAAAAGTGCCTCTTCTCCTCTTCCGAATAAGGCCTGCAACTGGCCAGTTTGCCGTCCTTGTCAAACCACTTGAACACTTTTTGCATGAAGTGTCCACCAATGTCAAAGGCTCGGTAGTTCCGAAAGACGAACTCAAAATCTATGAGAACGATCTTGTTTTCTGATTGTTTGGGGTTTTTCTTTACCATCACATTCATAAAGGAGACATCATGGATGCACCATCCTTTCTTTCCACTCATTGACTCCAGCTTGTCGGCTACCCGCCTAATCTTTGACGCAAAGTCGTAGTCAAGGAGATTATCCATGCTAACGCCCCGTTCGTGGGCAAACTCTTTGAGCTTGACCATTTTATGATACTTTTCAAGCTGCCTAGTGATAACATCATAATAGACATAAACCGGTTTCTCCTCCAGTTGCGTCTTCATAGTGTGGAAAGCGGCATGCCCTTTGGCCACAGCGGCTCGGATACTTGCATCTTCCACATCCTCTGGCTCCAAATCGCGTGCATCCAGAAATTCTTCGACCCTTCCAAACGTGCCATCCTTTGTCTGGAAGAACCCGTAAACCTTGGCACCGAGACCTGACTGGCCGTAATCGTGACATAGCTGTGCCTCCTCGTGCTTGTTGGGGACCAAGTGCTTGAAAACTTCGATTACTCTGTCGAGTTCACCGTGGAGTTTGAGGAAAACTTTGTGAGGTCCTGGATCCGCATCGCCCGCAATCTTTGGTCGTTCTATTGTATAGTTGCGGTTTGCTCCAGCATTCTTTTTCACGAGGAGTGTTTCTGCATCCACGATTCGCCACTCGTTGGTAACAAACATCCCGACAATATCTTTGATGGCAGTCTTATTCAATGGGCCATCTCGGGGCAAAGCCACCGGGACGATTGTACAAGTTACCATACCGCCGTGTAGGTGTGAGAGAATAAAGAGCCGCAAATTTAGCTCCGGAGAAAATGATTGCAGAAAAACAGCCAAAATATTCTTGGAGTAGGGAAAGAAAAGACAGTTGCGAGACAAAGTCGTCACATCCGCGGCGTAGTGAAAAGATAGCCCAGTATCATATTTCTACATGCGAAAACCCTTCAAGTGCCTGGTATACGCAGTGCCAAATTAAAAATTGGTCGCCCGGTCTTACCGTAAGGGATTTTTTTGTCAGTCGATCGGCATGAGCCAGAATGAGTCATCTTTAGTCATTTCTAACAGCCAATGGGAGAAGACCTAGCCATAAATCAGAATCGGCGGTGCTCGTCAATTTCCCCCTCCCCCAAATTATTTTCGTGACTAAGCAGATGTACTGACATAAGAGTAGTTTCGATTTTAGTTCAAAATCCTGCTAGGACATATTTCTTCGTAGTCACTTCTTTACACCGTTATTTAACAAGAGTGACTCGTTAACTTTAGGCTTGTATGGTTTGTAGTCAGACTATTGCGTACGTAGTCAATTAATGGGACATCAGAAACCCACAACTTAAACAGGGATATGGCAAGGAACACATCTTTGATCGTATTTTCATAATGTATCGACTCACTGCCACCTTATTTTGCCCGAGTCGAAGATTCCGGCCGATTACCTGTTGCTCTACCATTAGATTCGATTGCGGCTCGGGAATGTGCACCCGAGGTTCAATCTGAAATATATAATTATGCGTTAGATTCAGTAATTGTGTTCATTCGCCCCACGGCTCCGGCCAGCTCCATATGGCTAAGCCCATTCTATAGATATATACAATATCGTCATAGTGTCATGTAGCCGTGAAAATTGCGGGCGGATTGCCCATAGTTATCATATCGTTTTCGACCGGTTCTCAAAACAGCCAATGGTCGCACCTTTGCTAAAAGGTCTACCAGTATTTAAAATAGTTTTCAGAGCTATTTTCGCGGTATGGTAGTGTAGTTCGTTTTGTCATTGGCAATTGAACACGTAAAGTAGTTTGCGCAGTGGCCGCGGATATATGTTTTTCTAGTTGCCCACTTGTCATATTAGAGTAAGATCGCACCACGATCCACTCCTAGTAACAATGCAAGTTGCAAAGTATCAATCAGATACAAACATCCGAATATTAAACCCTAGAATTACTTATATCGAGTTCCCTCCATGCAGTGTATGGGCCAACTAGTAAATTCGGTCGCTGCTTGGAATTGGAGGCACTTTTGAACACTTCCGCGTGGACTACCATCGCAAGCATTCCAGACCCTTATTTTTCATTACCCAGAGGAAATTAAAAATCCCAAAATTGCATTTCTGAATATAATTACTATACCTATCTCACCACCTGCCAGATTCGCATCCACCGAGAATATACAGAATTTTCACCGATCCACCGCCAAGCCCCGTTGACAGCCACCTAGCGACCGTTGGCTCTCAGGTCGATTCGTATTCAGATGACGGCTGAGATTTGCCACCAACGATGAAAAGACCCTTCTACAAGACGAGGTACGAAATCCGCTGATCGCCCAGATCCAAAGAATTTGCACGCTCGTGTTTCTTGGGCGCTTGGGTGGAAATTGCGGTCAGATCACATCGGGCCAGGGCCGGCGCCTAATTGCGGGCGAATTGCATTTTGCCAGGGACTGCTAGTGCTAGTCACAGGCACGTTCGCTTCGCTGGCATCACATTATCACGAGGAGGGTGACTTGGCGCAGCATTGGCGAAAAGAAGCAGCTACGAAGCAGAAGAGAAGCAAGGTCTACGTATGGTTGAGCGGAAATGAGCCCCGACGAACACAGGAACACGCAGGAGGCCGCCCCACTGTTAATTTGCGGTCAGCTCCGTATCAGAGAGCAGGGCTGGGTGCAGAGCGAGCAGAGCACTGTGTACAAAGTAGAGTCACGGATCATCAACGTTAGCAGATACCGAAAATAGGGCAGAAGTTGGGCTGGCTGGCCTGACTGACTGGACCAGTTCGCCCCTGAATAACCTCAGAAACAGGGTCTCGCCAAGCCTCGACCTAAATGGATGTACCCATCCAACCCGCCGCGCGGTGCCCAGATCGACTATCCAGCTTGGCGCGAGTAGTGGCCCGATGGCTGGCCCCGATGGCTGGCCCCGGTGGTCGAGACCGTGGTGGGGAGGAGATGAGGAAATGATATGAGATGAGGCCAAGTTTCGAATTTTTACCTTGGGTAGGTATGCGTTCAAGTTGAGCTCCTGTGTGTCTGCACATTCACATTCACATTAGGTTTACATCGGTGTACATGTGCACACTAGGGCCAAGGCATAAGCATGCACAGTGGTACGTAAACAAACCAGGCTGCTCCGTACCCCTGGATGAACTAGAGGGCCTGGTAATGGGTAAGACAATTAATATCGGCAACGCCCATCCGGGACTAGTGAAGGTTCTTCGACCACTCAGGATTCAGGGGCAGGTCCAAGTGCTAATGCAGTCGCCTTGTCGGCAATGGGATTTCCCCATAAACAATGGAATGGATCGCTCCTCGAGTACAGAGTACCTCGTGGAGGAATGTGTCTACGAGGTGCCCGAGTCATGGGCAGGCATTGAGCCATGGCATGGCAGCAATGTCCAGGTTGAGTCTAGACCCGGTCGCATTGGGATCAGCAGCTGGTCGGCCGCTTTGTTGGCGATCAGGCGGGACGTGCGGATGCAGATGGTGGAGGTTCAAGTTCAAGTTGACTGGGACTGAGACTGACTGAGGAGGAGGAGATATAAGAGTCCCAGTGTGGGTGAGTAGTAGTCGATGTACTCCGTAGTGTATACAAGGAGCAACTGCCATCCATTGGGATGGCGTTCTCTGGAGATATGTCCCGCGATCGGCAAATACGGTGCGCGCGACGAGTCGTGGAGAAGGGGGCGGAGTGGGAGTGGGAGTGGGAGTGGGAGTGGAAGACTAGAGGGAATATTACAATAATACAGAGTACATCGCACTGATGTATACAATTGCACCTGGGCATATGGAGTACAATGGAGTGAGTATCGAACTACCCCATAGTAGCCGCCCATGGTTACAATGATGAGAGAGGGGCGACGATGTCATTCTCGCCACCACCTGGATAGCTTCATTCTGGCCAGACTGGGCAGAGTATCACAGAGTAAATAACAAGGAACTCGGTTATACGAGTGTTTGGGTGTACAAGGTGTACGGGGGTTGTATAGGGGGATGGGGCCACGCATATCGATCGGCAGGGCGGAAATTAAAGATGCGATGTGAACCAATCAGAGGCCGATATTGAATCAATTGGGGACTCCAGCGGGCTGCCACTTGACCTAATCAGGTTAGTCCGGACCACATGGCGCAGGGGAATTTCCTGTTTTTCTGTTTTCGTTTTTGGGAAGTGTAGAAGCTGTACGGAGTACAAGGGGAGTATACAGTATAGAGGAGAGGAGTGTAGAGTAGAGTAGATACAGATGCAGACGTAGATGTAGGTGCAGAGTAGGATATAGTCTAGAGATTACAGATTGTGTAGGCTCAACTGACAGTCACTCACTACCTCGACTACGCCAATGCTATTCTCGTCCACCCCGTCTGTCAGGGGCTGGCGGCAAGGGGCGGAGTGAGACACCCGTAGGACTGCTGAGTGCTGGCCGTATTCGTGTATGGACCGTGTATCCCCTTGTATTGTTCATCTCCATCGCAGCCAACCATGGTCTTCCTCCGCAGGCCCGTTGCCTCTCCACCAATAAGAGATGCAGGGTACCTGGGCTCTAGACCAGGCATTACTACAGATGGTAATGGATAAACAGGTCTAGTACAGTATGTATTTGATATTCACCACCACCTTGTATTCAGAATTCACGATCGGTGGAGCTGCCTTTCCCTTTTCTGTAGTGTCTTGCTGTCTCCCCTATTTTCTATTTTCCTTTTCCTCTGTGTCTTCCCCTTACCCTCTTCGCCCCAGAACAGTCCACAGTCCAACAAAAGGCCTTGCGTGCCCACTCTCCCCCCCGACTCTCCTTCTTTCCCCTTCCTCATCCACCTTCCTTTCCAACTGACCACCGCTTCACTCGTTCAGCGGGCATTCATTCTTTGCCTCAGACGCAATCCTCTCATCTCATCATGAAGGGTTCGATCTTTGCCGCCGCCGCCATGGCGGGCTCGGCCATGGCTGATGCCGCCGTGCACCGTCGCCATGAGGCCTTCCACCGTCGCGATGCTGTCTCCTCCATGGATGTGGTGTCTTCCTCCGTTGTTGCTCCTCTGAACCCCGAGGAGACCTGTGGTTGCACTACCAAGGTCATCACCTACTATGGCTCGCCTACTCTGGTGCCCATCCCCGAGTCCACCAGCACTCTGACCAGCACCATCCACTCGACCAGCACCCTCACCAGCACCCTGACCGTGACTCCCTCCGTCGAGGCTACTTCCACCCCTACTCCTACCCCGGAGACCTCGACCGTCATCGTCACGCTGCCCACCGCCGGTGTTTCCAGCTTCTCCTCCACCGGTGTCTACACCATCCCGGCCACCACTCTGACCGTGACTGACTCCACCACCGTCTGCGGTGCCACCACTACCGCTGTTCCCAGCGGTACTCACACCATTGGTGGTGTCACCACTGTCGTCGAGACTGAGACCACCATCACCTGCCCCTACGCCACCGTCAAGCCCAGCGGCACCACCGAGACCAGCACCATTGAGTACACCACCTACACTTGCCCCGCTGCTGGTACCTACACTGTCGTCCCTGGTACCGTCACCACCGTGCCCACCAGCACCGTGATTGTCTACCCTACCCCCCAGACCTTCACCCCCGGTACCTACACCCAGACCGGCAGCACCCTGACCGTCACTGCCACCGACTACACCTACTACTGCCCTTACGCCAACGGTGAGGAGACCTCCACCACTGCTCCCGCCCCCGTGGTTCCCACCACCACTGCTGTCCCTACCGTCGTGGCTACCACTAGCACCGCTGCCCCCTCCAGCACTGGCGGCTCCAGCAGCGGCTTCACCGGCGAGGGCCAGTACGGCATGACCTTCTCCCCCTACACCGCCAGCGGTAACTGCATGTCTCAGTCCGAGGTCACCAAGAACCTGCAGATCATCAAGCAGAAGGGCTTCAACCTGGTCCGCGTCTACTCCACCGACTGCAGCAGTCTGGAGTACATCGGCTCCGCCGCCAAGGACCTCGGTCTGAGCATGATCCTGGGAGTCTTCATCGAGAGCACCGGTACCTCCGGCGCCGAGGAGCAGGTCCAGGCCATCACCAAGTGGGCTCAGTGGGACCTGGTCGAGCTGATTGTTGTCGGTAACGAGGCCATTTCCTCCGGTTACGTCTCCGCCTCGCAGCTGGCTACTTTCATCTCCTCCTGCAAGTCTTCCTTCAAGAGCGCTGGTTACACCGGCAAGGTCACCACCACCGAGCCCATCGATGTCTGGGAGCAGTACGGTAAGAGCACCCTCTGCAGCCCCGTCGACATTGTCGGTGCCAACATCCACCCCTTCTTCAACTCCGACACCACCGCCGAGAAGGCCGGTGAGTTCGCCCTGGCCGAGTACAAGATCCTCGAGAAGCTGTGTGGCAAGGACGTCCTGAACCTCGAGACTGGCTGGCCTAACGGTGGTAGCTCCAACGGTGCCGCCATCCCCGGCACTGCCCAGCAGAAGACTGCCATCCAGGCTATTGCCAAGTCCATTGGCTCTAAGTCTATCTTCTTCTCCTATGCCAACGATGACTGGAAGGCGCCTGGCGACTTCGGTGTCGAGCAGCACTGGGGTTGCGCTGATGTCTTCTAAATGATGTCCCTGTGATTTAAAACTTGTACAGGAGGATTCAGGAGTTCTTTATTCTTTCTCAGCTTTCTCGGCCGCCTCCCTCACTCGCTCTCCTTGTCACTGTTTCCCATGATGGGTGATGGGTGATGGGTGTGTGTGTGGTTCGGAATTGCTCTTTTGTTGGTTTCTTGTGTCTATCTTGGACTTTACGTGGTAGATATACCTTTTTTATTTCATGTTGTCTACTGATCCTGGTTACATCCACCTGATTTCTTTGTTCCCGCAAATTTGCGCTGTCTGTATATCTTTATTCCATGCACTTTATGAACGGTGGTCTCCTGTCGTAGCTGTAGTTGTACCTCGCAGAGCGGAGCGACGCGATGCAAATAAACCTCTACCTTGTGCCAGTTCCATTCCCTTTCTTTCCGCCCACTCATACATGACTGTGCCCATACCTCCACAAGATGAAAGCTTGTTTACTTGACATCTACCTGAAACATTCCCGGCTCGGTCCGCCCAAACCACGATCCATTCAGGTTTGAAACGAACACCTGTAATTGTATTCCGAGCCAATCTCCGAACGATACTGATGACAGCCAAGCTGATGATTTCCCACCTTGATGACGAAGGAATCTATTCCAGTTTTTCCCAGTTCCTCATATCCCTTTCCCAGCCTTCCACTATCTCTCTCTTGAGTTGAGTGCCCCCTTACCTACGGGTAGCCTGGTACCTAGTAGTTGAGTGTTCCACTCCTTCCCTCTAACACACAACCACACACAACCACAAACAACCAATACCACTACATTTCTCGATCCTTCTTTCAAGGTCCTAACAAGATGATGGATGGAGCCTTTCGCTTCATTAAAATTCAGGTTGACTGTTCTGCCAGCCGAGGATTCCAGATTCTCAGCACCTGCCAGACGCAGATAGAGTTCGCCGATGCGTTTACATAATGACAGATACTTCACAATGCACGATTACGACATGGGACCCGAGCTACTTCAAACTGATGAGACCTTCCTCTATGCTTCGACGAACCAAGTCCCATGTCCCATTGATGTTCCCCTGGTGGAATCTCTGTTCCACCATACAACTACTTAGTTTGTTCCCTTTCTCTCCCTGCCATGACGGTATCATTCCATGTTCTCACACATCAGCAAGTTAGAAATAAAAGGACTAACAATGTTGATGGTTTCGATCTAGACCTTACCTTTGTATCTGCAAGCGCACTCCTCTTCTCGCAGAGAGTGAGAGTGGATCTAGGACCGCAAAATGTCTGATGCAGTTAGTCAGTTCGCAAGCCGCCCGCCTAACTGATCAACTTCAATGAGTTATCACTCATTCGACTGCACTTGAACACTATCGACAATGACCGACATATCGGGTGGCTCCTCCAAGACCGGTGCCCGACTCTCCTCTTGAGCTACGCTCATACATGTCGAGCCTTCGAAAGGAGAACATCAAGGCTAGTTTCATGTCCCCACTCCCATCCCACATGCAGACGATGACCCCGACATTGATCTCGTGAGGTCACCGCACATTTGAGAAGAATTGGGCGATGGATCTTGGATATCAACAAATCCATGGGTTCTGCTAAACAGTTCAAACTTTATTTTCAAAAGCCATCCAAGTTCACCTCAGTACTTCAAATATCGCGATCATGTCGCCTTCCTTTCTAGTGTCAATTGTTTTCATCTCCGTAGGCGTATTTGCTCTACCAATTGGACCGCCGAGTCGCCCCTCCCGTGCGTTGGCAATGTGAACCTGAGACTCACCCTGGAGATGCCCCTCGGGACATATTGCCGACGCAGTACAACTGTTCTTACGAAATATGGTATAGTAGATCCACTTGGACTTCGATCGGACTTGTATGATATCAAAGCGCTTCATCCTTGCAGTTTTCTGGGGTTTATGAACTTTGATAAATCCGTCATACCGCTTAAATTTGCATTCCCATATAATATAATCGTATTTCCACCCTACTGCTCCGATATACGGTACTCGAAAAGAAAGTCTTTCGATGCAAGAAGTATTCACAGAATGTGTGTACAGTGCAAATAAGTATATGCAAGATTCAATATCTGATCATCATACCACCCCCAGATGTAGCTCCTCTATCTCCACTTGTTGTTCCATCCGGCCTGTTCCACGGCAAATGCAATTGCCAATTCACTGAATCGCGCCATGTGCTGTCATATTCTCAGTAGATATTCCGCGAAAGGGGGAGGGTAATACTAACGTCAATTGAGAAATAACCTGTTTCATCATCGATCCACATGGTGTCGTTGACTCCATGGACGTACGGATCATACTCGCCAGGAAAACCACCGCCAGCGAGGGGATTTCCCTCGGAAGCAAAAGAAGCAGGATAGTTGAGTTGTGTGTAAGACATGTAGTCCGAACCGGCACCCCTGCTTGGTCAGATGAAATTTTAAGCTTGCAAGAGTGGTCAAACATACCCAGAAAGCTTGTAGATCTCGGTAGGGATCGAGATGTATTTCCTGCTTAGGTTTACCGCCCAGTTCGTGAGTACTTCGTCAGCCTCAGTTGCGATGAACCCGATAGTCTCTGTCGCATTCTTGGCAATGAAGGCCGTCATATCCTTCCTATGCATCAGCTGGAGGCTTCAATTATCGCCAGATGTGGACCACTCACGAATTCCATCATTGCCCCAATCCGTGCTCCCTGCTCTTTCTTATACCTGGCAATATCCTGACTTCCTAGCAAACCAGCTTCCTCGGCAGCATACCAGTGGAATTCGACCGGGCCGTCTTTGGGAGTAAACCCTGCCTCCGCGAGAACGCGGAATGCCTCGAGAATACTGACAGTGCCGGAGCAGTCATCGTCTGCACCTGGAGCAGGTAGGAGTGGGAAGAGATAGTTCGCCGAATCCTGGTGCGCGCCGAGGATAGTTAAAGGCTGTGAGAAATTGCGGACCTTGGGCTCGAAGCGAGCGATGATAGATGATTGACGGAATGAATGGGTGAAATATTCAAGTGAGATATGGGTGTGTAGCGGGGCGTTGGCGATGATCTTTTTTCACGTTCTGTCAGTTATCTTCCTCCATGGTCGTCGCATGGTATGGGGGGAGCGGATGCGTACCTGGGAGATGTGATCATGAAGCCACTCAGAGCTCAATTCTCCATGAATATCATCGTAGTAGCGATTGTAATAACCGGTCATGTGCTCGAGCACACCAAACATTCTCCCTGTATCTACGTTCGAGAAGAGAGGTCGAATAAGTCTCTCATGGAGCAGTTCGGGTGTATCTAGCGAGTGCGAGTGTTAATTATAGCCAATATAACCCCGTAAGAAGGAATCTCACTTGGCTTCGCAGCCTCCATCGCGTGTATCTGCTCCGCATAAAACTTCTCGTGATCGGTGATATCCGTGAACTTAATCCCAAGTCGACGAAACCGCATCTTATCTCCCTCAGTCATCCACTCTGGCTTGGCTCCGCCCATCATTCGCAAGAGACGCGGCTCAGCAAAAGCCGCCTCGGTTTCTGCTCGCACATCTTCACTTTGAAGAGAGATTAATGCGGCGACTGGGTCGGGGTTGTTTTCGATAGCAGCCAAGATACTCTCATGGACACTGTGATCGCCGTGCGGGGGCCACACGGTCCAGTCGGGGATCGGAACTAGGACGCGTTGCGTGTCCGACACGGCCGCTGTGAGGTGGGCGGCACCTAGTAAGTATGCGATGATTGACTTTTGCATTGTACGACGATGGTGCTAATCTGAACACTCCAGAGAGTCAGAGGGGGTAACTAATCGCGTTGCCTCCAGAATCACGCATGTCAGCGCGGAGTCGGCTAGTCCGAAAATGATAACGACCATCCAATCATTTATTAAAGCGGGTCTCTCGGAACCTTGCGATATCACCAGGTGAAGTACTAACCCCATTTCATCATATACCCCTGCAACTCGAGACGAACTGAACCCAAGGTGACTGTCCGGCGGAATCAGAATGAAGAATGCCTATGGGAGAACTTCGCGGCAAATAAATGTCACATCTTTCACGCCAATGCTCCACGCAAAAACGGAAGGAAAATTATAACGTACCCTGGCTCGAAGTATTGAGGGAAATTCCCTAGAAAAGAATAAGGCAAATAAATAATTACTGCGGCGAGGCTACTTAGATTTAGTCGTCGTTCATTTGCCGCTCAGACACGAAGAGAAAACGAGAGAATTCCTCTAGATGTGGGTATTTTCTCTTCTCATTGCAACTATTGAAGCTAGAATAACTTACTAAAGTGTACCTGCTCCGTCATCCTCGAGACTATTAATACCTACACTTAATCTACTTGAACACCTTCACTTTCCATGTGTTCAGTCATGGTTTGGCCCCCAACCCTTATGTCTGCGCTATCCCACGAGGCCAGTCAGTTCCTTTACGGTGTTAATCACTTCAGGCTCCAGGAAGTGGAAGCGCGAAAATTCCGAAGCAGGCTGTTGAATTCTTTCCTAGACTGCATTGGGTTAGCGAATTCGGCCACGCTCTCTTTTCTCTCCATCAATTTTCCGATCACGGAGAGAGCAGATGGTGAGCCGAGCGAAATTAGAGTCCGAGAGGGTAGCTTGCAAAAGCTGCAACTCCTCCAGAAACGGTGCACTAGGTTGACGACATTGGAATTTCTTCTGTACGATCAGTGCACACAGCTTCAGCATGATCATATAAATTCGGAATCTGTCGAAGCGTTGGCAAATATAAAACAGTTCGGGCACATTGAACCTCTGAATCAAGTAAGGCTTGCTATAGAGAGAGCAATTTGGTTTGGAGTCTCTTTGAACTCTTTATAAACTGGAAAAGGCTACTCATTTATATTCCGAAAATAGGAATCGTCAAGAAGCTCATCTCGCGTTATTTGCACATTCGTTTCCAGAACTTATGCTATCGAGCAGCGGCAAATGCCATTCTGCATACAAAATTTCATACATGTACTCCATAGGTGGGAGTGAGAATACCAAAACAAGCCATCCGACATTTTAAACCAAATACCTGAATCCCTTGCGCATGCAGAGTGACTCGTTGGTACTGACAATGAAGTCGCCGTCCTGGTCCTCCTCGTTTGAAGAGGTCTCTGCTTCGGAAAGCTGCTTGTTGAGGCTAACAAGAATCATACGGAAAGCCCAGAAGCCAACAATCGTAATTCCGAACATGGCAGTGACGATTCCGTAACTTTTTCTGTAGCCATTGTCCGAAAGATCCCACACATACGAGCCGGCCACGTTACCGAGTTGACTGAAGGCGTTGATGAGGGCAAGGGCGACGGCTCGCTTGGCGGGTGGACGGGGGAATGAGGAACTGATCCAGGAGTAGAAGACGATGAATCCGGCATAGGAGCCTGCCTGCAGGAAGAGAGCGACGTAACGGGCTGCTACGTTTAGGGTTGACATGCTGATGATGAAACCAACAAGACCCATGAAGATAGGACCGTAAATGTGCCAGATCTGGGAATGGTGAGTTGAAGTTCAGAGGCATGAGGATGATCAGACTAACCTTTTCCTGTGTTCTATCGGCATGCCAGGCGTTGATGACGGAGAAGATACAAGAGAAGACCCATGGGGGAGCACTCAGGAGAAGGGTAGGGATTTCGGAGAAGCCGAGGGTACCGGTGAGGGTAGGCTGTAGGTTGAAATGTTAGTAACAGTGCTCAAAGATAGTTCACTCTGGGGACTTACGAAGAAAGCGTTGAAGGACAGTCCCACAACGTAGGCAGTGAAAGACAACATCATGATATAGATCTTGTAATCCTTCAGGGCCATAACGAGACCGGTGAAGGGGCTTTGCTCCTCGGAGTCGGTATCAGCCTCACCAACATCCTCCATGATACGAAGTTGCGCAACGAGACGCTCCTCCTCGGTGAAGCCGCGTGCATTGGTCGGCAGATCGGGTAGGATGAAGGCAGAGGAGATTGCAATGGTCATGGTGATGGCACCCTCGATCCAGAAAAGCCAGCGCCAAGCAGCGTGTCCTAGGACACCTTGCATGTTGGACAGGACACCCGCAGCAACTAGCGAGGAGAAGGCGTTGGAGATGAGGTTACCACAGAAGAGGAGGGCATTTCGAGTGGTCAGTTCCTTGCGGGTATACCACTTGGAGAGAATGAGCAGAGCACCGGGAAGGAAAGCAGCCTCGACGAAACCAAGCAAGAAACGGATGGCAACCATGTGGCCGAAGTTCTTTGCGTTTCCAGAGCAGGTGGAGATAAGACCCCATAGTGTCATTGAGATCGCAATGTAAATGGACGGTCGTGAGATGCGGTTGATGAACATGTTGGAGGGCACCTGCATCAGAATGTATCCGACGTACAGAATACTCAGACACGTAGAGTACTGAGGGTCTGAAAGACTGAGATCCTCTTGCAGACCCTTCAAACGGGCCGCCGAGATGTTGTTTCGGTCGAGGTAGTTCATGATGTAGATCAGAATGAACAGACTGCAGCGAGCATCTAGCTTCCGCATGAGGCTCTTCTCAACGACGACTCGGCGAGCCGGGTCAATGTGAGGAACGACATTTGGCTGCTCAGAGACATGCTCGAGATTTTCAACCTTCTCCTTCTCGACCTCGACCTCGATGCGGTCGTTATTGTTTCGTGAGATGTCGTCCGCCATTGTGAAGATGATATTCTTGCCACCCAGATTCGCACGGGAGAGAAAAGACCTCGCGCCAGGGGACTTTTGTTCCCTTTTATGAGAGAGCAGGCTCGCCATCCCCACCATTCCTCCAACCCCAGTGACCCCCACGCGAAAATATCGCAACACGCGGGGGTTACAGTGGAGATTTGCCTTGGCGTCGGGACCAAAGTGCACCCCACGGCAGGGTTTCTCGGCTACAAAGGTCTCCGAGAAGCGGAGAAGACGCGGCCGGGCTGCCGGGTCACGGAAATGATTGGCCAGTCGGTCCGGTACTATGTGTGGAGAATCGGGTTAAAACGAGGGGGCACAGGGGGAGATGATGGGGGAAAAGCCCTAAGAGATGCGCTTTCCGCACACCGGGAGCTCTGTAGGGACATCCTAGATTGCCCCAGAAAGCTTGGACAATTCGTAGATGCGGAGAAAATGACATCGGTTGGGGGGAAAATCCTGCATCATAGAGGCTTTTTGATTTTGGACCGATATTCTACCGGGGAGCCAGTGGGTTCCCAGCGGGGGCTTGTTCGGTCACCTGCCGTGAGCATTTTGCCCCAGACATGCCGCATCGGTCGGGATCAGGCTTCCCTAGAAAAAGGTATGTCGGCCAATCCCGGCCCCTCCCCTAACTCCTTGCTCTATAATAGTTTCCTCGCTGCATGTTGCGTCATTCTGAAGCCTCGGAAAAGCGGTCGGCCATGATGATGATGATCTTTGGATTCGGCATCGGCAAGTCAAGCTTAATCACACCGTGGGATGGAAAAATTGTACATAAGCGAGGCATGGGGGGTCTGGCCGAATGCAAGTCAACTGCCAAGGGCTTGGAGGGTGAGTTCACACGAGGATGAAATCCCAACATGTATTTTTTGGCCCAAGTGAAAGATAAAGTTAGCAAGTTTGCAGGGATTGGGAGATTGCCCCCCACGATTCTGTCAACTGACTTTCTAGCAGTGGTCTGATGCTGTTTACGACCGAAGCCAGAACGGGGTGAGCCGAGGTGAGCCGAGGTGAGCCGGGATTCGCGACCGCTGGGAAATTAGGGGCCACTCCCCCACAAACTCATTTCCCCATAAACAGCAGGTGTCTAGCCAAGATGGCTATTCGACTAAGGCTCTTCGTAGCTTGGACCACTGGCGTTGGGGGTTTCAAGGAATAACTAATGGATATGAAAAGTCTTTTCCAGGCCCAAAAAATAAAACCCTAATCGAAGACGGGATTTGAGCCCTCCCTCAGGCGTATTCCCATACATTAAATAACTCCTTTCCGTAAGGCCTCATGGATGCTGTTAGAAAGGAACTGGGTTTCTTTATAATAGCAACTCAGCCACAAACACGTGTCGTGGTGCTGAAGTGGTGTAGGCCACGGACGCAGTCTGCATGTTGGCAATATCTAAACCAATAGCCTTACACTTACACAAAGGCTCAGTTATGTCCTATTATTGCGTTGTGCATCTGACTCTGCATTAGTTCATTCCGAGGCAAAAACGGATTCAAGTGTAGAAAGAAAGCGATTGGTCCAAATCTCGACCCAAAATCGATCATCGGGGTTTCCGCCTGTCAACTTCTGTCAATCGGATTCTCTTCCTTTTTATTGCGTAGCAAACTACTCCGTTGTCCTGTAGCATCCTACTAGGAAACACTGTTCAGTTCAACTTGAATCATCTCGCCTCCGAGTCCAGCTTGATTTCAAAGATAGCACCCTTGGTGGAGACAAGTTTACTTGCTATATACCTTGCGTGGAGCGATGCTTGACACGAGTTCGATGACTCGGAGCATGACAACTTCTTGAACGACGATGTAACAAAGACTATATTGAGCTTGGAACATCTTGCAGGGTGGTTTGACCAAGAAAACATCCATAGACTCATACACCATGATCAACTCATTCAAGCACCATATGGCACTGGGAATGATAAAATTTGGAGGGATTCATCCACCATCCTGCAATGAAACCGATCTTGTATCGCAAACATACAACGCCCAACGAAACTGCAACTGAGAAAAGACCGATATGTTAAAGGAAAAAAAATCGCTTTCTACTGAAACTCCGCGACACACATGTAAGGCTATCTGTGACATGGTAGACTCAATGGAAACAGTCCTCCTGCGACCGAACAAATGGCATAGCACCTGCCTTTTCAAAGCACGGAAGCTTCAATATACCGTTAACGAATTGATATACGCAAATACGGATATTCAGTCCACGCAAGATACATGCCATTGCCCTCGGAAAGCAACATTGATCCCAGAGATTCGAGCACCCGCCAGGCGTCCGAGCCCCAGAGTTGATGGGAGCGCAACCATTAGCAATCAATTATACCCGACCCATGAACAAATCAAAATATGTGCAGACACAAAATATTTTTAGCATGGCTTGCTGATGCGGCTCGTAGTCTCTTAGAGCCCAAGGTGTTGAGGAAGATCACGGATGTAGTGCATTATGACTGGAATGGTGATGTGGGTGCTGTGAATTATTGGCCTTAGAAATTACCTTTTGCTTCAATTAGAAATTTCCTACATTTCTAGTCAAGTTTTAATTCTTCATTTTTTTTTGAATTAGAAGAGTGTTGAAGATCCATGGATCCAATTCCCTCACTAAGTACTAGTAAGCGGCCGGTTTCCGTGACTTCGTGACTAAGTAATTTGCCTCTCCGGCAATATCCCAGCGCTCCACCTTTCCTCCTTCCTTTTTACCCCAGATTATGAGAAACGGCCAGATACGCTGAAAATATGGACGACCCGATTCCTCCAATCCTCCCTGATGGGAAACTTTCCGATTCCTTCAATAATGCTGCTTCACTGTTTGAAGAAGAAGCTTTCTTATCGCCGGGTACATTTTCAAGTGCGGACGAGTATGCCGCCAACCCGCGCTTCCTCGAACTACAGGAAGAACTTCGCTGCGTTTTGTTTTCTGCTGTTTCCAGTCTTGAGCCAACCACATACACATCCCCCGCGCCATCAGAACCTCTGGATGGCCCTGAGTCCCGGACATCACGGCCAAGCTTGGATTTCACGCGGGTATCGATTCCCAAAATACGGCTGATCTATTATCTCAAGAACTGGATTACGGAATGTGCTCCATATCTGGACAAATTTGACGAATCGCGCCATTTTGGGGTTCATATCCCGATTCTGGCGCAACGATCGCCAACATTATTCTACGCTATTCTCGCATTTTCTGCCCGCCAAAACGAACGCAAAGCTTGCCTCGACAAGGCTTACGACAGCCTAGAGCTATATCAAGAATCAATTCGATTATTGGCTCCTTGTCTTCAAGCCAAAGATCCAAATGTTCTCGTGACAGTCTGTATTCTAGCCGTCATGGAGCTGATGTCCGTCAGCCCGCGTGATTGGCGCCGCCATGTTGAAGGCTGCGCGGCACTTTTCGATTCATTCAACGTGAATGGCCTATCTGGGGGTCATTTACAAGCTGTTTTCTGGTGCTATGCACGCATGGAACTCTGTGGAGCGATTATTTCCAACGGTGCTGAGAGCACCGTCCTGCCACTGGACAAATGGGTACCCGCCATGCCAGAGGCATCATGTCCTAACGAACGAGAGGATATGATCCGAGATTTATTCTGCCAAAAGAGTCGCTTATCTCCAGATATGCATGCGAACTGGGCAGTATATCTCTGTGCGAAAGCATGTGGCCTTGCGTGTCGACAAATTAGACACCTTGAACTTGGCGAAATGGTGGACGACACGAGATCGTTCCTTGAGCAGTGGGATTATCTCTGGGGCGAACTTCAATATTGGTTGGAACAACGCCCGCCGGCTATGTTGCCGATCAAAACGACGGGGTTGGGTGGCGGTCAGATCTTTCCAGAGATACTCTATGCGCACTATGCCGCAATCAGCGGGAATCAGTTGTATCATGCATCTTGCATCATGATGCTCGACATGAAGCCGCCGGAGAAAATTCTGTCACCCGCAAAGCCACAATTTTCGGCAATTTGGCATGCGCGCAGAGTGTGTGGCATTTCGCTTACGAACCCACACAGTGGGAATTTAATCAATGCTATCCAACCGCTTTACATCGCAGGGAAACTTCTCAGCCACCATAGCGAGCATGTTGAGGTGGCAAAACTGTTCAAAATTGTTGAGGAGACAACTGGGTGGGGTGCACTCTGGAGATTAAAGGATCTTGAGAGAGCTTGGGGTTATGAGCCGGGTGAAATTCTGTCGGCAATATAAACCATTCGCCAGTCTCAATGGCTACCTTTGAAACTGGCATTCAAAATATCAATTAACGACATTGAACTACTATAGTTCCGAAAAAGGTGTTTATTTTACATAGTATTTAACAAAATATGTTCAACTGCTAGCGATGGCAACCGAATCCATATACATCTCATATCAATATCTGAATGAGAATTACAAAGGTGGTATCGATATTTATTTCAGATCAGCGCAGGTCTTGGGGTATTGCAGTGCGTGCTTGATACGCTGCTTCAATCTGTCGGCGTCAACCTCAAAGACATAGTTCACCTGGCGAATACCACCAGGGGCAAGTGCCTTCTGGTAAACATGGACGTTGCCATAGTTGGGACTTCCATAGGAAGTGTCAACGTCAAGGTAAACTAGAAATAAAAATGTTAGCAAACTCGCCCATAAAATTAGATTGATCTTCAACTCACCAGAGGTCTTGTTAGTAGCAAGTGAAGAATCGACCATAAGTGCTGCCGCAGTCTCATCCCAGAAAGGGAAAGATAGGTCATAGTATTTAGAGAAGAGCTCCGAATAGGGATTCTTGACGGACGCAACTTCATCAACAAAGTCCTGTGTGGGGAAAACCTGGTTGGCGACATTGCCGGCAATGGTGATCTCGGGGAAGTCCGCAGTCAGAGCGATCTTTGATGCCTCGGGATCGATCATCAGGTTGATCTAGATATTGTTAGAGAAACTGAAAATCTCCCGCCCAGAGCGGAAAAACTTACGTCGGATTGGTAGTCAGCCAGCATAATGCTACCGGTAGCCTCGAGCATGTTGAGGTCAACATATCCACCCATGATCACCAGATCCTTAGCCAGAGAGGCGAACTGGGGGTCCATACGGACGGCCAAAGCAATGTTGGTCAAAGCACCGGCGGAGTAGATTGACACCTGACCAGGGTACTTGTGCACCATTTCGACCATGAAATTCGCGGCAGAGGTAGAATTATTGGGCTTGCCCTTAGGGAAACCCTCCTTGAAGGCCTCCTTCACGATGCGGTTCGGATTGCCCGATGTAGGATCATTGCCCTGCGCTTCCATCGTCTTATTCTCCGGGGCGAAGGCGCCTTCCCAGGGCAGCTTTCCATGAATAGTCTCCCATGCTTGGAAACGCTCCGGGGTATTGATCAGGGGCCAAGTGGCACCGGGGTAGACTGGAATACAGCTGAGATTGCCGGCCTCAAGGGTAGCGACGGCATGCAATGCCACCTGGGGCTGCCAGGAGTTAGCAGTGTCTAGAGAGTTACTGCGTGTTAGCTAGATCAAAGAAAATTCAAGATCAGGGATGCGATCTTACCGGAAGCCAGACCCAGCACATTGACATCTCCGTCAAGAGCGACCAGATACGGCACGAAGCCTGCTGTGTACCAATCGTTATCCATGATTGCATAGTGTTTATCCGCTCGCGCCTTCGGCAGTGCGAAAGCGCCAGTGACGAATGGAAGCAGGGAGCTGCAAAGCAGCGGCAAAGAAGTGGGCCAATGCATGATAATGATCTAGAAAAGTCCACAGTGAAAACGTGACGAAAAAAGATTAGACAATCTTCGGCTTTGTTCTCTCACCGGATCTTTTATACTCACAAGCAAACATTTCTTGACGCCTACCCCGTTTTTCTCATCGGGCAGACCCGACTATCTCCCGAGAACTGTGTGTGAAATGGGTTTGTTGATGTCAATCCCCATGGGATCCAACTCCACGTTCTCCACGATCCCCGCATGGAACTGGCAAAGAGAGCAAGCCTGTGGCTCTGATTACCCAAAGCGGCGACAAAGTTCAGGGCCAATACCCGCAGTATGCAGAAGCGTCAGACCATCCCTGCAACTAAGGAAATTTAGGGTGTCAGAATTCCTGCATGTCGATGCGCTAATTGGGCTACGGCCCATGGAAACTAACACGGGCTGCCTCCGATTTCCCCCTTCACTAACCGAGTGGATCCACTCCGAGCTCGAAGTTTTCACTGAATTGGGATATCAGAGCCTACGTCCCACTAGTTTTGGGTTAGGGATCTCCTCCGCACTTGTCCGCACTGGTCTTTGCCTCCGCGTTTTCGCTGTGTTCCGGGGAAAAACCACGCGACTCGGCCTCCCGAGACCGGGGTAGGAGGCGTTTGACTTTTTTTTTCTGCGTGGCTGACAGCCCCGTACTCAGGATTGAGACAGGTGAAAAAAGGTATATATAATATGGCGTCCCCATATTCTCGCAGATCGAAATCCCCACCGTTGAGAAACTCCTGTCTACGCGAACAGGTTTTGTGTTGTTCCTGATCGGCCCGGTCTCTTTTTTCTTCTGTTTCAGTATGGCGGACCGAACGTCCCTTGATGTGGAGGCGGCACCGCGTATCCAGATCGCGAAGAAGTCCATGTGGCAGTCGATCTTCGCGAATCCCAAGGTGCTCTTCATCGCCTTCTTTGCTTCGTGAGTTTTACTCCCAAGAAATGCGAAACTCTTACCCGGTGAACTAATTGTGGTGTACAGCTTTGGTGGTTTCGAGTATGGATATCAGCAAGGTGTCCTGGGCCAGTCTCTGGTTATGACTCGGTTTACCGAAAACTTCCCCACTGTGGTTGCATCCTCTACAGCAACTGGCTGGTTAACCTCAGTTCTTCAATTGGGAGGAATTGTGGGTTCTCTGGCTGCCGGTATCATTGGCGAGATCTTCTCCCGCAAATACACCATGTTCGTCGCCTGCTGCTGGGTCATTCTGGGCAGTTATCTCTATATCGGCGCTACGGCTGGAAACCCTTCTCTTCTATACGCAGGGCGATTCTTCACTGGTCTGGGTGTCGGTTTGTTCAGTGGCGTCGGTCCACTGTACAACGCTGAGCTGGCCGCACCTGAAATGCGTGGCTTGCTCGTTTCCTTCTACCAGTTCGCCACGATTCTTGGTATCATGATCTCTTTCTGGGTTGGATACGGTAGTAACAACATCGGAGGTACCGGCGAAACTCAAACTGATATGGCGTGGCGTCTGCCCTCCATTATTCAAGGAATCCCCGCCATTCTCCTCGCCTGCGGTATTTGGTTCATGCCCTTCTCGCCTCGTTGGTTGGTCAAGCAGGGCCGCGATGAGGAGGCCCAGGCTACACTGGCTTGGATGCGTAAGCTTCCTGTCGAGCATGAGCTAGTTCAGGTCGAGTATCTGGAGATCAAGGCCGAGGCAGTTTTCGAGGAACGCGCTTTCGCCAAGTCGTCACCCAAGTTGGCAGAGCGCGAGCGCCAGAGCATTTTCATGAACCAGATTGCGCAGTATGCCAACTGTGTTCGCTCGATGGACAACTTCAAGCGTGTTTCTATCGCTTGGCTGGTTATGTTCTTCCAGCAGTGGAGTGGTATTGACGCGATCATCTATTATGCGTCGAACGTCTTTGTGAGCCTCGGCCTGACTGGCGGTACTATTGCTCTTCTCGCAACCGGTGTCACTGGTGTAGTCTTCATAATCAGCACTATCCCCGGCATGGTAAGTTTAGCATCCAATATTTATAGTTGATAAGAACATCTGGCTAACCCGCTCATAGTTGGTCATCGACAAAATTGGTCGAAAGCCCATGCTTATAGGAGGCTCTATCGTGATGTTCTGCAGCATGGTAATCGTCGGAGTCATCGTGGCGAAATTCCAGCACGATTGGCCTGGTCATGTCGCCGCTGGTTGGACTGCCGTTGCTCTCATCTGGCTATACATCGCTGGCTTTGGAGCTACCTGGGGTCCTGTCTCCTGGACCCTGGTTTCCGAGATTTTCCCTCTCTCTATCCGCGCCAAGGGTGCTTCAATTGGCGCCTCCAGTAACTGGATCAACAACTTCGCCATTGCGTTCTTCGTGCCACCGATGCTCCAAGCCTGGGAGTGGGGCACTTACATTTTCTTTGCTGGTTTCCTTCTGGTTGGTATCTTCTGGGTATATTGGTTCCTACCGGAGACCAAGAACGCTACCCTTGAGGAGATGGACCGAGTTTTCAATAGTCATACTGGAGAGCGTGATGCGGAACTTCTCCGTGAAGCCCAGAGAGATGTTGGCCTAACGTCCTTCATCGAGCGCTTGGGAAGTGCCACTGGACGTGATCTGGAGAAGAAGGAGGGGTCTCAATATATTGAGAGCCTGTAGAATATGCAAGTCAATGTCGACGTGAAGAATGTTTTTGGGCCATCCCTTGCTTTGGACAAAAATAGTCCATTTGCAAGGCTCCAACACTAAATACTATTTCCATAACTCTTTCTAATGCTATTCACCAAATGCATAACTTTCTATGAATCAATATCAGCCTTAGAGAGTAGCAGATCGATCGATCTCCCTAGCTTTCTCTCGGGTGGCGTCCGAATCCGCCTCCACAGTCCCAGACCACGCAAGAATGAAAACATAATAGAAACGCGGTCCAAGCCGCACGCCCTCTTCGATTGCCCCACACCGGCCCCGACTTTGCGGCGGCCTCCGGAGCGGCACTTTTTTGGGGGAGATGGAGCCTCCAGATCTCTTTTTTGGCATCCTACACAATCCGGGGTCATGCATGCTATACTACCAACATGCCCCGGAAACCTACTCCCGCAGGCAAGCAAAGAGTGCGGACTGGGTGTCTGACGTGTCGCAAAAGACGACGAAAATGTCGGTGTCACCTTCTGATTGTGCGCTCCCCAGTCCAAAAACTAACTAACTAGGAAACAGGCGACGAACAGAAGCCGCGATGCGCCAACTGTGAAGTGAAGGGTTTCACCTGCAAGTATGGCTCTGACTTGGCATTCGTACCACCACGATCAGGAAATGCGCCCGGTGGAAGACACGTATACAGCACGATCAGTGTAAGTGAATCTGAATGCATTCAACTGACACTGCTGATGGAATAGTTCATCGATGACTCTCCGGTTGCCACAGCGAAGAGCAAGGAGAATTCGGAGGATCAAGACAAACATGCCACCGACTCGAGAGAGATTTCTCTAACAACACAAGGCATATTGAATCCATCTAGCGATGCCCAATTTCTGAACCCTAGTGGCAATCGTACGGCAGTTGGCTTGAACGATATCTTATCCTCAAATACACCCATCGACTACACACAAGGGTCGTCAACTTTACAGACCGCTCTAGGTCTTCCTGGAAGCTATCCGGGTGCTAGCCCCTTGAGCCTGGAGTACCTTCGTCTAACCAGAGACTATCAACTCTTACCACGGAGGCCAATCAGTGTGGTCAGCAACTATGAGACAGATCTTTTGCGACATTTCCGGTACTCTGTTAGTCCTTGGATTGATGTGGGGGATCCATACTGCGCATTCGGGGTACAGGCCTTGCTTCTGTCGAGGTCGAACCGGCCTCTACAAGCTGCAATTCTCGCCTTATCTGCAAGTCAGAGGCAGCTGCTTGGTGTGGGCTCTCCGAGCCAAGATATCGGTGGCAGTATTCGATTTCGCAAGGAGGCAGAAGAGACGTTGTCTGCCGAGACTGATATGCTGAGGCGTACCGGACAGGCCTTGTTACTCCTACAAGATATCTTACCATCGGGGGCTCAGCAGTGGAGAGATAAGCTACAGTCCCATATTGAGGGCGGTGGCATCGTGATGCCTGCTACTATGGATGAAGAGATGTGTGAGGAGTCATTTTGGTTACATTTTCGCCTTGGTCAGTGCTCTTGGAATGGAGGTATACAGTAACACAACTAATACAGTGTTCTAATCAGATCTTGCGTCCTCACTCATGACATGCAAGTCACCTCTCATTCCATTTCGCTCGTTCCTTCATCGCGATGGATCTCCTATCCACACCCAAACGAATTCCCAAATGCCATCCGTCCACCGAGTATACAACCATGCGCTATGTCTTTTGGGACATAGCCTAGCTTTGATCTATGGGGATCCGGATGAGACTTCTCCACAAGCTGCAGGATCGCCGGAGCTAGCAGCTTTTCCTTCTTTGCGACAGTCACACTTTTTGTCACAGTGGACATTCCTCTGGTCGGACTGCCAAAAATGGTATAATGAGCGTCCAGTTGACACACAACAGATTGTGGATGTCCGTGGTGGAGAAGCAGATCAATTGGACCCTGATCACGACACGGGCTTCCCTATCCTCATCTTCACAACACCCATGGCGCTGGTCGCCAACGCTGTTTACCATATCACATCACTTCTGCTCTTAACACACAAACCACGTCTCTTGAAGTCGCTACCTGGCCCACGCTGCTTCACTTCTCATATCTGGCATGCCCAATCAATAGCTGGTATCGCGGTCAGTAATGATTCACCCGAGCAGTTCGACCCAATACTGGTTGTGAGTCTACTTTTGATTGCCCGGGAGATGACACACGAGTCACAACAAACAGTTTTGCTAGATGTCTTGCAGAGAATTACGAGCACAACAGGGATCAACCTCGAACGCGAGAGAGAAGCACTTCGGTCTGTATGGAGTATTGCACGATATGACGACGGGTCAGAAGAGCAAGATATGTAGCGTTGAACTATGTCTTCCATGAAATCACTAAACGCCAGTTTATATTTTCTATACCATGTCTAACAGTCATATATTTATTTCACATTGCTCATTCCATATCATAGGCGAAGGGGATGCTTTGCATGGCTCCTCTGCGCTGAACGCATTTAGCAGCTGCAGTATTTGCTTTCGACACCGCAACTTCGACATGATCATCAAAAGCCTCCAAAGAAGCACCTGTTGCAAGAAATCGTCCAAGGGCAGTCGAAAAGTATCCGACAAATGTATCACCGGCAGCTGTAGTATCGATAACCTTCAAAACCTTAACTCCAGGTACAACACCACGTCGACCGGTGCGTGTGGAGAAGTAAACGCCCTTGGCTCCGAGGGTGATCAACACAATCTGGACATGAGCCAGCTCATGGAATCTTGGTGCAAGCTCCCCGGGCTGCAAGCCATCTAGCTCGGTAGGTTGGTCTGAATCAGAAACAGGAAGACCAGCAATTGATCTTGACATCTGCACCGCCTCGGTTTCATTCATGATGAGAACAGACGTGTGCTTCAGTGCCGTGAGCGAAATACCCTCAGGGAAAACAGGCGCGGGATTGAAGACCACGTGGGCACGGTTGGTAGCCGAAACGCCTCCGTTGAAGTATTCGAGTAGGCCCAATGTAGTCTTGCGTGGGATTTCGCCTTGCAGCACAATAACCCCAGGGCTGACTTGCTGCTGCTTTATGGCAGTGATGATCTGCGAAATGTCACTCATCATCCCGGCGTGATTGGCGCCTGGAACCACGAGGATACGATTTTCTCCCCCAATGGCTTCCTCGACAATAATACTGGCCGATCCGGTTTGCGCGTCTGTCGACTCTTCGATGCTTGTCGTATTGACTCCAGATTTTTCCAAGGCGGGCTTGAGAAGAGTTGAATAGTAAACATCATCGGCACCGACCGCTCCAATCATGCTAACGGCAACATCCTGTGTCGACATGGAAGTAAAAGAGGCGCGACCGCATGCTGTTGCTTGGTTTCCACCTTTGCCGCCTGCTGTAACGGACAGCGAGGTGGCTGTAAGGGTTTCACCAGGGCCGGGGCATCGCGGGGTCGATGTAACGAAGTCAATATTCAAGGAGCCGATGATGCAAATGTGTGGCTGTGAGGTTGCGGTGGTCGCGGTCGAATCTTTGATGCCCATTTTCGAGGCGCGCGACTGGAATATATCGATAAAAATTGTTTTCTGGGAGTCGAATGGGTGAAATGTGAAAGTGTCTCGGGAGAATTATGGCTATATTCGTAAGAGAGAAATCAAATTCTAAATAAGTGTCAGCTCGGGCTATCCTATATAATATTAAATTTATTTCTAGACGGTTCATGGCGAAGAAGCGTCGGCTATCGCCCACAAATGGAGACCGTAGCCTACGTACGCTCCAAACGGGTTAGGCTGAACCGGCAAATATCGATATGCGGCTAGCGCTTCGGGTGGCGATTTCCCACGCCTCTAGAGACATGTCGTGGTCGTTTCTATAAGCAAATTTAAGTTGGCAAATAATATAATGTTGGAATTTTCTCGAGGAATAAAACAGATAGTTGATCTGGAGATAAATCGGCTGTGTAGTAGGAAAGTAGTTGGAGAGCTCCTTTAATTCTGCCTCTTTTTGCGGGAAGGGCGTACTTGCTCTCCTCATCTCTTGCAAACAGTTAGCTTTCAAAGTAAGCTCGTTTTAACTACTTGTTTTTAAACATCTTTCCTGTCAATATTGGCGCAAATATTTCTGCTAGGACGCATCGACGTCCAACAAAGAGCCTGGGCTGGCCAGATGTAGCTATTTGGATAGCCTTGGGGTCTCTGGCTTCACTCTTTGAATTGTACTTGCATAAACGATAATTTGTTTTTGGCATGAAGTGTTCTGATCCCGAAGACGGAGTGTTAATTCGATAAATAGGGCGCTTCGAGCTCGAGGATTGAGAGCTCAGGGCATTTTTTAGGAGATTTGCATCATGTCTGTGAAGGCATTCGGTCAGGAAGAATATCTGGATCTGCCGACAATGTAACTCGGCGAATCAATGCTTTGATATGTCGTCGCAACGCAGAAACGAGCTCGATAAACATGCCATGATGATGTAGGGTTCATCGATGGGCTCCACAAGTGTGGTGACTAAGAGACTGTGGTCATCTATGGGGTCAACTTTATACCACCGCTGACACATTTTTGCTGTTGCAAATGCTGCACATCCTTGTGGCGAAAATATAGTTGAATCTGATTAATTTGTAATAGCTAAAGAGCACCACGCAACATATCAACCAGCTCGCGTAGCTCAGTTGGTAGAGCGCGGCACTAGTAATGCCGAGGTCTTCAGTTCAAATCTGGACGTGAGCATTGATTTTTTGTTTTTCAACCCCTTTTCGTTCAACGACTACATAGGTAGAACACCTGGTTGGTAATTGCTTTTTTATATATCTGGCCTCCTGTGGATTTTTTGGTGGTTTTTATCCCTTATCGGTAAGTCTATCGACCCAAGGCGGCGTTTTGGCCGAACGTTGTAGTAAAACTCGGTCCACCAAAATATATATTCCGGAGGACAACACCACCCACTAAACCAATTCAAGTTTCAGCCAGAAAAAGACTCGGAACAGAAGCTAGTCTCAATGGTTTTTCCAACTTGAACTGAAGCTACCCTACTCAAACTGGTTAAATATACAAGTAATAATGGACTTAAGGGCGATCGGTTGGAAAATTTGATTGACAGCGCAAATCTACTCCAGGGCTGATCTCTGTGGCCTTGAAAGAAACTCAGCTGACCGATAGGAAAGCCCAGCTAGTTGAATTCGAAATAATCGACGGTGTAGGCCGTAAGATCACTAGGAATGAACGTCGCAGAATGCAATTTTTCTTGCAAATGTGACAGTGAGAAGGACCAAGAGATTCGATATTACAGGGAGACATGACACCACACAAAGATTCAGCGAGGCAGGATTTTGGTGAAAAATATGTTTTCAACAAAAAGTAAGGTTAGGCATGAAGAAACCTGGATTTAAATTGATCTTTTAGAAAGTGCCGAGACTTCATAAGAAATCGAAAAATAGTATCGTGGTGCGGATATGCTAGTAATGAATAGTTGAGATGGAGTCCGACCAGGTTGGGGAGCCTAACAAATGCGTATTTCCAGAGGGTGTGCCAACGCAACTCAAGCCGGAATTCTCGCTCTGGAGTATTTGCTGTACATAATGCCACATCACCGTTGTTGGCCGCAATCCCCACTTCGTCTTGGACACTGAATCCAGCCTTTCATGGGCCGAAGGCCAAGCCACGGAGCAGCTGTCAAACCCACTGATCGTCGCTGTCAGGGAGTTAGCTCCGCTCCTTTAACCCCCAAAAGTGGTCCAGCCGCGTCCAAGGAAGCGAAGGCGCAGGCGGATGCATCCTGGCGGAGCCTTGCTGGTCTGACAATCTCCACTTAGGAGAGAGCTGCGTGGCTTTCATCCAATCACCAATTTGGTTGTACTTTTGACATACCCATTTCCTAAGCAAGCGAATGTACCGACCCTAGTGAGTTAGTAGTGAAACGACGATGAATTCAACTGTTACGGAGCGCTGCGGCCCCGAGGACTGGAATGGTGGACTTTCACCAACGGTCATGACCTTCGACCAAACGCTTTGGGGATCTCGATCCCCAGTCAGGTACCTTTGAAGCAGGTCCTCGACGGCTGAGGAAGTATTCCCAGGTCCGTGGATTTGGACCCGCAACTTTTTATATATTACCCCCGGTCACCTTCTTCTCTCACCAGCTGGGGTTCGTTTGTTTGTGATCAATATGCCCAGTTCTATCGCAACTGGCGATTTCGGACCAGCACCACCGGGTGTTGACCTGAACGAAAACCAAAATGGGAAATTACTCGGTGCCGTTGTGTCCGTTGCAATTTGCGGTACAGTGGCAGTGGCACTGCGGGTAATCGTGCGAATGAAAGCTAAAGATGTGAAGCTGGCGTTGGATGACTACCTAGTTATGCTGGGCCTGGTAGGTCATACAATGACTTCTTGTGTGAATTTACCAGACTGACAGTGATAACCCCGACATAAAGATCTTTTCTTGGGGAACAGCAATATCTTGCTTTATCAGTTGGCCACTCCAAGGAGAGACACCTGAAGATGTATTTGCTGACGATGGCTTTTTAGGTATTCCCTTTGGCAACGGATATCATCTGCAGGCTCTCACTAGAGAGGAATTTATCGTGGTTTGGAAGGTATGATCAGATCCAACAGAATTGACGCCGTTCAACATGTGGCTAACTCATAATTACAGATTTTGCTTGCATACGTGATGATTTACGCAACAGCAGTTACCTTCACAAAGGCATCGATTGTGACATTCTACGCCAGAATATTCAACCTCCGCTGGCTGCTCGGACTTTGCCTATTCCTGGTAATTGGATATTGGATCACGATCATAGTGACCGTATTGGTTTCTTGCAGACCGTTGCCCTATTTCTGGCTAGCATATACCGACCCAACAACCGCCCAAGGCACCTGTATGGATGTACCGACATTCTTCTATGGGAACGGAATTGCCGCTATGCTTATTGATGTTATTATTCTTTGCATTCCGGTTCCGATTGTCTTCAAATTGCAAATGCCGATTTCTCAAAAGATAGCGGTATGTGCCATCTTGCTACTAGGAGCATTGTACGTGACCTTCGGAAACAAAGATCCTTCTGAAGGAAAATTTCTAATCTCTCTGCTACAGTGTCTGCGTTTCTAGCATTTGTCGGATCTTGGCTCTCAAGGCGAATATAAACGGTACGGATGCTACATGGGCTATGGCGCCGGTTTTCATTTGGTCTTCTGTGGAACCGTTCATCGGTATTATCTGCGCTTGCCTTCCAATATTCGGTCCTATATTCCGTCGCTGGTGGTCGTCAGTACGAACGACAATATCGTCACGATCTCGTACTAGCAAAAATCTCAGCAGAGAGCGCCCTCCGGGAACGGCCACTTGGCTTCGAAAGTATGGGCCTAGCAGACACAATACCCCGAAGGACCCGCTCCACAGCATCAATGAATTTGGTTGTGTGGATGAAGTCCAGTTGATGAATGACATCAACGCAACTCGCTCTGCCAGGGACGCAGGTAGTAGTGAACACGACATTGAGATTGGAGAGCCCGGCGGTAACATCGTAGTCAAGCAAGACGTGGATGTGACATGGACAAATTCTGGGAGGTACGGCGGGACTGGCGCGAAAAAATGAACTGCACACCAAGTGTTTGCAGGATAAGGCTCTGTTCGACTGCTCGACTACATGAGAGTAATCCACGAAGTCCAAATATCGATGTCCGCGGGCGGGAGTTTTCGGGCGCACTTTGTATACGATAAAAGTAACTAGAATTCTTAAGAGTAGGACAGTGAATGTTTCCGCGTTGGCGAGCACGCTCTGCCAAATTATGAATTTAAAAAAGCCGAATACCTTTTAAAGTTTTATGTATGTACTAGTCATTATGCAGAGGTAGCCAATCCCAAAAAGTAGCCTGACTTGCCTCAGGGATTTTTATGCAGCAATACAAATTTATGATCAGCTACTGTGCCCGGGCGGTTTCCACCCCCTTGCTAGTCGCCTCAGAACGGCAAAGCCATGTCACGAGAAGATCCAGCCCCTATTAATCAAAGGATTGTGGAACTGGCGTTAGCGCCCCCAGCTATACATCGGCTCACCGTCCATCTATCAGGTTTGGCACTTGATGCATATAGGAGACTTTCAGGCCGCGCGGAGTCCCGGGTGCGGTAGTGGCTCCTGTACTTTTCTGATTCTGGTGATTAATGTGATCCCTTCGATTCCTTCCGGCTAGATTTTCTTGCTAAGTGGCCGTGTAGTCCGCTACTGCGGCGAGACTCCGAGTGAGAGGTTAGACCTAGGAGTGGATTGGTTGGGCTTAACTAAGTTTCTGTACATCAACAGAGGGGGCAACTGCATGATCCACAACGGCTTTGCCGATCTTTGCCGTTTGTTGAGACCATACCTGACAGGATGAACGATGCCCCATGATACCCCTCGGCATTCAGGTTTCAAACCCATAATCTGTTGATATGCCGAAAAATAATGAATCCTCTCCTGTAATCAAGTATTTCAAGTATTTGGCGAATGGATCAGCCTTCGAGTTGCTCTTTGCGGCAGATTGCAGCTGGGGCCCACGGAGTAGATTTTCCAAAAATCATCTAGCTAGTTAAAGCCCAAAACTCATCCTGTCACTCATTAGTGCGCCGAGAACGGTTAAAATTGGAGTAATGCTAAGTCTGCTGACTATATATAGCTCTATGCCCGCATTTCAGGAGTCCCTCGCTACGGCTGTTGATTAATACATCTATACCCTTCCTTCCCGTTGCGATCACCCCTGAAACCGACCTGTCTTCCTGCAAAAATGGGTTCAATTGGTACGGAGAATGGCTATTTTCCAAATGAAACGCCGGCTACCAGAGTCGCAAATGGCCAGACCCCAGAGAACTGGGTTCCATGCGCGGAACACCCCGCCTACGCTCGGCGCAAGCTTCGGATCGCGTGCATCGGGGCCGGGTATTCTGGGTTGACATTGGCACACAAAATTGATCACGAGCTGAAACTCGGCGATGTGATTGATTTGGTCATTTACGAAAAGAACACTGCTGTTGGAGGAACGTGGTTCGAAAACACATACCCCGGAGTGGCGTGGTGAGTGGTACCTTCTCCGCACTGTCACTGCTAGCTTGCTAATGAACTGGATAGTGACATTCCTGCGCGTACGGACCCCTATTTTTCCACGTTGAATCAATTGCTAAAACTAGCTCAGACGCCTACGGCTTCCTTTTCGAGCCCAACCCCGACTGGTCACAGTTTTTCGCCCCCGGACCGGAAATCAATGAATACATCCAACGTACGGTGAAGAAGTGGAATTTGGACAAAGATATCCAGTTCAATTCTCGAGTTAAGGAAACTATATGGGATGATGAGTTGGGGAAGTGGAAGATTGAAGTCGATCAAGCCGGGTCACTTAAACATGACGAGGCCAATATTTTGGTGGATGCGACCGGATTTCTCAAGTAAGGCAAATCGTTGGAGATCCAGTAGTTGGAGATGGAATGTTGACTGAATTACGTTCTTAGCAAGACGAACTGGCCAGATATCGACGGCTTGTCTGATTTCGAGGGCAAGCTTGTCCATACCTCGAAATGGTAAAACATCCAGAACATCAATAAAGGCATAGAGCCCAAGCAATAATAATGTTTCTAGGGACAACGAGTATGACTGGGCCAACAAGAACGTCGCAGTCATTGGCAATGGTTCATCGGGCATACAGTGTGTCGCGGCCATGCAGCCGAAGGTTAATAAACTGGTCAATTTTGTCCGTAACCCAACTTGGGTTTCTGTCAACTTTTGTGCCGAGAAAACCCCCGAAGGTCGCAACTTCGCATACACGAAGGAGCAGAAACAGAAATTTGCGGACTCTCCTGATGTTCACTTCAAGTACCGAAGGGAGTTGGAAGCTAGGTAAATGCTCCATGCGCTCCAAATCAACATTTCGTATACTAATATTGTTAATCTTTCAGTGTGAACGCTTTCTTCTTTGGAATGTACAAAGACCACCCAATGCAGTTGGGACTGACAGCTATTTGTAGACAGCAGATGGCAGAAAGAATGAAGGGGATCGAAGATTCTGAGGTTGTATCGAAGATGCTTTCTCTGGACTTCAATCCCGGATGCCGTCGCCTGACACCTGGAGAAGGCTATCTAGAGGCATTTTCGAATTCAAATGCGGACTTGAGTTTTGCTCCCATCGAAAGAATTACTAGAGATGGAATTCGAACCAAAGATGGCAAAGATCACCAGTTTGACATGATTGTCTGTGCCACTGGGTTTGATACAAGCTTCGTTCCGTCTTGGAAATTGGTCGGTCGCGATGGTGCAATGCTGGATAAGCGATGGAAGACCAACCCAGAAGCCTTTTTCGCTGTTCAGGTCGACACGATGCCAAATTATTTCATGTTCAATGGGCCAAATTGTCCTATCTCCCATGGCTCTGTTCTCACATGTATCTCGTGGACTTGTGACTATATTCTACGATGGGCCAAGAAAATTGCGACTCAGGATATCAAGTAAGTTCACTGACCTATAGTGACTCCCGAAGAATATTGTCTAATTAACTATGTTATAGGTCGATTGATGTCAAAAAAGAAGCTATGGACGACTACAATGTTTACGCCCAGGAATTCCTGAAGCGCATGGTTTGGTCCGATGGTTGTCGATCTTGGTACAAGAACGGGAAAGGCTCTGGCCATGTCACCGGTGTCTATCCCGGATCCATCCTGCACTTCAAGGACTCACTCGAGAACATGGGTGCGGAGCATTTCAACATTGAGCATCGATCCAAAAACCGTTTTCACTTTCTGGGTAATGGAGAAAGCATTCATGATAAGTACGGCGCGGGCGACTTGGCATACTACATGGATGACTGGAAGATTTGAGATTCCTTTCCTAATGAGATGGGATTGCAAGCGCGTTCAACCCTTTTAGGCGGCCATTTACTATTTTGTTATTGTCTCTCTTGAACACAAATCATATTACCATTCCTGTGACTTCAAAGCTAGATCCAGGTATAAGTAAAATATTAGTGATACAATGTCCAGTTTAGACCTGAATTTATCTTCGGCCGGAATGAAGGATTTAGTCTCGAGCGTAAGATCGGGTGGTGGATAGCAAATTCCTTATCAGCTCTTGTATCCAAGCCGGAGCGGCCCTGATGAGTGAAATGATCCAGTAGTTCGATGGCAGAAACAGCTGAGCACCGGTTTTCGAGAGTATCTGCTGCACTATCGCTTCTGCCACTTCCATAGGTTCAAGAATGTGACCCCGGAGAACCCCGGAGTCTACCAACTTCCGGATGAGTGGGGTTTTAACCCAGCCCGGATGAACAATACTAGGGAAGAAACAATCAATACCCCACACGCGGAAGAATTAACAGATCGAAACTTACGAAGTGCGAACTCCCGGAGCATGATAGAGGTGCCGAAGTTCCTGGCCGAGGCCCTCGTGAAAGGCTAGTGCAGCAGATTTAGTACATGCGTAATCAACATTTATCGCCCGCGTCATGTAAGAAGCCAGACTGGCAACTGCAACGATATGTCCATGGTTATTTGAAACCATCGCCGGAAGGAATTCCTTGACGAGAAGGAAATGGGCGAGTATGTTGACGTCAAATGTGGTATGGAGCTGCGACTCCGAAAGCTCAAGTATGGGCTTATTAGACTGAGTACCGGCGTTGTTTATCAGAACCGTAGGATTGCCATGTTCTGATCGAACTCGCTTCGCAACCGACTTGATTTGTTCGGAGTCGGTGAGATCCACTTTATAAAAGAATACATTTTCCGCCTCTAGTGAACGTTAGTAATAAAAATACTGCTCCGGTAAGCATACGTACTGAAGCATTCGTGAGGCTCGGCAACGTCAAAATTCAACGTTTTGATACCATGCTTGGCAAGGAGCTTGACTATTGCTGCTCCAATGCCACTGGAACCTCCGGTCACGACCACTATCTCCCGCTGCCAGTCCCAAGTATTATTCCCCTCAGAACTATTCAATGCTCGCCTCGATAAGAAGGAATTCGCTTTCGAAACGAGACCCATACAGCCCACTGCACCAAGGCCGATCGCTAGTGGAGGTGCGATCGTGACCTGACATAGTGGCTGTAGTATTTTGGTGAGATGGTTCAAGATATCCATCATTTTGTAATTTGAAAATGTGCTCCGAAAGGGAACGGAGCAGAGCATTTATGTGAGAGACTTATGCAGCCCGTCACGGAAGCCGAAGCTTGTCAGGCTCCCCCGTATTGATCGATTATGAACAGGTGCTTTCGGCCCCAATTGGTACTTTCGGCCCCCAAATTTTTGAGTCAGATTTATGAAACATGAACATGGTAGCTTCGGCTAGCCTCTGCACCGGTATTCTAGCTTCAATTCAAGGTTGTCAATAGAGATTGATCGATTCATGAGTGCACTTTGCAGCGAACCTAGATTGATAACGGTGATCTAGGAAAGCAAAGGCTAAGAAGACGGTCGTCCAGTGTGGGGGTTTCCCGACGGCGCCCCAACTTTCCGGCTGATTTGTGACCATCGGGGCAACGCTCCTTCAGCTATTTAAAACATCTCTACCGTGCAAATCTGACATTCCACAAAAACAAATTTGTTGAAAATATTATTCTCACCATGGAGGTTCACGTAGTATCCAAGCTTGACAACAACCAGCATGCAACTTTCATGCTTCCAGCGGCGCCTGGCCCTGCGAAGCTCGAAGCGTCAGCCGTGCGTGTCAAGACGCAGCTAATCAGCATGACCTCGAATAATTTGACATATGCACGCATGGGTGACCTGCTACGATGGTAAGTCGGCGAACTCAAATCATAAAGAGAGAAAGTCACTCAAAGTTAGCCAGGTGGGACGCATACCCCGTATCACCGTCCTACCCAGCTCCCTACAACAACGCCTCGAAATGGGGGATTGTTCCAGCCTGGGGATTTGCCTCTATTGAGGAGAGTACTATCCTCGAACTGGCCCCCGGGACGCTCCTTCATGGATTTTGGCCTACATCCGCGGCTTCGACAGTTCTGAAGCTCGAAGCCGCTGCACCAAGCGGGCACTGGGTCGAGGTCAGTGAGCATCGCCAACAGCTCATGCCATTATACAATCGCTATGCAGTAAAAAAGACATCTCTGCCATTATCCGCAATCTCAGATACCGCGTCTGCGTCAGCTTCCGACCAGGATGAATTGGACCGACTCGGCTGGTCGGCTGTTTTCCAGGCGATCTGGCGTGCTGGTCACCACTTGAATCAATTTGTCTTTTCGCCGCTCAAAAGCCAACAACCGATTCACCCACTGGGTGATGTGGCAGGCCTCCCTTGGACAGAAGATGATGCGAACGTATCTTCGGCGGTGGTAGTGAGTCTGGCTGCATCAGGAAAGACCGCGCGTGCATTTGCCTACGCCTTTGAGCGCAGATCGAAGGAATCAGCGCCTCTTGGGTTTTTGCAAATTACATCAGCCATAGAAGGTCTCTCGCAGGCCACCAGATCTGCCGCCCCATCATTTGCCTCGAAGACCATTGGATACAGTGATATTTCTGCCCCTGCATCGATTGAGTGGATCAAGAATCTCGGCCCTTCGAAGATCATCATTCTTGATTTCGGCTCTCGGGCTGGTGCGTTGCACCAACTCCTTGATAGTATCAAGAAGGACTCTTTGCTGGAAGCAAGCAAGGTTGTGATCATCCAGATTGGCAGTCCACAAAAGGTATGAGTCCCGATAGATCATGTTATTCTTCCAATATGAATCGATGCTGATGTAATGTTTAGGTCGTCACCAAGGAAGAAATGCTAGCATCCAGACAAGGGATGCAAGATCTTGGAAAAATCCAGTATAACACATCCGGTGTGGCCGACACCATGGTCGCATCTCAAGGAGAAGAGGCCTTCTACGGAGGCTTGGCCGTGAAATGGGAGAAATGGCTGAGCGAGCGCCATCTGAGCATGCCAGACTTGGATATCATTTGGAAGAATGGAGTGGCTGGTAAGGATGGTATTGAGGGTGCATGGGATATGCTTTGCAGTGGAGAGGTTGGGGCGGGAGAAGCTCTTGTCTACCGAGTGCAGCGCAGTTGAAGATCGCAACGTGATTCCTATCCCCAGCTGGGTAAAGACAGGGTTCCGGTGCTAGGGGTTCAGAATTAGTGAACCCAGCAGTGAGAGTGCACAAGAATGGCCCGATCTATATATTTGAATGTCTGCTTTCCATGCAAACTCTTGCACAACTCCTTCTATACACATGGTCCCTATACAGCTCGCTTCCCACCCAGTGAGCCACAGGGCAACCAGAATGGGCCATGCAGTTTCAATCACTACACTCCTCCATTTACTTCATCCTGATATCAAGTAAATCAAGACTATCTTCTGGATGAGGTGGCCCAATCAGGTAGCCGCGATGCTGCCTGTGCCTTTCCCCTTTGGGCGAATGCTGCCTGACAGGCAGCAGCACTCGACACCTCAAAATACAGGCCGCAATCTGTGTAGCACCTAACTATCATCTTTAAGTCGCTGCATCTCTTCTTCTCTTCCTCCTCCTCTCTCCTCTCTCATCCTCTTCACTCTTCAATCCTCTGTATCAATCGCCCCCGTTTTCATTGTTATGCCGATCTCTTTCATCTCGTCGCGGTCGCACTCATAACCTCTCGACCCATCACCACCTCACCTCACGTCTCAATCCACCCATCAACGACCACAAATCAACTTTAATCTTGTGTTTTTAACCCCTATCTCGGAAAATGGCACCTCGCTCGTTCAAATCGCTGGTCGTTGCTGTCAGCGGAACGTTTCCTGGCCACAAGCAAGGTACGGCCCCCACTTGGGCACTCGGGGACTTTTCCCTTCCAGGGGAAGTTCGTATACATGTGGAGATGAGGCTGACATTCCTGTTAATAGCGGACTTGAAGGCGCTGGTTATCAACCAAGGCGCGACATTCAGCTCTTCCGTGACTGCTGAATGCACCCATCTCGTCACAAACGAGAAGGACATCGAGAAAAAAAGTACCAAATGTGCGTACTGTTTATTCCCGGTCGCTTGCCAAGACTTCCCTCGTTTGCCATGCTGACTTCACCCAGATCAAGCTGCTTGCAGTTCCGACAAGTGTCAGATTGTGTCTCTGGACTGGTTGCTTGAATCGGTTCAAGCCAAGAAGCCCTTGCCGGAGAAGAGCTACACTCTTGGCCAAAAGGCCGGTTCCCAATTAGCCCAAGATGACACCAAGAAAAATGGCCAGTCCAAAAACGGTGACGAAACAAAATCTGCTGCTAGTAAAAAGAGAACCATGAAGCAAGATGAGGCCAACGGAAACGGCGGAACAGCAAAATCTAGTACTAAGAAGGAGGACACGAAGCAGGAGGAGGCCAACAACAATGGTGATGCGGCCAAAACTAATGGCAAGAAGCGTGGCATAAAGCAGGAAGACGACCAGGCCGATGGATCGAACAAGAAACCGAAGGACTCCCAAAAGGTTGGCTTCAAGTCTTTGAATGTTCCAGTCGACGAAGACGCCAAATACGAGGTTACGTGTGAGTAAGATACAACTCTACAGCCTGGCGTGGATACTAATTGATACCAACCAGCTCCATCTGTGGTGATCGATGAGTCTGGCAATATCTGGGATGCCACACTGAACCAGACCGTGGCTGCTGCAAACAATAACAAATTCTACCGGATCCAGGTCCTCGTTACGCCTGCGGACGAACACTTCACTTGGACCCGCTGGGGTCGTGTCGGTGAGAGAGGCCAGTCGGCCCTGATAGCTGGCCCGTCTCTCGATGGTGCGATTCGCATGTTCAAGAAAAAGTTCAAGGAAAAGTCGGGTCTTCAGTGGGACGACAGGCTTGATGAGCCCAAAAAAGGAAAATACACATTCATCGAGAGGGACTACGAAGAAGATGACGAAGAGGCCAAGGAAAAGGAGAAGGTGAAGAAGGAACCTGTCGAAGACAAGCCGCCGGTGGAAAGTCAACTGCCTCAATCATTGCAGAACCTCATGTCGTTCATTTTCAATCAGGACCATTTCCTTTCCGCAATGAGAGAAATGGACTATGATGCGGAGAAACTGCCTTTGGGAAAACTGAGCGAAAGAACTCTGAAAAGCGGCTTCTCGATCCTCAAGGAGCTTTCGGAGATGATTGCGGACCCTACCTTGGCCACGTCCAGATATGATACCAACTTCAGCAGCGCCGCTGAGACCCTCAGCAATCGATACTTTACGACCATTCCTCACGTTTTCGGTCGCAATCGCCCTCCTGTTCTGGCCACCGGTGCTCAGATCAAGAAGGAAATTGAATTACTGGAGGCTCTTACCGACATGGACGTCGCGAACGAAATTATGACTGAATCTATGGACGCGGATGAAGTCAACCAGCTCGATCAGCAGTTTAAGGGGCTGGGCCTGAATGAGATGAGCCCGCGTAAGTTGATGGAGATTCGCTATTGCACCACTTTGGCAAACCAAGCTAACCATCGCAGTGGATCATGGATCCGAAGAGTTCAAGGAGTTGTCAAATTACCTTAAGAATTCAGCTGGTTCAAGTCATCATATCAAGTACAAGGTGAGACTCTCAAATTCCCTTTCCTTTATTATGATGCTGCTATGCGTTCTTGTCTTTGAATATTTCCCCGCTTTCTCTCTGCGTATCTAACACTTGCTGTTTCAGGTCATTGATATTTTCCGCATCGAAAGAAATGGAGAGAATGAACGGTTCACGTCATCCACCTACGCCAATCTGGAGAGCCAGAATCGACGTCTTTTGTGGCATGGTAGCCGCTCCACGAATTTCGGAGGTATTCTCAGCCAAGGTCTGCGCATTGCACCACCAGAAGCGCCCGTCAATGGATACATGTTTGGCAAGGGAGTGTACCTCGCGGACATGTCAACCAAGTCAGCCAACTACTGTTGCTCGTACAGCAGTGCCGGCATGGGACTGCTCTTGCTTTGTGATGCGGAGCTGGGAGACCCGATGCACGAACTGTATGACTCCGACTATATGGCTGGCGAGAATGCGAAGAAGGCCGGCAAAATCGCTACCCTTGGCCAGGGCCGAACGGTCCCCGGTAGCTGGAAAGATGCTGGATCTATCAATCAAGCATTGAGTGGAGTGAAGCTACCCGATGTTTCTTGTGATCGGAAGGAAAATACCAATGCACGTTTAATGTACAACGAGTACATCGTGTACGACGTTGCCCAAATTCGGCAGAGATACCTCTTTTACGTCAAAATGTGAGGACTTTCCTTCCTTCCAAAGCGCGATGAAGATTATTGTGTTATGTGGTGTTCTGATGCACGGCCACGGAGTTTGCGATCATCTATTCCATACCCAAGCATCGTAATCTTTACAATGTTGCGACTACTTTTCACTGAATCTATTACTATTATCTTATATTGCTCGTCTTCAAAAGCTAGACTGGAGTTGGAGCTCGTGCTGGGTAGCTGAAAATGTATAGCACACCCTTACTGAAATTCCCTTATTCGAGTCGGGGTGGCTGATGTATCCAGTGTCTGGTCCTTTCCATACGAAATTTTAAAATCTGTCACCATCGTAATCTGACCTTTCGGATTCTCCTGACTCTTTGGAGTCATCATCTCAAATCCCTTCGACGAACTATCCTGCGCAAGCTCGTCATGAACATCATGCAAATGGCGCTGCGAGCTACTCGGGTGCGGCGTTCGGCGCGGTGCGCTGCGACTGTATGGATCTGTGCGTTGCTCTGAGAAGAAAAGTCTTGGGAAAAAAAATTGGAGCGGGTGTTTGAACACTGGCAGACAGGTGCAGATTATTCCAGTATTTGCTTCAATGACGCTCCAAATGGTTGCGGGAATCGGTCCACCTGTGTCTGTTAGTGTTTGGCTTAAGTGTGGAGGGGATTGAAAGGACACACTGGTGGGATCGGTGTCGGCTGCGGAGCTAATGAGTGTCGTCGTTCGGATGATGGTAGTTACACAGACACTTTGAATGTGAGTCAAGAATCTAGAAGGATAAAAGTTGGGTGACTTACAATGTGCCCATTCCGAAAATAACCAGCAGGCCTATCTTCTTTGCCTTTGGCAATCGCAGTTTTCTGATCTGCTTGATAGGCAATGCAAGAATGATCAGATCGAAAACAATGTTTATCACCGAGTATGACATCCACAACGTCTCGTTATCCAAGCATTTTTGATTTTTGATCGTTTTATCCCAGAAATATGCCATTGGCTTGCATTGGAACAGGGTCACGAGGACATATGCAAGACCCCACGACGTAACGACGGCAATTCCCACGAAACAGATCCGACGAAATACCGGCGTGATAAAAATGCGAAGATATAAGCAGAAGAAAGAGACTTTATTAACGGCGATGACGATTTTGTACACGACTTGCGCGCCGAAGAACCATTTCAATGCCTTGACTTGTTCGGCATGGGTGAGATCCGCGGAATGTTTACCATACCCATTGTGAACGGCTAGAGAAAAACGATGTTAATGAAAGCCGCATGAATGAAGGTTGGAAGAGCTCATTATTCATACCCGAGCATTCAGTGATGGAGAGCAAAACCGAGCATATTAGAGATGCCAGAATCGTCCAGTCATCCCAACCCAATCGCCCACGATGAAATCGAATCGTCAATCTTAACAAGACAAAAAGTCCCGCCAGAACTACCATAACCACGCTACAAATCCATAGAGGAAAGCCGCGATTTGGCGTGTTCGGGGTGGCCAGTCCGATTTCATAGGGCATGACACTCCGAAATGGACGATGCAAGACTGCTGCGGGAATGCATCGACCAAAAGCTTTGATATATTTGTAAGGGACTGCGGCCAGAGCGAAGGGCCCAGCCAGCTGGAAAGGATGGCAGGATTGCTGCTACATTTCGATTTGTCTCCGGGAAAAAGCGACACAGACAAATTAAACTCTCGCAAACTCCTACTTTCTACGGGCTTGCAGCTGCCACGCATCCTACCAGGATCGGTATTATACTTTTTTCTGGCCCCGATCGGCATCCTGTTTGCCATTTACAACGCTGGGCCCCGCTAGAAATCTGGAAATGGCATGTTCTATATATTTGTCAGACCTCGGGATTCCCCCCAAAATAACTTTTCTTCTCCCAGAAACAAGTGTTCCAGAAGATTTGCAAGCAGCACCAAAACTTACGACAGCACGTTCAATGGTGATCCATGGTAAACACCATCGTTACTTTCCATTCACATGGGGGCCATGAATATTCGCGAGGGATGCAACGTGGGCCGGACATGTCCGGATGGGGGCTCTTGACTCGCGTGCAATCAAGATGCATGACTGGAAAACATCGGTTCCACTCTTGGCAATTGAATTTCGATCGAAATGGAGTACTCTAGGCTCCGCTTTAGATCCTTCGCACACAATTGCATGCTCGACCCCACGCTGGGCTGCCCTTGACCCCAGCAGACAGCCAGCCATGATGTCTCCGCCAAGCCACCGTCGATTAACTTGCATATCAGAGAGTTCGTGGTGGACTCCCAACCTTGCTCAAAGTAAATAGCGATCGGCAATCCGTCCGACGGCCGAAACAACAATGGTGGAACGATCAGGAGCCCCGTTCTCCCTGTTTCACGCGTGACGCGGGGATAATTCCGAATAGACGCCGTTATAACCTGTCACTCTGTCTGACTGAGGTATTTCGAGCTTCTGCAGCGCGTCAAAACTCAACAATGGTGCAGTTCTGGAAGCCAATTGGCTCGGTCGCTTTACTTGCGACATGTCTCCCGGCTGTCCTATCTCAGAGATGCTCTGATCATCCCGAGAAGCACATCGGGGCCACGGTTAAGACTACCAGCGGCTCAGTCGTCGGCCATGCTGCCCAGCGCAAGTCTGGAGTCTCCGAATATTTGGGCATTCCTTACGCTGCCGCGCCTCTTGGGGATCTCCGATTCGCCGCCCCCGTGGCCTATAAATCCAATGGCACGGCGATTCATGCAAATTCATATGTACGTACCGGCCTACCAATCAACTTCTATTGCAATGTGACTGACCCTGATCGAATACAGAGCCTGTGTGTACCGATTACCTCTATCTGACAACTCGGAATCTAACTGGTCAATAGTGACTGCCCTGCTAATAGTGCTGAACCGCCGGATTATCCCGGATTTACCCCCCAGGCCAAGCAGATCATGAGGGATTTCACGACTGGCAACGAGCAGAGCGAGGATTGTCTGTATATGAATATTTGGACAAGACCCACCGTGTCTAAGCCCAAGCCAGTTTTGATGTTTATCCATGGTGGACGTGAGTTTCGACCGTCTTCTCTCGCCCATGAAATATTTCCCTGACATCAAATCCAGGCTTCACGATCGGCGGTGCCCACAGTGCGTACTATGATGGACAGGGATTGGCCAATGATCAAGATGTGGTCGTCGTGACTTTCAAGTTCGTTTATGAAGCCCCAGGCATCGGTTTAATGGCATTTTCTAACCAATAACAGCTATCGGCTCAATATCTTCGGCTTTTCCGGCGCACCAGGTCTCCCTCAAAACGTGGCCCTTCTCGATCAGCGCATGGCTGTCGAATGGGTACACCAGAACATTGCTGGCTTTGGCGGAGATCCGAATCATATCACGATATTTGGTCAATCCGCTGGCGGTGCTTCGGTCGACTACTACGCCTACGCCTGGAAGGACAAGCCCCTCGTTGCTGGCCTGATCTCTCACTCCGGAACGGCTCTGAGCTTCGTGCCCAATACTCCCAGTCAGTCTGCTAGCTACTTTTACCATGTCGCAGAGTCTCTCGATTGTGGCAACGCCAAAAGTGACTCTAGCGACGTTGTGAAATGCCTTCGCGAGAAATCCTGGAAGGATGTGGTAAAGGCCACTGCCGATGTACCATTCGCACCCTCGCCTGCTCTTGCCCAACCAGTTTTCCACCCGACCGTAGACAATATCACTGTTTTCAACGATTACCCAACCCGATCTCGCAATGGCGAGTTTGCATCTATTGTGAGTCCTGACATATATTTCTCGATTCATGCGCCCAGCTCATTCCTTCCCAGCCTTATGTAGCGAACAGCAACGACTATGAGCCCGGCTTCTACCGCATCAGCGCCTTTGCCAAGAACATTTCCCTTAGCGATTCTGCATGGGACAGATTCAATCTGGCAGGTTTCACTTGTGCAAGCAAGAGTGCAGTGCAAGATCGTTTGAACCATGGCGTTCCCGCCTGGCAATCACGCTACTTCGGTGACTGGGACAACCAGCGTCTTTACGATGGCAGCGGTGCCTATCATGGAAGTGACATCCCCATGCTGTTTGGAAGCGGAGAGGAGGTGACTGGAATCCCGAATAGCGACGTGCAGGAAAAGTACTCTCAATACATGGGTGCAACCTGGGTGGCTTTCGCTCGTGACCCGCACCACGGACTGGAGAAATTTGGCTGGCCCGCCTTTGATCCATCTGGTAAGTATTTTGTTTCGAACCCTCCGATTTATGTCATTGTCTGACGTTTCGTAGAACCGAAGAGGAGTCTTGTTGGCTTGGGATACAAGGATGGAACTCTTTCCAAGCTCCTCGATCCCAATGAGTTCGATAAGGACTGCGCCGCTTTGCATGGAAGTAGCCTTCCTGCCAAGGGTGGCTTTTAAAAAATATAGTCACGGTGTATGAGATATATTTCAGTTGAACAGCAGAGACAGGATTCATACCCATTGTCGCTTTTCCGATTGCCCATAATAGGGCCTCTTTAGAAACTTGTACGGAGCATTCCGAGCAGCAGAATATATAAACATTGATTCTATTAATTTTATATCCCTTCGATCTTAAACAAAAATCCAATTGATCCCCGAATTATAAATGTCACCGATCATTTCGCTGCCACAGACCCTGAAGTACATTCAAGGCATTTCTCACATTCTGGCACCGCCATATATCCCAAAGGTCTTCAAAGACCCGATTAATGACTGTTCTTTGTGATATTTGCCATGTCTCGGCACCAATGACAAACGCCGGCCATACCAAGCCCTTGAAATGAGAGTCCTCGCGATTAATTGATTGAATGTGGAGTATGGTTGAGTCAAGTGAGGCCTTTGAATCGATTTCGATGGTGGTCGTTTCATATAGATGGTGAAGGATTTGGGACATATAGATCGCAACAGCATGCTTGTATACGCTCGCGAGATGATACCGTGACTTCATGAGATTAGGTCTATCACCTGCGACTGCCCATTTTATCGGCGAGAAATTCTCAAAACCAGGCAAGATCTCTGTCATGAATCCAGCAGGCAGAGACTGGGAGCTCGAAATGTCGTTAAGAATGGAGATTATATAGAGAAGCTCTGCTGGGCAGCCGGCCCATGTCTCACTATCGGAGAGTTTAATTATTTCATGGGTCGGCATTGTTGAAAATAATGGTTGGTAGATGTTTTTGGTTCTCACAAAGGTAGTGCCCAAAATTTGTAGACTAACATAATCAGTAACTGGGTTTCAAGGTGTTACGAAGAAAGACACTCACGCTGCATACGTCATTTCGAAATACTGTTCAAGATTCCGAAAATCAAATGACAGGGGCTTTGTGGTGGGCGATTTTGTCGAATTCTTCTGCTGCCTCGCAATTCCGTTTAAGGCATCCAGATGATATTTCCACGAATCCGTTCCAGAATCAATCGTGTCTTGCCACGCTAGTAGAAGTATCGAAGCAAGTGTGCCTCTGATATTTTCAGAGCCAAAATTCAGAAGCTCTTTTTGTGTTTGTTTCAAAGCATGTTGTTTGTGCTTCAAGGAGTCGTATACCGCGGATGGATCTTCTGTGTTGATCATCGTGCGGTCTAATTGTATAGAGCCAGCACCGTCTCGTACATTGGGTGAAGGTTCATGTTTGATAGCGCAGTTGCCAGATTTCCTTCGAGCTTGATGAAGAGCTGCAATCGACATCATGATGTGTGGGAGCGCCATGCTTGAAGGAATTAACCGCATAAACTCTCGAAAGGGGTTGGTCCCATTGAAATCATAGAGACCGCTTTCAACGGAGCAATACCGATCAACTAGCTTTGAATTAGCAATAGATTGGGTAATTCATCGTGCGTAACGTACAATATTTAATATATCGCCGATTAGCTGGGGACAAATCTTGCATTACCGGGTCTACTAGCGACATAATGATCGGGGCAGTCGCTTTACCGGCATCGGTGATAGGCAAGCGCTTCCCCATCAGCTTGCCTCGGCTAGCAACACCATTAGTCCATCTCAGTGGCCTTGCTTCACCATATCCTTGGCAGTACTCCCCACTGATCGAACACTTGTGGCACTCTGGGAGCCCTCGATCACATTTCACGCGGCGGCGACGGCACGTCCAACAAGAAGTCGATAAATGAGCAGGAGCGATTTCGCTCAGAAGAACCATTTCACCGAGGCAAGCTGCGGTATCCCGCGACTTGGCTTCTCATAAACTGGCAATTCTTGTCGACAATCGCAGGCTTAAAGATACGAAGGAAATCTTTACAGAAACGGCTCACGGGGAACTGATATGCTCTAGTCTGCTTTAGGAAGCCAAGGCGCGGTGGTCACAATTAAATAGTGTGATTGGTGTCAGATAAATCTATGTGGGTCGATATTTGCGTCACTTCAGACTGACAAATCAAAAATCGATACTCATTGCAAGGTTAAATGCTGAAAGCTTGGTCTGATGCACTCATGGAAGAAGGATCGACTTTATTCAATTGCTTGGCTGCCTTACAAAGACTAGCGTGTGGCTTCTAATGATGTCGCTTTCACTAAGCGGATGATATATAAGTTCGCGTTGTATATTGCGCCAAAGATGAATAGGTGCAACTATTCAGATCTCCAAAGCTTCAAGTTCATGCACGGAAATGTCAGTCATGGATAGCTCAAGCTTAAAATTGGAGTTGCCATCATATTATCATATTGTTTCTGATTCCAAAGGTGGTAGCTATTCTCAGCCTCTCTCTGGCATCGCAGTTCTTACAGGATTCACTCAAAACGAACTTGTTGATCTAAATCTGCTCGAAATATCCCTTGTTTGCGTTCTCTCGACTGCGGACCGAGAGAAGTGCATAAGCGAGAGGAATTTGTTGGCCCGTTTCAATCGATGGACATCGACTAGACAAAGCCCACGTCTTACCTATTCGGCGCGGTGCTGTTTGGTCATCGAACAAATGAACCTCCACGGATCCTTCACAGGTGGCAGTGAAGTTGAATACAAGATTCCGTTTCGACTGTCCATTTCAGCCAATATCCCTGGAACTTCCATGACAGACCTTGGAAATATATCATATTTCCTCGTCGCATCTGCGAAAACAGCGAACGACAGAAGTTTGGGCGACATCTCCCGCGAGATCAACATTACCCATCAAATTTGTCCAGATCAGCCTTCAATCCAGCACACTTGCAATTATCCGGGCCTGAACCTCATTACGAAAATTATCCTTACGCAGGATATTGCATCAGTTACGCGCTCCAAAATTTCAGTCAATGCCAAGGTGTTTGTCCGACCGGCGAGACCTGCCGATCGCCCAATCGAATACCGATGCGTAGCTATCCGAGGAATTCGGTGGCGGTTCGAAGAAGTGACGAAGGTGTTCAACCAGCGAAAAGATCGAGAGGGAAACTTTCCTCAGTGCCAGCCCATCGAAGAACAATCTTCAACTCGAGTTATTTCCAGCGGATTACAAAAGGGATACTGGAAAATATTGCAAGGTCCTAGCGGAGCGGAATGCTCGCCACGGAATGATGATCCCTCTGTTGAGATCCCGCTCGATATATCAATTGATAGAGACATCGACACCCCTTCTGAAGTGGGCTTGAGCTGCTACCCTTTCACATTCACGCCAACAGATTCATCAAAACCGATACCCCAAGAGGAGACACTATCCACAACACAAAAGAACATGATGATTACTATCGAACATCGACTGAAACTCGACATACTGACATCGGAGGATACATTTTGCGTCTACAAGCATAGCCTAGTAGACCGCAAGCCACTGCCAACTGCGCTTGGTGCATCGTTTCCTCTTCGGATCATTGATAGAGCCAAAGAAGATGTGAAAAATATTTTGAATGAGGCCATGCCACCTCGATATGAGGAAGTTTCCATCTCGCCCCCTGGCTATAATAATTTTACGTGAAGGGACATTGGAATATAATGTGCCTACTCCTCGAGGGCCTGATTGCTAGTTATGGATAGTCTTATCTGATCCAATACTAGTAGGAAGGATTTGTGAATTATAGGCCGGTTCTCGTTTCCGAAATATTGCATATCAATGGTTGAGTGGTTTTGAAAATACGTACTAGCATACTACCCTGAAAACGGCTGCCAATTTTCTGTCCAAAATTTCTAGCATAACGACCTGAGGGTAAAATACAGACGACATTAAGAAATCCCAGTCCCATCTAAGACCTGCAATGGATAAAATGTACAAAATAGTTCGTGGTCAGAAATAGTTCAGGGACCGGAGACTCATGCGGAAGATGCACGTATCTCTTGGTACTCCTTTACAGTATTCAGTTCATAGTACGGGACGTGGAAGACCGAAATAGAAAGCACTCCGGGCGAAGTATTTTCTTGATCGGCCTCCTCGCCGTACATTTCAGTCGAATAGAACATACCTGGATCGACTGTGAGTAGATCCATTTCTGCAAGGGCCTGGTCTAGCCCCATAGAGTGGCCTATCACTCCCAGACATTGTCTCACCCATCGACGCTGTGGATGGTTTGGTCCCTCGATAATACCAGCAATAAAGAGGGGCCAGAGCAGCATAAGCCCACCTAAGTAACTCTCAGCTGGCAGCATAGCCCTTCCTGGAAGAATTTCCGAGTTGCAGGCTCCAAGATGGAAAGGAACACTGCGGCAGATGTCGGCACCAAGACGACGTATGGTTGAACGTAGGGACTTGCAGTGTAAACGGAAGTCTTCAGACAATGAGCCTACCGGGGAAGTGGAAGAGACCTTGTGGACATGTGACAGTATAATCTCACTGACTAGTATGCGGGCACAGCGGTAGTGGTTCCAGCAGCTAGGGGCCCATATGTCTGGGTAGCTGTGATATTCGTTGTTAAAAGGTCGAATCCCACGACAGCGTTTCTCAAAGCTAGTGTCCATCGGCATTACCGTGTGGCTGCTATATGTGAAGTCTGGTGGTAGAGCAGCTAACCAGGCGACTAGGTCTGCTTCAATTGCACAAGCAGCAGTGAGAACCTGCTGGGGATCACTGAAGGATTGTGTGTGAATATCTGCTCTGAGATTGGAAAGATTGCCAATGATAAGGATCAACTTGTTGCCGAGTATCTCTTTTAGCTGGGGGAATAGATCGAGCTTTGAGCTGTGCATTAGAGAGTCGGGCACTCTCACATCGCGCTGAAGACAACTGATTATCTGTGAAAAGATTAGGTTTATTTCTTCCCCTGCATTTCTATTTGTTTTTTCTTTTTTTTTTTTTTCTGTTTTCTTTGCAAGGTTTCATCTACTCACAATCTGGTATCTTAGATGCAGGAAGAGCCGGATTCCCATTTCGGATGTCAATTGTCCAAAGCCTCGGTGGTCCAGCAGGGCTGCAGCTCCAGTGATGTGGTTTGTCCAGCCTTCAATTCCCTGTGGTGCTCTTGATATGATAATCTAACAATGTCAGTATCTGAGTTTATTTTCTGCTGTCCTTTCTCTCTCCTTTATTCGACTTGGCGATTACCTCAAACAATGACATCAGGACAACCGCACCCAAAGCCTGGTTTGTCATGGACTCGACAGGGTCGGCCAGGGCTGCGTTGACCAACTTGAGCGTAGAACCATACTCCCGACGCGCTGCCTGCCTCAGAGAAGGCGCGTTACGAACCCGTGCGAGCATCGCACTAGCGACGGCGACGATGCTAGATTGTATAGCTTGTTGGCCCAAAGACGCACCAGACTCCATAAGGAATTTGGTCAAAGCATCCGTCATGAGGCTTCCAGGGCAATTATGCGATTGGAGGAAGAAGCAGATAGCCTCTTCCTTCGAAAGCTCCCGCGTTGGGCTCGTTCCCACTGGGCTCGCCCTGATTTGGCGCATCAGGAATTGGTGCTCAGAATCAGAGTTAAAATCAAAGTTAGTGTCTGCAAGCGACCCGGTGGACCCCGCTGTCGAAGATCCAATGTTTCGTCCAGGGAAAGCAGTGCGAGATGGCCCTTGTCGTCGATCGCGACTCGATGTAATCGAAGCCGACGAAGAAGAGCTAGCAGCCCCTGCTTTCCGTGCGACAGATTGAGTTACATCACGAAAGACAGCATCCCACTGGTCGCGATACCCTGGGCATTCTCGGTTGGTTCGAATGCATTGATCGCACGCCGGTCGGGCCTGATCGCAGCGGATCTTGCGCGAGCGACACATGTCGCAACCCTTGCTGGGTTTACCGCAGTATACCATGATTGAATACTGTCCAAGTTGTATTTGATCCCAGGTGGGTTAAAAGCGGGAGATAAATATCCACCAGGCTGAAGAAGTTTGAAAATGTGCAGTGCGTTGCTGAAGCTGAAAAGAAAAGCTTAGTAGTATGTGCACAGCCAGGTCGCCGCAGCGGCCCCCACGGCGAACGACTGGGATCAACAAGAAGTCTAACCTAGATAAGAGGTGGTAATTAATTCATCGCTTCCTAAGCAAATGCGTATTTTATTTCACTAGCCTTGTTGCTTAACTCAAATACCACATTTTCTTAGCGGGGAAAGTGTTCGCTGCCCTCCGCGTACATCTCTTCCCCGTTGCATCATTTCTGCTAATAGTACCCTACGATGTGCAATATTTCACCCTGTAAGTATAAGTCGAGTTTCGAGAAAAAGGTCGATGACACAAGTCGCGAGATTAGCAACTATAGGCACCGGATTTTTCTGTAGAGTCGCCTATACTGGAATAGTCCATTGACGATATTGCTGCTACATACTCATTTACTTAAATACTCCATTAAGATACGCCCTGAATACGGGGCAGATGAGTACCCCACTTGTTAAATTATCTTCGGGGCAAAAGTCTCATTTTTCTCCCCTGACGCAAATAACTCGAGCTTGAAATAACAGACGTGGAAGCAGACCTACAGTATCCACTAATCTTGACCTGCACTGCCGATCCTACAGATCGACAAGTGTGAGTTTGCCAAGCTTCCTCTCGGGGCCGCTCATCCTGGCCGTTCATTTTTACAAAAATAGCATCTGTCCAGCATATACCGCCGCTAGGAGATTAGCCCGTGGGGCAGCCTCAAATCGCACCTAGTCCGTCCAGATCATCACAAAGTCTGCACAAATATACGCTTGTGTTCTATATATAGAACTAAACGCTACCGAGCGATGCCGTCGGGGTTCAGCTACTACTAGTTCTTCGAATACTTGATATTTGGTATGCGTAGTAAAAATAACAGAAAGGAAAATAGTATCGAGGACTGGTGAATTTTGAATTCAATGTAGGATCTAAATGACACAAAATAATGGTTGAGGAGGTCTTCATTGCTCAATATGAGCTCGAAGTTGCTTTTTAGAGGCGTAAGGATCTAGCTCGCCCAACGGATATCACTTAATGAGACTGTCTGTGGTGGAATAATAGAACGTTGGGTGCCCCAACCGGATCGCTCTCCCTGTGGTACTTTATTCCATTCATTTCGCGAGAGACGAACCGAATTTCCGCCTCGTTCAAGCATCTCTTCCTGATACTCTCCTATTAGGCATTCGATTTTATTATCGTCCGCGCCAGATTTTGCAATTGATTGTATAGTTTTCGAAAGAATAAGGGCGTCGCGCATGGCTTGTACTCCACCCTCTCCACGGACTGCATGGTGTTGGTAAGCAGGATGGATAGTATAAGCATGAAATGAGTCGCACACTTACATGGCGTCATGCAATGAGCGGCATCTCCTAGCAAAGTTACCCTTCCTGCTGGTAAACTGGGGACTTCCAACTCCCGAAAACACATTTGGGTCTCCGACATGCCCTCCGGCCCCGTTTGCTGTATAATCTCCGTGAATTCAGGCCGCAGATGTCTTGTCTTTTCCAATGCTAGCTCATATTTCGTCTTCTTGCTTGCGGTTGACGTCCAATGCGGCAAAGTCGACGCTGTTGAATCAATCCAATTCGCAGACCAATAGTAATTGCCCGACTTTCCATCCGCATTGACTGAATTCAAACCGACAAACATTCTTCCTCTTCCTTCCTCGTTTGAGCTCGCATCGTGTGCCACGTATCCGCTATACCCCATCTCTAGTTGTCTCTCGAAGTCTTTGCCAGACAAGACGAGCTCACCAACTACTGTAGCAATTGGGAGAACATGAACTGGGTCAGGTTGTACTAGGTACTGGCGCACAGCGCTATTGACGCCATCTGCCCCGACAACAAGATCACCAATTGCACTAGAGCCGTTCTTGAAGTTAACTTTGATTCGACTGTCGGTGGTCTCCTCCAGTGTGCTAGCGGCCCGGTCGAAATTGATGGGAATGTTAGTTGCGAGCCAGGATCGCAGACGCTGTCTGTTGCACCGAAGAATAGCTTTATTGCCCGAATCTTGCACTCCAAAAAGAGGCTCGAGCTCATTGTTTCCATAAAATATCATCTGAGCTGGCAATGACAGTGGCAGAAATACGTCGGCTAGGTCAAGCGGTGGCATGTCCGTGGGGAAATTGTCTTTAAGCTCGTCGATGAGGCTATGGATCCGATGTCTCAGTCGTTGGCGATCGAGATGGCGATGAGAAAGAACATACCTGTGGAGTCCAATTGCCCAACCTTGGAAACGAGTATCTGGAGACCTTTCGAACACTTCAAAAGAAATGCCTTGCTTTCGCAGAGCTTGGGCGAGCACCAGGCCGCCAAGTCCCGCACCAATTATGAGAACATGAGGAGTGCTTTGGGTAGACATTGTCAGAGCTGGATCGGTCGCAATGATACTTTTGACTGGTAGACTTGATTCGATGTTGTGCATGCAAGTTAGAAGAGCAATTTCCAACTCTTATACCCACAAACCATTGTGTTGATGACTTCACTAGACCGCAGCCTCGGGGCTCGCATAAGCTCGCATAATTTGGCCGACAGTTGGAGCCTCGACATCGACTCTATTGGTCCACAAACGTTGATTCAGCACCAATATGAATGGGTCTGTGGCTAGTGTGCCAACTATGACGTAGCTCCACGAGCCTCTATTAACAGGCTATAAGAAGCTTCTATGGCCACAGCTACCTCGCTGAAGCCCTGAAGCACCTGAAGCCAAGGAGGTAGGGATCGATCAGCCAACAAAATCCCCAATTCAGCTCTGTATCGCCCTGAACTGAAATACACAAACAGTATGCAATACTACTCAAAAGGGGGGGCGGGGATGGGGCCAAAGTTCCAAGTTCCATGCACATGGTCGGCGTGGATTGCGAAGGCTGCGTGAGCTTGGTATTGTGGTGGCAGTGGCCCATGCACCAAGATTCTGCTTATGTTCGGACTCCAGCTCTGGAGAAAGCTTAGCGGAAACGCGCCCTATCCATCTCGCTTGGGGCCGAAACGTTACTGTACACAAATAAAGTGCATGAGTGTGGAGATATCGACGCCTTGGACTAATTGAAGCTCTTCACAAGCGAATCAATTCGGCCCCCAGAATCCACCGCGGCTAGCCCCAAAAGGGCGTGGAGCGCGAGGGCCAATCAAAAATATGCGAGGTTCCATTTTCGTAGTATATCCACTCTATTAGGGTGCTCTATTTTTACACTTGATGTGGCTGACGATTTTACAGGCCCTTCATTTATCGAATTATTTAAGACAGAGAAGAACCAAGCTTTCTGCAAGTTCTCAGACAAGTTTTCAGAAATCATCACTCATCATGGGTTCAATCACTTACGCCGACGGCATCTCCATCCTCGAGCTGATCGCATATCTTCCATCCTTTTTCGTGTCTGGCTTCTTAGTCTACCGTCATGGCTTCCGCACCTCAGGTGGCTTTATTTTCCTCGTCATTTTCGCCCTTGTTCGGATCATCGGCGCGTGTTGCGAATTAGCGACCATTCACAACCCATCAACCGGCATCGCTATAACAGCCGCAATCTGCAGCTCCATTGGATTGTCCCCTTTACTTATGGCATGCTCTGGCATGTTATCAAGAGCGTAAGTCTCCCAGCACTTTATCTTGCGGTTCTTTACTAATTGTATTAGGAATCAATCAATGGCCCGTCCTGTACTTCACAAATACTGCTTCACGATTTTCCGTGTGATCACGATTGTGGCGTTAGCCATGACAGTCACGGGAATTACATGGGACATGAGCCCGGAGGCTTTCAGAAGCCCGAATATGGAGGTGAAGGTCGGGATGATCCTGTACCTTGTCAGCTGGGCAATCTTGTGCGTGGGCTTGGGCATTCTTTTCATGCGTCGCTCCAAGATCGAGCCAGGCGAGAACCGCAACTTATTAGCTGTGGCTATCTCGGCTGTTTTCCTTCTTATCCGAACCATCTACGCGATGCTGCTCTGGTTCCTTGCAAACAATACGTTCAATGCGCTGGACGGGAACACAACAGTACAGCTCGTTATGTCTGTGCTTGATGAGATGGTCATTGTCTTTGTTTGCCTGGGTATTGGATTTACCTTGCACGTTCGAGAAAATAATTGGAAGTCAGTTCCTGGTAAGGATGTAGAGGCCAGAGAGCTGCTTCCGTGAACGCTTTATGTGCTGTTTTACCAATAATAGAGTTTCTTATGAGCGTTCTTTTGTCGAAATCTATGAATCCTGTTATACTACGATACCCGAAAATTTCAATTTTATTGCTGAATCTTAAGCTAAAAGCCTTATCATAATTCCCCAATTGCCACCAGATATCAGCCATTGAATCTATACATATACTGCACGTACTACTGAACCTTTTCCGGTCTTTGGCGTTCGAATACTTTGTAAAAACCTTAAGCCAGTCATCACGTATGCACTAAAAAAAGCACTAAAAAAAGCCGGTACTTAGTCTGGGGGTTTGTGGTCGTTTTCGATGCACGCTAAGAATTGCGGTGATGGGGGCGGCAAAAGAAGTGGATCTGGGGCTGTCGTACTCTCGCTGATCATGGCCCATTCAGGTCATGTTTGCGGCGGGGCGACTAGCTAAAGTGCATGGGGTATGGCTTGTGGCATTGCTGATGTGCGTGGGTACTTAATATTTGAGCTGAAAATAGAATGGAGTACTTGCTAGCTAGCTTAAATCCTGGTTAACAGCCACTGTCTTCACTTAATCTCTCACCATTTATTTCAGTTCACATATTCTTCATCTTCAAACATGGGTAAAATTGTGGTGAAACTCATTGGGTCGGGCATCAATGCCATCAATGCAGCTCGAAATCGCTCATCTTCTCACGGCTCAACCTATGACTTTTCCAACACGCGGGATCTCACTGCTGATCAGAGCGGGGAGTTTGTCATTGCCGATACGAGAGTAGCTGGTGCACTCATCCACGAAGGATACGCGGAGCTCCCTGCTCCCCACGAAAACAAAGCCCACGACCAATATGTAGAGCTACCTGCCTCTACCTCCTTCATCCATGAACACTATGCAGAACTTCCCGTCGAAGACTCAATGCTACACGAGAAATATGCAGAGCTGCCGAGCGTCCCCTTGGAAACTTTAGAAGTGAAGGAAATCGAGGCATATCATTCAGTCGAATCAAATGGAGTGAAGGAATATACCGAGACAAATCCGAACTGGGACGCGTATAGCGAGTCAAATTACTCAGTAGATCTGAATCGCGAAATCGACCAAGACGAGGCGGTCTGGACGCTAGATGAAACAGCGCACCCTGCGAAGTTACCGGCATACGAGGAGTCGGAAATCCCTCCTGCCCTTTTTTCGGGAGCCAATAAGACGATTGAACCTCAGTCCAGAGAGAGGCAAAACAATGAAGATATGATCAGGGATCTTTTGGAAATGGTAGGGCCAATTCCACCGACGAAGCGGCTCCCTTGTCCCGTGGTGATTCCTCAACGAAGGCCTGGTTCAAAATTCCGTGGCTTTGTCCGGGCATACGCGCCTGATCTGGCAGATAGCGGTATAAGCCAAGATATGTTTCTCGAATTCCTGGAAATGTTCTACGAAGCGAGCAGGGTGAGTTATCCATTTCCTTTCTTTATCATTCCGCACGGCAACCAATCCTAACAACACATTTAGGTTTCAAAAAGACTCGACGTAGTCGGTATCGCAACAGAAATTGTAAACTGGGTGCCTAAAAAGGCAGATATCTTGACAGACCTCCTCGTCAAAACGGCGGCAGGAACACTTTCTGGGGTGCTGGCCACTCGCCACGAAATGTCATTCCTTGATACTGTCAACCAATCCATATTCATGCCTCGTGGCCTCTACGCTATTGTGGTTGAGTTCAAGGAAGAGGTGTCTGGCCAGCAAGAAGGTCCACTCAGCCAATTATCTCAAAAGATTGACAGAACTCTATTTGCGACCGAATATGTTGATATAACCGAGCCACCTATGAAGCCCAAGGCTGAAGGTGCTCCGTATTCCAAACATAATACCCGAAATGATGAAAGGTATCAATCGGTAAACGCCCAGGGAGACCTGCGAACCCCCGGGAAGAATATCTCTTCCCAAATCGAGCTACCCGAGTCTCGACCTTTAATATTCCCTGATCTTGACTGTGCGGCAGTGGGGGTCACAGGAAGAAAAAGCCAAGACACCAACGAGAGGCACGGGAAGCTGAAAAAGGCGGGTGTCTGGATTGGAGACCAGATTGAGAAAAGGAACTCGGCCACCAATGTGAGATATATCGACTCCAGGAATTATCCCCTTCGTTGTATGACACTAACAGTGAAAAGGCAAATACCTCACCCTTCCATCACCATAAGCATTCCAAATGCTATACCTCTCGATATAGCGATCGAGCTCACCCGGCTAACAATGGCAAACTTGTATCGGCACTTACTGGTGGGAGATTGGGGACCAAGCCGGGTTTGATCGAACGTACAGCCACTTACATCAAGGAATCCCAAGATGCTAAGAAAATGGATCGCGCCGAATATCCAACTGAGTCAATTCTTGAGAAATGGCAAATGCACCAACAAAAGAAAGATCGGAGCCCGATGAAGAAGGTTCTGCAGCCGAATGTGCAGTATCTGATTATTGCGAATATGCCGGACGAGAAAGAATTACAGGAATCGGTGGCCCAGATAGAGTATATCATGAAAAAGAGGGGCCTACCGATAGCGAATGGCTTTGTTCGCTAATCGTGGCAATGATTTCACTTCTCAATTCCATGCATGCAGCGTTCTGTACGAGCTATCTGGCGTTCTGGATATCAATACCTATATGTTCTGTAAATTTCACAACCTAACCTTGGAAGTAGAAAACCATACTATTTTATTTCACGATTCACGATTAGACACAAGCACTTAAAATAAAGTAAGATGCAGTGTATAAATGCTATACAAAAACCATTCATCCACCGACACTGGCATTCAGCACGAGAAACAGCACTAGCACTAGCCGAGCATGCAGATTATGTATTTTCCAGAAATTGAGAGAGAAAAAAAAAATCAAAACAATGAACAATGAACCAGATGAGGTAGTCCGAGTCGGTCGAGTACAAAAAGAAATATGAGACAACGAAAACGAGATCAGAATCCAAATTCGAAAATGACACTGGGGAATCATGACGGGAGCGAGGAGGGACGTAAATGCATTCATGAGGGGTGTTTTTCTTTTCTCTTTCACAACATTGAAAGAATATGATTCCTGAATAATTTAAAAGATCATAAAACGCTTCTGTTTGGGTTTATCGCCATCTGGGAAATGGGAATCAGAGACATTCCAAAAGATTCTTCGTTTCTGCGCGGGGTGGGATAGGACTTACCCTGGCCTTTATCCTTTCTGAACCGGCCATGCCGAGCCGCATGAGCGGGATTCGCACCATCCGCCGCAGCACGAATAGCAGCAATACGATGCTTTGCACGCTCATCGCCTTGATCAGCTGCTTTGACGTACCAGACATTAGCTTCGAGGGGATCACGGCGGCACCCAATGCCCATTTCCGTGAAGTAGCCGACAGCATATTCAGCTTTTGCGAGACCTGGCAGAGGATTAATTAGTGAATTCATTGTTCTGGGGAGGACGGAGAGGACGTACCGAGATGCGCAGCCTTGACTGCCCATTCATATGCTTCGTTCTCATCCTTCTCAAGAACCGGTTCCGCACCAACGAGGTACCACGCGCAAAGGGCCATCATAGCTAAAGGATGTCCGCTAGACGCAGCGGAGGTGTAGAAATGGATACTGAGTGCTGGATCACGAGGACAGTTTAATTTACCGTGCTCGTAGGCATCACCCAATCGATACATTGCCTCCTGGTGACCCAATTCAGCAGCCTTAGTGAAGAGTTGCGCGGCGTAGGATTCATCGATGAAGACATCGTCTCCGTAGCCTGATTCGTGCATGAGGCCTAACTCATACGGTGCAGAATTATACTGCGCATCAGAAGACTCGGTGGCCCTTTTCATCCATTTGATACCCTCTCGATACCGTTTCCCCAGTCCCATATCACCAGCCAGACAAGCATTTGCCATGCGCATCATAGCTCCGGGGTGATTCTTCGACGCGGCTTGTCGATAGAATTGCACTGCGCGAGCACCTTCCACCCGACAACCCCAGCCAAATTCATAGCAAAGTGCCGTGCGATAACATGCTTCGACGTGGCCATGTTTGCTGGCTGCGACGAAAAGGGGGAATGCGCGATCATAATCTTGCTTTCCCTTGCTGAAGATTCCGGACGCATAGCCGTCTGCTAGGTAGTATTGGGCGAAAGGATAGCTTCGGTCGGCGAGGCGTTGGAGGATAGATTTAGACTCGCGCATTAGCCTAGTGCGGGTGATTGAGGATGAGTCTTCGAGGTCTACGGCGGGCATTTCGCGCATTGAGTTGATCATGAATACGGCGAATTCGTATTGGACGGCTGGTTCGTCTGTCTTTTTCACGTTGGCCAGGTACATTTCGAATGTTTGCTTGTGACTGAGTAGTGAAGCATTGTTGCCGACTGATGCGCGGAGGTAAGTATTGTCGAGCTTTGAGGTTGTTGGGCCTGGTTGGGGGTAGGATGTGTTGAGAAGATCTAGAACAGACAAGGAGCGATTGTCTGCGGATGCGGTAGAGTTTCTGGAGGAAGATCGACCATGCATATATGGGGAAGCTGAGAGGTTGCGCCGGTGTGTTCCAACTGCGAGATCAGACGTGGAGGAATAATTGGAGAGTGGTCGAGCAATCCTTGAACGTCTGACGGCTAGTTTGTCGGTAGAACTCGCCGGGTGGTCTGGTAGAATCATTCCCGGTGTTGATTGTCGCTTGGATTGTGGAGTCGACTGTTGCTGATGGTGGTACGTCAAAGGCTCGTGGCTATCCATGGGCACGCTTTCCAAGCTCCCACGGGAGGAACTGTTATGACTCTGACCGTCTCGCTCAAGCGACACCGCGCTCTTCTTAGGATTTCCAATACTGTCGTCTTTCGCATGAGGCTCGACAACCGACCAAGAACCGCTGCTGGCGGGGGTATGGCCGTAGGGATGCGGATGGGCCTGGGGATAGTGTGCCTGTGTCGAGTCTCTCCGCGGCGGATAACCAGGATTCCATGTCTGTGGAGGCTGCGCCGGGTCTTCGATCGACATGCCCGCAAACTCGGGCAGTTCTAGCTGGGGGGTTGGAGGGCCATTATGGAGGTGTTCGATCGGCGCACTTGACGCCGGCGGTAGACCAATGCCATAGTCGATTTTGACGGGCGACCGGGGGGATTCTTGAATCACAGGTGTATCATCTGAGTCCACAGTCACAGATTTCCCGGCGATGTTCAGGTTCTGGGGTCTGGGGACGGTGCGCGGAGTCGAGTGTTGTGAGGGGAAAGGAGGCGACGATCGGAGATAAGCTGGCGGGGGAGAAGGGATGGATGCGTATTCTGTTGCGAGAGGAGTGGCCATGACGAGAAGCAGCAGCAAAGCAGAGACGAGCAGAGCAGAGCAGAGATCAAACGAGCGTGGAGTGAATGCGACCAAGCGAGTGTGTTATTGCGGAGACATGGAGATCAACCCTCGTCGATCCCTGTCAGTGGGGTGAGGTGGATGTGGTGAGTATTCGGGCGAATATGTGAGGTTGAGTGAGCGATGCAAATGTGGTGGGTGAGGAGACTAAAGAGAGGAGTGAAGATGGAGAAGAGAGGAGGAGCAGAAGAGAAAAAGAAGAAGGTGAGGCTGCAGCCAAGCGGAATCGAATCTCGGCGAGTTGAAGAGAGGCGAGGGGGAAGATGGGAGTGTTTCAAAGAAACCCACTAGACTTGGAATTCACTTAGTTTAGTTAAACTGATTTAGTCGATTTAGTCGGTTTGATTCAGTTTAGTTCAGTTTGCTGATTACTGAATAATACTGAATAATACTAAATAATACTACTGGCCAGGTGCAACGGAGACTATTCTATTAATACATTGGATTTGCCCCCGATGCCTATGCTTTCGTTTCTCGCCTCGTATAACTCGGGGCTGAACACTCTTGTGCCGTTACCGTCTCCACCAAACACGCGGAGTGCATGAAATTGAACTGTAAGTTGAACCGCCGGGGCTGTTGCTGTGCTGTCGCTGTTTCATATTGGCATTTCCTCGGGTGAGCAGGCAGTAGATGTGCCTCTCTTCTCTCTTCCTCCTCTCCTCTCTTCCACCTCCCTGTGGAGTGCGGATCGGTGGAGTCGACGCTGGGGCACAACTCTAGTTCTGCCGGAACTCTGCAACTCGCAACGGGGATGGGTTCGGCGAGTAGATGGTAGCAGTCGCAGTTAGGCCCCGGTATATCCGGTGCGTGGCCGGAGCTGAATCATGCCCACATGGATAGAATCCGAGTATCTTGAGTGTTCTCCCTGCGCTGCCCCTGGCCAAACCATCACATAGCCACGGCGGCACCAGCACGCTCGGAATTGACTTTCTGCCTTGGACCTGGTCTCGCACGGCCCGATCCACGGGCCTCAAGGCCTCCTTGCTGGTCTGTATGCGCCAACAACAGCCGAGCGCCAGGCTTCATCTTGGCTGAACGGTCTGATCTGAGTGGAGGTGAATGACGACAATCGGCGCGAAAAGATCGGAATAGTATTACGCCTTCGAAAAGGTCTACACTCTCCTGCACTGCTGCATTGTGCGCTGCACTCCGGTAGAACGTGGCCATGCAGACGGACAACACGAAGGGAAGCCCCTATCCTCGCCCTAACGACTCGGTTTCACAAACCCGGTGAGCCAAGACGGCGGCGCGTCTGATACGTCGAGTAACTTGAGGAACTTGTCGGCGACGGAATATCTCGCAGGCGCCCTGCGTTGCGATATCTCACGTTCTACGGAGATCAAGATGATCGGGTTGGGACAGGATGATCGGCCGCCAACGGTCGATCCCATCGTGGGCGCGAGCACAGGGGGCTGCCAGGCAGCCCCAGATTCACCCTCGCAGGGATGATCCGATAGTTAAGATAGCGTAGGGCTAGTTTCAATGCACGCTGGGCATGGAGTCAAGGTGATAGCTCAAAACGCCGCGAAGCCATCACGATCGCAGTGGATGAAGATCATTGCGGCAAGGCGTGCGGGTGGATCAATTATCGTTTATCCCCACTGTAGATAGATAGTGGTGATGTTGGAATGTGACAGTTCACGATTGAAGGCATGCGAGCTGGTCTATGTAGCTCTCGACCACTGCCCGACGTGGTGTGCATTCTATATACCATGGCTGTTAAAGCCCTCGCGGACCTTACCGAGGGATACCCTGTAATATTGTGGGCCTAATAGACCCTGGGACCAGGGACCAGGGTTCAGCTGGGTAGTTGCGAGAGGCGAGAGGCGAGAACTTTGTATTTTGTGCAACGGTTGCATAAGCTCGAGGGGTACTCTCGGAGGTCTGTATGCAGCTTGCAAATACAGTGCGGCCGGTAATTTGATTTGATTTGATTCGCAGGGGAAAATTAGATTGAAAAAATGGAGATGCCCCGTGACCAAAATAGAGAGGGGAAGAAAGGGAAGAAAAGTGCTCGGCATGAAATTCCCCCAGTGCAAGCCACAAGCCAGTGCAAAGCCGGTGCTAGTTAGTGCAGGCCTAGCCCAACGTGGTTTGGCCCGAAACTTAGGCTGTACGGTGATTTGCTGGAAGGGGCGGGACTGGGACAGGCGACTGGATTGACTGGATTACCATTGCCCCTAGCGACGGGGGGAAGGATAGACGCAGAGGTCAGGGGGAGTGGAAGTGGAAGTGGAAGTGGGAGAGGAGGGAAAGAGTGAGGTGGTGAGGTTGTGGTAGGCAGTCACGGGACTGCTTTGTCTCACTTGCCTTCACCTTCCAACTTCAACTTCGACTTCAACTGAGAATGTGCCTGTGCCAGTTTTAATCTCCTTCTTTTACTCTCCCCGGTGGACTGCTTTGCTCTGCTCACTGATTGCCCCGCTGAGACGTTCGCTCAATCGTGTGTGGCCCGTACTTTGTTTATTCTCCACCCCCGGCCGTCGTTGCACCTGCCGACCAGCTTACACCTTCGCTTTTCCATTCGACCAGACCCTCACGACTCACTCGTTACTTTTGATTTTCGGATCGACTGCTCTAGACTATCCTAGATCGGACTCTCAATTCAGACTCTCGCTTGGGTTCTGACAGACCCGTGTTGACCTGCCGACTCCCACTCGCTTTGTTGATCCCCGAGATATGTTCTAGACAACGACCCACAATATTTTTGAAACCATCGTCACAGACTCGGCCTTTTGTTGATGGTCGCAAGTTGCTGACCGTAGGTGAATTCGCCCCGCGAGAACACTTCTCTCTTGTCTAGTCCTACCTAGCTCGACCTTGCTCGCTTTGCTGTCTCATACCAACCGTGACTGACTCGGCTACCAGCATCACCATGTCTCTCCCGCAGCGGCCTGGCAAGGCCTCGCCCCGCCGCGAGGAAGTGCGCAGTGCCTTTCGCGAACCATCTCACCGTCGTCGCCGTCGCGATATCGACACCGGCGCATACAGTGACAGTCCCCAGACTTCACCATCTACCCACCGGCACCGTCGACGGTCTCACTCCCACCGCAGGCATGCTGATACCGACGACGATCGCATGGAGCGCGGAGGAGACTTGAGGCGCAAGAAGAGCCTCATCAGACCCGAGCGACGACACATGGACCGAGACCACCCAAACTATCACTACAGACAGCGTTCGCATCATATGGCCACGCACCCCTCCACCACCGGCAACGACCCGTTACTCGATAATGAAGGAGAGGCAGAGACAAATAGCTCCCGGAGCACCGATGCGAAGTCTAAGGAACAACTGTACGGGGCGCATGGCAATGTGAATAAGCCCATGGATCGGGTGCCTAGCCGCCATCGCTCGAAGAAGAAGAAGAGGTCAACTCGACGAGTATCCAAGAGCCAGTCTGCTGAGGAGCGAAGGAGACAGAAGGAGATGGAGGCTGTGCGCCCGCCCGATCTGTGGACTACATACTGCGCCCTCATCAGCTGCTTGATTCCGGACTTTGTCCTGAAATGCTTCGGGATGCCGCAGAAGGAGCAACGGACGGCATGGCGAGAGAAGATCGGCCTGATCAGCATTATTCTTATGATCGCTGCCTTCGTCGGTTTTCTGACGTTCGGTTTCACTGCGACCGTCTGTGGCACACCCCCGGTTCGCCTGAAGGTGAACAAGGTTGGCTCCGGTTACATGATCTTCCATGGTAAAGCTTACGACCTGACTGGTTCGCACCACCCGAAGGTCGAGGGTATCCCGGCCCAGTCTAATGTCCTCTATGACCTCCCGCACAAGTATGGTGGCCAGGATGGCAGCTTCTTCTTCCAGCAAGTCAACGGTGCCTGCAAGGGTCTCATTACAGCCAAGGATGATGGCGGCGTGCCGACAAACTCCAATGGCGATTTGGGATGGTATTTCCCGTGCGCGCCATTTAATCAAGACGGCTCTTCTGAACCCAACCTGACTACTTCCTACTACTTGGGATGGGGGTGCCACACTGGCAGCTCCGGTCGCAACACGTTCTACAACCTCAGAAGCTCGGGAGACGTGTATTACACCTGGGAGGATACTAAGAACACCAGCCGTAACTTGGCTGTCTATTCTGGCAATGTTTTGGACCTCGATTTGTTGCGTTGGTTCAACACATCCCAGGTGTCATATCCGAAGCAATTCGACGCTCTGCGCACCAATCCTGCCGTTCGTGGTGTCGATCTGACCTACTACCTCCAGAGCGGAAGCGAGAAGCAAGTCGGCAAATGCCTCGAGCAAATCATCAAGGTGGGCAGCATTGACACGGACACTGTTGGCTGCATTGCATCCAAGGTGGTGCTTTACGTGTCATTGATCTTCATTCTGTCCATCGTTGCTGTCAAATTTGCATTCGCCCTGCTCTTCCAGTGGTTCCTGGCACCCAAGTTTGCTGCACAGAACACGAGCATCGCTTCCGATGCCAGAACCCGTAACCAGCAGATTGAAGACTGGTCCAATGATATCTACCGACCTGGTCCTCGAGTCGCCGATCCCCCAGCTCCCGACCGTCTGAACAAGCGCGCCAGCTTTCTCCCGACAACGTCCCGCTTCTCCAGTCCTTACGTGGTGAACAGCTCTGGAAGCAGCAAGCAGCGAAGCCAATATGTCACCATGGCGAGTCAGAATTCCACTTCTCGACTCATGCCAAGCTCAACGAGCGATACAATGTATAAATTAAGCCACAATGGTAGTGGCGGTACGCTGAGCGCCGACAATTCCCGTCACAATCCGGCCGCCAGTCGCACGAGCTTGGTTCCTGGCCAGCAAGAACAGAGCTACTCTACCACGATCCCTGAGTCTGATGGTCCTGGTCCTGCCGGGTTTATCCATGAAGCAGTGGTTCCTCAACCTCCGCCCGAATGGCAACCGTTTGGATACCCGTTGGCCCACGCGCTGTGCCTGGTTACATGTTACTCAGAAGGTGAAGACGGTATCCGAACCACTCTGGACTCAATTGCCATGACCGATTATCCGAACAGCCATAAGACTCTTCTTGTGATCTGTGATGGTATCATCAAGGGCAAAGGTGAAGAATTCTCAACTCCCGACATTGTTATAGGCATGATGAAGGATCACGTTATCCCTCCGCAGGAGGTGCAGCCCTTCTCGTATGTGGCTGTGGCGACTGGTTCGAAGCGACACAATATGGCGAAGGTCTACACCGGGTTCTACGATTACGGCGAGACATCTGTCATCCCACCGGAGAGGCAGCAACGCGTCCCAATGATGGTGATTGTCAAGTGCGGTACTCCCGCAGAGTCGACTGTTTCTAAACCTGGTAACCGAGGCAAGCGCGACAGTCAGATTATTCTTATGTCCTTCTTGCAGAAGGTTATGTTCGATGAGCGGATGACCGAGCTGGAGTTTGAGATCTTCAATGGCATGTGGAATGTTACCGGTATTCCACCGGATTTCTACGAAGTCTGTCTGATGGTCGACGCCGATACCAAGGTTTTCCCGGATAGTTTGACGCACATGATTTCGGCGATGGTCAAGGATCCTGAAATCATGGGTCTCTGTGGTGAGACAAAGATTGCCAACAAGACTGACAGCTGGGTCACAATGATTCAAGTCTTCGAGTGAGTTCTCCCCTCCCCTGCACGTAATATGGTGGTAAGCTAATCAAGTTAGGTATTTCATTTCTCACCACCAAGCCAAATCCTTCGAGTCCGTCTTCGGTGGTGTGACCTGTCTCCCTGGTTGTTTCACCATGTATCGCATCAAAGCTCCTAAGGGCGGTCAGAATTATTGGGTCCCGATTCTGGCCAATCCCGATATTGTTGAGCACTACTCCGAGAATGTCGTTGATACCCTGCACAAGAAGAACTTGCTTCTCTTGGGCGAGGATCGTTATCTGACAACACTGATGTTGAAGACCTTCCCCAAGCGGAAGCAGATCTTCGTCCCGCAAGCTGTCTGTAAGACAGTTGTTCCGGACAAGTTCATGGTTCTACTCTCCCAGCGCCGTCGCTGGATCAACAGTACAGTGCACAACCTGTTCGAATTAGTACTTGTCCGCGACCTCTGCGGCACATTCTGCTTCAGCATGCAATTCGTCATCTTCATCGAGCTTGTCGGAACACTCGTCTTACCCGCCGCCATCGCCTTTACCTTCTACGTGGTCGTCTCCTCCATCGTTCGGAAACCCGTCCAAGTCATCCCCTTAGTCCTACTCGCCTTGATCCTGGGTCTACCAGGTGTCCTGATTGTCGTGACAGCCCACCGACTGGTTTACGTGCTATGGATGTTAATCTACCTCATCTCCCTCCCAATTTGGAACTTCGTTCTCCCCACCTACGCGTTCTGGAAATTCGACGATTTCAGCTGGGGCGATACGCGCAAGACGGCCGGGGAGAAGGATAAAGGTCACGGCGATGCTGAGGGCGAGTTCGATAGTACTCAGATTACAATGAAGAGGTGGCGCGATTTCGAAAAAGGTAAGATTCAGCCACTCTCCTGCTCTCATATGCACCGTTGAAAGGCATGGCCTTGCTGACATGCATTGCAGAACGACGTTTACGAAATAGCGCCTGGGCGCAACCACATGCCCCGGCGAATGGGTACTCGCATTACGAAACGTACTCTGATTACTGATGATTACTGAGCGATTTTATTTTATTTTATTTGCTTTTTTTCATCTGCTGTTGACACGATCCCGACTGTGATTTATTATTCCCATCCACATACCGAATCTCGGAGGCGTTTTCATCTGGGCTTTTAATACTGGAATCTGGATTAAGCTATGGTGCTGCACGACTGACGTATATCTCACGTGTGTTATTATTTGCATTTACTCTTTTTTTCACCTGCGATTTTTCGTTTATTATTGTACAGACTCGGTGTCCCTGTATTGATATTGACATGAATATGAGCTCATTTCTGATCGAATGAATCGACTGTGATTTTGGATGTATACTCTCTTGATCTCCACTATTGGCATAGCTCCCCTGCGTGATTCCCGTAGTCCATGCATTGTGCAACTTGAACCTGGCCTCGAGATGTTCAACAACAACGTCTTACTCCGGCTGGCCTCCAGGATACCCAGCCCATGCCCATGCCCAACTGCAGGCTGCCTGATAGATCCAAGCGCAGGTCACGGGGCTCGGCTCTGATCTGCGGCGCGTCACTCCCTGCAGATGATTCCCCCTTTGCAGTTGACTTAGTGTTTATACTGCGTTGCACTGTACATGCTACATCTACTCATCCTCATCCTCATCCTCAACTGTACTCTAGGCTATCCTCATACCCTACACACTGTATACTTCTATACTGTAAATGCTGACTCACCGCCAAGAGCCGCGCCTGCCAAACACATCCAATTCTCTCGTCCTCAACCTCCTCCATCTTTCATCTTCCATCTTCAATCTTCCCTCCTCCGTTCCCAGCTCATCTCATCTCATCTCATCTCATCTCCCTAATTACTCCCCAAACCTCAATTGCCAACTCTCTCAATCCAATCTCACTCCTTTACCTCCGCTGTCCGCCTAGCTGCACTCCACCACATTTGCACGGACTCGACTCGACTCCACTCTCTCCTTTCGTCATCCTGCATCCCGCTATCAGCCTCCCTCTTATCCTTGGATCCGATCACCACTCCTCGCCTCTCCTCTTCTGGCGAGGCTAGCACTGCCATCACCCTCACCTTCTGACCGGCCAATCCGGGGCCCAACCCCGGAGGACAAGCCCATTCCACTCCACTTTGCACCTTTGCATCTCACCTGTCATGCCCCGCCCGGCCTCGCTGCTACAGTACAAGTACATGTACGCTCGGACGACTCCTCCATTTCTACCCTAAACATTTCCCTCTCCACCGCCGCCGCCGCTGCTACTGCTGCGCTGCGCTAGACGGCGAAATCGGCCCACGCTCAGTCCCTTCCTTTTCCCCATCTGTCTGCTATCATAAGTTTGAAACCTTACCAACTCGTGCGGACTTGTCGGGTCTTTCACCTACGCCCAGCGATTCCTAGCGATCCCTCTGTCTCGCCTACCTACCTCGCCTGCACCTGTCGCGGGTCTACGGTATTGGTCACCCCTGAGCAAGCCAGCAAGCATTTGGCAAGCACCTCAATAGCAGGCAAAGACCGAAGCACTGGCTTTCTTCTCCGGACACTCCAACTCCAATTCCTTTTCCAACGGTCGCACTGCTAGTCCCACATTCCCCTCGTGGGATTTTCTCCTTCGCCCCTCCTTCCTGGTTGCCTAACCCTACCTCCGCTGGGCTACTCTGGGCTACGCTGCGCAACGCGCGATCTTATCACCGAGTCCAACCATCGCCTCGGCATTTCTGTTTCGTCCGCGTCTTGTCTACCCACTATCCGTAATTGGTGACCTGCACCTGCGCCACGCCCGACGTCAAGTCACCTGGCTACTGCATAACCCAGGATTCAGCATCCCAAAGATACCGCCCTACGCTGTCTTCGAACCCGTGTAACCGCCTCTGCCAATCAATCTTACACTGGCTGCCTATTTGGGCTCTGATCATCTGTCGTTCCTCTTGTGCCTGGCATTCTTCGACTTCTTTTCGGCGGTTCCGACTTGCGCGGTTTTTTTTCTCTTTCCCCCGCGATTCGATATTCCCCGGACCGACCTGCGGAACTGTATCCTCCCCCTCCATGACGGGCAATGCTCGGTGAAAGCCACAACGCACGTACGCCGTCATCCGACTTCTCTCGTCATCCAGGGTTTCCTCAGACGTTTCCTCGCCATGGGTCATGTGATTCTTCCAGAGTGTCAGCTCATCCGCGAGTCATGAATAACGCTCACGCTCACGCTCCTTTCGCTTTACATTCACCTGGGGACGGGGATAGGCCTCCTGTGTCAGAGGATGCTGATCCAACACTTAGTGCCCAAGACCCTGCTCGCGCGACAACTACAGCCATGGCGTCCGAGGAGGATCAGAGATTGCACAATGTGGGGGTTGCAGCTCTCGCCGCCATCTCGCAGTATCCATATGCTGCCAATGACGAGAGCAATTCGCTTCTAGTTTCGGAGGTGGTTCATGCGATGACAGGCAGGTCAATGCCGCTTCACCATCACTCCCACCCGCCACATGCAGACCATGTATACTCGTCCCCGGATCCTGAAAGCCATTTCTCAGTACTTTCCGACGGCGACGGCATGCCTTACGGGTCAGATAGACTCTCGCCGGGGTCGCAACATGATACAGATATGGACATGGAGGGCATTGTGCAGGATCTCATCGACCGCACTGTAACGTGGCCTAATATAGCGACAATTGCGAATGACAGCGATATTGAGAAAGATATGGTGTTGGACTACGATTCCGCATTCGAGGACCATACCTCGCCGTCCACAAGCCCAGACGACGAGTTTGAAGATTTCATCCGATTTTATCCTGACGAAGAGGAGTATTACCATTACCGCCAGGAAACTGCGCCGCGACCTTCGGAGGCTGCCACGCATGAAATCGATCTGGATGAATTTTATCAGTCTGTTGACTATGAGTCTCAGGATATGGATTTCCCCCAGGTACCTGACACTCCACCTATGGAGGCTTTACTCGATAATCCGGAGTTAGAAGCCCATCCTCCCTCTATAATCCACACCACAACCCATGAGCGAAACCTTACCATCGACGAATTCATTCAGCGGTGGATGCTCCAAACGAATATTATTCCGCATGGGTTCCACTCCGAGCACAGGATCCCTCCACAGCTGCGCCCGTTATCGAAAATGATGAGCTGGGCTCCTCAACGAGATATTCACCGGCCGCATACGTGGGAAGATGAAACCTATGATCTTCAGCAAATTCCATGGACAGAGACTTTGAAAGTCAAGCGCAGCGATGCGCGCGCACTTCGCGATGCGTGGTATACATCTTACCACAACGTCCCTGGCAACTCGCGCCACCACCTTCTCAATCATCTTCCTCAAGATGAATTGTTCTTCCGTGAAGAATCAATGCACACCGCACACAAAGCGACCATCGAGCACTTCCAGCTCCGAAACCTCTTGTCTGTGCCTGCCTACAACACCGTCAATTTTGCCAGCCGCTCGAAAGTATACTCCTGGACTCCCGCCTTCGACGATATCCGCTGTCTCATTGACCTCTCGCGACCAAACCCAGAATCCGGCTTCCTAGGCTCAGTCAAGATATCCAGCATGAAAACCGCCCATGGGCTCACCATCGCCGGGGGCTTCTGCGGCGAATACGCCCTTCAGAGCACAGACGCCCAGGGATCTGGCGCCAAGGGCTTGGTAACCCCGGACCCCAGCGACGGCATCACAAACCATGTAGATATCGTTCGAAACCGGTCCGGCAGATCCCCAATCTGCGTTTTCGCCTCGAACGACCGCCATCTCCGAATCCTAGACTGCGAAACCAACATCTTCCTCTCCGACCAAGAACTCTCCCGCCCAATAAACTGCACCGCTACATCCCCTGACAGCCGTCTGCGCGTAGTCATCGGTGACTCCCCGGATGCATGGGTAATAGAAGCTGACACAGGCCGCCCCGTGCACCCACTGCGCGGGCACAAAGACTTCGGCTTCGCGTGCGCCTGGTCGCCTGACATGCGACACGTAGCCACAAGCAACCAAGATAAAAAAGTCATAATCTGGGACGCGCGCACCTGGCGAATTCTCGAAACAATCGACTCCGACGTCGCGGGGTATCGGTCTCTCCATTTCTCGCCTGTTGGCGGAGGTCCACGAACACTTCTCTGCGCCGAACCCGCAGACCGCATCTCCATAATTGACGCGCAGTTATACCAATCTCGACAAGTGCACGATTTCTTCGGCGAGATTGGTGGTGCGGATTTCTCGCCTGATGGTGGTGAGGTATGGGTTGCGAATACGGATCCTCATTTTGGGGGATTCATGCGGTATGAGAGGAGGGAGTGGGGGAGGTCGTTTGGGTTGGTGGATTTATCTAATGAGTTTGTTCCTGAGGTCGAACTTGATGGGGATGAGAGGTGTGTTCTTGGTGGGAAGGAGCGGAGGTTGAGGTTTTTGAGGAATCTTTCGGATGAGGAGCATGATATGTTTGTTTTGTAGGTGGTGGTGGTGGTGGTGGTGGTGGTGGACTTTGTCATTCTTTTCCTCTCTCGTTCTTTTTTTGTTCTATTCTGCCGCATTTGATACCCAGGGTTTTGGTGTTGTTGGCTATCTGTACTTTGCATAGAGTGTATTGCATATATCGAAGAATGGATGTGTCTGAACTATATACCTCATAGTGGCAGCTATGATCAGTTAATCCAATAAATCGAACCTATTCCCGAAGCTCGCTTTCCAGGCTAGCTGTAAACACTCACTCAAACTGCCTACTAGTATGGATTAAACTTTAGCTGGTAATTGAGAGACAGTTACTTTATGCCTGTATTGTGGTGGAATTGCCCTTTTTATTTATGTAATTGATGCTCTGGCCACCTCACAACTTGAATCACCTTGAATCACCCCAATGGTCAATCCCGAGGGAGTCTCGATATCCAAGATTCGTAATTCCAAGTTGCTGCAAACTCCATTAGCTCGAGTCCCAAATAAGCCGCATCAATAAATACGACTATTAGTAAATAGATAAACCCACATCGTGCTCAACAAGCAGCTGACACCCTTCATCCCACTTAAACTCAAGACAATGACTACTAGTAGTAGTATTGCCGAGATATCCACCAAACCACCTTTGAGCAGAACCATCAAGAATCCGAACACCGACACATCGAGCAGGGTTCCCAGCACTAACGATACCAAATCCGATCAAAGACTCAATCACAGACGATTCCTCCCAAGCCCCTTCAGCCCCAATTAACCTCCCATTCAAAACAATCCCACAAAGAACCCGAAGCGTAACACCCAGATTTGGGACAAGATCTTCCGTAAATAAGAACGAGACGTGGATATCACGCGGCAAACTAACCAACGACCCAGACCTCGGCCTCGACCTCGTTCCACCACCACCACCCGACAAGGGCGTAACAATCGGCGAATCTTCCATTTTGTTCTTAAGAAGCTCACAATTATCCCAAATAACCCGATAATTTGTCGTGCGAGGGTATCTCGTAGATGGAAGAGTCTGCAAATTCCTCACTAGCATACTCACATTAACACTAGCATCCAAATCCCCCGCTAAGAGATATTTCTGCCCCAACCTCCTCCACAATTCCCTAGAAGGACCGATATGAAAGACATCACAAGTATTAACAACATCCTCCTCAGTAGTAAGAAGATCATAAATCCTTTGTACAAGTTCAACAGGTAAAGGGATAATCATTCGTCTGCGCGAGTGAGCCGATCCATATAGTTCCGGCCGTAGCGCAGAGAAGATATCTGCATCTAGATGATCCGCTTCAACAGGGAATGGAGCGGATTTCGTCAAGCCGGATAGGAAATGTAGTCGTTCTTTGAATTCTTCGATCCAGGCTTGGTTGTAGGTGGCTTTTTTGAATACGCGCTGCAAGATCGCCCAGCAGTATTTGTGGATGGTGATTTCTTCGGCTCGTTCTTCTGGTGAGAGGAGGATTACATCCATGCTGTGGCGGGAGATGAGGGTGCCGCTGCCTGTGTTGGTGGAGGTGAGGTCCTCTTCTAAGATGAAGTGGCTGCTTTGCATGTAGCCTGGGTCGCTTTTGCAGAGCGGGCAGTAGATTGTGGGTCGGTGGACCATGGCTAAGTTGGCTAATTTGCGTCGGTACTTTCACATAGGGCTGGGTGTTCGTATTTTTGGTGAGTTCAAGATTCTGCGGGGTTGAGAAGGACGAGAAGGGATGAGCATACGCTAGTTTGTTACTAGTAGTATATGGTAAGTGGGGGTCATGTCTTACAAGGTTACAGAGATATAGTAATACGAACATATATACTGGTATATCTATTTACATCTACGAATATTCAGTTAGAACCGTGGATATCTGGGATCTGTCAGACATACTAGAGTATGTCTATATCTACACATATCCAGGCCATGATCCATGATCCTCCTAGTGCCATATTAGTACTAGTATAAGCTGATCACATAGTTCATTCAACTATCCTAAACAACTTTAACCTGAACCTGAATTTGACCTTAAATGACAGCAGCCTACTACAAGAACTTGCTAGCCAAGCCCATCAACCCACTCGGACCGCCAGTGCCACCCAGTCCACTGCCCTGGCCCTTCATGTACATCTTCAGCGCCATTTCCGCCGCAGAGTTAACCGCCGACTGCTTATCGCCGGACTGAGTTAAGTTAGTTCTACCATCCACAACATAGAATAGAATAGAATAGTATAGACTTAAACTCACCACATTCCCACTAGCAGACTTCTCATCCCAAAGTTTACTAGCCTGCGCCATCGCCAACCCCATCAACTTATTCTTATCCATGCCCCCATCACTTCCTCCACTTCCACCAGTAAACATCTTAAGCGCCTGCATAGCAGCACCAGCTCCAAGAGTCCCAGAATCATGGGATCGTCCAGACTCCCCATCATCCTGACCATACATAGCCTGGTGGGCATTCACAGCATGCGCCTCATCAACCTCATACCGGCTGGAATCAGCGTACTCGCTCTTGCGCTCATTGATGAATGATAAAGCGCTGTCGAAGAAACTTTTATCTTCGCTGCTGTGGTGTTCCGAGGCATGGTGCACTGCGCTGCTGAAGTCGTCGTCGCCTTCGGAGCGCGGGGGTCCGTTGTATCGTGTATCGCGGAAGTCGGCGTTTTGGTCATAGTAGTTTGCTGAGGCGCCGCCGCCGCCGCCGTTATTGTATTCGTTGTAGGACATTGTGGATGGATGAGGGGTGTGATGTTGGTGGATGAGATGAACTCGGAGGGGAGAGGAAGGAGTGGCGGGGTATTTATTTACAGCTCAGCTCAGCTCAGCTGGGCGGGGCTGTGGAGACGAGATCGATTTGCTTCGTCATGGCTTGGCTGTTGTGTACTAGTGGTGTATTTACTTAGGTATAGTATTTGCAGTGTACTCTTCAACTGGAGGAATGGAAGAACTCGGTATATATTGAACAACTTTCTACGGTATCGAACATGAGCGGATGCTCAATGCAATCGTGAAACAAATTTAACCAGTGAAAAGGCGAAAAGAAGAAAGCAGGAAGGCCAACGCTAAGCGCAGAAATAATCTAACACCAGCCTAGCCCACACACTACCATTCATCATCATCATCATGTTTCCCTTGCATAGCACTCTGGCGCGCCCGTAAAGCCTCCGCCAAACCTCCCGCCAGACTTGCGTTGGACGTGCTATTTGGCGTGCCACGCCCACTGGCACCAGACGAGTCACCCGAGTTCATGCTCGCGGCACTATCTCGAGGCGCAGGAGGGGGTGCAGGTTTGCGGCCGGCCATGTTGGGCCGCTTGGCTGGGGGTGCTGGGGGTGCGGGCTTCGTTTTTGCTGCTGCTGCTGCGCCGGCGCCGTTCGGGACGGGGCTTGGGGTCGCTCGTGGGGCGGCGGGGGGTGGAGGTGGCATGGGTTTAGGGGTGGGAGCCATGGCTAGTTCCTCGAGATAGGCCTCGGGGGTCCAGCCTTGGGATGAGGTTGTGGTATTCATGCAGAGCCACCATCCTGTATGTATGTTAGAAGAGGTAGGGAAGAGGGCTGTGATTGTGATAATACGTACCATTTCCTTCCTTCGAGACAATCTGAACAATCTCTCCGGTGCGGATGGACAGCTCATTCGAACGATCACTGTTAAAGTCGTACAACACCTTGGCGGTTGGCTTCTTCGGGGCCGAGGCAGGGGGCGCGGAGGGAGGAGGAGGCGGAGGAGCTTTCATGGAGCCGGTTGAGTCGGTGCGAGTGTGAGAAGCAGCCGCTGCAGCGACCGCCGCAGGTTGAGGCACAATCCGAGACTGGGCAGCTGGTTTCGGCACTGCGGTGGTTTGATGCGATACAGGCAAAGGTTGAGCGGGTGGAGGCGCTTTGCGAGCTGCACTAGAAAGCTTTCCTGCATTGCCACCCGGTCCTCCAGGACGAAGGAGTCCGCCCTTGGTGACGGGTCGTGCGGCGACTGGCTTCGGCCGCGGAGTTGGCTTCGAGACAGAGCTGGGGGGCTCACCGGCGCTGGTGTGGATCGTGCTACTCTTGTAGCTGTCGACAGCTCCAGCCTGCGGGTCCTTGACGGACTTGACATAGGCCAGCTTGCCGGGCTTCTTGTTGTACTCGATGCTCTCGCCGATTTTCAGATTCATTGACCCGCGAAGAGTACTGTTCAGGTGGGTGAAGAATTCTGTCTTGAAGACACAGGTGAGAAGGGGATCCGGCTCCTGGGCACCGACAACCAGCGAGAACCAGTCATCCTTCAGATTGGAGGTGCTGACGGCCTTGATAGCCCCAACTGGAATGGTTCGTTCGGATGCAATGACAAGTTGGTGATTAACAATGCTCTGAGCCACAATGTACACATGGCGGTTGGTCAGAACTAAGATGCGAGGGGCAAGCTTGCTGGAACGACCAAATTTGGACACCAACACTTCAGCACGGCAGGTGAAAAGAACATCTTCGGAGCTGCTGATATTTGCACCACTGCGGATCATCTCACCGGGACCGCCCTTCATGCCAACACCGAGGTAGTCACCCAGGAAGCGACGCGAGCCAAGCAAACTCATTCTCCGACGCTCCTTACGGCCTTGTAGGATCTGGTGTCCCTGATCACGAACCTTGATCAATTCAAGACCACCGGTCATGCGACGCCAGAAGCGTTGAATCCGAATGGCACACTCGGTGCGGTAGCGGAGGTAGTTGCGCCAGGCACGCTGGATACGAATGGCCATGTTATGCCAGTAACGATCGCGCATTGCTTCCAGCGCGAAGAGTGTTTCGGGGGTCTTGACAAACACTTTGCTGATACCCATTTGGTACTCCTCAGCCGGGATCCGGGTATCCTTCAGGATCTGCTTCGCGCCAGACTCCACATCACCAGACCACGTGTAGTCACCGGCATAGGAAGTCTTCGGTGAAAGGAGGTAGAATCGCTCGACGAACTTGTCGAATGTTTGACGGTAGGCAAAACCGGCACGACGAATGCGCACATTCTCCTGCAGACCGAGATACTTGATCTGGTGCAGCACGTTGCCTTCGTTATACTCCTTGGGGGCCTTGTTATCGTTGGGCTTGATAGTACGGATATAAGAAGGCTGCGCCTTCATCAGTGTCGCGACCAGGTCATTCGCCGAAGCCTTGATCTTATCACTGGCGGTCGGCGGACGACGCTTGTCATCCTGGTTGACCTGGTTGGGGAAAAGGGTATGGACGAATTGATTGCTGCTGGATCCAGCCAGGTTCAAAAGGTCCTTCAACAATTGATCCTTGTTTTTATCCGTCATTCCCTCGACGGCGTAGCTCACATCACCAGCGTAGTGCTTGATGATGAACTGGCCCTGGCGACCCTCAAAGTTTGGGTTCTGGCCAAGGAAGTTCAGCCTTCCGACAAAAGTGTTGTCGGCGGCACCGGAGTCGGCGTGTGCAGTCGCGCAAGCATCGTTCAAAGCTGCAAACACACCAGGAGGCCGCTTGTCCTCGATCAAGGAGCACACAACCTTGTTGTCGAAGTACTTGATCGGGGTCCACTTAATCTGCTCGCGAGCATATTCATCCTGCTCTGCCTTCAGGGTCAACTGAATAAAGATCTGTTGCAACTTTTCGTTGACATAGTTGATGCACAGCTGCTCAAACGAGTTCTTTTCGAAAATCTCGAATCCGTAGATATCCAGAATACCGATCGAGTTGCTGATAGCTCCTCGAGCAGTCAGAGATTGATTGATACGCTCCACGATCCAGTCGAAGAGGTTGAAGTAAATGGCCTTGGCCAGGGCATCGCGCACGGCCGAAGCCTGGGTCTTGTTCAGCGGCACCTCGTAAACCGAACCTCTCCGTCCTCCTCGTGCGGTTTCCATCAGACGAAGCGTCAAAGCCTTGTTCACCTGAGCGGCGTCCACCTCCAGCAGGTAGGCCACAAAGTCGACTGTCGACTGATCCGAGATCATAGCATTGCCCGAATCATCCTCCGCGAACTGGATATTGCCAATCCACAGAATCGCGGACAGCATGCGGAACACATTATCTTGCTCCGGCTCGGACATTCCAATCACCCTCATCGCATCAATTGTATCCTTAAACTCGGCCACATCGTCGACTCCGGGAACATCGAAACATTTCGAACGGCTGGTATAGAGGTAGGACTGCGGCTGCTGCACACCGAAGCTATCCCGATACTTCTGCGGAGCTCCCTTGGTGAACTGGTAGAATATATGGAAATTCCGCTCATTCACAATCTGACCGACAACTCGTGTCTTTTCCAGCAGATAATTGGTGATGTTGGCACCGACCGGTTCGCCGTTGGCGTTGAACTCGAGTTCGAGGTATTTTCCGAATCGGGAGGAGTTGTTATTGCGCAGTGTTTTCGCATTACCAAATGATTCCAACAGAGGGTTCGTGGCTAGCACCATGTCCTTGGTTTGTTGAATTGACGAATCGCTGCCGCCAGAGACACTGGCGATATATTGCATGATGCGCTTGGCGGCTTCCGTCTTACCGGCACCGGATTCACCGGAGATAATGACGCACTGGTTATCCTTGTACGATTTCATGTTGTAGTATGCGGATTCGGCGACTCCGAATACGTGGGGAGGGACTTCGAGTCGGTTCTTGCCGCGGTAGGAGTCTAGTACTTTATCGGTGTATATGCCGACTAGAGGTTGAACGTTAGCAAAGCTGCGAGTGCAGACATGGCGTACAGTGTGGCTCTAGCTGACTCACGGTCTTGGAAGGGATTGACGGAGACCAATACATGTCCAATGTAGGTCTACGGGAACAGTGTTAGCCTAACCTCTTTCCTTTTCGCGGGGCAGCAGCGGAGTGTCGCATGTGAAGGTGCAGGCGCCGGTCCCTTACATAAATCTCGCCATGCTCGAATCGCAGTTTCAAGTTATCGTTAATTGCCTCGTTGGAGATCTTGCTGAGCAGGGTCAAGTCGGAGACACCAATCTCCTTCTTCTTTGAAGACTCGAAGGCAGCCTTCTTGACCTGGGGTTTGCCCGATTGCCGACCATCGCCCACGTCGGCGACAGCTTTGGAGCGACCAAAGCGACTCTTCTTTTCGCCGCCAGCGGGGCGTCGTGATTGACCCTAGATGGGAGCGCGGGGTCAGCGGGAGTCCAGGCGCGGCGCAGGTGCAGGCAGATGATGCAGATTCGCACAGCGGATGGGCGGACTCACCATGATGATGCCAAAAGACAAAAGGCCTGGGAGAGTCGAGCCCAGGCGAACAGAACAGAGAAGTCTGGAGGAATTGAAGGGAGAATGTTGTGTTGGAGTTGGCGTGACCAGAGTGTCGGGAAGTGCAAGTGCGAGGAACAAACGGGCCAAACTGCTGCGCCACTCGCGGCGGCTATGGCTGTTGCTGCCTCAGGGGAATCCACTGACGCGTTGCTGTGGGGTTCAATTACAATTCGAATTGGCTGCAAAGTGTAAGGGTCTGCTTGGTCTAACCATGCCTAGCATACTTTAGGCACTTAGGCACTACACTTAGGCACTTCTCGCCACCACAACACTTTATCAAGAGCCTAGCCACCAGCCACTGTGGCGCCGTTAAGAATAGCAGCACCGACGTCATCAGGCATCCACTTTCGCCGTTGATTTTTTGCTTTTTCTTTTCTTTTCTTTTCACATTTTTCTTATTTGCTTCTTTTCTTACTTTTTTCTTTTATTTCTTAATATTCTGAATATCCCAGGTCTAGCCATGGTCCACTCTCTTGTGTGCAAAGTGCAATCATGGGAAGTATATCACAGCAATTGCATTCCTATATAAAAAATATTGAGGGACAGCCTAGATGAATTCCTAACAAAACAGGATTCACTCCATCCAGTCCACGGGTAGTGTGCAACGAAACCAGACAGATCAGAGTCATCAGGCACATGGACTAAGAACCGAGTTGCAATATGGGAATCCTCCACCAAGTCGAATTGGCTACCGACTTATCAGAATCACCCCTGGAAACCCCACTACCCTACGTACAACTCTATTTGAGATTGAAGATGAATAGCTTGCACTCATCCAGGGGTATCTTTCTAACCAAGATATTCAACCAGCCACGGAAGGATGAGAAGCTCAGAAGCCCCAGGATGGCTTTGAATCTATCAGTGATAATGAGGAAGACGTAGTCTCAAATCACATTCAGCCTCCTAGTGCCTGTGCCCTAGGGAAGAGACAAAGGAGCATAATCGAAAAAAAGGACTGGAGCGTGTCAACAGCCAACAATTCTCCTGGATGATGATTATGATGATAGTGATGATGATGATGATTATGTTCCCTTGCCTGAAAACCCTACTATCTTGCTGGAGCAAGACGGTACTCAGAGACGTACATCATGAAGGGTTCCAAAGCGGCCAAGGCGTGATAATGAATAATTTGTATATGAATAAGTCTATATTTAGGAGTCGTTTCAGTATTCCGCTCTTTTGATCGAATATATACGATATCTCCTCACCTACTTAGATGTCTTGCCGGCTGTCTTACCGTGTAAGCCAAAACCTCGAAAGTACTGACAACATTGCATAAATCCGGATGATCACGAGATTTCCTTTGTTTGCACTATTTGCCAACCCGTGGGTTACCATAAAACAGCCGTGATTAGTCTGAGGCCAATACATGATTATTCAACATGCAGATAGAAGGGTTACTTAGTTAATATGCGCTTTTTTGATCAGTAATAACTCGGTGTCAGCGGAATGAAAAATAATCATTCGGCTTGAGTGATTTTCATCGTCATAGGTGGCGAATGTATCCGACGAGTATTATTGCGCGTGATAGCGGTAACTCGACAAATGTCGTTAAATGGCTCGCACCCATCCTAAGACTTTCCATCCCCTAACACTCAATTGAGATAGTCTTATAATTTACCATTGAAATCCGCTACGGAAAACCAGCCAGGAACGCCGTCATGTCTAGTTTCCTCCAGGTGGATGTATACTGTGCCCCAGTAATCGCGGCGGAGACTGGGTTCGAAGAGCCCTTGAAGAAACAGTGGTCACCCATCTGTTGCACTCTTATTCAAGGCCCTATCTCGGCGGTCCTGGTCGACACTCCGACCACCGCTGAACTAGCTAAAGGATTATCTGATTGGGTGAAAAAAACCGCACCGGGAAAGAAACTCCGGTACATCTACACCACGCATGCCCATGGTGACCATTTCTTCGGCAATCCGATCCTCGTGAAGGACTTTCCTGAAGCCAAGTGTGTGGCGACCTCTTTTGTTGTCGACGGAATCAAGGAGGCATTGTCCGAAGAGAAACTTGCTGTCTGGAAACTGATGTTCCCGGACCAGGTTCCGGATGGGCAGATTGTCCCCGAACCTCTTCCGGCCAACGGTGAATTTTCAATTGATGGCCATAGCCTCTTTGGTATCGATGTTGCCTTCTCGGACACTCAAAACTCCTCCTTCTTACATGTGCCTAGCCTAAAGCTTGTCGTCTCTGGGGATATTGTTTATGGGGAATGCTTCCAGCACCTCGGCGAAGCCAATACGCCTGAGAAGAGAAAGCACTGGCTTGACGCGTTGGATCAAGTTGCTGCACTTGAGCCAAGTATCGTTGTCCCAGGCCACAAAAGAGTATCGCAGTCGGACGGGCCATACCTAATCGACTTAACTAAGGAATATATCTACGCATTCGAAGAAGAGCTAACGAAATGGGAAGATGCAGATGAGGTCGAGCAAGCCATGAAGAAACGCTATCCACAAAGATGGAACGAGTTCATTTTAAGTTACAGTTGCAAGAACTCTGTTGCACATATGTTGGAAGTCAACGGGAAGTCCTCGACCTGACATCTTGACGGATTCTTATGTTGATCAAATGCAAAAAGATCCATTTCATAATGTACATAAAAATGAGTTGAATAGTTGTCCTTATAATTTTAAGGTTGTATTCTTCACTTGAAGCCGCTGGTAATTTACCGTTCGTCCGCTTCGTATACATTTGTCCAGTTCTGCTCATAGCTCTGGTTGTCTCAGAAGATCATGAGAGGTCTTGCGTTGAAACGAGGTGACTTGATCGTATTATAATATACGTGTACATTGGAATTGTAGATACTTTCGTCCATTCTATTGAGGCCTTCGCCTGCACTTGGCTTGGAAACTATTCTTAAGATCTAGCCAAATCTTAATCCATAATAGAAAATAATCAAGCCGCTGAGTCGCTAAAGAAATGGGTAAGAGAAGTTGGCCTTCCCAGCACAAGGGCACGCAAGATAGTGCAGCTACGAATAATAGGGATATGAAAGAATAAGTCCAATATTTTAACAAATATCCTTTTATGGGGGTGTCATGTCTTATAAAAAGTTGGAATAGAATCATGAGGAACATATGTTACAGCCGCATAAAGGGCATATACTTTAGTAGCCAAGACTTTAACGCTCCGGAATCCACATTTAAGGCTTGAGAACTCAGTAGGCGCCGTCATATAGACTCGGTCTGTTCCCCTTCGCCCATAGCTGCTCTGCCTCGCTCCCAAACTGAGGAGGAATCATTCCATTGACCCTCCAGAGCCTCCTTTCGGTCTCGTCGACGTGGAATTCCCAGTCATAACCCTTGTCAGCGACATGTGGCTTCAAAGCCTTATCAATCGCATCAGCGGTGCGCTTGTAAGCGTCGTCTTCATTCTCAAGCCGGACAGCAATGTGTTCAGCCACGATTCGAATAAACGGCTTCTCAGTTTTTCTTTCCCCACCAACCCAGACATCTTCAGTCGAGAGTTTAATAAAGTTGATAACCACATAAAAAGGAGGAAGGCCGATCGCAGTGTATATTTTCGTCACATCTTTGGACAATGCTTGCTTAGATACGGCGTCCTCAAAAGTGCCAAGAGGGTGGAAAATGAGCCAAAGGGGCATTTTGAGTATATTTCAGAATGGTTCAGAAGGAAATCGAGGTAATGTCTCAGGTAATGGACACGGAATTATAGGACCTAGAGCTCAAATCCTGAAAAGAATGTGCAAGTTTGATACAAGGAAATTAGGTGTTGAGCATCTATTACCAGCAAAACACGTAGACGAGTCCCTAATCCCTTGACTTCTGTTTTAAATGTCCTTACTCATACACACGCAGCATCCCCAGAGCGCTATTCAGGCGTTATTCTTTCTTTTATTACTAAACATTCCGAAATCAGTAAACAGCAGTTTATCGGGTGGTGATCGGCTCTGCGGGGTAATGTAATCAAGTTATTTTATACCGAGGTCTCCTCAACCATGAGAAATGAATGGCCATGACTATTACCGAAGTTTAAGTATTCAGTTACCGAGTTATTAACTAACGTTCTCGATTAGTATGTTTCCCGACATTGACTAGAGCTTTATATTGGGGGCAATGGCTGAGCATCGGCTGGATCAATAATCATGATGACTTCAGGAACTCCAAAAATTCAATGAGTGGAACGTTTCAGTGTCACTTGCGTTGAAAGAAACATTTTGTTAGTATTTCTAATTACTCCGGAGTAGTTGATCTACACCCCCTCCTACAACGCTCCTGTTTCTGATTGTTCCTTCGCTGTACGGACTTGCATTTTTTTGCCACTTCTGCGAATCAAACATTATATAAAACGAGGTAACCTCACCCCTTGCACATTTACACTTAGATATAAAAATACAGTCAGAAAAATAGAGAAAAAACGAAGTTGCCGCAATGACTTTCAGGGACATCGAATTCAAAACCTTTGACAACCTCACCCTTCGAGGATGGCTCTACACCCCCAGCTGCTTTACTGGGAAGCTGCCATGCCTTGTCATGGCGCACGGGTTTGCAGCGCATAAAGAAATGGGCTTGAATAAATTTGCGCATCATTTCTCTTCTAACTTGCGTATAGCCTGCCTTGCCTATGATAACCGCTGCCTTGGTGCTAGTGATGGTGAACCAAGACAAGAGATCATCCCAGCGTTTCAAGTAAATGACTATTCTGATGCTATTACCTTTGCACAGTCCCTGTCAGAGATTGACGAAGATAAAATTGGTATCTGGGGCAGTTCATATAGTGGAGGTCATGTTCTCTCCGTTGGTGCCATCGACCGTCGGGTCAAAGCTGTAATCAGTCAGGTGTAAGTCTCCTCTGAACTACCGCTATGCTCGTTGGCGTAACATATGCCTGTCTAACTATTGCTTCTATGAGCAGACCCTTGACCAGCGGATGGGATAACTTCCACCGTATACACAGGTCAGATTTTATTCCAGCCCTGAATAAGTTATTTGAAGATGGTAAACGTTGAATTCCTCCAATGCATATAGTATATCTTGAAGTTGCACTTTACTAAAGATCTCAAATGTGAAAAAAACAGATCGCCATGCCCGTGCCAAGGGAGAACAGCCACATCGGGTACCTGTTGTGGACAAGAACCTTCACGAATTTTCCGTTCTTCCTTCACAAGACAGCTATAACGGCTACATTCAAGCAGAAGCGTTGGGATGGAAAAATGACGTGACACTGAAGAGGTACTTTTCTTATTCTCTGTACTTTGTATAAGTCGTCGTGGGTGTCGAGTCTGACTATCAGATAGCCTGGAAGCATTCCGAGCATATGAGCCTGGGGCCTATATCCATCGCATTTCTCCTACTCCTCTGTTAATGATTGTCATGGACAATGACGTCGTCACACCTACTGACCTTGCCCTGGATGCCTTCGCTCGGGCAAAGGAGCCGAAGCAACTGCACATACTACCAGGAGGACATTTTGATCCGTACGACGGGCCCTCTTTCGAGCAAAATGTGCCAGCCCAGACCAAGTTCCTGCAAGATCACCTTTTATAGTAGGGGTGGTAAGTAGAGGGCATGCTGTAGCCTGCCCTTTTCCCTTCTAACACTATTTGACTAGTTCAGGAGTGTCAATTTTGGCCCTTGGTGGATCCAATTTATTTTGATGTTGATCTTTATACACCGCTAGAACCCCCTTCCATTGAAGCATAGTTAACTTACTGGTCAAGTAGTTAAAGTAATTTCGGAACAAGTCGTTGAGTTCTATATTCCATATAAGAGGGCACCTGTCAATGCTCCATTAGATTAACCAAAAGACCTTTAGAGTGGCCAAACCAAACTTAATGTATGTTATAGTATTACAATATAAATGCACTTGAATCACGGTTGAGAGAGCACTGCTCTTTCGACATAGCAAAAACGCTCGGAGGTGAATTCAACAGTGTTCATAGATGCTATGACTGGATACTAAGAAAGAGAGCAAAACCCGGAGGTAGAGAACACCTCAGGGGCACATCGGGAATTCCATTACCGACATGCTAGGATAAGTCCGCTAAGTACACAAATCACAGCCCTTGACGCGTAAACCCCGAGCCCATAATTAGAATATACAGTTCAATAATTCTGATAGAATTTTGCTTTCATTACACTGTTGCATGAGCATTCATTTTTATATAGTTGAACGAGAAGCACACGGTGAGGCGTCAGAATGAACGACGTAAGAGGCTTGTTCTTGCATCAATGCCGCCGCTCTCTTCAAGTCATATGTTCTTCACTGACAAGTATAGCCCCGGTATTGATGATAATTCAGAATTGAGTAAGTGCTGGTATAATTACACACACACACACACATATACACACAAAAAGGGGGGCTAGGGCAAAGGGAAGGAGTATATGGCTAGTATTCCAAAAAAGGCAACCACGATCCACGTTCACAACAGCACCGGCAAGTGCTCCTGCCAATTTCGATATCTAGTAACCTAGTACAGAGTAGGTAGGAAGGTATATAGGTCCTTGGCAGGTAAACAATTGAACCCTCCCCATCTCTTCGACCGACCCAGGGGTTTTCGAGGTAAGAACTTCGTATTTAGATCCGAGCCCCATAGCTATAGAGCGCGAAACATAGATGTGCTAGCATCTTGTCGATAAATGTAGACAAGGCGGCCACCTACACAGCGACGGTGTAGAAGCCAAGCAAAATGATGTCAATTGTCCCCGTGACACCTGGACTGTTCGAAATGGAAGCGGCCAGGGGGCGTGCCCTGGCTACCTCTTTCGCACTCCCTCAGACTCCGACTAAGTCACCCCTGCAATTGTGAGTATTACATATACGCTATGTACCTGCAGCAAAAGCTGTTGACGTTTGTTCAGCTCGCCACCAATGCACTGGCCAGTGGACGAAGGGTCGCGCGATTTCGTGAGTCGTGACCAATCAACGACAGCGAGTGGGTGGCATCGAGGAAGCACACGAACAGGATCAAGGCCCGGACCCCATTTGTGTCCATTGCGTTCTTCAGGAGAAGACCCACCACCCCCTGTCAAGAACGCAGCTGCAGCTGCAGCTCAGCTCTCGCGATCGGGCACCTCCTGAGCCTGGCCCTGAAAGTCACGACGTGATGTTTCGACCTTGCAACCTTTGCTGTGCATTCGCCCCCTGTTGACGAACCCAAGTCGAGCGATCTAGCTAGATCGCTAGCACGCTCTAGCCCTTTCGCGGGAAGACGCGAAGGTCAATCGGCAGTTCACCATCGCGGCGGAGCCCGTGTGTACCAACTTGTGGCTTTCTGTGGAGCTGCCATCCCGCCCGGAGCAGCTCCACCCTCGACCAGTTCGCCCACTCAATCTTGAGGCATCTGTAGAGCGCCAATCTCAATCATTTGACTGGGCCCAAGACTTTTTCGCCTATCATGCATGCCAGGCCCTGTAGCCATTTAGAGCGATGGGGCTATGACGATCTCCATATGGCATCCCCTATTCGGAGAATTTTGCACTCAAGATGGAGCACTCGCTACAGGAAGTGCCATCGATCGACATATCTCGGAGAGCCCGTATCGCGATCCTGGTCCGTGATTCCCCCAGGCCTCTAGACTTGTCTCCATAGTTCTTGACTGCTTCGCGAGAGTGCTCCGTGCGATCTCCACTCAACTCTACGCCAACTCGACGCCACGGCCGCCTCGAACTCCTTTGAGGGTCATTGTTATTCGACCTGCCCGTCTACAAACTTCAGTCCGCGTGCACGAGACAGCGGTCGATACCCGCTCCCTCAACCTAGCCCGCCTGTCACGATCCAGATTGGATCTTCCGCATCCACCGGTTGTTAGACCCTGCAGATTTCACCCACCAGACTTGCCATTTCCAGTAGAAAACTTTGGCCATCATGACTCGGGGGATGCTGAAGATGCCCTTAGCTCTGGTCTAGCCGTCCGCCCCAATCTACACCATGCTTGTTGTCATCGGAAAAGCAGGGAAGAAAAAAGTCGGATAGTCTCGCCGGCTGCTGATCCCCTCTCTACAAATGTAGTCTCCTCCCCTCCTCTGGCGTGACGCGTTGTTTTTCTATTTTACTCCCTCTATCTTTCTGTCCCAAGGTCCTTCCCACCATGGCCAACCCTCACAGATCAAACAGCCTGTTGCGGCGAGTAATCACAGCCGCTCTGGATCGCGAGGAGAACTCGTATCCTCCGATGGCAGCCCATATCGCTGCCTCACGTGGGGGGGAATATGAGAATGGCAATCCTGATCTAGAGCAGGGTCAGTCTAAACAACCCAAACGTCCCGCTGTCTCGCCCAACGACCCGGATTCCCTCATTCCACCGAACGATAAGCTCCTGATCTTCCGTGCATTGACTGGCATTGACAGTGTCCCGGCCCTTACTTCCCGGGGACATCTTCTTCGAAGCGCGCCTAACGTCGGTATCTATACCCGTGTCATCCGGAACGAAACCAAGGCAGCTCGCGGCAATCGGATCTTCAAAACCCTCATCAACACCTGTCTAGGCATTCAAATTGTCGTTGCCGCTGCAGTGACTGCCGTCGGCGCGGCCAGTGGCCCACACTCTGCCGTCACGGCATTCGGTGCTATCAACACCATCATGGCGGGTATCCTCACCTACCTGCGTGGATCTGGTCTTCCGGATCGTCTGAAGGGCTACCAAAACAAGTGGAAGAATATTCGAGAGTACATCGAACAACGTGAACGAGAATTCTGTTTAGTCGGTTGTACCCTTGATGTTCAAGAAGAAGTCTTTATTGTGGAAAGCATGTACCAGAGCCTGAAATCGGAGATGGAAACGACAAAGAGCAGTGAGGGCAGGGGACAACAACCAGACGACCCACGGATTCGTCGTTCCCTCCTACCTCTCTCGAACAATCTCAGCGGCCATAGAAACTCCACGACCCCCGCCACGCGTCATGATGCTATGAGCCCGCACCAGCAGGGGCATACCGAAGCACATGAGCCCATGAGCCCAATTACTGTCCCCCCTCCGGCTATTGAAAAGAAGACCTGATCTACGATTTTTGTTTTTTTCCGAACGCGGTTTTTCGGGACCGGCCCACTCAACCTACTAAATCACCTACGACACTCGGTCCAGTGCGGAGTGCGTCTGTTCCAAACTCGATGCTTAATGAGTTGGATAAACTCAAACCGTGGAAGCTGTCCATGAAAAAACTCGCTTCATCGTTGGATCATGAAATGTTGACTACCGTCATATTGATTATGCGCAAGGACGGTCAGGTCGGACTTAATGTCTATAATCATACCATTAGGGCGCACATATCGGCAGCGTTTATCCGGGACATTTCATTATGCATGATGGTTTCAGGATAATTAATATCATTTAATGTGTAAACTTTCTAAGAACCATCATTCGCCTGCATGACCAGATCAAACTAGCCGCCGTGGGAATGTCTCCATTAGCACAGGTCGCCAGAAGCCAATTTTCAATCCCGGTGGGCCTCAACTAAACAAACATAAAAATAGGCAAGGACAAAGCCCGCCCAATCTCAAGACATCATGTAGAGAATTATGTATCCTCGATGCTTCATGTACGATCCGGCCGCAGTTGGTGATCGAGACCCACCAGGAGCTGAACTCGGCACCCGCAACCGCAACCGTCCACCATTCAAATTTTTACAGCCTACCCAATCAAACAATAATAACCAACAAACACCTTCTATTTTATTGACAAGCTTCAGAAAACATTACAGGAATGGCTTTCGAAGTACAAACTGCCTCACCGGGCGATTCGCCCAACATTACAGAAGCATTCCTCTCCACATTCTCCGACGAGTTCAACAGAACCATGTTTCCACCTACACCAGAAGTACGTGCGTGGCTCGAAAACACGCTTCTCGAAGTTAAGCTCGAAAACAAGCACGAGGTCCTCCTCAAAATAACCGACCCGTCCAATGCCGACGTGGTAGCTGCATTTGCGAAATGGATACGCCCAGTCGCGTCTGCAGATGCAGATGCAGATCATGATCGGCACAAGAGCCCTACACCCGCAAAGTGGCCTGTGAGCAGCGACGCGAATCTGTGCGATATGTTTTTCGGCACGATGGCAAAGCATCATGAAGAATTGATGGAAGATCGGCCCCATTACTGTAAGTTTCATCCCTTAAGATACTTCGTGATGACCCGCTTCGGTTATGCGCACCCTATCGCCATTCCAAGTATCTGCAGGGATCCGCTTGAGCTGCAGAACTGACGTGTGATAGATCTCGAACTCCTAGGCGTACATCCGTCCTACCAGGGCCGGGGACTGGCGTCCAAGCTGTTGAAGTGGGGACTGTCGCGTGCGGATGAGGAGGGGATTGAAGTTTATCTCTCTAGTTCGCCTGAGGGTAGACACCTGTATAAGAAGAATGGTTTTGAGCAGACTAAGTACCCATTCTCTCCTTGGCCTGGGTATGAGCAACTCAATATGATCCGTCCTGCTCGGTAATAAGGCCGGTTTCTAGTAGAGGGGGTTTTCGCGCAATTGTTGCTTTAGGAGGGTGTTTGGGAGGGATATTTGTGGTTTTTTAGAAAAATAGAAATAGACTAGACATGTACTCTCTACAAAAATGGTTTTTGATGTTTTGGGCTAAACGCCGGATCAGCCGCGTCTTCCGTATATTGGAGCCCACACTCTAATTGGCGAGACTGCTGAAAATGCATACTCTCCACAAGAAATGGATTCCCAGATCTGATTGATCACAGCTCCTAAATGACTTGTGGAGGTAGCAAGCAGCGAATACCCCACGAAGTGCTTACAAATGTCACCGAGGGTCCACTGGCAACGCGGGGCAAGGGAGGAATATAATTGAAGAAGGTGAAGATATCCCTTGCGAGACGTTTTATCTCTTGACATTGCTTATTCTCGGAGCCTCTTGGTATCACATATTACAATCCACTCCTGACGGAACAAAACCCTCTCAATAGTACACTCGGACAAGTTCTCACCCTCTGACGTCACCGCTCTGTCCTCTCGCAACCATCAACTTGAATACCAGTCAGTGAGAAACAAAAACCACATAATGACAAAAGTTTTCCTGTGAGATAAACTGTCTCTGTTGCATTTGATACATTCTCATTTTCATAACAGCACCGGTGCAACGGGATACATCGGCGGCGACGCCTTGGCCACTCTCGTCGCACAACACCCCGAGTTCACATACACTGTCCTCGTGCGTGATGCCGATAAGGCACAGCAGGTCAAGTCCCAATACCCAAATATTCAAGTTGTTCTGGGGAACCTGGACGACTCGTCCTTGCTGGAGCGAGAGAGTGCGAAGGCAGATATTGTCCTCCGTGGGTACAAACCTGAAAGGCATACATTGCCACTATGATTACAGACCTCTAACAAAGGTGATCACAGACACTGCCGATGCATCTGATCATGTAGGTGCCGCAACTGCAATCGCAGCAGGCCTGGTCGCTGGTCACTCAAAAGAAAAGCCGGGATACTGGCTACATACGGGCGGAACGGGAATCCTCACCTTCGAAGATAGCGACAAGAACGAATACGGAAACAAGAGCGACAAGATTTACGACGACTGGAAGGGGGTCGAAGAGTTGCTTAATCTCCCCGATCACGCTTTCCATCGCAATGTCGACCGGCTTGTGCTGGAAGCTGGTGCCAAGCACGCAGATGTGCTCAAAACTGCTCTGGTCTGCCCGCCAACTATCTACGGTACATCTTCTCTCATTCATTCATTTATATGCTTGAATCTCCTCGCTAAGTTTCTTCTAAACAGGCAAAGGAAGAGGACCAGTCTCGCAGCGTGGACGGCAGGTCTATGAACTAGCGAACGTGACACTCCGATTGAAGAAGGGACCGATCATCGGGGCTGGGCAATCTATCTGGAACAATGTGCACGTCCATGATCTGAGTGATGTATATGCACTGCTCGTGGATGCTGCGGTTGCCGGCCAGACTACTCCAGGGCTTTGGGGTGCCGAGGCCTACTATCTCACTGAGAACGGAGAACATGTCTGGGGCGAGCTTGCTCAGTCTACTGCGGAAGCGGCTGCTAAACTGGGGTACATCCCGGATGGTAAGGCTGAGCCAATTGATCTCGAGAGTGCGAAGAAATATGCAGGGTTTGAGTCACTCAGTTGGGGTATGAACTCTCGTGGGCGGGCTCAACGGGCGCGCGAGCTTCTAGGATGGCAGCCATCGCGGCCGAGTCTGTTGGCTGAATTACCGGAGATTGTTCGGAGTGAGTGGCAGCGTTTGCAGTAGGCAAGAGAAACAGGGATGAGAGAATTTGGAGGATTTCCGTTACCAAGTAACTTGTATTTACTCTCGTAGGTGGTATATACTCCTACCGCCTAGACAACGTCTATGTCAGGATCACTCACCACTCAACCCCATTGTCTGTCATTACCAAGGTCTAACGAAAAACCAATAAATTCACTCGAGAACAAGCATTCGTTTCCTAGTGTTGGAGTAGCACAGTGGGTGCTGATTTGGATAAGATTAAAGACAGCGAATATTACTGCTACAAAAAAGAAAGAAAAAAAAAAGATCATATCCAAGTTCAGAAAAGCGCGGTGTGATCTTCAAATCCTTCGAGTGCTACAATCTTATACTCCAGGAAAGCGCAGAGCCAGGCTCGTGGCCTGGCTCAGCAATCCCGGTGTGGACGGTTAATATTTCCAATGCGACCAGTATTTGATTGCATCCAATGAAACATCAATCCAAGGCACGGAATTAAAGGGTCCTATCCCGCGACACCGGTACATCTCCGTTGGATCGTAGTAAAACCCGCACTTCCACTCCGTGTCCGTTGCTCGTATCACCCATAATCTCCGATGGCTGTGCCAGTCGATCCGCGTGGGCTGATCAAGTAAACAGAAAATAACACGGGATGCCCACGGAGCCTCAGCAAAAGGACAAGTTTTTTTCCCCACTCTCAAACACGAGTTCTTGAGTCACTCATAACCTGCCACGCGCGTCATCTCAATCGGACTGCGTGAGAACGCGGGTGGCCGATGCACAATGTTCGGCCGACGCCGGGCTGGAAGTATCGGCGAGTCGGCGTGGAATTGGCCCGACTTGGCGATCTGTCAAAGAGAGTGTCCACTGTGCGGCTATTTTGACGGCTGTGAGCGTAAGCTAATAGAGCGAGCGATCGTATTAGCGGATTCTTTTGATTCCTGTGGCCTGGCGACGGCACAACCTTTCGCCTTGTTCTGAACTTAGAATTCCTGGCTATGGCCACTAGGTAGACCCGCATGCGCCGTCGGGTTTAGAAATTCATACAGTCCTACATATTTATATACGGCCGTGCTACGCGGTGTTGAAAGTATGAATAGGTAAATAAAATTGCACAGCAGGGAGTACTCGAGCGAAAATTGATCTCGTTTGGCTCGATTTGACTTTGACGTTTCGTGGTTCTTCCTCTTCGATCTATTCGACATGGCCTCAGAACCTCCCAACGTCGCCTCTGACAAGGCAGACTCACAATCACCACCTCAAACACTCTCTTTGAGTCGACATGCATCAACCACAAGTGATGATAAACCCGACGAGAAGTTCGCTTTGGGTCGAAAGGGGATCCTGGTGGTGTTTACTCTCTGTGTGCTCACTCTAATGGCCGCTCTCGATGGAACCTCCGTTTCTGTCGCACTACCGGTAGGCAGAGGTGTTCGAGACTCTCTCTTGAGAGCATGAGCTAACATAATGAAGATCATGGCCGATGATCTGAAGGGTACCGCGATCGAAGCATTCTGGACAGGAACCTCGTTCCTACTATGCTCTACAGGTACGATACAACATGCACTAGACTACAATGCAAATAACCTAACATCCATCACAGTGTTTCAGCCTAGCTTCGCGTCACTCTCTAATATCTTCGGTCGCCGCCCGGCAGTGTTAACAGCGATATTATTCTTCTGTGTCGGCACCATTGTTTCAGCAGTCGCAAAGGACTTCGGACAAATGCTAGTCGGCCGGTCCATCCAGGGCGTTGGTGGAGGTGGTATCATAGCTTTGACGGAAGTCATCATCACAGACCTTGTTCCCCTGCGGTATCGTGGGCAGTACTTCGGAATCTTCAGCGCTATGTGGAGCATTGGGTCTGTGACGGGTCCTATTCTTGGAGGAGGATTCGCAGAGAAGGTTACATGGGTGAGTACAATTCTCCGAAAGTTGAGTACAGTAGTACACTTTCAATCATCTAATGCATTTCTCCAGCGCTGGATTTTCTACATCAATTTCCCGTTTATCGGTGTCGGAACAGTATTCGTCGCTCTGTTTTTAACTCTAAGTCTCGTCCCGAGCTCCCTTCTCGAAAAGCTTCGTCGCATCGACTACACCGGCACCATTCTTTTTGTCGGCAGTCTATCTTCATTCCTAATCCCGCTTACATGGGGCGGAGTATCCTACGCATGGGATTCCTGGCACACCCTCGTTCCTTTACTAGTTGGAGTAGCAGGACTAGCCGTATTCATATTCTACGAGTACCGCTACGCCACGGAACCGATTATTCCTCCTGCCATTTTCGCCAATCAGACAGCAAGCGTTTCATTCCTGGGAAGTGTTCTTCAAGGACTGATCATGTGGTGCGCACTATACTACCTACCGCTATACTATGAAGCCGTCAGGGAGTATTCCCCCATCATCTCCGGTGTGGCATTATTCCCACAGACATTCACCGTTGCACCCTGTGCGGTTGTCGTCGGTGTTCTAATCACCATCACGGGCAAATATCGCTGGGCTGTTTGGATGGGTTGGGTCTTGTCCACCATCGGAATGGGTCTTATGTGCATCATCAAGAGAGACACTAGCATCCCCGGCTGGATTTTCCTTAACATTGTCCCGGGTCTAGGTCTAGGAGCCTTGTTCCCTTCGCTTGGATATGCGGTTCAAGCATCTGCAGATCCAAGCAATCTTGCAATTGCAGTCGCCATGTTCAGCTTCTTCCGTGCCTTGGGACAGGCCATTGGCGTTGCGGTTGGTGGCGTGGTCTTCCAAAACCGCATGTACAACAATCTTCTCAAGTATCCTGTCCTGGCCCCAATGGCCAGTGCATATAGTAAGGATGCGGCAGGTCTCGTTCAAGTGATCCGGGCTATGCCGGATGACATTAACAAGATTGACCTGAAGGATGCATACACCGACAGCTTACGAGTTGTATGGATTGTCTGCTGCGCGATCTCTGCCGTAGCATTGGCGTTCAGTCTACTCACCAAGGAATACGATCTAGACCGCGCGCTTGAAACAGAGCAGGGGCTGGACCGTGCGAAGGATAATCTGGATACGGAGAAAGATCTGGAACTTAATGCAGACAGGACGCCGAACCAGGGTGCGCCAATGGCGCGGTGAATATCTACCATGGGACCCTAATTCTTTCACGATTGACGACACAGACCTAGAATATACAGTACAGCGCAGACTTTGCAGCCTTCGCAGCCTAATAATGACAAACAGTATACTCACTTCTCCCCTGACTCTCCTCTCCGTCCCGTAAAAGCAGCATCATGCTCAGAACCATCCGAAAAACCAACACCCCGAATAAGCGTCTTAATCCCCTCGCCCCTCTTAACTGTCTCCCAAGCCTCAACCGCATTTTCAAAGGGCACAATCTTTGTAATAAACGACTTCAACTCAATCTTTCTCGTCAGCGCCAATTCCAACGCCATCCTAAAATCACCGGCCCCATATCGAAAGCACCCCTTAACACTAATCTCATTCTCAACAACCATCGAAATCGGAAAATCAACGACCCTCTTCCCCATACCAGTTTGCACAAAGGACCCACCAACCCGAAGCGCATAAATTGCCATCTGAATACAAGACTCGGCACCAGTAGCTTCAATGGCTATATCAAAGCCAGGAAGATCGCCGAGAACCGAATAGCGATTCACACGCAGACATTGCGCATTTTCTTCCGCTGAAAGAGCCGGGTTCGGAATAGCGGTTGAGAAATTCACTCGACCATTTTGAACAATTGAGTGTGCGAAATCTAACTTCTCTCGACTCAGATCAACAGATGTTATCAAACTCGCCCCGTACTCCCTCGCCACAGCGGCACAGAGTAATCCCACCGTTCCAGCCCCAAAAACAACTACTTTATCACCCGGCCGCACGCCCACTTGTCTCACAGAGTGAACGGCAACAGCCAACGGCTCGATGAGCACAGCTTCATCCAGACCCAGTGGTGAAGGCGTGCTAGTCGGGATCTTATAGCAGCAGTCCGCTGGCATTTTGTAATACTTCGATAAAGTGCCATGAGAATCTGGCGGGGCAGCAGCGAATTTCATATCCGGGCACAGGTTATATTTGCCTTCTTTGCAGCGAGTACAAAGACGACATGGGTAGCCTGGTTCGATGGCGATGGGATCGCCTGGTTGGAGGGATGTAACTGCTGGTCCGACGGCGTATACAATGCCCGAGGCTTCGTGGCCCATGACGAGTGGGCGCTCTGGCGAGACATACTTTCCAATGCCGCCATCTACCCAGAAGTGTACCTGGATTATTCTTAGTATTTTTTTCCTGCTTGTTTTTTTGTGAAGCAAGGAAAGAGAGGGGAGAGGAGAGGCGTACGTCGCTGCCGCAGACGCCAACGTAGGCGATGCGGATGATTACATCGTGGGGATCTTCGATGGTTGGCAGTGGTCTGTTCTCGAAGCGAGCGTCTCCAGGGCCATATAGCAGACACGAGGGGTTCTGCATGCTGATGGGGCGCAGAGCGAAGCTGATACAGTCGCCGTTATTATTATACTTTGCCTGCTGGGCTGTGAGAGAGTTGATGGTCGACTCAAGCTTTCTTTATCTCGTGTCCTTTTTGCTTTGGATTCTTAGATGGTTGGTTGTAGGAGGACAATGTGAGGCTTGGGGAAGTTTGGGGGCGGGGAGGCCCAACGGGAAAGACTCGCAGCACGCAAACAAAGGCGACCGCATTACAGTTGGATACCAAAGAGAGAAGCAAGAAGGGAAAAGCGGATATTAAATACTCAATTCAAACGCCAGGCTAGTAGGGTCTAGGCTTGCCCATGAAGTTTGGCAGCCTTGCACATCAACATTGCTGTTTTGGGCAAATCCCCGTGCGCATCGAGGCCAAAGATCCTAGCAAAAACGAAAGGTCATGACATCGTTAAGGCGGGCATGAAATAACATAAATCGCAGCTGGATATCACTCGCGACCCATCATCCGCAATCGCTCCCTGAGCACGTCCATCTCCTTGTCATGATCCGTCGCACCACTCATTCCACCTCTCTTCTCCAGTCTCTCTCGGTCGCTATCTTTCAGCATCACAGACCTATACTCTCCGTCGCCATCGGGTGCACCGACAGTGACCCAAACAAATTTAGTTCCGTGGCTTCCGGTGGGTGAGCGCTCCTGCGTTCCCTGCCAGAATGTCTCTGGTGCCGCGGAGGCTTCGCCGGGGGCCATTTTATTGGGGGACGGACGGCCGCCAAGTCGCCCATATTTGATCCAGCCTCTCAAAACTTCCTTCATAAAGCTGATCTTCTCCATGAACGAGTTGGCGTCCAGGATCTCACGAATGCGCTCCTCGACCGAGCCGGCGGAATTGCCATTTGCAATACTGATGAATGTCGCGGCTTCGTCCGAGGCAACAGCACGTGTATCGAAACCGGAGGGGTGCATTTTCCCCTTGGCCGTGAAATAGCGGGCCGCCGATGGCGAAAGGTGATAGAAATCGATCCATGGCGAGGAACTGCGGGTGCGACCTGGGGAAATGACCAGTTTTGTGTGGTCTGGGAAGTTGAACTGGAAAGCCCCATCTCCGAAACCCCAGATTCCCACATTTCCCAACCGCTGGTAGAACTTGATAAATTGCCCGTTGGTCTGCCTCGACGCAGGACTATCAGCAAGACCCTCGTCACCGTGGCGACCCAACGATCCGATCATATATTTGCCAAATTGGTCAACCAGCTTGACACGCTTGATCTTCTCCGCATCGCATCTGTCCGTGTCGGTTCCTGAGTTAACTCGGATCTTCATGACCTTTGAGTTCCTAGAGTCGAACAAGGAGGGCGAGACCATACCCCGTCGAATTCCACGGCAGCCAAGCAGATCATCATCCTTGTTCTCGTAAAACTCGATCGCGTTGCCGTGACGAGGCACGAGCTGCTCGGACTCTGAGTACGGTATTCCTTTGCCCTCTGCGCTATCGACGCTGCGCGCCTTGCGGCGAATGTGTCTCTCGCCATCTCTAACCACAACACTAGTCGCAGGCTGACCATTTTCTCCCTTGAACACACAACCAACACTCCCATCGTCCAGGACGTAACCAATTCCGTAACGGTTGGTATAGTCCACCCACTTGATCACGTACGCGTGAGGCTGCTTTCTCGGGCCACCGCGACGCCGAGCTGGTGCGTGGTTGACAAGATTGGACAGCAGCAAACGTAGATCAGTGTTCACATCAGCAAGCGAGGTTCCCGGAATGAGGTCGCACAGGTCATCCTGGTGGAACAATGGGCTAAGTCCCAGGCTGGAACGAGCCTTGGTGCCCGAAGATGTCTTGCTGTTGGATCTACTGATACCGTTGGCGTGTTGTGTCAGCTGGGGTTGTTGAGGTTGTAGGTCTGGCGTTGGAACCAGCTCCGGTGTTGGCCTTGGTCGCTCTGCCATCATCCTGGGATCGGCTCGAGAGGTAGATCGCAAATTTGTCTGCCGGCTCATGGCCCGACGCTCTTCCGGAAGTGCTGCCAGCTTCTGTTCCGTCGTCGGCACAGGAGGGTAGTTTGATGGCTCCACAGTGGCCATTCTCCGAGATTGAGATCGAGTTTTGCCGATTGTCAGCCCAGATGGCATACTAGTAGACTTGGACAATTGAGGGGCGGGATTTCTCTCAGTCTCACGCAGAGTCGGGGCATTAGATGCAGAGGCCATCCTCCGCGTGCGAATCGGACGCTCTGCAAGTCCACCAGCAGAGGGTTCAGCACTGGGTACCGGCGCAGGCTCGTGCTCCTTCACATCACGGTAAGGTCGAGTAGAAGTTTCAGGAATTTCGTCGACAGCTTGAATATTTCGAACAGTCCGCGTTCCAGGCCGCACTTGCTGTCGAAGAGTTGCAGCATGGTTTTGCGATTCCATTCGCCGCTGATGCGCGGCAGCCAGGGCTGCATTAGTTCTCGAGGACGCGACTGTGCTATTGCTGCGACTCGAGGAGACACTGCGCTGGGACAAAGTACTGCTTTCGAGGGCGAGATTGTCGGTGCGGATCGGTTTCCGAGAGGTTTCCAAAAGACACCAATCGCCCTCCATGTCATGCGGCCATCTATATACGAAGTCCACCGGTAAAGGAACAGATGGGCGGAGGCCACGGGCATCTTCGGTTTCGCATTCAGAGTACGCCGATTTCGAGCAGTTGCGACCAACGGACTTGCGTGGTGTTCCATCAGGCTTTCGCCCAACTCCACAAAGCGAGTAGAAAGCAGCCTTGCAGGAATGGTACCTTTGGCCGGGGTCATCGACCTGGTAGACGTATGATCGTAGCTTCTCGTCCGAATCCAGTCCGTAACCACTCATCATGGAATCGCCTCGAGGGGCCTGGTCCTTGAGCCAAACTGGCTTGTTGAATCGGCATGATGGATCAAGTTGGCGGGGTATACAACCATCATACATATTGAAGAATGGGTGCTCCACAATGTCGTCAGGATCGGGTCGTTCCTCGTCCACCAAATTCAAGCATGCGCTGACCAAATCCTTGGCCTCCTCGGGGATGAAATTCGAATGGTCGGATTCCTTGGGCCAGACATAAGTCAAGCTACGCACTTTCTTGTAAATCTCCTCCTGTGTTTTTGATTGGAATGGAGGATAGCCAGTTAACATAGCAAAGCTGCATCACAGATATTAGAACAATTCAACGCATCGCAAGGGAACTTTCTTACAAGATGACACCCAGTGACCAAATGTCAACCTTCTGGGTATGTCCACCTTTGCTCTTGTCGAGGATCTCCGGCGCAATATAATTGGGTGTACCGCATAGAGTATTTCGGCGTTTTGCATCTTTATCCGAGAGAATCATGGCCGCCAATCCGAAATCTCCAACTTTGATATTCATGTTGTGGTCGAGGAACAGATTCCCCATTTTCAAGTCGCGATGGGCGACAAAACGTCTATGGAGATATTTGACCGCAGCGCAAAGTTGGATCATGAATCGTCGCACTTCGGGAAGAGTCAAGGAGCGTCTTTTCTTCACCATGTCCATAACCGATCCGTTCGGACATAACTCTAAAACGACGTATGTGCTTTGCTCGAATGCGAAGGCGCGATAGAATTGGACAATAAAGGGATGGCGCATTTTGGAATGAATTTGAAGCTCCGTTCGAAACTGGACATTGTCAGCACACATCATTTAGCCTCACTTCCTCTTGTGATTCTGTTGTACCTTCTCCTCCATCTTTTTCTGCGGCATTTGCGACTTGACGACTTTCATGGCAAACAACCGCCCATTCCGTGCGAGTGTTCCTTCATAGCAAACTGCAAATCCTCCCTTCCCCAGAAAGCCACCGATCGAGTACCGCTCACCACCATCTTCCGGCTCTGGGACGAATGACGGGGGCGGGTCAGCATGGTTCTTGGAAGACGAGGATTTCTGCACGGGTCCAGCCGCGGCAGGTTTGTCGGCCATTTTGCGCTCGGTTACAGGCTTTGGCCGGATCATCTGGTTTGTCGAGCGTGGCGAGAGGGCCTCCATTATGAGTCTTTCGTCGGGTTGCCTTTGCCGTCACGCGCCGATATTATGGACGTCGCAATATGTATTTCGTACGATCGAACTCTTTTAAAAACAGGTATCAAGCGTCAAGGTCATGAGAATAATCCAGATATTAAGCGGGAGCGCAAAGGGGGTATCAGGTATCGGGTGCAGCAAGATTGGTATCCCTGCAACGAGCCGTTAGCGATGAGCAGCGAACTCCACCGGGTCGGCAAACCGAGGCCGGGGAAGGCGTGTCGGGGGGAAGTGGGAGTGAACATATGGGACATACCAGAATTCAAAGCGCTAAATCAAACAAAAAACTGTACAAAGCTGCTGTGAAGGCAGACAGCACAAACCCTGGAGGGAGATGGAGGTGGAGAGTGAAGCCAAAGTGAAGAACTCGGGCCATAATAGTTTGCCCCTTTACGAAACCGATAAACAGTGGTCACGTGATGGAATACAACTCAACAGTGGACAACGGTGGAAGTATACAGATGTTTGACAAAGGATATATTATTATGATCAGTGAAGAGATACCTACATATGTGCCAGTAAGATGGTTTTATTCAGCCTACTTCCAAATGGTTGAACACATGGGATCACGGTCATCCCCGGTTCGCCCGTCTACTGCATTCATTGTTTAGTGTAGCAGCTGTTCCCCTTTATTTTTATTTTTACATTCTAGTAGTATCTCGAGGCAACCTAGAGTACCTTTAACCCTCTGGATGCTCCTATCTATTTGGTCGCACTTTATTTGGGCTTAATGAGGTTCGAGTTGTACGAGTACGGTTGTGCGGGTTGACTATATATATCTCCTGCAAGCTGCTATGCTTACAGGTCACTACTAAGTAATAGTAATTTAGGTATTCCAAAGGTTGTTCAACTTCATCTTTGACTTAAGCTCAAATTTGTATTTAAGGTCGAACAATATCATCTGAAATACTAGCGACTACCTCAATCTTCACCCTCCCATGCAGGTAGACATCTTTGCAGGAGGAGTGGGGTCATGATCGCCGTTGGCAGAGTTACCCACACAATTCATCCCATCTGTCGCTTTTGTTTATAGTACACCTGCATAGACACTGCACTGATTCAGAATATAGATGGTTAGTAATCTATCAGTCATTAAATATCATAATTACCATTTAATTGTACGATCGTACTACCTAACTCTGTACTAACTGTACTAGTATATGGCTGTGCTCTCACCGCCTGACATCACCGCCGTGAGTCAAGCAGCAACTCCCACTTGCTCCGAGAGTTGCTCTGCTCTGCTCTACTCTTCACCCTCACCATGTCGCTGACCCTCAAAATCTCCTCCTTGGTGATCCGCACCCTCTCCAAACCCATCGCCGTAAGTCCCGCCAACACATAACTCCGCGACCCCACCAATCACCAAGCTGACATGGCCGACCCGCAGAATCAAATCAAAGCGCAAGCCCGCGAACATGAGCGGTTCCGCAAAGTTTGCGTGTCAATGGCACAAGCCGTCCATCGATTCGACATGCGTCTCCGACTAGGAACTATCCGCGACACCACCGCGACCCGAAAACAGGCAGCAGCCGAAGCCGAAGCCAAGAAGCACCTCCCCAAATCCCCGACGGTCAAGACGGAGGCCGCGACCAAGGCCGAGCAAGATGCATTGGATAAGGCCAAGGCCGCGGCAGATGAGGCGGCCAAACCACACCATTACAGAATCAGACCCCTCACCGAGTCGAAAGCCATCGAGTCCGGTGCCAACTTCATCAGCGAAACTTTTCTGTTCCTCGTGGCGGGTGGATTAATCGTGTTTGAGTCCTGGCGATCGCGCAATAAGGAGAGCACTCGCCGTGAAGGAGTGGAGGACCGCCTTAATGCGCTGGAGAAGAAGCTCGCCCTGTACGAAGAGAAGCACGGGAAGCTGGACTTGGCGGAGGAGGTCCAGAAGCCCAAGGCTGAAGAGAGCCTCTGGACGCGACTTACGTCTTATATTTCCTTCGGGCCGGAACCGTCGATTGCTCAGCAGACAACTGCCGCTGCGGTGGCACCTCCAAAGATAACAGAGGTGACCTACTCCAAGAGCGTGGCCTCAAAACCCGCAGAGCCCCATCCGCCACAGTCCTCCACGGCTCCCCAGCAATGAACAACAACCCTCCCCTTTCCTCGAATATATCCATACAGCGATGAGAATTTCCGAGTGTATTTTTGTGCGATGTGGAAGACTGCGATTTTGTGTTGATACCCTCCCCTCTTCTTTCGAGACCTGCTATAGACATCTGTACATATACCTCTCCGCCTAGCCATAGACTTTCCTCTCTACAACTTATACAAACAATCTAATTGCAAGGATTGATGTCTAATGAAACCGATCTGTGTGACCCTTGGCGGAACCTAGTGATCGACGACAAGCAAATCGGCATTAGCTTGTTCCAACCATCAAACAAGACTACGGTGCGAAGCCGTGTACGTATCTGCCAATCAATATTCTTTGAAACGAATTCTTTCTGCCACCACTTGTGATTGCCTCCACTACTTAAGATACTTTCTCTGTAATGCAAACTAACAACCTATCAGACTCCTGGATATACTAGTAGTTCTCCTACGCATTCACCACTCCTTAGTTCAGCAAGGAACGAAGGCAACGCTGATCAAGTATCTTGACGATAAAGTGTCCACCACCCTCATTCGCCCTTGTCGTAGGTAGGCTCAGGCTTCTTATTCACAACTATAACTGCACCTGCCATTTTATATAAACAGTCCCCTTTTCTTTCCTTTCATCTATCCTTCTCAATGGTCATTACCAGGGGTCCATATCTATCTCTTCAATTGATAGACAGTTCTTTTAGTTCCTACTAGTATCAAAGGGAAGAACTTCATTGTTCAGATCCAAGCACCATCGGCTAACGAGCGAAACATAGATATGTGACCATATTGTGTATAGATATAGACAATACGGCAACCTACACATCGACGGACTCCGTAGAAACCAATCAAAATGTCATAAATTGGCCCCGCGACACCTGAGGGAGTGTTCAAGGGGGCAGTTGACCTGGGAGGTGCCCTGACTGTTTCTTTCCCACTCCTGAACCCCTAGACTCTGACCGAGATAGAGTCATCGTATGAACTTCTGTCGTCATCCTGCACCATTGCCAGCGAAGAGATAGATTGGACGTGACTAATCTTGCTAGATTCGCCATCGCAAGAATACGTCCTACGGGCTCTCACAACCAGTTATCTTTTATCAGTACTCCTTGGAACCAGCAACCAGCCAAGAGCCTCGGCATCTTGTCTGTCCGACCGATGTGGGGAAACCCGCGCCCTACGGCCTGTCGTTAGCCAGCTTAACCACACTGACATCTCCCAGGCTTCGGCACGTTCTTTTATCTTCAAAGTTCAACTGCAACTGCAACTACAAGCCAAGATCGATTATTTCGCAAATTAAAAATGGGATCGGTTGCGGTTCCTAAGGAGCGCCTGCTCGTGATCTTTTATCAACCTTTATCTCCCGCTGTGGAGGGGTTGCTTCGAGAAAAGTTCGCCGATTCGGAGGTGACAATTTATCAGTCCAAGCCGGGTACACCGGCACCTCCTGGTATGTCTTGAATTTGTATGAGCAATACCCAGACCGAGAGAGGGCTGATCGTGCGAATCCATAGAACTGTATCGCAATGCGACCGTTATTGTGACATACACTGATCTGCCAGAACTCGAGGATTCACACAAGTACCTCAACCCAACCCCTCTTGATCCCGTATTGGCGAATGACATTTGATACAGCCTGAAACTGATTCATACCTTTTCTGCCGGCCTTGATCATCTTATGCATCATCCGATCTTGCAAGAAGGCAGGATTCCCATTTCGACCAGTTCCGGTATCCACGGCCCGCCGATAGCCGAATGGACTATCATGAACTGGCTTTTCGCTGCAAGGAAGCATTTTAAGGTGTACGAAGCCCAGAAAGCTCATCGATGGGATGATAAAACCCAATATATGCAAGGTAATCATGACCAGGTCGGCAAGAAGGTTGGTATCCTGGGGTATGGTAGCATTGGACGACAGAGTATGTATTGCCCTTTCTTCCATTTCCCAGAATTGGAGACAGACCCTGTGACTGACCGAGTATAGTCGCCCGTGTTTCTCAAGCACTAGGAATGTCTGTCTACGCATTCACTGCTTCGCCCCGCATGACCCCGGAGTCTAAGAGGGATACTGGCTACATCGTTCCAGGAACAGGAGATGCAGAGGGGTCCATCCCAGTCTCGTGGCATCATGGCACAGACAAGGAATCTATCCGCAATTTCCTCGCATTGGGCTTGGATCATCTAGTAATCTCGCTCCCCTTGACACCGCAGACTACTAAACTTCTGGGCGCCGAGGAATTCGCTCTACTGTCCGATAGCAGCACAAGCCAGGTTGCTAAGCCTTATATCACCAACATCTCTCGCGGCAAGGTGATTGATCAAGATGCATTGATTGAAGCAATGAACGCTGGCCAGATTAGTGGAGCCGCGCTGGATGTTACAGACCCCGAGCCACTTCCAGCGGATCATCCCCTGTGGGATACTCCAAATGTGCAGATTAGTCCTCATCTGAGCGGACTTGGCAAAGAGTATCTCCCCCGATCGCTTGACATCTTGAGATTGAATATGGATAGAATGGCAAAGGGGGAACCACTGGTCAATGCATATGGAGGCAAGGGATATTAAGTGTACTTTGAATGTGACACAACAAATTAAAGATGCAATCAATATATTAGAGTAAGTTGCGAAAGCGCATGTGATCTTCCGCAAATAGCACCGCGGCAATACCGCCAGCGACAACAAGAGCCGAAGTATGAGTATCATGGAAAGGATTAAAGGAATCGCGTAGAGAAGACCAGAAACCATTGCGCTCAGTACGTAACTCGTTGGATTGTTTCTGTTCCTGAGCATCTTCGGCTTCGTCTCGCTTCTCTTGAATGGCTTCGATCTGCTTGTCCACATAGTGAAGAAAAGAAAGGCTGGTAAATGGACCGACAAAAGCAAATGGGTTGAAGCATTCCGTGATATGAAAAATTGGAAATGACAGGTGAACAAGAACACCTCCCAGATCGCTTATAAAGAGTTAGCATATCTCTCATAGAATCACATGAAAAAGTCTTACTTTAGAAGCCTGACTATCCTCAAAACCGTTTGACGAATATCATCGAAACGTTCCTCTGGTATTTCAAGTTGCTCATAGGGATGTTCCTGATCCTGTAGTTCAAGTTGCGGATCGGTAATAGCCTCCAAACCAAACCCAGCGGCGAGAATTGCAGCACCCAGGACACGACCGGCACGAATCGTGCTTAGTGTATTTACACGCAACGTCAGAGTCGATATCCACTTGACTGACGGCGTCGTGGGAATCAAAGAAATAACTGTTCGAAGGGCAGCCTCAGGAAGAACTACCTTGAAGAAAGCATATTTCCAACGGTCCCAAATCTCGGACTCTTGCTCGTAGTTATCGGAGCGCGCAGCATTCTTCCCACGCACAAATGATCGCGTTGCGACACGCACAAATTGCCTACATCCCCAAGCAGTCACACAGGTAAGAATAAGCCTCTCAGTCCAGGGGAGACAGGTCCAGGTATCCGAGAAGGACATTTTCATCGCGCACATGGGTCCGCCGATGGCGGTCCACCATGTGTTGATAACGTGGACGGATGGCTCAAGCCATTCTTTTAGTTCGGTGGGATCAGTTCGCTGCGCTGCAATGTATGTCGCCAATGAAAGACCCGAGTAAAGGCCAAGTGACGGGAGCAGGTTTGATTTGAGGATTCCCATGTCTCCTGTGGTCATTTTAGAGATGGGCTGAGGTACATGCAGGGCGCTCCCTGGAGAATGCGGGAGGCCGCTGTCTATTGTAGAGTACGATAGAGGGCCCGGCATGACCGTTATCGGTTGAGTTGCTAGATTCAGAGTTTGAATGGACTGTGGTAGACTGTGGTAGTATCCCCTGATGTCGAAAGAAGTACTTCAAAAGTGGGGATGGTTCGCGCGGGTGTTCTTTTGGTGACGGCTTATGTAAGAGCCACGGGCATAGTTATTCGGTTTATGATGGCTCTACAGGACTGGATGGTTGGATTACACAAAAGATAAAAAGTACCTGAGGTGACTGTAAATTCTAAATAGGCTTATTTAACTATTCAGTTAATTTGTCGACGTACTCGGGGGAAAATGGGCTTGAACTGAGCGCTGAAATCATCGAAAGTATGCTGTGCGAGTATCGTCGTATTCGTAAAATATATGGCGAGTCATTTGCGTTGAAAGAGACGTGACGGGATAGATAATAAATAGAATTAAGTGTGTTGTTTCAGATGCTTCGCAATCGCAGTAGCAAGATCGAGTTGAACAGAACAGGGGTGGTTACCCGACTGCTTGTATTGTCTGGCGACGATAGACTGCAATCGATCGGCCCACACGGGAACAAGGCCATCAATGCTGGAGTCGACGAATGGAACAGTCTCTTTTCCAAACCCAACATATGGGTCGTGGGGAGCTACAATGTTAAAAGAGTGGGATATTGAGGGCAAATTTGCCGATAAGGATATGCTGACATCGTGAAGGTCACAGCCATCCGGAATTCGTTCAAATGGTAAACGGTTGGTAGGAATGCGTCGCACCTTCGTGTTTTCTTGGGACTGACTATTGATCATTTGGTCACGTTCACGGCGCATGAGGTATGCCCTTGGATCATGAGGTGAAAGTCCTGGTTGGGATGTTTCTGGAATAGCAAAAGGGCGTTGGGCAGCCAAGGCCGCTTTTGCTGCGAGGAATCGATTCTGGTGGGGTCCTTGTGAAGCCAGGGAGCTTGATTGTTGACTGGGAATAGGCCGACTGGTCTGTCTTTGGTTGGCCTCTTTCTTGCGCCGTTCGAAGTCCATTGCCCACTCTAACCCCGATGATTCATCGGCATGAAACCCTTCTTTTAGGCTCGCAGCCCAGTGCTCGAGAACAGGATAGCCCCTCCCGGTATTCATGGAACCTTCATGGCGACTGGTTGTTGGGCCTTGACCTTGCGGAGAAAATCGCGGTTCAACATCAACCGGTGTGCCGGTCAAAATCTCTTCAGAAGGCTCGCAGGGACCACTTTCAGTCGTTTGTTGGGTAGCTTCAGCACCAAATCGTCGTTGGGATAGCTGAGACAACGTGGGGACTATTTCGTCGATACCAGCAGGTTGGTCTAAAGGGGTTTGGCCCATCGAAATTTGCGTTGTTCGTCGAAACCAAGTGTCAAGCGCGCCATTGCCATATCGTTCTCGGTCACGTTCTCTTGCTGCTCTTCTTGCATTGCTTGCTAGGGGGCTCGCTGACGAAAAAGGTGTGTTGGAGCCTGGGGCAAGTTGTCGCCGACTGATAGGAGACCCCGACTCAGCCCTTGCGGTTTCAGGACTTGCCACGTCTGGAGTCTCCGGGGGCGACTGAGGGGTTTGTCTCGACACAGAAGCCGTCCGCCTGGTGTCAAGCAGGCTGCGCTGTAAATCTGGCGACAAAGACGTTCGACCGCCAGAGTTTCGCCCGTGTCGGCCGGGAGTCTGTAGTGGCGTGTTCATTTTGGTGATAGACCAAGGGTTGATGAGAGGTGAATCTCGGTTCTCTGGATTGATATTTTGATCAACATTTTCAAACTGTGAGTCTTTTCTGACATGTGTCTCGGGGGAGATAGCAGCATGTGGTCGGAAAGAGGGCTGAGAGAGTGGTTTCGGGTCATTACGAGCGACAAGAAACTCCCTGGCCTCAGTTGATTGTGCCAGAGGGACTGCAATTTCCGGTTTCTTTCTGGCCATGAGAAGATTGAACCCGGAATCTATCCCGGCTGTGACCGAAGATGTACTTTTGCCTTTGGCTGGGCTTTTCTTCGTATCCACTGGCAGCTGGCCGTAACAGTCACGGAAAAGACTCTCGGCCGCGGAAATGACGACGTCTCGGTCTTCGAAAATCACATCATCCTTTCCAGGCTCAACATTCACATCGTAGACACCCCGGGGACACTCGATTTGCAGACGGAGAAATGGGTCGGTGATGGAATTCGAAGTCTCGCCTCTGGAGGAGATTGAGCGAAGGTATGTCTTAAATAATTTCACAATGTCGTGAGCGATCCCCCTGGATGGTGACAATGGGCGGCCATCGAGGCTGATAAATTGGCCTATATTGTTGATTTTGGATAAATCTGTACGAGTCAGCGTTTAGTTTTCAGTTGAGGAGGCAGAGAGGCGGTACCTGCATCCGGTTTTGGAAGAAAGGCAATCAGATGATATCCATTTAACTTTAATTCATCTCCATCCAGTGTACCAGATTCGGACGAAATGTCTTTCTTGAAGCAGCATGAAGATGCATCTCTGCCAACGATCTTGACTACTGCGTCACTGATCATGGCTCCTGGACTGGGGACATACATCCAGTTGTTGTTCTCATTTTTTGCCTTCAGAACCTTGAGAGAGAAACGACAAGTGAGCCGAGCGGATGCGTAAGCTTGGAGAAGCTTTTTGATTTTGGTCAAAGTTTTTGAAGCCCCTTTGAGCATAGCCTGTCTGCGGACAGGGATGTGCTTGAGGAAGTCTGTGATGCGAACCGTCGTCCCCACCGGATGAGCTGTCCGCTGATTTCTATAAGGGATGGTCAGCTGGAGATCCTAGATATCGTCAGGAACCGAGTCAACATACTGAGAAACCTCACCATCTCGGCCATATTTGGTGCACGAGCCGATGATGTCTTGCGCAGTTCGCGTGTTGATCATAATGCCCCCCGACATCTCCGCCACACTGGCCAGAGCTTCACCACGGAAACCAAAGGATGAGCCACCAATATTCTTTAGGTCATCGACAGTCTGGATTTTGCTAGTTGATGCGTGCCGGCAGACACCTGGGTGATCATCAGCCGAAATGCCGATGCCATTGTCTTTGACCTGGATGACGTCGAGGGTATTTTGAGATATCTCGACAACCAAAGAAGTCGCCGATGCATCTAACCCATTGTCAAGAAGCTCTTTCACCACCGAGCAGGGATCAGATATGACAGATGAGGATCCAATGGCTCGAACTGTAGCTTGCGGGAGAGCCTCAATGGGCATATTGGCGGGGCAAGATCAATTTGACATGACTGAACTATAGCGATTTTCAATATATTTCCCTCCCTGGGCCCATTCGCATCGACTTGGACTCGGCGAGTGGAAGACTTGTGGATGAATTCTGGTGGAAGTTGAGTTCGAGTGGCAGTTGCACGCTGCTTAGTCACCCCGCGATAAACAACACGTTCGATCTCAACTTCCTCTTCTTCTTCTTCGTCTTCTTCTTTCTCTGCTGCTTGGCTGAACCGGAATGCTGAGCGAAGACTTCCAAATATCGCGACTGGCGGTCCCAGCAGTCAGCGTGCTGATCAGTTTTCTCGCCTACACCTCGCAATATTTCTTCCACAACTTCAAGGCCGCGCCACTCACTCTTGATGAAGGCTGGGCGATCAATGTCCTCGCATTATGCATCTGGGTATGCTACTTCCGGTCGTGCTTTGTAGATCCTGGCCGTCTCGATCAGAGCAAATCGGTAGCTCTTGCTAGCAAGGAGAAGGACCAGTCCACTGGTCGGCAGCGATGGTGTCGTAGATGCGAGGCATACAAACCGCCTCGGGCTCATCATTGTAAGACTTGCAAGAGGTAAGCCGAAAACCTAGAAAACATTTGAACTCCGCCCCTGTTCACTGCTTACTCTGCTCAGGTGTATTCCAAAGATGGATCACCACTGCCCATGGACTTCAAACTGCGTCTCATATTTCACATTTCCACACTTCTTCCGCTTCCTGTTTTATACAGTGGTCGGAATGGGCTACCTGGAGACTCTTTTGTGGCAGCGTGCATCGATTATCTGGCACGAGCGAGAAATGCCTAGTGTGAGTCCATCACTCAGGATGTTTCGAAGGCAAAAGGCTGATTATTTCATAGTACCTCGGACCGTCAGTGGCACAGCTTGTACACTTGCTCCTCTTGCTTGTCGTGAACAGCGTGACTTGGCTTGGGCTATTCATTCTTTTCGTTCGCACAATCTGGTCCCTGATCTTCAATACGACAACAATCGAATCTTGGGAAATCGAGCGACATGAAACCCTTGTTCGTCGAGCTCGTGTATTAGGCGGCTCCCTTGAAGGTCCTGGAGGTGTCAAGATTCGTATTCGCAAGCAAGAGTTCCCGTACGACATCGGGCTGTTTTCTAACATTATGCAAGGCATGGGAGACACGATAAATGTGAGCTTTCCTTTCTATGCATACCATGCTGAGACTAATACCCTCGCAGATCATCAGCTGGTTCTGGCCGTTTGCCGCCACCCCCGATCGCAGGTCTGGATGGGCTTTTAAGACGAACGAGTTTGAAGGTATACTGATTCCGATGACATTTCGATTAACGCCATGATTAATCAAAGACTGACAACCCACGACAGACGCCACTATGACATGGCCTCCACCAGATCCCGATCGCATACCGATTCCAAAAGGATCTTTCCCTCTTGATGGCCCTGACATTCCCCTATCTTATGCATCTGCTCGCGACCTAGTCGAAGCCTTTAATAGTCGTCAGGCGGCCGACATGGATCGCACAAGGCCCTATTCGATTGTTCAGAGACGCAAGCGGTTTCATGAACGCTTTCAAGACGAGCCTAGTTACGAAAGTGATGAAGATAGACCGCCTGGGCCTGCCTATGGCGACGAGCCAGATGAAGGCGAGGAATCTTGGCGCAACGCAGAAGGCGAGCGGCTTCGTGATTTCGGAGTAGACGAAGATGTCGAGTTCTACGATGATGACATTCCTTTGGCAGTGCTCATGGAGCGAAAAGGGCGCCAATGAGCTAGAGATCAGCCTTGTCTATGACCCTTATATTCTACCACTGCATTATCGACAGCGGACAGGAAATTCGAAATCAAATCAAATAAATACCCTTCTTCACTTCTACCGGCTACTACTTCTTCGATCGTTTCTATCGGGTTCCCATCCTGTGACGTCATGGGATGAGCGGAAGCAGTCGGTTGAATTCCGCGATGCAAGTGGATGAGCAGCCCCTCACCACCACACATTCAGATGCGTTATATAAATCGCTAGGACTTGTCTTCCAAGGTCCTCCCTGTACACTGTTGGTGATTGGTTCAATCGCAACTAAGCTTTCAATATGTCTTACCGTGGATCCTGCAACTGTGCGAGTATTAGCGTTGCGCTACCGGAGCAGCCATCAAGCTCGATCATTTGCCATTGGTACGTCTCCGGAGAAGGTAACTAGTTGTCTTGACTATGCTAACAGCCTCCTCAGTGATAACTGCAAGAAAGTCGGCGGCGGTAGGCTTGCAATCGTGTAATTACCGCCCGTTCGAGATCCGACACTAACTTGAGAACAGCATTCTCAGTCAACTATCTCATCCCTGAGGATGAAATGACCGTTGAGGATCCATCAAAGACATTGAAGATCTACAATGATCCTAACACCACTTCTGGAAACGTGATTCAGGTATATTTATATTTCCACCAAGCCCGGGTGTATCTCGCCATTGAAGTATTGCTACTAACCACGCGTGCTGCGATAGAGGACCTTCTGTCTTAACTGTGGAAGGTATGTAAACAGAAGAACAACCTTGGAAAATAAGCATCTCTAAACGATTTTGCAGCGCCATCCTCTCAAAGACCCCGAAGGCGCCTGGCAAGGTCTTTTTAAAGGCAACCCTCTTCCCTAGCGTGGCACCAAAGGGTGGCGAGGTTTTTGCGGAGCAGCAGTTGCACCTGTGACAGTAGCTCAAACACCAGAAATGAGAAATTTAATAAAGTGCCTTTGGTCATCTTGGAAATTATACAGATTGTAGACATGGTCAAGATTGATTTCGGGTTTCACATTACCTTGCACAGCCGCGATCGACTTGCCCGAATCAGCGGCCCACACGCGCTGCCCACTAATGTCATGCAGCACAACGCCCGACAGGGGCCAAAAATGGAACTTCCCCTGACTTTAATAACTTGAATCATTGCAGGAAAGAACCGAAACCAAAATGTTTCCCTCCTCCGACGCATGATTCCGCATGATTGTTTCATTATTCCCGGTCGCAAGAAACCAACATGTCCACACGAGACGAAGTGCTGGTGACGCGACATCGTTTGTCGGAGTATCATGTCTATCACGAGCCTCAGCAGAACATCTGCATCACACCATTCTTGGATAAGAAAAAGGAGTTCGGATATAAGGAAAATAGGCGTCATGATAGAGAAGAAGCAGAAGCATACGAAAACTTTCAGAGGAGAAGCGACGAATCTAATAGCTACTTCGTACACCAGCCGAAACTCCTCTTTCGTGACCCCCCACGCGTTCTCCGTCGAGGTAGCCATAGGAATGGTGATCCGATCTGCTTGATCCACAGTTCTCAGTTTTGGGGACACTGGAACGTGCAATTTCGGGACCATCTGGGCGATATCATTGATCCTCGCGGAATGGTCCCATTCGAAAACCGAACCAGACCAGATAATAGTACCACCGGTGACAATTGTGCTTTGAAGGGGTACAAAGTGCGCACATGGCGAGTCTGGGGTGAAAGCGGGAGAGCATACCACGAGCGTGTCAATGCTCGACGCAAGGTGCAACAGGAAGAGGGCCAGGAAGTGATTTCCGCTTTTGAACCAACATTCGCAGACCAAGCTGTGAGATTGACATGGTCGTCTCCGTTCGCCAAGCCCCGACGGTACGAGTTCCAATATGCAGGGATCCATTTCGCTTGGAATGGAACTAGGGACCTGCCTGTGGATAATAGATTGGAGAGGCTTCTTCTGCCACTGAACCATTTGAAATTGGTCGCAGAAGTTCCTGGGGGTAAAAGCTACATGCTGGCCTTATTTTCATCAGCGATCAATAGTGAGAAGTATGGGCGGCTCTGGGTCTTTGATAGTGTGGTTTCAAAACTCCTTGATGAAGCGGGCATTTCATATCTTGAGGTCCAACCTCGATCTGGCGAAGGATATACAGCTTCAGAATCCGAGCCGGACATACGGGCGACACGGTTGTATGAGCTTATTATGGCAACATCGATGTGCATGGTAATTGGTGAAAAAGAGAAGCGATTGACGATCTATTTCATGCTACTTCTCATCGTCGTTGCAGGAAGAAGTGTGGGGGCTGCTTTATAACTCTAGCGCGGGCGAGAGTCAATGCTTGGTTAAAACGAAGTCTTTTTTCTGATATCATTCATCTGCAGATACACCAAGCAGATCATTTAAATTAGCCTAAGACTATCAGCATCCACTATATTACAACTCAATCTCTAGACAGATATTAACAGTACATTCCAATCTTTCCTTCACTCAAATACCCAATGCCTTTTTAATACGAGGGAATATTTCCAACGCATTTCGATGATTGATGTAGCTCATATCGCTCGTGTTGAAATTTCCATTGGTCGCAATGCCCGCTAAAGCCGGCTCTGCCTGTACGACTGGAACATAAGGATCTGTCAATGTTAGTATGTTATGGTTTCGGACTCGGAAAGATCCACTCACAATCCGTTCCAGTCACGATTTGGTCCGCACCAATGAAACTCTTCAAAGCCGTGAGCTGAATAGCTGAACTAGCACTGGCAGTGTCGAAATAATATCCAGCTAGCTGTGCCATCGATTCAGTGACTGAGAGTCCTCCTAGCCAAGAAAGCGATGCCATGCCGGCAATTCTAGTCGCAAGATATGGGATGGCGCCACCACCATGTGCGAATATCATCTTCAGATCGGGATACTTCGCGCGCTGACCAGTGATCAGCAGGTTCTCGATCGCACGAATGGTGTCAAATGGATATTCTGTCATCGGAAGGGGGTGACCGAGGGCAACAGATGTGCATCCTGGAGCCGCAGGGTGAACGAAGACACTAGCATTCCGCTCATCTAGCGCGGAAAACACGGGGTCAAGAGAGGAGTCACCCAGGTACATTCCATGAGCGTTAGTGAACAATCCCACGCCCACGAACCCGAGGGTATCCAGACAGAACTACGGATACAAAGTTAGAATTGTCTAGGTAGAATTCTATGGAGAGATACCTTCAGTTCCTCCACTGCTTCATTCACAAAAGGAAGAGGGAGAAGGCAGAGTGCTCCGATTCGGCTAGGGTGTGCTCGGGTGTAGCTTAACATCAGGAGATTGATGCTCCGGGCTAACATTTTAGCCTCGACAGGATTTTGAATGAAGAAAACGCCAGGGGCGCTGACACTGATGGTAGAGTAGTTCACTCCCAAGCTATCCATGGTAGAAATGTGCTGCTCGAGTGTCCAATCTGGAACAGGGAATCCATCTGCATACAAAGTACCATTCTTGACCGGGTAGCCAGCGGAGATCATTGCCTCCTTCCATACTGGTGGAACGACATGAGAATGAACGTCAACTCGATAATTTGAGTCAGGAGAGTGAGTCGGGTCGCCACAGCTGGCTTGGCATGCGACGGGAGTCCCCAGGAGGAGTCCCCAGAAAAGAGAGCGCATTAGAGATAATTTTCTGTTGTCCGTGATTTGGTGTCTAGTATTCCGGACACAAGCTCCAAGAAAGGCGTCTGGATCGAAAAGTAGAAAAGGGATTGAAGGGCCAAATGTAGTGAAACAGAGGTTAATTTGAGTAGGATGGGAAAGTGGCCATTTATTCTCCGACTAAGATCTAGTGGCAGACTAAGACTTAGGGGCAGTCAATCGGTAGAGACGCGCGGCAATTGAAGTTCCGTAATAACTGCTGACAGAAATGGACCGTAAAGAACAGAATAAGTATCTGGATAAGTGGCTAGAAACTTCATGTTTTTTATACCAGGGGTACTTACTGACTCTCTGAAATGGCAAAGACGAGATAACAAAAGATGTGTTCCCCGCGGTTGTATTTAATTCGCCATGAGAATTGTGTTTCCCACATTTTGACTCGGATATGAAACACCTGATGCATGTACATGGGTATTCCCTGCAGTCCCCTGCAGGTCGTCCCAGCCTTTCAAACCAGGGAAGCACACATCGCAACAGGCTATTGAATCTTGTCAACACTGCTTTACTTCCTCGCAAAAAACTGCTTAATCCGAGAGCACTATCCAATTGGTCTTTTCGGGCTTCCACGGTTTAATTAAAATTATAATGCAATATGTTGGGACGCGTAACCGAGGATCCTTCGGCCCCCAAATGCGGGATGTATGGCCATTCAGAGTTCCCGACAAATTGGGACAAACCACTTAATCCCCGCCAAGTTAATTCGGCGGCTTGGTTTGTAGGCTAGTTTCAGGCTAGTTCAAGGACTCACCGGGTTTCCCGGCGTTCTAGGGCTGAATTCAATCAACCTCGCACAGATATCCGTACCACCGGGGAGTAACTTTGGCCCCTACAGTTCGATAACCTTCCTCTGGTTCATTAAGGGCCAACGCAAAGTCTAGGCTCTCGTGTATCGAATCAAACCTAGTCAGAATTTTGTGGAAGGATCCGAAAGGCCCCCGAGCCGTTAAAGAAAACAGAAAGTTAAAGGCAGAACACGCTTTTACTTAAGGAAAGCCCAATAGCCCAGGAACAATATTTTATAGGACTTGCATGTCACTTTGTTACTTCCCAGCACTGAGCTGGTCCTGGATTGGCCCTACGAAGCACAATGGAAACCTTTCAATCGCGCTCGGAACCGGTGAGTGCCTGTCCTATGGAGAAAAGGATCTCCTTTTTCGGTGATCTTCCTCTGACTCTCGATTAGGTTGAGAACCGTGGGCCCCTCTTGTTGATCATTAATGGCGCAGTGACTGGTGTGGCAGCGATCATCGTGGCACTTCGAGTGATTTCAAGGATATTCGTCGTCAAGCAGGTTGGTTCGGATGACTGGACAATGGTCGCTGCAACTGTATTCGCCATCCTGAATGTCGTTGTCGCTGGAATTGGTATGTCCCCTTTATCCTAAATTTTGTTGGATGTCTCTGACACCGGAATAGGAGTCAAGTACGGGACAGGAAAACACAAATGGGATCTCACACAGGCAGATGCACTGCCTGCAGCGAAGGTAGTACTGATTTCCCAACATGTGAAATGAGCAATGCTAATCCTGTGTTGAAATAGCTTCGATTCGTAACCCATATAATATATACTCTGATCAGTGGTCTGATCAAAGCCTCAATATGTTTGCTATATCTGCGCCTCTTCCCCAATATTCGAAACGTCATCCTCTCTACAATTGCCTTCGTCACTGCTATGACAGTCGCCATAATACTCGCAACTATTTTCCAATGCTCCCCGATCGATGCCGTATATAACGAAAATAAATATAAACACTATACCTGCTTCCCATCGACTCCGTTTTGGTATGCGACGGCCGCTTTGTCCCTAGCGACAGACATTTTGATACTTATTTTGCCACTTAAACCGATGCTGGGTATGTTCCATGAACATAGTTTGAGGATTAAGGCTAAAAAAGACAGGTCTTCAGATTGCAACTCGGAAGAAAGCCATAATTATCATAATGTTGTCTCTGGGATTCTTGTACGTCCGAAGCAATATCCGTACTGATTTATCACCCCTTTCCCTAACTTATCAAAGTGCGTGCATAGCCAGTATCGTCCGAATGGTTTATATTGTCCAATTATACCAAGGATCAGACCCTTCTTGGGATACATTTGGGGTGTCCATCTGGTCAGGAATTGAGATAGCGGTTGCCATTATCGCTGCCAGTCTGCCGGCACTCAAGCCAGTTTTGGACGCCATTTCTCCGAAGTTCTTTTCAAGCATCAAGAATGGATCGCGATCAGCCAACTATGGTATCCACCATTCAAGCACCAAAAACAAAAGCGCTTCACATAACAACCCGGAGAGAAATATTTCACTCTCCATTCTGAAATCAAAACAGAAGGCTAACATAATGGAGGATGATGAGTCCACGAAAGCTTTGTACGCGTGATAGCTTTGATCAATATGCATTAAAATAATGAAGTTCTCATTTTATCATTGAGTGGATGTCCAACCAGATGTAAGCTAATGGTTATAAGATACACAGAAGTGCTCTACTAACAATAAGCTCATTAGTTAATTAGATAAGGCTAGCAACAAGAAGAAGAGCGAGAAACACACAAACTAAGCCTAAAACGCAAGCACCTCGTTCATCACGCGATCGAGATCAAACTTATCCGGGTACATCAGCCAGTTATAAGCCAAGATTCCAATCAGCCAGTTCTGTGCATCGTTGAAGTGGACACCAAATTGGCCTTTAGTCGGGGGGTTCATTAGACACAACAGCTCATCGTGCTCCCGAAACCTCTCCCCCAGTGGCACAACGATGTCTTCATGGTGGTCCGCCAGTGCTTGATCGGCTATTTCCTCGTCGACTATATCTGTGATCAGTCCCTTCTTGGCCAGATGTTCCAGCAACCGGCCAACTCGTTGCATCTGGGCTGCCTGCCAGGAAATAGTAGCTATTACCTGGTCCTGGAGATCCGGAGGTCCACGGCCCCCAAGAGCGCACTGACAGGCAGTTGCAAGGGTGCAATAGTCGAGGCTATTGCGTAGCGGCCCAAGGTCTTTCAGGTAGCTCTCTATAACGATAGCTTTCATGTCGGTACCGGTGCTATCTCTCACCGGGCTGTCTCCTAAAGACTGTGTCGGTTCTCGTTCTGGACTCATCCTGCGACGAACTCTTCAAAAAATTCCGGGTGGAGATTTGAAATGTAGGCTCAGGCACTTTTGAACAGATGAACAGCTCTGCATTTGAACAGTGACTAGCAGTGACTAATAGCGACTATCATATGTTGACATCGAGATGACCGGGACGCTCTGTGATTCCTCGGGTCAACCGTGGGGCTTCATCGTGCCTTCTTCCGTTGGGTTCGCGGTGACGCAACAATTTTTCATTTAGGCGGCATTCTGCCTTTAGTTACTCTACGGCAGCATGTTGTCCTTTTCTATACGTCGGGCCCTATTTTGAAGTCTTTACGTAGTTAGTATTCTTCTCATGATGATACCATTGCATTGGCAGAGTGGTCCTATATTCAAAGCCAACTCAGAAACCACCCAGAAACCCAACCAACGCCTTTGATCTGTTGCCGAGGACATCCATTCATTCACTGTGCTTGTCCTCAGCCTTTGTTTTCGGGCAGAATAGTTCACAGCCTTGCTTAATAAGTTCAAACTTGTTACCATTTCTTTTTACAACATAGTCGGGGCGGAGCTCACTAACATTGCCATATTGATGGGGTACGCCAAGACAGTTCATTCCTATCACGTGTGAGACGGCGGACGGAGATGTGAAGAGTCGAATTCCCTCCTATTCAACGACATTTGGTTCCGCAATGCATGGCCTGCGTCATGTCATTTCATACTAGCAAGGAATCAGTCCCAGATGATATTGAGACGTTAATCAGACCACGCCCTCGTGTTCGCAGTGGCTGTCTGACTTGCCGCAAAAGAAAGGTCAAGTGTGACGAGCAGCGGCCTCATTGTCACAACTGCACCCGCCTAAGGCGGACCTGCATCTATGTGGAGACGTCAAATTCACCCCGCCGAGGTGCAGAAAACCGAAGCGGCCGCGTTGATTTGACAAGAAAAAGCACAACTGATATCGCCGAGGAAGCTACTGTGATGCCAACTGCGCCACCTGGCGACTTGTCCGTGCAATCACCATCACCTCTCACTCTTACAGGAACTGAAACGTGGACAACACCTTTGCACCTGTTTGAATTTGGCACAAACGCAGATTTATCAGTCCAAGATCAGTCCGGCGCGTTCGGGTGGCTCGGAAGCTCACCCAGTCCCACGCTGCCATGGTCGCACATTGCGTTGTCCAACGAAGCTCCATTGCCCCCAGGCCTCTCTTTAACCCCTGTGATGAACGATACCACGCCGTTTTTGTACTTCCTAGAGCATGTTAACCCACCATTCATTGCCAATATTGACGATATAAATTGGAAAACAATGAAACGATATATGGTCGAACTAGGTTGCCATCATGCCACTGTTTCGCAGGCAATATCTGCTGTCGAGTTGCTCTACGAGACGAAGATGAATTTCAAAGACCCTACAAGTTCAATGGCATCTTATTATGTCGCAAAAAGTGGCTATGCCAGCATGCTAGAGCGAAATGACGATGGTCCCGAGATTGTCTTGGTCGTGACCTTCCTGCTCTGCTGTTTCGAGATCGTGGCACAACATGAGACTGTGCCCATTACCCTGAAGCCCGAAGGCCCTCTAGTGTCCAAGCTAGAAGCCTGGGCAGAAAACACCACATATGCGTGGTCTCCAGTGCTTCGCCGTCTTCAAGCCTGGTTCCAAATTTTCCACACGAGGACCATGCATCTTGGTGGACCTGGACTTTTGTCTCCGAAGGTAGACAGGCTATTGAAATGTGAGTGCCGAGGTCCGATGCCTGGCCTTGGTCAAATTGGAAACCAATCTCTCTGCCCGGAAGAAGCAATTCTAGGCGATCTTGCAAACAAGCTGTTTGAGTTTTACTTGGAGATATCGATGATCAGTACTCAGATTGCGAGTTTGAATCGCCATCATCGCTCGCGTGGGTTCCAAGCAGACGAGAGAGAAGTTCAAATTGTGGCAGAAGAACTTCAAGAAATGCTTGATCACTTGTGGCAGAGGCGACCGGCGTTGCTACGAACAGACAGAGGTCAATTGCGAGAGAAAATATGGCCAGGATTGAGAAGTTCAATTTGTCGACTGGTTGATCTCTGCAGTGTGGCATATTCCGCCGAGGTCATATATCTGGGCCGTGCCTACGGTAAAAGCCCTACTGCATCGCCGGAGTCTTTGGAAGCCATGAGGCAAATTCACCACATAGTGGACTCTCCTTCTGGTGAACATTCTGGAGTAGATCCCGGCTTCATATGGCCGTTATTTATGTATGCTGTCGAACATCCAGTTCCTGAGCAAAGTTGGTGGGCAGTCAGGACTTTGCGCATGGTTAAAAATCCAATCTGGCACAGTGAGTTCGTGTCAGATCTTGCCCAGGGCATAATGGAGGAGCAGCTTAAACAGGCTAAGAGGGTGGATACTAGATACTTCTGCCTCAAGCATTTCAGCACCCCGCCACCATTTATCTAAATTATATACAAAAATATATGTTTTATAAGATCAACCGAAAAAGGACGGTTTGGGGAGAATGACGAAAAGGAGCATTCAAAAGGTAATCAATTCTAAAAGTTGTCTAGTGTTTTAAGTGCACCTTCGGCTGTAGCCGCGAGCACCTTTCTCACATGACATCCGAAACATAAATTCTTCCTTCGAAAGCGGCCAAACTGGAGTGATCAAATTCCTGTGAGCAAGTACTTAGTGCGAGGTTCAACTTGGCGTAGGACGATGGAAGCGACCACTGTTGCGGCCGGTCGCTCAGGTTCGCAACTGTGAACAACATTTTGCCGTCGGCGTCTTCCTTGATGAAAGTGAGCAGGTCTTCATGTTGATCAACCGTTTGGAATCGCCCATAAATGGCTAGATCCTTGTACTGCTTCCTGAATCGGATCATCGTCTTCCAGAACTCGAGCACACTTCCTTTTTTGCCTATCTGACTGGTAACGTTGATCTCACGATAGGTGTCCAGGACGCGCATCCATGGACTGACAGAAGCAGCACAAAAGCCTGCATTGGCGGAGTCGTCCCATTGCATTGGCACCCTGGCATGGTCTCGGGCCACCTTTTGAAGTGCGTCTAACGCTTGTCTCAATGCCGTGGGGTCACCACCCGTCTGTCTCAGAATTTTGTTGTAATGATTGACTGAGCGAATACATTTGTACTCTTCAGTAGGGTAGGAAGGCGGTGCGTTAACCATACCAATCTCCTGGCCCTGGTATAGAAAAAGGGTGCCCGTCATGGTTCCGAGCACCAAGGCCAACATCTTGGCTGCTTGGGTGCGATGGGCCGGATCATCTGATAGAAAACGAGAAACCGATCGGCCTTGGTCATGGTTCTCAAGAAAAACCGTTGTCCAGGCATCTGTGTCCCGAATCACATTTTGCCACCTGGTTAGCTCCCGCTTGAAGTCCTTCTTGGTGAAATTCTGCAGTCTGAAGCGATCACCTGGAGTTTGACCTAGGTACACCGTGTCAAAGTTGAAGACCATGTCGACTTGCTTTGCTTGAGCCGAAATGAACCGCATCACGTCGGATTCATCCGGGGTATTGGGCAGCTCTCCCACAGTGAAAACATCGTATTCATCAAGAACCGTTCGCATTTCCGAGATATATTCATGGATGCGGGGCCCGTTTGTGAAATTCTGGAAGGCCAGTTGGGTCTCATCGGCAGGGTCGGTAACAGGAGCATCCACAAAGTCCACACGCTTGGAATAGCGATTCACAGTATCAACGCGAAAGCCATCGATACCCTTATCCAGCCAAAATCTGATTGCTGTTTCGTAGAGGGCGCGTCGACAATCCGGATTTTCCCAATTGAGATCGGGCTGCTCGGGTGCATAGATATGGAAGTAATACTGTTGAGTCTTTTCGTCCCAGCTCCAGGTCGGGCCTCCGAAATTGCTTCGCCAGTTGGTTGGAGGATGGCGCTTTCCTGCAGTATCGTAGCGGGCCGGACGCCAGATGTACCAGTCCCGCTTGGGGGAGTCCATTGATGATCGCGACTCCTCAAACCAGGGGTGGAGATCAGACGAGTGATTGATAACGAGGTCGAAGATAATTTTCATACCCAGGGCATGAGTTCGCTCTATAAGGGTATCGACGTCATTCATTGACCCATATGGCTCGTGGATCTTTTGGTAATCGGAGACATCATATCCCATATCGACCTGAGGACTCTTGTAGTGAGGACTGACCCAGATGATGTCCACCCCTAGGTCCCGCAGATAATCTAACTTGGAGATGATGCCAGGGATATCACCAATTCCATCATTGTTGGAATCTTTGAAGCTGGAAACATAGATCTCATACACAACACTTTCTTTCCACCACTTGGGCTCGTGATATCGCACCTGGTGCGGCATAATCGTCGACTTTGGTGTAATTCTATCTTGGTTGGCGTGGATTTGAACTGCGAGCATCTCTCCAATCCAGCGTTATTTCCGTTCATTTAAAATGCCTGAGAAGTTCCTGAAATTTTGTGCTTACTGAAAACTAGCGAGCGATCGCCGATGGGAAACTTCATTTTCCAACCCCCTCGCCGATCGGCTCGCTATCTTTCTTGTCGGCGATCGGTACAAGAATTAATTGTAGTTAATTCTGTGGATTAACTTGGCTCGGTGGTTTAGTCAGCCCAGATGGTCCATCTAATTGGTTGTTCTAACCGGCTAATGGAACTCACAAACACTAGTTTTTTTCTCCGCATCCGATTTGCCTGGAGGCTCATGCTTTCCCCGGATTACTTGCCCCAGACCACAGGCAGGCCAAATATTGCGTCCTGCATAAATACCACCGTTGGACTCACCGTTCACAGTCATGGAATTTGAAGAAAATTGAACCAATTTCAGTTGTTTCTGAAAATGACGGCGACTCATATTGACAATACGGCCACGTTCCCGAAACACCGAGACACCCTTCTGGATGAAGCTCGTTGTGCCACCAACAGTGAACATGAGCTCACTTTCCTGCGGGCCTTCCGGCTATATCCCAAGGCAATCGCATGGTCAATGTTTCTGTCACTGGCCATTATCATGGAAGGCTACGATATGAAGCTTGTGGGCTCCCTCTTTGCTCAACCCTCCTTCCAGAAAAAGTACGGCCAGCAGTTGCCAGACGGTACATATGAAATCACCGCTTCTTGGCAAGCTGGCCTCTCCAATGGTGCTTCGGTTGGGTCGCTCATGGGCCTTCTCATCAACGGTTACCTGTCGGAACGATTCGGATTTCGCAAGACGATGCTGGCCTCGTTGGCGTTTATTACTGCGACGATATTCATACCCTTCTTTGCTCCTAGTGTGGAGGTACTGCAAGTTGGCCAAGTTTTAATGGGCATTCCTTGGGGCATCTTTCAGACATTGACTACTTCATACGCCGCCGAAGTGACTCCGACCCATCTTCGGGCTTATCTCACCACTTATGTGAACCTCTGCTGGGTAAGGCTCACACGCTGTCCTTCCTCTCTCACTCTCCTTTGGTTGATAAAAGGGTTAAGGTGGAAAGGATGAAATGATAAAGCTAACCATTTGAATACTAATAGGTTTTTGGACAACTGCTCTCCGCCGGTGTTCTGCGAGGAGTACTCACACGTTCTGACCAATGGTCGTACCGCATTCCTTTTGCCCTGCAATGGGTTTGGCCAGTTCCGTTGATGATCGGAATAGCTTTCGCCCCCGAATCGCCCTGGTGGCTTGTTCGTAAGAATCGCTTGGAGGAAGCTAAAGCGGCTCTCCTCCGATTAACGTCGCCCGGCCGTATTGAGTTTGACGCCGACCAAGCGATCACACTAATGGTGGTGACAACAGAGAACGAACGGGAATGTGGTACAGGCACTCGCTATATAGATTGCTTCCGCGGCGTGGATCTACGCCGCACCTCGATTTCCTGTTGCTGCTGGGGTATTCAAATCTTATCCGGCACGGGCCTACGCATCTATTCCACTTACTTCTACCAGCAAGCGGGACTCCCGACGGAGCAAGCCTTTACCATGTCCATCGTACAGTATGCCCTCGGCATCATCGGCGTCTTGGTAGCCTGGGTTTTGCTACCACGGTTTGGCCGACGAACCCTTTACCTTTGGGGTTTGACCATTTTGGCAGTAGTCTTGCTGGCGATTGGTGCTCTGGGCGTCGTTGAGTCTCGATCATCATCCCCAGCGGACAGCAGTGGTAGCAGCCGGCTTGCCTGGTCTATCGGATCTATGTTGATTGTATACACGTTCTTCTACGACGTCACCATCGGCCCAGTCTGTTACTCGCTTGTGGCGGAGATCCCTTCTGTCCGTCTCCGCAGCAAGTCGATCGTGCTGGCACGTATGTCATACAATATCCTTAATATTGTCAGCAACATCATCACACCCTACATGCTGAACCCGTCGGCATGGAATTGGGGTGCGAAAGCAGGCTTTTTCTATGGTGGCACTTGTGTTTTATCTTTGATCTATACTTATTTCTGTATTCCTGAACCCAGCGGTCGGACTTATGCAGAGCTAAGCATTTTGTTCCAGCGAAAGGTCTCAGCTCGGAGTTTTGCCAAGACACAGATCGATATAGCCGAGGCGAGAGCGTTGGACACGAATTCCCCCAAGGACGACTGAGTCACCGGCGAACGGCGTCGATTATATTTTTGCTGAACAGTCATAAATTATATAAGAACACGAACAAGCTAGGAATTGTTGTTTTTTCTAAGATGAACATTCAGTAAGAAACTCTCGCTGGCAAATCTTATTATCAAGCACCAACAAACAAAGTATCTCATATTAAAAACTGGAACGGCACATTTGCAGTAACAAATAGTCATCCAAAATATGACATATGCCATATTTATCTTCCTACTTTTCTATATAGACTTTTTTCTGAGATGCATGAGCTGGAGGATCGAACATGCTAGATAGAAGCGACTGAGGATGGCTCATTTTGGGCATTGCAGACCTCATCCAGGGAAATTACTATGTCATTCAGTCCATGTGAAACGCCCACGGGGAGGGGGAGGAGGCTCATGGCAATGGTTTATGGTGTCAAAGCGGCCAAGCATTTTGGGGCACAGAAATCCGCGATAATCGTTCTTCCGAGAGCCGTTCATCTAGCTTTAAGTAACGGCCTTTAGTTAATATGGACTAAAACTTTTTAAAGATAATACTGCTCTCACAATCTGGAAGGTTTTGCGGATAATTTGCGCCTCAGCAGCCATAGAGCACAATGTGACTAACATTGACTTGGCTATAGAATCCTCCGAAGACATCGGTACACCTCAAACCAATTTGGAAGACAAAGTTGATGATCGACCCAATGAAGACATTGTACTTGTGTTCTTTATTCGTATAAGCTAAAAGTTCCGTGATTTTGACATATTTAGGAAGATTATAATAGACGTCCTAGTTATAGCTATTCATATCATATGCACGAAGCAGATAGAATCAATCAGATAATGACATAGAGAGTCCGGTTGCTTGAAGGGAATTTATATAGAAGAGGGTTTCGACGCTGAGCGATGAGATTCACTGTAGCAAATAATACAAATATCTATTAGGCATAATTAAGTATTATTATTGATACTAGTTGCTCGGGTAGTTTAATAGGTCTGTTTCCCTCTTTACCAAGATCCTAATTAATGTAGTTGCCCTGATTACTCGGTTCACAAAGTAGTAGAAGCACTACCATACCCTCGGTAACCTAGATATATCAAGTAAGTAGTTTGTCCTTAAAGAAGTCTTCTGCGTCAGGAACATAAAAGTTCTCTATAAGCCGAGATTATCAAGGAAATATATAGTCCGGGATAGGGAGCTCCGTGTCTTCTTTGGCGGAACTATTAGTATTATAGTATATTCTATTCTTCGATATCAGATTCGATGTGAAGTAATTACTTTATCTATCTATCAGCTCTAAGCATAGGTGGATTCTTAAAATAGTCATTTCTTGCTGTTTGTCAAGTATTAGTTGCTAATACTTTCTGTAGTTTGACTAGGACTTTTTTGTTGGTCAAAATGAAGTCTTTTTTCGGATATCATTCATCTGCAGATACACCCAAGCAGATCATTTAAATTAGCCTAAGAATACCAGCATCCACTATATTACAACTCAATCTCTAGACAGATATTACGAGTACATTCCAATCTTTCCTTCACTCAAATGCTCAATGTCTTTTTAATACAAGGGAATATTTCCAAGGCATTTCGATGATTGATGTAGCTCATATCGCTTGTGTTGAAATTTCCATTGGTCGCAATCAAATGCATCATAGTGTATGACGTAAGTTTTGGCGCGGCCATTCTTTTAGTTCCGTTCCTCAGTTTGCTTCACGCAGGGGTAGGGGGAAGAAGGGCGAGAGAAGGGTTCTTAAGGAGAAGTGCTGAAGAAAGTGCTGAAGCTATCTGACTCAACTTAACGTCAAATCCAATTGGGATCATGATTGGAGGATTGCCATCACGTTAGTAATATCAAGACAATAACCCCCCTTGGTTCCACTGGATTGGGCCTTTGAGAGTATCTGGAAGAGCATTTCCCAGTGCTTGTACCTTCGTCCCTTTTCGATCTCCCCAGATGCTGCGATATCCTCGTTAGCTGAAACGCAGGTCCAGCCTATCTGTGAATCAACAATCGCAATCGAGCCCTGATTTCTATACTCGGTCCAGGGCTCCTTGTGATACGCAAACGTGATCCAGCGTCGGGCAAACTCCCTGCTGGTCTCACGGTCCAGCTCAGTAGGTAAGCGTTCAAGGAAAGTCAGAAACACGTAGGCCAGTTCGACAAAATGATGTCCTTGAACCTGATAGAGTGGGGATCCAAGAAAAGGATTGCGAAGCATAACATTATGGCGAAAGACCTTCTTGCTGGACTCCCTGGACATGGTTTCAGCAATGACATGACAAGGCACTAGAAAGAACGAAAAAGGTGATCATATCAGCAAGATTCCCCTGCAGCTCCGAAACTGTGGATCTTACTTGAGAACATGGCATCGCCTACTAGAAATGTGAGACGGTTCCAAAACAAGTTTTCATCCATCGCTGGATGAATCTCGTATGCGTGTAGAACCTGCGAGGCCGCATCATCTCCTAACTCATTATGCAGATAGGCAATGAAACGTTTGCACGAGATTTGCTTAAGCGGAGCAGCGAAAAGGAAACCCTGCCAAAGATCGAGTCAATGTTGAGAATTCTTTTTACCGATAAGATAAAGGGTGGCATTCGTACTTCAAAGAAGGCATCTCCAATTATGACACTGTCGACCCAGTCACACTGCGACAAAATATGTCCCTGGCTGTTAAGATCGGGCATTTCGGGGAAGAATGTAGGGTGGTTAAAGGGTGTGAAAGCGAATGTATTCAAGGCAGTGATGGCGTCAATCAACTTTTCGGCGGGGATATCATGCCTGAGCTTAGACAGCCGGTCTGGATCGTTGGAATCAATCTCGCAATACTGAAGGAGCTTAAAGTATTGTGCATCTTTGTATGTGAGATCGTGGGTGGATGACATGGTCGATGGAAATCCGGACTGAAGCAACGCTCTATTAAAAAGTGGCACATTGGAGCTCATGTGGTATGTCAGAGAGGCACTGCCGGCACTTTCTCCAAAGGCTGTGATCTGCTCTGCATTCCCTCCGAACCCTGCGATGTACTTTTTGACCCAGCAGAATCCCATACGCTGGTCGAATAATGCAAAATTCCCAGGTGGTTCGTCATGTCTCTTTGCATCATCAATTAGATCCTAGGTGACACGTTAGGAGATCTCGGGGATATGGCGCAATGGCGAAGGTGTGTTGTCCACCAACCTGACAGACGAGAAAACCAAACCAATTCAGGCGATAACTATGCTTGAAGTTAATATATGAAGAGAGATGATTGTCAATAACTGCGGAGCGTACTGGATGTTGACCACGATCACAGGGTTGCCCTCGTCTCTCGCCAAAGCCACCATTCGAGCGCTGTCTGTACACCGTATTAGACGAGCCTGCATCACCAAAGGAGCACACAAAGGTTGAAATGGAGGTCATATACCATTTGTGCCTCCAGTATTTGATCCTCGAGCAAAGCCTCCTCCGTGTACGTAGACCAAGACGGGAATCGCCATATTTCCCTCTGGCCCTGATCCTGAAAGCGCTTGCTTTGGCGCCGATACCGTGAGATTCAAACACCGTAGCTCATCATGTCGGTAGTCGTGGTCACCTGGAAGTCTGCCGCCAAAAGCTTCGTACTCCTGTGGTTGCTGTGGACAGACATAAGAATATTCTGCGCAATTCCGTTCTTCCAAAGAGAGCTGGTCGGCCAATTGGGACTGTCGAAACCTAGCAGGTATTCGAGCAAATGGTATGCCCCTGAATTGAACCACATCATTGTCCAGCACGCTACCACGGAGACTGCCCAATAATGGATGAGAATGCTCGACTGTCTGGAGCATAGTGATGCTGAAGATGCGATGATGAGAAGTCCGGCCAGGGAGGAGATAAGTTGTAGCTAGTTCAATAAAAGCAATGTAACGCGATCAATACACTGGAGAGAAGTGTGACGCAAAGCTGCAACCGGTAGACTCGGTCAACTTGCGGAGATGGAATTTATCTTGATCTTCGGGATGAAACTTGGCCCGTATCCAGGGCGCAATCGTGGGTGATTTGTGTGTGGTTGTTCTCGCCCCGGCCACTTTCCGCCCCTCTGGGACCACGCAACCGCTGATAAGACGCAAAAGGGCAAAGACAGGGTCCGGTGGTTTCGTCCCGAGGTTTACCCGGTCAGCTCCAGGGTGTAAAGTGGAGAAAGCCATAAAATGGTCGACCCTTGGGCTGGTATGGAGTAGTAGTGAAAAAAAGCTTACGTGAAACAAACGAGCCCGATCCAAAACAGCATGTCCGCTTGTGATTTGACGCGGTTAGTCCTGCTGCTGTAGAATGCCGTGTAAATTACCTGAAAGGAAGAGAGGGGTTTCATCCCTCGGCAAGTGTGGAGGTACCGGTATCTGTGACTGGTTTTCGTAAAGTTGGAAGCTGTCCCTTCGTCTCAAACCTACTGTGAGCCCTTAAGTACGGAAGTAGCCAACATTCGTCACAGCTGTAATGGATGTAAAGGGACGGAGGACCAAATTAGAAGTATTGGCCGATAACCCCGCATCTCCTGCCCCACGTGCGCACACATACAAACCGCCATCCATTACAGCCACGCCCATCAATGGGAGGAGACTTCGGGCCTCATTACACCGAAAGAGTAGTTCATGGACAACCGAGGACGAAATTTAATTCAATCTGCGATTCCGAGCTGCAAGACTGACAGTTGCCATGCAGTGAGGAGAACGGCAGAGAGACACGACAAGGAAAGCTTGTATCGCCATGACTTCCTTAACCCGGTCTTGGATTTGGCATCCCGACTGGAACAATGATTCGTCAGGCTCGAGTGTAGGTGGTTTTGTCAATTTTCGCAAAACTGTGCTGCTGGAGCGAGTCCCGACGCAACCCGTGAGGATCCAAATTACCGCAGACACAAAATACAAGTTATGGATTAACTCACGCCTGGTCCATCGTGGCCCAGTCAAGGGAGACCCTCAGCTCTGGTTCTATGATGATCTGGATATTCAGCCATTCCTCCGCCCAGGCATCAATACCATCATCGTCAAAGTTCTTCGTCTGCATTATGGGACGAAATTTGGAGCGAGCTTCCCGAGAGCTCCCAGGGGAGGACTCACAGTCAAACTACAAACCCCATGCCAGCCTCCTCTCGACATTGATACCAGCAGCCGCTGGCAAGCCTCTTTAGACACGACAACCAAGCTTTGCCCTCACGAGAAAGACTGGTTCTTACACCTGTCGGAGTCAACAGATATCTCGAGATCTCGAAATGAGCTCGAGTGGGTCTCCGCTCAAAACTTGGACCTCTTTACCGATTTTGGGCTACAGTCACCTTGGATTCTGTCCCCGCGCTTGATTCCCTTGCACAGATTGGAAAAGGTCAACGTGTCAACTATACATAATGTGAGGAGTTCGCTCTCTCTTCAGGAATGGCAGAACTTTTTCCTTCGAGCCAGTGACCTACCGAGGCAGCCATGTCTCTGCTTACCAGCCCGATCAAAACACCATGTTGAGATTGGATTCGACAAACTCACTACCGCTTACGTTTCTCTTCGCTTTGTCCATTCGGTTTCGGTGCACGGGGTTAAACTCACCTTTGCCGAATGCTACGAAGACTTGCCCGCTAACATGAACATCCCCCGTAACAAAGGCGATCGATATGACACCAGCAAGTTCCTCGTCGGGTTCAATGACAGCTTTGTCTTCGGTGGCACTGATGCCCACCGCGGTATGACTGAAGAGGAGAATAATGGCACTAGATTCGAGACCTTCGAGCCTTTTCACTTCCGTACCTTCCGGTTCATCGGTATTGATATCGAGGTGGGGGACGAGTCAGATCTAATCTTTGCTGGCGCCGACTTCACCCAAACCACGTATCCGCTCAACGTGAAAGCTAGTTTTAAGACGCAGACTTCGAGTACCGACTTCTTCCCTGACAAGCTCTGGTCAACGAGCTTAACTACACTGCAAAATTGCATGCATGATTGCTACGAGGATTGCCCATACTATGAGCAATTGCAGTATGCGCAAGATGCCCGCAGCGCGGCACTCTTCACATATTACGTTGCCGACGATGATCGCCTCGCCCGACAGGCCCTTCTCCAGCTGCACAACTCGTACCAGCCGTCGGTCGGACTGACCGCCGCCCGAGCACCTTCTGCTCACCTACAGATCATTCCCAACTTTTCCCTTTACTGGGTTTGCGCGGTAACTGACCACTACGAGCACTACGAAGATGCTACGCTTGTTGCCAAATTCTTGCCGGTTTGTGAGGCAGTCCTCAGCCATTTCAGGCGCCGGATAGACGCTCAGCTCGGACTTATCCGGGCCTACGAGAATAATGAATATTGGGACTTTGTGGACTGGACAAAACCTTGGGCTCCGATGGGGATTCCCTCGGCTACGAAGAGGTCTGGGTTCCAGACATTTGCGAGTTGCCTTTATGGTTATACACTAGAGAAATTGTGTCGGACTCTCTATCATATGGGTCGCATTCGACATTCTAGAGAGTATAGTACTCAGTCTAAAGCGATTGCTGTGTCGATACGGGAGTATTGTTTCGACGGCTCGTTCTTTACCGATGGACTTTCTCAGGATGCGCAGCAAGGAGTTGACTATAGTCAACACAGTCAAATCTGGGCTGTCCTTTGCGGTGCAATGGCTGGAGAGGAGGCAGTTCGCCTGCTTCGGCGCACATTCGATCGAGCGGATTTCACACAAACCTCAACTGCCATGTCTTTCTACAAGTTCCGGGCCCTATCCGTGGCCGGGGGAGACCTTTACAATACTTTATTCCCTTCACTTTGGGAGCCGTGGAATCTTCAACTCAAGAATAATTTGACAACTTGGGTGGAAGATGATGTCAATCAGCGGTCAGATTGTCATGCATGGGGATGCGTTCCACTGTACGAGTTCCTCACCGAGGTGGCTGGCCTTACTCCCACTGAGCCGGGATGGAAGACTGTGGGGTTCAGCCCCAGATTGCCACTGCTCCCAGAAGTTGATTGTAAAGTGCCCATTCCCGGCACTGGTATGGATAACCCATCCGATATCATTCACGTGCAGTGGAAAACACTCCGTCCGGGCTTGATGCATGTGGCCATATCCGTCGAACGAAGCGACCCCAATTCCAGTCGCCGAATTGAAGTGAAATTGCCCGATGGCACTGAGACTAGTATAATTAATCACTTTGAGAAGGAGGTGGTGGTCTCGTTGTCTTGAACACTCTAGAGGATATCGTGGAGAGAGATATAAATAGACGAAATACAAGCATACTGTTCGCCAATGTCAAGCGGAAGGCAATTTCTTTTCTCTTGCTTGTTTAAATGTCGACAAATCTTCCGTTATCACCATATAGGACATAAGGCCAGTTTCATGCTATGTTTTTTTCGTCGGTAATTTTGGAACTGGAGTTCTAGAATTTATGAGAAAAAGACAATGGTTAACTCGAAAACTTCTTGAGAATCCTGTCATACGTGCCGTGATAGAGAATATACAACAACATTCCTCCAATTTAAGACTTGATGGAAGCCTGAAATAGACTGAATATTGGAAAAAAAAAAAAAAAGATAAACTTGCGCAAAGATTATACGTAACGGCCATAATAAGGTAATTCAGAAAGGTTTCCGATGCTGAACTTCAAATACTGCAGAATTTCATCAGATGCTTCTCGTACATGCCCAGCAACAATTTAGCCTTTCAGTGTCCGTGCTTCTTGAATCGGCGTGTCGAAAGCCGCATCTCAAACATCTCATCCAGCTCCACGTAAGTTCGCTTGTTCATTTCTGGGACCTCAAGGAAGATGACGACGGCGATGACAAAGGACAAGCCGGTGAAGAAAAACGCCGTTTTGCCGCCCCAGTTAGCCTTGTCCACATTGAACATATAGGGAACAAAGAAGGTGAAAGCCCAAGACATCAAGCCATTCACTATAAACCCGAGACTGCTGGTCTTAGCCCTGAGCCTGATTGATGAAGTCTCACCAGCAACTACAGGACCAACGCCGCCCGCAGCAAGATTGTAGAAAACCATTACCACGTTCATTGCGACTCCCGTATACCTGTTTAGATTCAGGACGTCAGTAAAACGCTACCCGCACGCTGGGGGGCTTTATCCCAAGGAGGAACTTACCAAAGAGCGGCGTTGCCCTTAAAGCATGCCGATATGCCCACAGACGTCCAAATGATACCAACGCCAATGGAGCCAAAGAGAAGTGAGTTCCTACGGCCCGCCGTGCTGGCCAAGAACCAAGACATGATGTTCGCAGCCATGGATAACCCCGAGACTATTTCGAGCACCATAACCGAGCTGGATGGGGTCATACCGGCAATAATCAAGAAATATGTCCCATTGGCAACAAAGCTGACACCGAGGAATTGCTGCATGATATTGACATACAAGACAATCCTTGTTCGACGCCAATTAGAGCCTTTGAAGCATTCAATATATGAGGGAGCGTGTGTCATGGCTTCAAATTCCCTCTCCTGGTCAAGGGTGGCCTGTAGGGCGGTAATTCGACTGTCAACTGTGCCCGTGCTGTACAATCGACCCATGGATCTTCGAGCACCATCAATGTTCCCTTTGCGCAGATGGTACGCAGGGCTCTCAGGAATAATCGCTGCGCCCAGAATGGTGGCCCCAGCCAGCGCCCATTGAGTGGCGAAACAAATACGATACGAACTCTTTTGGAAGCCAACTGTGGTCTCATGCCCTGCCACGACTGCCGCAATGAGCATACCAAAAGTCGATGCGAATTGTAACAGGGAGAGCAGGGGGGCACGCAGGTTGGTGGGGGCAATCTCCGAGTTATATGTCTGGCTGGTGCTCATTAATATGCTGAGACCCATGCCAATCACGATCTTGCCAAACATGAAAGCAATACGCCGACGTAGGATATCTCCAGTCTGGTCCGATGCATAAATGACACCAACACCAATGCAAACGATGATGGCTCCGACTATCATGGACACTTTGCGACCGAATCGATCGGCAACCGGACCGGTAATGGCCGATCCGGCCATGAACCCAAGTTGCATCATTGCGTTCCACAAGGACAGCCAAAGTGACGGAATAATATATTGCTTGCCAAATTGTTCACCAAATGTTTCGCTGCATGACCGATTAGACACGAGTGGCGATTGAATTGTTCGGGAGGTTAAACTTACAGGAAGGCAGGGATTGCTGTCACCACTCCAACAATCACAATGTCAAACCCAAAGGTCATCGGGCCAAGACCCATCAAAGCTGAGTAGGCGAAGACTTTTGGGTCACTCTTGGCTGCCAACCACATGCCTTGTGCTCCATTGGCAGGTTCCAGGGCATTGGGATTCTCCGCCCTCTCCACGAGCTCCACAACGCCTTTCTCTGCAGACGCCATGACAGTTGGATTTCAGGGGAGAAAATGAAGCAGTTATATAAGGGATACCGAAAAGGCACGGGGAATGGATGCTCCCACAAGAATTAGGGATTCCGTGATAACGGACGGCCGAGTGGGGAAGGGGGATACCAAGGGGACTAAATAGACCATGAATGGTGCTGTTCAACAGCCTGGATGCAAGACGGTATAATTTCCACAGATCATCAGACTATCAGATCAGCTTCCACAAGTGCGGTAGGTTTCCGTCTTATCCCAGACTACCTAGTCATAATTGGTCTGGAAGAAACGCCAGTCGTAAGAAAGGGAAGAGGAAGGACAAGGCAAATGTTGGGACTAATTCTCTGCAAGGTTTGGGCCAAAGATCCGTTAGGGGGGGGGGGGGGGGGGGGGGGGGGGGGGGGGGGGGGGGGGGGGGGGGGGGGGGGGGGGGGGGGGGGGGGGGGGGGGGGGGGGGGGGGGGGGGGGGGGGGGGGGGGGGGGGGGGGGGGGGGGGGG